>CM054058.1:232358310-232958310 GCA_028641055.1 Alopecurus myosuroides
ATTGCAATCAACATGATGCCATGATGCAAAACATAAAATAACAGAGAGCAAACATTCTAAAGGCTATTTTTTATACTTGGGATGTTACAAAACGCCCCCCTTGAAGGAATCGCGCCCCGAGATTCCTACTGAGAAAAGAAAAGGTCTGGATACTTCTTGGGAAGATCCTCTTGAACTGTGACACGTGAAACACATCGTGCACATTGGATAGTTTTTCTGGAAGTTCAAAACGATAGGCAACCCTGGCAACTCTTCTGGAAAGATGTCAGGGAATTTGGAAATCACCGGAACATTTTCAAGTAAAGGGAGATGTTTTGTATCAAGGGTGTATAGCTGAAAAGAATTTGATTAATTTGTAGAATAGACTATCTGGAATGTGGTGATTCAGGAATGCTTCCTCGAAACAACCCCAGGTGATAGGAATGCCAGCTCTCATAGCCTGGTAGTTTTCGAAACAACAACAACCTTTCTGGCCAGATAGACTTGATATTTGGGAAGTTTTGATTAGACGCCGGTAGAAGAATTGGAATGGAAAGCAACAACAAGATTTCAACGGACGAAAAGGATGTTGAGAAGAACAGGATATCAACATCGGGGAAAACGAGAACAAAACTCCTTAGGTACTACGGAAAAACCCATCCAGGCTTCTAAAGGATCAATATCTACTGCTTAAGGAATAGAGGATCTGCTTCCGGGGCTTACACGCCTCTGCTCTCAATCGTGAGTAGGCAACATGATAAATCATGTCACAACCACCTCCATTCCTATGGTCTAGTAGATATAACCATCCTAGAGAAACCAGAATACGTGAAATCCTAACTTGAAAGTTTAGATGAGAAGGGAAAAACAACGTTGCACTTCCTTACCAGAAAAGGGAGGGTGGGTGGGGAAAGAAGAAAAAGAACAGAATTCCTACTCTCACGTTTCATTTTTCCTATATAGCTACAAAATAGTTTCTAGACTCAACTGCGACCAGTAAAAAGGGATCCTACAGGCAGACAGGCTCTGATACCATTTGTCGCACCCAGACTTCTAGGGGATACTCATCGGGCCGAACTGAATAGTAGAGGCTTGGATTACGGGGCTTATCTGCTCCCGCATCCTCTTACGAGTAGGCCAGCACTTATGTGCGACAACCAAACTCTACTATCCACCGTCGATGTAAACTACCCCATAGAAATCAGGACACTTCCATTGACGTACTTCAACCATACACACATGGTACGTCAACGGCGTTTGAACAAGTGATATCACAACAGATCTCTACGACACAAAAGATCGAAATAAGTTGCAAAGGGCTCTCATTAGAGCAGAGATAGCAAATACAATCATTCAGAGGACACATGTCCCAACAATTCATCATTACATCACAGCGGAAGCATTCAAAATGTCTGAGTACAGACAAGAACCAAATAGGCCTAAGAGGCCGGAAACGAAAAGACGGAGCCCATCCACGAAGTCTCGAATCCTGCCCGGGTCCGCTATCTACTCGTCAGCAGTCTCGTCATACTCCACGTAGTTGCCACCATGTAGATCCTCGGAAACGTAGGTCTGCGGAAACCACAGCCCCAAAGGGGTCAGTACATAAACGTACTGGCAAGCAAGACTCACAGTTCACTAAAGTGTAACCCGTCAACACCAAGCACAGATGCTTTGGGTTCAACGAAGGAAAGGGGATATAAAAGATGCTGCAACTGGCTGCTCTAACCAACTACAGAGCATACTACAACTGCCGGCTACTAGAAAGGAGATAAGATCGCGTATCGTAACCAACTATAGCTAACCACCAAACAAACCCATCCTGGATCTCGCCCCTTATCCAAAGAAGCAATCCGAGGATAACTCACACAGTTAAATTAATGATGGTTCATATTATTGTGTCAATAAGCCTATTACTAGTCAAGTTGTTAATCATTGGGTGTAAGGTTGTTAATCATTAGGTTTAAGTTGTCCTGAGTACTTGTTAGCCAGTACTTTAACCAAGTAATCCATAACCGCGGAAAACACGGCTTCTCGAGAAGATTTTCCCTGCAGGGTTGCACCAATTTGGCCGTACACGCATGAATAACCCGCCAGATGGAAAGGCCCTTCCACCAAGCGGGGCACTCAACACAACTCAACTCTTCTTCGCATCAAGCCCAAAGCACCTTGGGCGCACGGCTAATCGAGCCCAGAAGAAAATGGACCCTCATAGCACTCTAAGAACGTGTCCCCCTATATGCCGACTACAAAAGTTCCACCCGGGTACCAAGGGTTCGCAAGATCATGCATGCAGCAAATGGAAAGCCCGAACTAAATGAGGCGATTTGGACGAGATGCGAATCGAGTCAAATTGAGGGGGGCGCCCATACTCGCTTCCCACATGCGGTTAGTGCGCTCATCATGGATCAGTAGACAAGACCCTTTTCCTATTAGGGTCGACACTAGCAGGCCTCAAAACCACAAGGGCCTCCTGCCGGTGCCTTATCATCAAATTATTATTTAACAATAACATTAGCATGATTGATTGATTAAACATCGAGCCCCCAGAACATAATAACAATATAGTAACTTAAAGTAACGGGTAACAGACTCGAGCAAAACAACCTAAGCATGCTATTAAGACACTGGCTCAATCAAAGGGGTTGTAGGAGTGGAGGTGAGGCAATATCAGGGTTAAGGGATTCATGTGATAGGTTCGTAACAGAAACAACTACTACTATGGCTTAGCAGGAATAGACAACGGAAAGTATCGGTAACCAATGTTGAAAGGAACACAATGGTTCATGTGAGTGATAACTTGCCTGCAAAACCCAGTAGCCTGGTACTGAGCTAGATCCTTAGAAGGGGTGTCGTAAGTATCGTCGGTCTCAACGTCGTCGTATATCCGAGAAGAAGCAAACAAACAATGCAGAAAGATAAACAATCAATATGGCATAGTGCACAAACATGGTATGATGCATGATAGTTTAATTGATGCAACAAAACAAACTAGTTGACAAGATAACAACATGATTAAATGGACCCACACGCAATTGGATTGCATATGGAACGCCCATGGATTATGGTTGAATTAATTGTTTTACAACTAATCAAATTGTGTAAGTGAATTAGCATGATGCATGGATGAGGAAAACAACAAAATAACAACAATAGAACCAAGTGGAAATAAGGTTTACCAAGTTTGGAAATTTCAGTTATTAAGTTAGGAAATTTTGGTTACTTAAAGGTGTCACACAAGCATTTGTTGTTTTCATCATGTTAAATTGTTCAAAACAGATAACAAAGTTCATATTTGATAAGAACACACAATTTTAGGTGGAATGCATGTTTCACTTGTTGGAAAAGGATTTCAAATAAATTATTTATGAATTAAACAAGTTTAAGCAAGAATTAAATGAATTTAATTCAAACATGAACTTATTTGAATTTTTAATTGTGCAAAACATTAAGTGAGATTCATATTTGAAAGGGTTATGCTTTTATGGTTTGAAAACATATTTTATATGTCCCAAAAGAATTTGTTTTCATCAAGTTATGAATTTAACAATATTAAATGATTTAAACAAGGTTTAAATCATTTAACCAATTTTAATTATTCAAAACATGAAACAAAATTTATATTTGGAAAGATGGTTTAATTTTGCATGGAAAACATATTTCATTTGTTGAAATTGGATTTAAAATGAGCAAGTTATTATTTTGGCAATTTTAAATGCAATAATTAAGAAACAGTTGTTTTCAGCAATTTAAATTATTCAAAACAGCAAATTAAATTTATATTTGGAAAGTACATGAAAAGTTGATTGGAAAACATATTTAGTTTGTTGAATTTGGAATTTTTATGCCCAAGTTATGAATTTTGCAAATTTAAGTGATTTAAACAAGAATTCAAATGTTTTACCAATTTAAAATATTCAAAACAGTGAACAAATTTTATATTTGGATAGAACATTTAATTTGGTACAGAAAACATATTTAAAAAGTTAAAATTGGAGTTGGGATGAATTAATTATGCATTTTACAAATTAAGATACAAATCTGCCATTTTTAGTAACTAGGGACTAGAAAAAATATTTTGCAGGGGCTAGAAATAATTAACAGGGACCTATCTGTGAATCTGAGATGTTTCTGTGACCAAACAATTAGAAATAAAAAAGGTTGGGTCTTTGGTGGGAGGGGGGACTCGAACCCCTGACTTCCTGCTGTGAGATTGGGGGTGCTAACCATTGGGGTGAGCTGCGGCTTGTGACATACAGGGGGCAGTGGGGTGGATAAGGTGTGGTGCTGCTGTTTAACCGAATCAAACGAATAAAGGGGCAGAAAAAGGGTGGGGCTGGGACTCGATCCCAGGACCTGAGGGTTCGCTGCGCTGGGGACGCACCAGTTGGGCTGTTGTTCTGTGTTGGAAGGAAGGGATCTCGGGGGTGGGGGGGTATGTGCTGTTGGCTCGCGGGATTTCTGAATTTTGCACGCGAACAGAACTGCACGCTAACTGACCCAATCGGACAGAACCTACAGAGGTTCGCCGGCGGTGATCGCTCAAGGGGCCGTGGGGCGCTGTGGTGTGGGGGGTGTGAGGGTGCGGTGTGCCGTGTGCTTGGCGCGCGGTGCAGGCGGGAGGGAGGAAAGGAGACGAGAGGGAGATGCTCACCATTGACCTGACGGGAAGGGCGGACAGGGAGGTCGAGGGCGCCTTGGGCGGACGGCGGCGGCGGCTCCGGCCATCTCCGGGCCGGCTGAGGCAGCGAGGACGGAGAGGGAACCTCCCTAGTTCCATTCCCGGCCTCGGCACGGTCCGACGGTGACCAGGGCGGCGGCGCTACTAGCTGCAAGTGGCCGGCCATGGCATCTTGGTGGTGGCAGAGAATTATTCAGAGAGAGAGGGAGGGAGGTGGGGGCGATGGGAAGGTGGCGGCGGCGTGGAGAAGAGAGGGTTAGGGTTAGCGGTGGGGAGAGGAGGTGGTCGTTTTAAGGAGCAGAGGAGCTCGTACGGCCATGAATCGGAGGAGAGGGAGTGGATCGTGTGGTGCTGAAGCAGTTCGTACAGGGAATGACGTCTGGGGGAGGTAGACGACAAGCGCTTGGTGGGCTTTGGGCTGCGCTTCTCCCCCTTCTGTGAACCGTTTTTCTGTTTAGTATTTTTGTTCTCCTTTTTTTTTGCAGCAAAACAAATTGGAAGAGAAAGGTAGGTTTTAGGTTAGTAAAAATTTGGAAAAAATATGGTTAGGTTAGTTTTTGACATAGCAACTAAATGCTAACCTTACTTTCCAAAAAGTTTCAAATTTAAATGTTGTTTATGATTTAAACCAAACTTGGATGATTTTTTATATTAAGTGAACCCTAATGAAAACAACACCTTTTAATAGGTGAACCCTATTGATTAAATAGAACAAATGATCAAAGTTGTTTTGGTGATTTTCATAATTTCAAAAGTGGGTAGTGTTTGCAATTGAATTTGAAATAACATTGGAAGTAAGTTTGGATTAATTAAATTATTAAAAGCCATAATTTTAATGGTTGAACCTTATGGAAACAAATGATTGATTTGTTTTGCAATTTTTATAACTTTCAACATGGTTGTTGTTTGGAATAAAATCATAATTGCATTTGAAAATGGTTTGATATTAAATGAATTTTTGATAGAAGCAAAACAATAGTTTTGGAATCACACTTTAATGGAATCAAAAAATTGTTTTATTTTGAATAATCTTTTGGAAATTGTAACATCACAAGGATGAAACAAAAGGTTTGAATTTTGGTTTGAAATTCAAATAGAAAACAAAGGAAAACAGATGAAAACAGTTGGAAAACAAATGGAAAACAAACAAAACAATTGCAATCAACATGATGCCATGATGCAAAACATAAAATAACAGAGAGCAAACATTCTAAAGGCTATTTTTTATACTTGGGATGTTACAAAACGCCCCCCCTTGAAGGAATCGCGCCCCGAGATTCCTACTGAGAAAAGAAAAGGTCTGGATACTTCTTGGGAAGATCCTCTTGAACTGTGACACGTGAAACACATCGTGCACATTGGATAGTTTTTCTGGAAGTTCAAAACGATAGGCAACCCTGGCAACTCTTCTGGAAAGATGTCAGGGAATTTGGAAATCACCGGAACATTTTCAAGTAAAGGGAGAGGTTTTGTATCAAGGGTGTATAGCTGAAAAGAATTTGATTAATTTGTAGAATAGACTATCTGGAATGTGGTGATTCAGGAATGCTTCCTCGAAACAACCCCAGGTGATAGGAATGCCAGCTCTCATAGCCTGGTAGTTTTCGAAACAACAACAACCTTTCTGGCCAGATAGACTTGATATTTGGGAAGTTTTGATTAGACGCCGGTAGAAGAATTGGAATGGAAAGCAACAACAAGATTTCAACGGACGAAAAGGATGTTGAGAAGAACAGGATATCAACATCGGGGAAAACGAGAACAAAACTCCTTAGGTACTACGGAAAAACCCATCCAGGCTTCTAAAGGATCAATATCTACTGCTTAAGGAATAGAGGATCTGCTTCCGGGGCTTACACGCCTCTGCTCTCAATCGTGAGTAGGCAACATGATAAATCATGTCACAACCACCTCCATTCCTATGGTCTAGTAGATATAACCATCCTAGAGAAACCAGAATACGTGAAATCCTAACTTGAAAGTTTAGATGAGAAGGGAAAAACAACGTTGCACTTCCTTACCAGAAAAGGGAGGGTGGGTGGGGAAAGAAGAAAAAGAACAGAATTCCTACTCTCACGTTTCATTTTTCCTATATAGCTACAAAATAGTTTCTAGACTCAACTGCGACCAGTAAAAAGGGATCCTACAGGCAGACAGGCTCTGATACCATTTGTCGCACCCAGACTTCTAGGGGATACTCATCGGGCCGAACTGAATAGTAGAGGCTTGGATTACGGGGCTTATCTGCTCCCGCATCCTCTTACGAGTAGGCCAGCACTTATGTGCGACAACCAAACTCTACTATCCACCGTCGATGTAAACTACCCCATAGAAATCAGGACACTTCCATTGACGTACTTCAACCATACACACATGGTACGTCAACGGCGTTTGAACAAGTGATATCACAACAGATCTCTACGACACAAAAGATCGAAATAAGTTGCAAAGGGCTCTCATTAGAGCAGAGATAGCAAATACAATCATTCAGAGGACACATGTCCCAACAATTCATCATTACATCACAGCGGAAGCATTCAAAATGTCTGAGTACAGACAAGAACCAAATAGGCCTAAGAGGCCGGAAACGAAAAGACGGAGCCCATCCACGAAGTCTCGGATCCTGCCCGGGTCCGCTATCTACTCGTCAGCAGTCTCGTCATACTCCACGTAGTTGCCACCATGTAGATCCTCGGAAACGTAGGTCTGCGGAAACCACAGCCCCAAAGGGGTCAGTACATAAACGTACTGGCAAGCAAGACACACAGTTCACTAAAGTGTAACCCGTCAACACCAAGCACAGATGCTTTGGGTTCAACGGAGGAAAGGGGATATAAAAGATTCTGCAACTGGCTGCTCTAACCAACTACAGAGCATACTACAACTGCCGGTTACTAGAAAGGAGATAAGATCGCGTATCGTAACCAACTATAGCTAACCACCAAACAAACCCATCCTGGATCTCGCCCCTTATCCAAAGAAGCAATCCGAGGATAACTCACACAGTTAAATTAATGATGGTTCATATTATTGTGTCAATAAGCCTATTACTAGTCAAGTTGTTAATCATTGGGTGTAAGGTTGTTAATCATTAGGTTTAAGTTGTCCTGAGTACTTGTTAGCCAGTACTTTCACCAAGTAATCCATAACCGCGGAAAACACGGCTTCTCGAGAAGATTTTCCCTGCAGGGTTGCACCAATTTGGCCGTACACGCATGAATAACCCGCCAGATGGAAAGGCCCTTCCACCAAGCGGGGCACTCAACACAACTCAACTCTTCTTCGCATCAAGCCCAAAGCACCTTGGGCGCACGGCTAATCGAGCCCAGAAGAAAATGGACCCTCATAGCACTCTAAGAACGTGTCCCCCTATATGCCGACTACAAAAGTTCCACCCGGGTACCAAGGGCTCGCAAGATCATGCATGCAGCAAATGGAAAGCCCGAACTAAATGAGGCGATTTGGACGAGATGCGAATCGAGTCAAATTGAGGGGCGCGCCCATACTCGCTTCCCACATGCGGTTAGTGCGCTCATCATGGATCAGTAGACAAGACCCTTTTCCTATTAGGGTCGACACTAGCAGGCCTCAAAACCACAAGGGCCTCCTGTCGGTGCCTTATCATCAAATTATTATTTAACAATAACATTAGCATGATTGATTGATTAAACATCGAGCCCCCAGAACATAATAACAATATAGTAACTGAAAGTAACGGGTAACAGACTCGAGCAAAACAACCTAAGCATGCTAGTAAGACACTGGCTCAATCAAAGGGGTTGTAGGAGTGGAGGTGAGGCAATATCAGGGTTAAGGGATTCATGTGATAGGTTCGTAACAGAAACAACTACTACTATGGCTTAGCAGGAATAGACAACGGAAAGTATCGGTAACCAATGTTGAAAGGAACACAATGGTTCATGTGAGTGATAACTTGCCTGCAAAACCCAGTAGCCTGGTACTGAGCTAGATCCTTAGAAGGGGTGTCGTAAGTATCGTCGGTCTCAACGTCGTCGTATATCCGAGAATAAGCAAACAAACAATGCAGAAAGATAAACAATCAATATCATGGCATAGTGCACAAACATGGTATGATGCATGATAGTTTAATTGATGCAACAAAACAAACTAGTTGACAAGATAACAACATGATTAAATGGACCCACATGCAATTGGATTGCATAAGGAAAGCCCATGGATTATGGTTGAATTAATTGTTTTACAACTAATCAAATTGTGTAAGTGAATTAGCATGATGCATGGATGAGGAAAACAACAAAATAACAACAATAGAACCAAGTGGAAATAAGGTTTACCAAGTTTGGAAATTTCAGTTATTAAGTTAGGAAATTTTGGTTACTTAAAGGTGTCACACAAGCATTTGTTGTTTTCATCATGTTAAATTGTTCAAAACAGATAACAAAGTTCATATTTGATAAGAACACACAATTTTAGGTGGAATGCATGTTTCACTTGTTGGAAAAGGATTTCAAATAAATTATTTATGAAATTAAACAAGTTTAAGCAAGAATTAAATGAATTTAATTCAAACATGAACTTATTTGAATTTTTAATTGTGCAAAACATTAAGTGAGATTCATATTTGAAAGGGTTATGCTTTTATGGTTTGAAAACATATTTTATATGTCCCAAAAGAATTTGTTTTCATCAAGTTATGAATTTAACAATATTAAATGATTTAAACAAGGTTTAAATCATTTAACCAATTTTAATTATTCAAAACATGAAACAAAATTTATATTTGGAAAGATGGTTTAATTTTGCATGGAAAACATATTTCATTTGTTGAAATTGGATTTAAAATGAGCAAGTTATTATTTTGGCAATTTTAAATGCAATAATTAAGAAACAGTTGTTTTCAGCAATTTAAATTATTCAAAACAGCAAATAAAATTTATATTTGGAAAGTACATGAAAAGTTGATTGGAAAACATATTTAGTTTGTTGAATTTGGAATTTTTATGCCCAAGTTATGAATTTTGCAAATTTAAGTGATTTAAACAAGAATTCAAATGTTTTACCAATTTAAAATATTCAAAACAGTGAACAAATTTTATATTTGGATAGAACATTTAATTTGGTACAGAAAACATATTTAAAAAGTTAAAATTGGAGTTGGGATGAATTAATTATGCATTTTACAAATTAAGATACAAATCTGCCATTTTTAGTAACTAGGGACTAGAAAAAAAATATTTTGCAGGGGCTAGAAATAATTAACAGGGACCTATCTGTGAATCTGAGATGTTTCTGTGACCAAACAATTAGAAATAAAAAAGGTTGGGTCTTTGGTGGGAGGGGGGACTCGAACCCCTGACTTCCTGCTGTGAGATAGGGGGTGCTAACCATTGGGGTGAGCTGCGGCTTGTGACATACAGGGGGCAGTGGGGTGGATAAGGTGTGGTGCTGCTGTTTAACTGAATCAAACGAATAAAGGGGCAGAAAAAGGGTGGGGCTGGGACTCGATCCCAGGACCTGAGGGTTCGCTGCGCTGGGGACGCACCAGTTGGGCTGCTGCTCTGTGTTGGAAGGAAGGGATCTCGGGGGGGGGGGGGGGTATGTGTTGTTGGCTCGCGGGATTTCTGAATTTTGCATGCGAACAGAACTGCACGCTAACTGACCCAATCGGACAGAACCTACAGAGGTTCGCCGGCGGCGATCGCTCAAGGGGCCGTGGGGCGCTGTGGCGTGGGGGGTGTGAGGGTGCGGTGTGCCGTGTGCTTGGCGCGCGGTGCAGCCGGGAGGGAGGAAATGAGGCGAGAGGGAGATGCTCACCATTGACCTGACGGGAAGGGCGGACAGGGAGGTCGAGGGCGCCTTGGGCGGACAGCGGCGGCGGCTCCGGCCATCTCCGGGCCGGCTGAGGCAGCGAGGACGGAGAGGGAACCTCCCTAGTTCCATTCCCGGCCTCGGCACGGTCCGACGGTGACCAGGGCGGCGGCGCTACTAGCTGCAAGTGGCCGGCCATGGCATCTTGGTGGTGGCAGAGAATTATTCAGAGAGAGAGGGAGGGAGGTGGAGGCGATGGGAAGGTGGCGGCGGCGTGGAGAAGAGAGGGTTAGGGTTAGCAGTGGGGAGAGGAGGTGGTCGTTTTAAGGAGCAGAGGAGCTCGTACGGCCATGAATCGGAGGAGGGGGAGTGGATCGTGTGGTGCTGAAGCAGTTATTACAGGGAATGACGTCTGGGGGAGGTAGACGACAAGCGCTTGGTGGGCTTTGGGCTGCGCTTCTCCCCCTTCTGTGAACCGTTTTTCTGTTTAGTATTTTTGTTCTCCTTTTTTTTTGCAGCAAAACAAATTGGAAGAGAAAGGTAGGTTTTAGGTTAGTAAAAATTTGGAAAAAATATGGTTAGGTTAGTTTTTGACATAGCAACTAAATGCTAACCTTGCTTTCCAAAAAGTTTCAAATTTAAATGTTGTTTATGATTTAAACCAAACTTGGATGATTTTTTATATTAAGTGAACCCTAATGAAAACAACACCTTTTAATAGGTGAACCCTATTGATTAAATAGAACAAATGATCAAAGTTGTTTTGGTGATTTTCATAATTTCAAAAGTGGGTAGTGTTTGCAATTGAATTTGAAATAACATTGGAAGTAAGTTTGGATTAATTAAATTATTAAAAGCCATAATTTTAATGGTTGAACCTTATGGAAACAAATGATTGATTTGTTTTGCAATTTTTATAACTTTCAACATGGTTGTTGTTTGGAAGAAAATCATAATTGCATTTGAAAAGGGTTTGATATTAAATGAATTTTTGATAGAAGCAAAACAATAGTTTTGGAATCACACTTTAATGGAATCAAACAATTGTTTTATTTTGAATAATCTTTTGGAAATTGTAACATCACAAGGATGAAACAAAAGGTTTGAATTTTGGTTTGAAATTCAAATAGAAAACAAAGGAAAACAGATGAAAACAGTTGGAAAACAAATGGAAAACAAACAAAACAATTGCAATCAACATGACGCCATGATGCAAAACATAAAATAACAGAGAGCAAACATTCTAAAGGCTATTTTTTATACTTGGGATGTTACAGTTTCCGCGATGCAAGAGGAGATGCAATCACTTGAGAAGAATGGTACGTGAGATGTTGTGCGCTTGCCTAAACAAAAGAGGACCGTTCGTTGTAAGTGGATCTTCAAGAGAAAGGAGGGTTTATCTCCTTGTGGTCCTCCGCGGTTAAAGGCAAGGTTAGTTGCAAAGGGCTTCAGTCAAATTCCAGGTGTTGATTATAATGATGTTTTCTCTCCGGTTGTCAAGCATATCTCTATTCGTACTTTCTTTGGTATTGTTGCTATGTGTGATCTTGAGCTTGAGCAGTTAGATGTGAAGACTGCATTTTTGCATGGAGAGTTGGAGGAGGCGATATACATGGACCAGCCAGAAGGGTTCATACTACCTGTTAAGGAGGATCATGTTTGCAAATTAATGAGGTCCTTATATGGTTTGAAACAATCTCCTCCTCAATGGTATAAAAGGTTTGATTCATTTATGTTGTCACATGGCTTTAAGTGGTCCGGATTTGATAGCTGTGTGTATATTAAGTTTGTTGGTGGATCATCTATATACTTGTTGCTATATATTGATGATATGTTGATTGCTGCCAAGAGCAAGAAAGAAATCACTACGTGGAAGGCACAGTTGAGTAATGAGTTTGAGATGAAGGATCTTGATGCTACTAAGAAAATACTGAGTATGGAAATTACTAGAGACAGGAATTCTAGTCAGCAAAATTACATTAAGAAAGTTCTTCAGCGTTTTAATATGCATGATGCAAAGTGCGTTAGTACTCCTATTGCTCCTCACATTAAATTGTCAGTTTTACAATGTGCTAGCACCGATGAGGATTATGAGTACATGTTTAGAATTCCATATTCCACTGTTGTTAGTTCTTTGATGTATGCCATGGTTTGTTCTCGTCCCGATTTATCATATGCTATGAGTTTGGTTAGTAGATATATGGCTAACCCTGGTAAAGAACATTGGAAGGCTGTTCAGTGGATTTTTAGGTAACTACGTGGCACATCCAATACTTGCTTGAAGTTTGGCAAGGTTGACGAGGGACTCAAAGGCTATGTGGACTCAGATTTTGCTGCTGATTTGGATAAGAGGAGGCCCCTCACAGGTTATGTGTTCACGCTAGGTGGTTGTGCCGTAAGTTGGAGGGCAACGTTACAGTCACTTGTTGCCCAATCTACCACCGAAGCAGAGTACATGGCTATTTGCAGAAGCATGGAAAGAATCAGTGTGGTTGAAATGTTTGTTTGCTGAGCTTTGTGGAGATGATGCTTGCATTTAACTTGTTTTGTGACAGTCAAAGTGCTACTTAAGTTACTAAGGATCAGATGTTCCATGAGAGAACAGAGCACATTGATGTCAAGTACCATTATGTGCGTGATGTTGTTGCACAAGGTAAGCTGAAAGAGGCGGAGTGTTATTTTGGTGTGATGAAAATTCGTATATACTGATAAATGCCGAACTTCTGACGAGTGGAGCCGGAGGCGCAATGAAGGACTACACGGGGGGGGGGGGGGGGGGGGGGGGGGAAGGGGGAGGGCGGGGGGCGGCAGCACCCTGCGGTAGGGTATGAGTCGTTTCCAAGTTGGACACGAATACCTACTTGTTTAGGTTTCGTTCCCTTTATATATCTCATGTAAGCCGCCGGTTGGGATAAGTCTCACATTGTAAATCCCCGCCGTTTGTAACCTGACTCCGTCATAGTGAAGATTTGCTGGCTGGCGCCCGTGGTTTTTCTAAATCTCGTTGAAAGGGTTTTTCACGTTAAAAATCCTGTATCCCCTGTCGTGCTAGATCTCTTTTTTTCATCGTTTTTGTGCTATCGTTTATAACATTAAGCTTAAGTCTAAGTCTAGTTAAACTGAATTTATCTGGACGTACATAAGATAAACGGCTAGAGCTCGTACGCATGAATGCGCACGTTGTTGACCGCAATGGGTTCCTGTTGATCCGATATTTATTTATTTTTGGCCCTGGCCTGTCTTCCTGACCTGAATACACGTAGGTAGTCTGCCGGTGTACCAAGTTTAGGTACGCGTCGTGTCCTGAGCCGTGAGCTGTTTTGAGTTTTTACTTGTGGTACTATTTTTTTACAAAGAAGCTGTAAAGCATCGTCTTTCATCGTTCTGGTGAAACGGTTCGGGCGTTGCGGGACGGGGCCGGCCGGACGTGGCCTATTGGTTTGTGGCTACAATCGTCTCTTTCAAGCAAATGCCTACGTAGAGGCCCTGCGGAAGACAGGCTACGGCACAGCCTTTTGCAGGAAGAGTTTTGACCTGCCACTTTTCTTCCCTGGTTGCAAGAACGATACTGGGGGTGTCCACTCAACGTATCTGTCACCGCAAAGCCATTCCTTCCCACACGCTCACTGATAATCCTCACTAGCTCACTGATGAGTGGGCCACTGCAAACAATTTGGCGTGAAAAGTTTGAACTCACCGCGCGACCGAACCCACCCCTACCCTTGTGTCTCTTCGACATTGGCTGATTTGGAAGTACTGTACTTTATGGTGTGTACCCCGAGAAATGGCAAAAGAACTGCAAAGCCTGTAGGAAGGAGAGAGGCAGCAGCCCTTCCGGCGGGTTGTGAGCGGAAATAAATACATAGACATGGCAAGGGTGATAGAGGAGGCAAAGCAGCTAGTTCATCCGTTCTGAAGGGAGATCTACCCCGAGAGATTTCCAAGAAGAGGGCTTGCTGCTTCTTGTCCGTGCAGCGGCACTGTTGCCTCGAGAGGTTTGTTTGCAAAGCAGTTCCATCAAAGCATTCCCACAACTCTTCTCGTAACATTGTTTGGTTGTTGCTATCTCCGTTTGTAGGAACCAAATCGAAGCCGAGAGGATGAAGCTCTGTCGAGTTGTCTTGCTGGTTTTCCTCGTTCTACTGCACTTTGCAGCTGTTTCTTGTCCACGTGTGGCAAAGGGAGACTTCGATTCCTCGCCTTCGGTCCCAAAGGTTGCTGGTTCCCCACCTTCGACGAGAAATTGTACCTGGTATGTAAACTACACGCGTCCTTTTAGCTTTGCTCAAGTATATACAGCATGTAAAATTGGCCTTTACGGGTAGAACAAGTACCAGATTTTGTTGGATTCCAGTTTTTAGAAAACCTCTTATAAATCACTTTGGGTCAAAGTGCCCGTGCTATATCAAATTCGTATGGGTGGGTTTTTAGACACCTTCAATCCCATAGGGATTCATCTACTGTGACAGCGCTTGCTCCAAAAAAAAAAAATCTAGTGTTACAGCTACCTTAAATATTGCCACTTTGGTTCTCTAGAAAGAAATGGCACTTTGCTTATGTTTTTTATTTTGTTTCAAAATTTTATAGAGCATATAAATATTTAATTTTTTTGTTGTTGTGTATTAGCCATTTAAAAAATTATGTTGTATAGTTTGTTTTTAACTTGAAATCGAAAATACAAATAATTAAACCGCATGATATGTCAAACAGATGGAAAATATAAAATTTGAGACGTATGCATATTACTTTTAGTTTCTTTGAGATGGTTATAAGATCACTATTGCAGTTCACGTTCAAGTATAGTGTCGTATATATTCATGTCCAGTAAGATAAAGTGGCGCTATATCATTGTATATATGCATATCCAGTAACCAAAGTGACTAAATCCAATCTCTAGAAGTACATCAAACTTGAAATGTGCACTAATCAGGTCTTGATATTGGTATTTCTCAAAATCAAAAGTATGGTTGAAACTGGCTGCCACCATTTGAGCAACTACACGGTTTCCTAGTCCACATTGCTTGTTGCCTTCTGAAAGCGCACAATCCTTTTAGTCCTCCTTGTTAGAATTAGGTTCCTAATCCTAGTTTAGCTAGCTATGATGGACGGCTGTGATTGTATATTGTTGTAACCCTAAGTGCTTTGCACATTATATAAACCGGAGCCCCGCGTGCTATGCGCCGTGTGTGGTATTCCCCAAAACCCTACCTCTCTCACATTATCACATGGTATCAGAGTTCTCCCGATCCTAAAACCCTAAGCCGCCGCCGTCGCCCTAGCTCCTAGCGCCGCCGCCGCCGCTTCTTCCGCTGCATCCCTGCCATGTCCTCCTCTACCCTCACCCTATCCACGATGCCCGCCATCTCCTCTGCTGTCGCTCCTGCCGCACCTGCGGGTCGCTCTCCTATCCCCGTCATGCTTGACGCGTCCAACTACTCCAGGTGGAAGATGTTCTTCCTCACCCATGTCGGCAAGAACGGCCTCCTCGTCCATGTCGACGCCACCAAGACCGCCAAGCCCACTGATCCGCAATGGGCGCTGGACGACTACACCGTGCTCTCGGCCCTCCACTCCTCCGTCTCCGAGGACGTCCTCGAGCTCGTCATGGAACCTGACCAGACCGCCTGCGTTCTCTGGACTGCCCTCGCCACGCTCTTCAACGACAACAAGGAGAGCCGCGCGATCTACCTCCTCGGCGAGTTCCATGGCCTGCTGCAGGGAAATCTTTCCGTCACCGACTACTGCCTACAGAACAAGCGCCTCGCCGACGCGCTTCGTGACGTGGACTGCAAGGTCGAGGATCGCGCACTCGTCCTCAACATCATCCGCGGGCTTGACGAGCGCTTCTCCGGCGCTGCAACCGCCATCAACCTCGCCAAACCCTTCCCCTCGTTCCTCGTCGCGCGCTCTATGCTCCAGCTCGAGGAGAGGCGCATCGCCAACACCGCCAAGAACGTGCAGGCCTCCGCCCTTGCTGTCACCACCACCCCCGCTCCCTGCTCCGGCTCTGGGTGTCGCGGCGAGTCCTCCAACTCCGGCAACAAAGGCCGGAACAACTCCGGCAAGGGCAAGGGCAACCGCCGCGGCAACTTCTCCAACGCCCCGCGCTTCGCCCCAACACCGCAGGGGCCCTGGTTCTGCTTCAGCCCCAGCCAGGCGCCCACGGCTGCTGCTCCTCGCGCCCCTGCACCTCACGGTGGTCATGGTGTCCTCGCCCCTCGTCCTCAACAGGCCTACGTCACCACGACCTCCGCCCCGGTCCAGCAGTCCCCCTCCACACCAACTTGGGACACGGCCGGTTTCCTCGCGGCCATGAACAACCTCGCGCTCCAGAACGGTGGTTGGGTGATGGACTCCGGTGCCTCCTCGCACATGACATCGGATGATGGTAATATATTTGCATCTACTCCTCTTTCCACACCTCACTATGTCACTGTCGGTAATGGCACCTCCTTGCCGATATCCCGTTCCGGGAACTCTAAAATTTCCACTAATGGCACGTCTTTTCTCCTTAAGGATGTCCTCTTAGTTCCATCTCTCATTCGAAATCTTCTTTCTGTTCGCAAATTTACACGCGATAATTCTTGTTCCATTGAATTTGACGCTTTTGGTTTTTCTGTGAAGGATCTTCGCACCAAGAGAGTGATTATTAGATGTGACAGTGATGGTGATCTCTACACTGTCACCCCCTCGGCATCCGCTCCTTCAGCGTTAGTGTCGACAGTCGCCTCCTCGGAGCTTTGGCATCGTCGGTTAGGTCACCCTGGACGTGACGCCATGGCTTCTCTTAGCAAACATTCAGTCATTTCGTGTAATAAAACTCAGCGCGGTCTTTGTCATGCCTGTCAACTTGGCAAACATGTTCGATTGCCGTTTGCTCGTTCTGTGTCAGTTTCTAGTGCTCCCTTTGAGCTCGTGCATTGTGATTTGTGGACATCTCCCGTGTTAAGTAACTCCGGTTATAAATATTATCTTGTGATTGTTGATGATTTCTCACACTATTATTGGGCTTTCCCTATTCGCCAAAAGTCTTGTGTTAATGAAACGATTACACACTTTTTCTCTTATGTCCACACACAATTTAGCACCTCCATTCGATCCATTCAAACTGATAATGGCACTGAGTTTGTTAACACACAACTGAACAATTTCTATCTAACCAATGGTGTTCGTGTTCGCTTGTCTTGCCCGTACACTTCTCCACAAAATGGCAAGGCTGAACGTGCTATCCGCACCATAAACGACACCATTCGTACTCTCATGTTTCAGGCACATGTGGTTCCCTCCTTTTGGGCCGAGGCGCTCTCCACGGCAGTTTACTTGCTGAACCGCCGTCCCTGCAAAGTCATTGGCTCTGCCACCCCGTACGAGCGGCTCCACGGCAAACGTGCCTGCTACGACACTCTCCGGGTCTTCGGCTGCTTGTGCTACCCCAACTTGACAGCCGTGGCGCCAAACAAGCTGCACCCCCGCTCCACCGCGTGCATCTTCCTCGGCTACCCCTCCTCTCATAAGGGGTTTCGGTGCTATGATCCCGTGACACGTCGGCTCATCATCTCTCGTCATGTTGTTTTCGACGAGCGCGTCTTCCCGTTCGCCTACATCAACGGATCAGCGTCGCCACCTGACCTCGGCTTCCTCAACTGCGGTGCTGCGCCGCCCACCGCTGCCCGTGTGTTCACATCGGCCTCGACACCTGCTCCTACTCCTGCCACGACAGAGTTTTTCTCTACTGACGCTCCCAGGCGTGTTGCTGCGGCTGCATCTTCACCAGCGTCTCCTTCGACACCCGAGTCTACGCCGGCGTCTTCTCCACGCTCGCCACCATCCTGGGTACCACCGTTTGCTGACGTCCCAGAGGTTCCACCGCCAGCTGCCGACGCGCCTGTTCCACGCCCAGCCCCTGGTCCGCATCTCATGCGCACTCGTGCCAAGCATGGCATCGTCAAAGGTCCCCGGGAACGTCTCAACCTGACGGCCACTACCGAGTCTGTATCTCCTCTGCCTAAGACCTACAAGACGGCTCTGGAAGACCCTCTTTGGCTCGCTGCTATGACTGCCGAGTTTCGTGCTCTTGTTGACAACGGCACCTGGTCGCTTGTGCCTCGCCCCCCGGGAGCAAATATCGTCTCAGGCAAGTGGATCTTTCGTCACAAGTTTCACTCAGATGGTACTCTCGCTCGCTACAAGGCCCGTTGGGTAGTTCGTGGTTTCTCTCAACAGCCTGGCATCGACTACGATGAGACTTTCAGTCCGGTGGTAAAACCAGCTACGATTCGTCTCGTTCTCAGCATTGCCGTGTCCTCTGGCTGGCCCATCCGGCAACTCGATGTGAAGAATGCTTTCCTGCATGGCAAGATTGAAGAAGTCGTGTACTGTCAGCAGCCCTCTGGGTTTGTTGATCCTGCTCAGCCCGATCATGTTTGTCGTCTTCATCGCTCTCTCTACGGCTTAAAGCAGGCTCCCCGTGCTTGGTATCAACGCTTTGCGTCATACCTTCGGCAGTTGCACTTCTCAGCTTCAGTTTCGGACACTTCTCTCTTCGTGCTACGAGATGGTCCAGATCTTGCTTATGTTCTACTCTACGTGGACGACATCATCATCACCGCTTCCTCTTCGGCCTTATTGCATCGTCTGACCCAGCTGTTACATGCTGAGTTCGCCATGACAGACCTTGGGGATCTGTCCTTCTTCTTGGGGATCTCGGTTCAGCGTACCTCTGCTGGTATTTTCCTGTCTCAGCGCCAGTACGCCGTCGACCTCCTTCAACGTGCTGGCATGTCCGAGTGCAACGCCTCCACCACTCCAGTTGATACTAGTGCCAAACTCTCTGCGTCTGATGGTTCTCCTGTTGCAAACCCGTCTGAATACAGAAGTATCGCTGGTGCCCTGCAGTACTTGACCTTGACACGACCTGATCTCGCGTATGCCGTCCAGCAGGTCTGCTTACATATGCATGATCCCCGTGTGTCTCATCTCAACTTCATCACCCGCATCCTCAGATATGTGAAAGGCACGCTGGACTTCGGCCTTCACCTTGGCTCTTCTTCATCGACGGCTCTCACTGCCTATTCCGACGCGGATTGGGCTGGCTGTCCTGATTCTCGACGCTCTACGTCCGGGTATTGTGTCTACTACGGCGATAACTTGATCTCCTGGTCCTCAAAACGACAGACTACCGTCTCTCGTTCTAGTGCCGAAGCGGAGTACCGAGCTGTTGCTCATGCTGTCGCTGAGTGTTGCTGGCTGCGGCAACTACTTGGTGAGCTTCATCGACCACTCTCCTCCGCCACGGTCGTCTACTGCGACAATGTCTCTGCTGTCTATATGTCTTCCAATCCAGTCCAGCACCGCCGAACCAAGCATATAGAGATTGACATTCACTTCGTTCGAGAGAAGGTCTCACTTGGTGAAGTTCGTGTTCTTCACGTTCCATCAAGCCATCAGTTTGCTGATATTATGACTAAGGGTCTAGCTTCTCCTTTGTTTTTAGAGTTTCGATCCAGTCTTTGCGTCTGTAAACCTCCGCTGTGACTGCGGGGGGGTGTTAGAATTAGGTTCCTAATCCTAGTTTAGCTAGCTATGATGGACGGCTGTGATTGTATATTGTTGTAACCCTAAGTGCTTTGCACATTATATAAACCGGAGCCCCGCGTGCTATGCGCCGTGTGTGGTATTCCCCAAAACCCTACCTCTCTCACATTATCACACTCCTCCACCAATCTATCCATAGATTCACTTTTCAATCCAAATAAATCCGAGCAGTTCATCAATTCAGTCAAGATTTACAGTAACCATCCTAGAAACTGCACCGACGCAATAAGAATGCTTACAACCCTCAAACTCAATGCACAATCTACTATTCGTCAAGCCTTTCCTGCATCCTACTAAAGTCAATGTCTACTCATATCCTAGTCCTAAAAAATAATAACAATTTTGCAAAAGCATTCCATGAAGGCAACGCTAAGAGCCTATTACTACTGCAAGACTGATCCAACCACAATATCTGTTACCAATACAAATTTCAAATGGGACAAACATCTACTCCCTCCATCTCAAAATAAGTGTCGGTGAAATTGATTGTAATGGATATATCTAGCACCAAAAAGCATCTAGATATGTCTATGTCAATGACATTTTTTTTGAGACGGAAGGAGTACTATCATAACGGTAGAAATTGCCAGCACCATTATTTATCACTAAAACCTGCATATTCTTTCAGCTCTCCAAGGTTTGTGAGCTTATCCAATATCTTAGCATCATTTCTGATGCCACAAACTTCTGAAATAAAGCCATCTTCCGCCTGCATGACAATCACATGATTCAGATTACATTTCGATGCATTGACAGAAAAGAAGGTTACATGAACTAAAACCATCTCCACTCGCGCCCCCCAAACACGCCCCCACGGCCTCTTTCCGTCCGGACGGGCCCCAAACGAGCCCAGTCGCGCCCCCCATTGGGCCTTCCCGTCCGGACGCGCCTTGTTCCCGTCCGGCAAACCCAGCCCAACCCCTCCTCTTAGGGGCTCCGGTGAGGGCGAGTCATTCGGCGCCGCAGGCCTGTCCTGCCAGCGACCCAAGACGGCCAAAAAACTGGCCCACGCCGCCACGTCTGCTTTCTCTGCATCACAGCGCCGCCGCTCTCGCCCACCGGCGCCGCCGCCAAGTCGCCAATAAAATGTGCGCAAATTTGAAAACTAGATTTCATTGATAGGAGCCGAATATAGGCGCGTTTATACATAATTTGGACGAATTTTAAACTAAATACGGCGCAGCCGCCTACATGCCTAGGGCCTTGTACATCTCGGTGTAGTCGCCGTCGTCGTCGTCGCTCGGCGGCTCGGCTTTCGGGGCGGCGCTGCTGCTGCTCTGCCCTAGGTTGCCAAGGTACATTGGCGGGGGAGGGTAGGCGTCGTCGTCGTCGCTGTCCGAGAGGAGGACGACGTCGCCCGACGCCTGTGGAGGAGCACGCCCTTCCCTGATGATGAGGGACTGGCTTCGGTTCCGCCGGCGTGGAGGCGCCTCCTGCGGCTCCTCCTTGACGACGGCGAGAGGGGTAGGCGGCGTAGAGGGCGCGGCCGCGCGGCGGTTCTTCCCCCGCGGCCTAATCTGCCGCTCGATGTGGGTGAGGACACTGGCGAGCGTGCGCCCGGGCTTGCTCCAGCACATGCGGCGGCCGACGGCATTGTTGCGGCTCGAGAAGATGCCGCAGGTAGGGACCTCGGCGAGCTCCCTGTCGAACCTGTCCTGGAAGTACGCCGTCCAGGCCGCCTTGTTGGCGGGATGCCACTCAGGCTGGTTGCGCATCGTCGGCGTCATCAGCTTTTGGATCTCTTCGATCTCGGCGACGCGCTCTGGCCCAGTAGGCGGCGGAGGCACAGGCACGCCGCCTACGTTGAGCCTCTAGTGCCTTAGCGCGCTCATCCCCGGCGGTGAGTGGTAGTTGGCTTCGTACAGCAGCCGCGCCTCCCAGACGCGCAGGGTTCGGCGGTCGAACCCGTTAGCTGCCGCGCTGGCGAGGTAGTTGCGGTTCACCATGGCGAGGGGAGGCGGGAAGAGTGGCTAGGGGAGGGAAGAAGAGCGGCGAGGGGAGGAAGGAAGAGCGGCGAGGAGAATGGGGCCGAGGATGGCGACGGGGCCGGGTTTGGTAGCCGGGGCGGGCAAGACGAGGCGGCGGCAGCACCATTGCTCCGCCGCGTGGGCGATTGAACTACTCCGCCGCAGCGTTCCGTCTCGTCGAGGCGTCAATGCGCGCGTCTTCCCGAGGCGACGAGACTCTCCCTCGCTGACAGGGCGGACCGGCAGCCCGAAGGGGTTTGGGTTGGGGCTGCGAGTGGAAACAGGGCAGCCCCGTGGGCGCCTTCCCGGCTGGACGAGCCCCCAAAGGGCCTCGCCGGGCGCCTATTGGGGGCCTCGACTGGAGATGCTCTAAGAACATGCCCAACACCCCCCCCCTAAACAGTCTGTTTTCTGTCCCCGTGGACTGAAATGGCTAAAAACCCATTCCAACGCCCCCACCCACAAACGGACCGAGGGGGGACAGGACGAGTTCCCCCCAAACGTCGCCCAAGTTTGGTCGATGTTTGGGGTGGTCCGCGGACACACAATTGTCCCTCCTAGCCGCCCGTCTGACACATACGAGCCATTGTCCCAAACCGTTGCCACCGTCCACTCTGCTCCCAACCCTTGCCGCCTCTGCCACCAGCCGCCGGTAGCTGGGATGACGAAGCCGAAGAGCACCGCCGCGCCCAATCCAACCCCGAAGACGTCGCCCAAGCCGGAGTCGAAGAAGCGGCAGTACCGGCGGGTGAAGTGAAAGATGAGCTTGAAGGAGCAAGAGACCGCCGCCGCCGTGACCCTGCTCCTAGGCCAGCGACAGGCCAACGGCAGCACCAACGCTGCTCCCATGGGAGTCATCATGATGCAGGGGAGCCCTACACCGTCATCATGCCCACCTCCCTATGTCTATGCGTGCCGATGCCAGTGCCTTTGTCAAGCTCGGTTGCTTCCACGGCCAGGTGGCCGCTCTCGGGGTCGCGTGCGCTATCGGCGGCCACTCTGTCGTGCGTATTCCCGACCGAGCCGCAGTTCGGGATGACTACGTCGCGGCTCGGGCTTTCATCAGAGGACACGTAGCCGACGATCACCTCTCATCCCTTTGCGACCGCGATGCCGCCCATCGACCTCAACATGACCCTCGTGTTGCTTGATGCGACTACTGGGACCGACGATGTCCCGCTGATCCACAGCAAAGCACCACGGGCGGTGCCTGCGGGTGACATGCCCCAAGGACGGCAGCTGTTCGAGGATATGCCTGCCATGACCATGGCCGATCCCATAAGTTCGCACAACTTATAGCTTTGGGC
Organism: Alopecurus myosuroides; assembly: GCA_028641055.1. Classification (NCBI taxonomy): domain Eukaryota; kingdom Viridiplantae; phylum Streptophyta; class Magnoliopsida; order Poales; family Poaceae; genus Alopecurus; species Alopecurus myosuroides. The sequence goes on from CM054058.1 coordinate 232,381,629, forward strand.
GTTGGGCGTTTTTTGTGATCATGGAGTGCATGTGCAGGATTTCGAGACCCAGCCCGGCATAGCCATCAAAGATTGTGAGACACAACCGGGCACCCAATATGGAGCCATTTCCATCGACGGTTATGGCAACGAGGGCCAACAGATGGAAGATGCGGAGGAGATTGTGGAAACGGGCAAGAGGTCGAGGTCAGCCAACAACATCGAGAACGAGGACATTGTGTTGAGCGAGGCTTGGATGCTCGAGGGCCAAAACCCTACCATCGGAGCGCAACAAAATGGAAAAGCATATTGGAAGAAGGGTTGGCGATGCTTCCATGAACATCGCAAGTGGAAGAAATGGAGCATTGAGAGCGATCGCAACTCTAGCTCTCTAAACAAGAGATGGGTCCACATCCAAGGGGAGTGCAACAAGTTCAATGGAGCCTATGATCGTATCATTGCTAGGCCCGAGAGTGGACTCGGCATCCACAACGTCATCGTTCAAGCGTTGAAATATTTCAAGGCCTTCCATGGCAACAATTTCACCTTGGTCCATTGTTGGGAAGATATCAAGGATTGTCCCAAGTGGAAATCCCTCTACGACACCTTGAAGAACGGGCCCAAGCCCGACAATGGCAAGGAGGGAATGGGCGACACTAAGGGTGGTCCAAGCGCCAGGAGGCCGAAGGGGCAGAAGGCTACCAAGCTTGAGGCAAAGCGGGACGCCTCGACACTCGTGTTGGAACAAAAGCTCAAGGGGATGCTCGCCGAGAAGGAGAAGACAAGTGTCGAGAAGGAGGAAAGGAAACGGAAGGACAAGGCCGAGGCATTGAAGATCTACCTCGATGCTCAAAAGCAGAAGCTAGATGTGGATGCCGCCATGGCCGAAGTCGGGGTGCTTTGGTGACCGAGGAGAACCGCATGAAGCTTGCTACGAGAACTGGCACACGCTTGCTATCATGACCGAGGAGAACCGGATCATGATGGCTGATTTGAGCTCCATGGACCCGGTGCAAAAGGAGTGGATGATCAAGAGGCGAAAGGAGATTCGGGACTGCGAGGCGTGATCTTCTATTTTATTTGTAATTTAAACATGTGTATGTGTCTTTTGAAACCTAAACCTTTGCATGTTTACTGCTTCTTTATTTGCTATGGAGGCACCAAATTTGTGTGTGTGGGGCATTGAGATGGTTTGATCCAAGTCGGGGGTCTAGCCCAGCTCACGTCTGTGGACCACCCCAAACGGACCAAAACAGGACCGAAATCGATTCGATTTGGGGGGTGGGGCGCGTTGGGTATGCTCTAAGTTCAGAAAGGACTAACACAGCGTCATACACTAGCGGAGGCCTCAGACTCCCGCGTTCACTCACTCACATGCTTCGGCCTCGATCATGTCGAGTTGGAGGCCATCGAGGGACGTGCATTATCGAAGACAACCATGTTGCTGTGTTAGCATGATCAACGACGAGGTGCCCTTGCGCTACAGGCTGGGACCGTTTCCACGACAGTACCCATATCGTCCGTGAGAAGGGGCAGCTGGTGAGAATGTGTGCCATAGTCTCCTCCGACGGGTCTCACGATGGGCATCGCGCCACATGAGGGAGACGGCTTACTCGTCCAACATCTAGATGAAAGAACTTCACCCCAAGATTTCAGACGAGTCTCCATGAAATCGCCCTTCACGGTTCCCCATCAGCACTAGGGGAACTCAGTCGTGAAACCGTCCGGCCCAGGTGCCTTGCCGTGAAGAAGTCACCTTATAACCTCCCAAATCTCCTTGGTGAAAGAAGCCTCTAGCTCAAAGAGATCCTTGGAGTGTAAACCAAAGAAACACTATGTCACGGTTGATATACAGAGGCACAAAAAAATGCCTCAAAAAAATACATAAAGTGCTTAAAAAAATTATTCAGGGCATTTGAAAAAAGTGCCCATTCAAATAGGGTAGGCAAAGATCTTTTGAGGCACTTTGTTAATTATGCCTCAAAAAAACAACTTTTAGAGGCAGTTTTAGGTTTTTCAAGGCACTAAAAACCATTTTTTCAAGGCATTTTTTAAAAAGTGCCTCAAAAAATAGTTTTTCTAGGCACTTCGAAAATTGCCTATAAGAGAGTGCCTTAAAAAATCAACCGTCACAAAATCCAGATCGAGTGAGAACGGATCCGCGCATGTGCCCAGCAGGCCCTCAAAGTGAGTGAAGAAGTTTCGGCCATGGCAGCATGGTCAGAAATAACCGCGCCATCAACCTGAAAACTGTGGATTGCATGCCGGCGGTAGCGATAGGTTGCGTGCTGATGGAAAAATGTCGTGTTCGCACCCCCCCCCTCTCCAAGCCAAGCCCATTGGCTGGCCATCGTGCGCTCAAGAGAGGCCAACCCAAGGTAGGCATGCTTAAGGTGGGCCCAGAGATGCGCTTATCGGGAGAGAGCTGGCTGGACTCCATGGCGATATCCAGCCGGAGGACCATCTCCCGCGCTGTCATCAGCTACAGTCTAACACACCCCTCAAGTTCTTCATACTCAGCTGCGCCTAGTTCCAATAGGTCATTCGGCTTGAACAACTTTGGTAGAAGGGGTTGCCTGATGAGAATGGTATCCATCTAGTGCCAAAAGAATACCAAGAGATGTACCAACTGGCAGCTCTTCATCAACTTACCAAATTCGTGAACAACCCAAAAATCAAGTTTAACCACTCGCTAACGAACTCCTAGCCTCCTTTTAAAACGAACTGGCATATATTTTCCTTGAAGGCACTTACTCCATAAAAGATGCATGAGGACCTTCCGAGACCCTGCAAATGTTACACCATCGGAGTTAAGTGCATTGTGCTATAGGATCGTTGAATCTTAACAAAATACTATTGTTATCCAAAAGGACTAATACGGGAAGTTCATTTACTCCGATAGGGTGAACCGATGCAGAATAGAGACAACACTTGTGGCGTCAGCCTGATCCAATGAACAGAAGTTGTATCTTCCCAAAAATGGTTCCGAGAGAGGCTATCAATTGCCATGTAGGCAAACTAACCCCAGAGAACCAAAGTGGGTATCATCTTGATAACCGGCATATCTCCAACACAACCACCAACCAGTAAGGATTGCAGCAGGCTGCTAATTCAAATATATTTTCTGGGATCAAATTCTCCAGCCACCCTTCTTCCTCACCTTCACAAACACTGAATCCTTCAATCTCTTCAAGTCCCTGTCAACAGAATCAGTTTACAACACATTTTTTTTAGAGATAGGAAGATTTATTTGATGATATTTCCGTATGGCACTGATAAATATTGACACTAAAATATGTACTGAAAGTGTATGGAAACATTATACATATCTTGCTATGAAAAAGAAAGTTGCAGAAGCAACTACGCGACTTTAGCCTAGAAGTCATTTTGGCAGCTGTTGCAAAAGCCGGACACATATATAAAAGATAGAATGGCAGAAGGCATGAATGACTCACAAGTGGACCTAAAGATACAAGGTAGGAATAACATACAAAGGAAAGCGCTGCAAAATTTGGCTCTTGAACAGCCCATGAGGAAATAACAGTACTAAGCAAACCCCAAATATGTACTAAGTGTTTGGCTATCCTGGTCTAGCAACAAATAAATGGCAGATCATAAATACATGAATAGCTCACAGTTGGATCTAAGGATACATGTTCCATTATAGTCTATTCATAGTGCAGCAAAGTAATACTTTGGGAATAACATATCAGTTTAAAGGGGACTGTCACATCTCAAATTGATGGTTATAGTTTTTTTTGAAACGGAAAACACCAGCCTCTGCATCCAGTGGATGCACACAGCTTTCTTTATTAAAAGTGTTGATCAAGTCATCATCCAAGTCGAATTATTACATCCCATCAAATAAAGTGCAAAGTGGCTACATAAACTAGCCAACGAGAAAAAAGGCAACAATGGAGACTACACATATTGTATTCTCCTAGTGTGCAGCCACCCACCCTGGCTGAAGATAGCCCGCACGACCGCCATCAGTCTTGCACATCCGGTATCCAAATTGCCACGTAGGGCTGCGGGGGAGAGGAGTGACCATGTATGTATCCAATGAGTAGCCCTGTGCACCACCTGCAAAAAATGTCCAGTATCCATCCTGTTAAAAATAACATCATTTCTACAATTCCAGATTGCCCAAAGAAAAGCACATACACCAATGCGTATACTCGCTTTAGTCTTTGTATCTAGTCCATTTAACCACCCCCCAAACAAATTACGAATCGAAATTGGTGGTGTGATACTGAATGTAAAATGAATCAATTGCCAAATCTTTTTCGCAAACATACATGTAATGAACAAGTGTTCGATAGTCTCGTTTTCTCCGCAGAAAACACATTTGGAACACCCTGTCCATTTCCTCCTAGCCAGATTATCCTTCGTTAACAATTCCTTACGGTAAAGGAACCACATAAAGATTCGTATTTTAAGTGGGACTTTTAATTTCCATATGTATTTGCGTAAAAATTTCGTGCTTCCATTCATTAAATCTTCATAATAAGATTTCACTGTGAAAGCACCAGAAGCCGTCAAGGTCCACTTAAAAGTATCTGGCCCCTCTGATCTAGTTAGGCTCATCAAGCGTTCAACTAAATGCAACCATGTGTTCCATTTATCACCCGTTAACGCTCTCCTAAAAGCTAAATTGAGATTATTCTCTGTAATAACCTGTGAGACAACAACATTTTTATTTCTCACAATATTATAGAGAGATGGATACTGATCAGCTAGAGGAGTTTTACCCAACCAAATATCTTCCCAGAAACGCACGGTATGTCCATCGCCCAATGTGAACTGAATGCGTTTGAAGAAATCTACATTGACTCGCATCAGGCCCTTCCAAAAGGGTGAATCAGTGGGTTTTGCCACCACCTGTGGTAACGGTACCCCTTTAATGTATTTGTTATGTAACAGCTCTTGCCACACTCCTTCTTCAGTAATTAGTTTGTATAACCATTTACTCAGCAGACATTTGTTCTTGATATCCAATACCTCTATCCCAAGACCGCCCTGGTCTTTTGGTCTACAAATAATATTCCACCTAGTTAGACGATACTTGCGCTTCTTCTGGTCACTTTGCCAAAAGAAACGAGATCGAAAAAAATCCAATTTTTTCCGTACCCCAGTCGGTATCTCAAAAAAAGAGAGGAAAAACATTGGTAGGCTAGTTAAAACCGAATTTATGAGAACCAGTCTATCCCCATAAGATAATAATTTACCAACCCATGCGCTGAGTTTTTGTTCGAAGCGATCTTCGATACATTTCCATTCTTTATTTAATAATTTTCTATAATGAATTGGGATACCCAAGTATTTGAAGGGTAAATGACCCACCTCACATCCAAAAATATGACGGTACTCATCCTGCACATCTTTGGCAGCCCCAAAACAAAAAATCTCACTCTTATGAAAATTAATCTTCAACCCAGATAGTTGTTCAAACATTGAAAGAATTAATTTCATATTAACCGCTTTATCAAGGTCATGCTCAAGAAATAGAATCGTGTCATCTGCATATTGCAGAATAGAAACTCCTCCATCAACCAAATGAGGGATCAAGCTTCCAACTGCTTCTTCTTCCCTAGCTCTAGAAATTAGAACGGCTAACATATCAGCCACAAGGTTAAACAAAATAGGGGATAACGGATCCCCCTGTCTTAAACCTTTTAAAGTTTGAAAAAAATGTCCAATATCGTCATTCACCCTGATACCCACACTCCCTTCCTGAACAAAACTTGCAACCCAGTCACACCACCGCTGTGAGAATCCCTTCATTCTTAACGTCTGTTGTAAAAAAGTCCAGTTGACTTTGTCATAAGCCTTCTCGAAATCTATTTTTAATAAGACCCCATCCATTTTCTTGGTTTTGAGTTCATGTATAGTTTCATGGAGCACCACAACCCCTTCTAAAATATTTCTCCCAGGGAGAAATGCAGATTGCGTGGGTTTAATAATACGCTGCGCAATGGCAGTGACTCTATTAGTTCCCACTTTAGTAAAAATTTTGAAACTAACATTTAAGAGACAGATTGGCCTATATTGTTCAATTCTAGCTGCATCCTCGATCTTAGGAAGCAAAGTAATGACCCCAAAATTCAACTTAAATAACTGCAAGTCGCCATGATAAAGTTGAAAGAACATTGCCAATAAGTCTCCTTTAATAACATTCCAAAATTTCTTATAGAACTCTGCCGGAAACCCATCTGGACCCGGTGCTTTGTTAAGTTCCATTTGTTTAATGGCCTCAAAAATCTCCTCTTCAGTAAAAGGGGCAGTTAAAAATGCATTTTCCTCACTAGATACCTGTGGTAGATCATGATTTCTACCTTCATTCAGGTGAATAGTTGTTGGATAAGATGGTCCAAATAACTTCTTATAATATTCAGATATAAACACTTTAAGATTTTGTTGACCCACAATGGTCCCTTCATCTTGTTCAAGCTGAAAGATTTTCTTTTTCCTATGTTTCCCATTAGCCATTAAATGAAAATATTTTGTATTGTCTCCTCCTTCTTGAATATGTCTCATTTTTGCCCTTTGAGCCCACTTGGACTCCTCATCACGCCTAAGTTTGGCAAGATACTGATCTGCCTCCCTTTTCGTGTTTCTTTCATCATCCGAAAGAGGCATAATTTCAGCTTTCTTATCTAACTCATCAATCAATAGTATTAGTCTTTGTCGTTGTTTTTTATATTCACCACTCATATTCTTAGCCCAGCCACGTAGGAAACTACGCAAATGTCTTATTTTGTTTTGCCATCTCTCCACAGGAGAGTCCCCCATCTGAATATGAGACCATTGAGATTTAACCATTTCATAGAACCCATCTTGACGTAACCACGATAGCTCAAAAGAGAATGTGGACCTATTTCCCACATGTGCAGAACTGCCTGAGTCAATGAACAGGGGTACATGATCCGACCCAGTTCTAGGCAATGTTTGCACTGTAACAAGAGGAAATTTCTGCTCCCACTCTACACTTGCTAGTATTCTATCTAACTTCTCAAAAGTAGCTACTTCACGTCTACTAACCCAAGTGTATTGCCTTCCCGACATTTCCAGCTCCTTGAGGTCCAAACTCTCAATGATAGCATTAAATATCGACGGCCATCGTGCGTTAAAATTATCATTACTCTTATCGCTGGGTCTCCTCATAATATTGAAATCACCACCTACCAGTATAGGCCTAGTTTCATTTTCGCAAATCCTCACTAGCTCAGACAAAAACTCAGGTTTTTTGTCATCCTGAGCTGCCCCATAAACTACCACCAATGCCCACAAGAAGCCATCTTCCTTTGAGCGTAAATGCATTTTAACAGAGAATTCTCCCGCAAAAACCGATTGCACCGTAAAAAAAGCATTATTAAACCCTACCAAGATCCCACCAGACCTCCCATGTGGAGGCAAGCAGTACCAATCAAATTCCCGACCCCCCGACAAATGTGAAAGCACCCGTTGCTCGAAACTAGACCGACCAGTTTCCAAAATAGCAACAAAATGCAAATCTAATTCTCTCACCATCTCATTAATAGCCAAATGCTTTGCTGGGTCTCCGAAACCATCGGTGTTCCAAATAACTCCTTTCATTTTTATTTCTAATGATTAACTAAAGATTTAATTCTAGCGCTTCTTCTCTTAGGCTTAGATGATCCTCCTTTCTTCTTTTTACGAGTTTGCGTTATCAGAACGCTATTTGAAGGATCCACCGAACCCTCCAACTCCTCGTCATTCAAATTCGAACAGCTTTCATCCAATGATGACGCCATCTTTTGAACTAAACAACCAGTACCATCGGAATTAGTACTCTTGCTATCTTTCTCAAGAAAATTAAGTTGTCTCGCCGTTTCTAATTTTTTTAGTGTCTCTACTGCTCCATCTATCTCGGCATCATTATTACCAAGCGAGACACCTAAACGTGCAGCAAAATTAATAATATGACTGCTAGACAGAGAAGTAAAAGACCGTAATTTGTTACCTGAGAAATTGATGTCACGTTGCTCGGCGAGTCGCGACGCTCTCTCGGAAATCGGCGTGTCCGCGTCCGGTTGCGCACGCAGCCGTGCACTCGAACGCATCCCGACGCTCCCCGGCTCCGGTATGCCACCGAAGCTGATGATCTCCGCCCGCGAAGGTCCCTCGTGCCGCGCAGCCACCACCATCTCCACCTCAGGAACGTCATCATTCTTCTCCACACGAGAAGATGCATGCCGCTGATCCCCCTCCTCGCTGTCCTTCACGGTTGCCTTGCACAATGCAGCAGGCACACCTCCTGTATCGGTCGAGAGCACCTGCTGCTCGTTATGGCCAGATTCATATCCACCGAGATGGGCTGCATCTCCATTTCGCACGGGAGTAAGGATAGTTAGCAATGGTTTGGTCATCAGCACATAGTCCTCCTTAGTACGAACGCACTCCTCATCGTGATTCATCCGCCCAGCATCACATGGCATCCCAAAGGTCGTATCCAGCCCAACAGCCACAAACGACGAAGCAGCATCATCACGGGTGTCCGCCGTGGCCCTCGGCATCGTTGCGAAGTGTTCAGGCGCTGCTGCCGCAGCCGGCAGCAAAACGTGCTGTTTTGGGCTCGCGGCAGCACACGGCAGCAGAAAACGCTGCTGTTCCGTGCCAGCGGCAGCAGTTGGCTGCATCTCCGCCCCAAGCTCCACCTCTGCAGCCCCCAATGGACCACGATTGGTCTGGTTATAACCATGCACCGCGACAGAATTTAGGTCCCCCTCAATCCGTGTGACTGCATCATCAGCCTCCTCCATGTCCGGAATGAAAAGAGCCCGCAACTCATCACGAGCTCGTTGAATAGAACCCATAACCAAAGGTGAGAACATGACCCCTGTTTTCTTTGCGCTAGAACCCCCTGGTCCACTAGTCTCATGATGTTGTGAATCAGTCATCACTTCATCTGATTTTTCAACAATAGCATCAGAGGTATTAATTGAAGTTTTAGCTAAAGCATCCGTGAAATCATCTAGTATGTCCTCATCATCGTCATCTTCTCCTCCTCCCTCTCTATCCGGATCAGTCATGTCCACATCTCGAACAACCGATTTGTCCTCCCCCTCTACCTCAAAAGATAGATCATATAAGCCATCATGTATAAACAGTGGATAATTGTTGGGAATTTTCGTGTAGTCTAAGCACCCCACTCGAATGCGAAGAACACCGGTTCTCCTCGTATAAGCCATATCAATCTTAGAAGTTTTGCCTAGAAGAAATCCAACCGACCAGAGAGCCAAGAAATCTTCCAATCTATCCTCCGGAATTCCAGAAACACGCACCCAAAATTCCGGTAGTGTTTCGAGAGGCTCAATTTTCTGAGTCCATGAATCAAATAGCATCTGACATGAACTATTAGGCACATGACACACCCCAAAAACCTTGAGACGATCCAGATCAAGCTTGGAGGGAAATTGAACTTTGAACACATTCTGGCCTTCTTGAGAGACTCTCCATATAAAATTCTCCGTAGGCACTAATCGCTGCAATTGGGTAACAATTTGCGGAATAGTCATCTCCCCATTCGACACCACAATAGATGCCATCTTAACATTGACCACCTTTGGTTTGTAATGAGCAGACAAGGGCATGCCAAAGAAGGTCAACTCATCATGCGCATATCCATACATGATCAAATGAGGTTTCGGTGCCAGTAACAAGGGGCAATTGTTAGTAATATGCTCCACAGACTTACATATCTCGCAAATAGGCGCAGGGCATTCGTTGAGAAGATGACCAGACACACCGCAACGGAAACACTTCATCCGTTCCACCTTCTTCTTTTTCTGAGTAGCACCTGCCACTGCCACGGCCACTTGCTCCGCCGTCACTCGCTGTCCCTGTTGCGGCATGTTCCCGCTAGCACCACCCGTGATCACCACGGCACCCCCGGCCGGCTGCACACTAGTAGCCATAACATTTGAGGTCCCAGATTGAGCAACAGCGCTCCCACCATTAGCCACACCAGCTGGTGTCACTGGCACATACCGCGGCACCGTCGGACGCGGATACGCCCTATTGTCGAATTGGCCGCCACGATTCCTGCCAAACGGGCCCCTGCCTTGATTTTCGTAGCGTTGCCTCCCACGGAATCCGCCACGATGGTGATTCCCGCGGTAAGGCTGCTGCCCACGACCGGCGTTGAAGGCGAAGAAGGCCTGGCCTTGATCACCACGCCCTCCCTGGTATTGCATGCCCGCCGCCCCGACTGGAATCTGGCCGGCCTGCGCCGCCGCCGCAGCGCTAGACTCACCCGCCTCGAACACACGAGGCTGGGCTCCGCCACGGCCGGCTCCATCCCCGCCACCACCTGCTCTGCCTCCGCCGCGATTCGCCATCCGATATGGGATTTCGCCAGCAGAACGGCGCCACGAAAACCCTAGGAGCTTTCGCAAGCGGTGATCGTAGGGTATCTTAGACCGTGCACATACCCGGCCTCCTTTTGCATGGCCCATGCAGCGAACCCGTGCGCTCATTGGGCCTGCGGCGATGCCTGGCCCACAGCGGCCACGCGCACCCCGAGGACACACCGTACTGGTGTTTGAATCCACGCCTGCAGTCAGGCTTCGCCGGCGGCGAACTTCCTCCCAGGGGAAGGGGCTGTCCTCCATCGGAAACGAAGAAGGAGGTAAGGGAGGGAGTTTGAGTACCTTTGCCGTTTTCGTGGAAACCTCCGTTGATTTTGGCGAGATCGGCGAGACGACCGCGACCGCAAAATCCCGCTGGATCATCCTTTTCCTCAGCCTCTTCTCCTCCCTGCTTCGACCTGAAGGTAGCAGAGATCCAGACACAGAAGTTGGAGTTCGACATACCTGCAGATACGAAGTTGCCTTAGGCTCGATCAGATCCTCCTCGCCATCGCTATCAAGATCCTGGAGCGCCCAAAACCGGCCTCCCACCAGCGGAGATCTCCCCCCGAGACGACTCGCATCGCCGTCGTCGAAAATCTCCCCCTCCTCGTAGTCTTCGGACGCCTGCCGGAGCGCCGTCACTGCCGCCGGAGCACCCACACTGGTCGCCTCCGTGGTCGCCCCGGAAATCGCCCCAGATGGCTCCCCAACGGTCATATTTCCTACCCCGCTTCCGTATGAGAGAGATCATCGATGGTTATAGTTAGATGAGCAGATGACTGGATGAGACAATGTGCCATCCCATTTAACATAAAATGATATATATCCAATGAAGTATGATGTATGATGCAATGCCCCACAACAGCAGCTTCTTAAGGAGAAATCAGAAGTACGTTATATGATGTTTCCATGTAAGGTAAGAGCTATAGAAGTGTTACCTCTCATATTTGTCAGTCTGAATACTTTCAAGGCACTTCAAAATCTCCATTTCATTACATACTCCCCCAACATCTGTAAATTTTCCGGAAAATTAAGATTATAGTGACTAACTGAAAATGAGAACAATTCAACGATACGAATGAAAAGAAATAGACTGTTTGAGGGCAAAAGATCAAAATGAGCTTAGTACCATCAGTTCAGCTAGGAAGTTGGGTACGAATGTTGAATGGTTAAGCTTAGCAAAACAAGTAGAGGGATGTTGAAACACATCATGATAGAACAATATTTCAAGGACAACAAGAATTAGATACAAATAACAAAGTGATTATTGCTGTTAGAAAACAAATCATCTTAGTACCACACTACCACTTATTCAAAATTTAAGATAACCCAACTAAATAGATGTAGCCTACACTCGATTTAAAAGTGTATGGGTAGATTGATCATCAATCCTTGTTGTACTAATGCATACTATATTACCATGCCACCACTCATCTTAGATGAGAAGAAAGTATAGAGCTTAAACAAAATGTGAATGTTAAAGGTCATTTAATTAGTGCACCAGCAGCTAGCTAGATGTAACGCTCACGATCTAAGGAGTCCGAAACAGAAACTTAACTAAAACCCCAAGTGTCATCGCGAATCATTCTCTATTTGTTTTGTACAGATATATCTTTCAAACATCATAACAACAGCCATATTGAAAGAACGGTAATACCACATCTAATTAAAACCAAAATTTCTTGATATTAAGTCCTTTAGTCAAATAAATATGAAGCACAGATTACATTTTACAAGAATATTAGAGATATAATTACATATGGATCAGAAAGAGGGATTGAAGGTTCCAGCCTGGGACCGAAAGGTAATAACGAGGACAACCTAGTAGTTCAATTTTTCTACTTGTGGTAACCATAGTCCATAGGCCTCTTTGTGCCCATCAGTCTACCCTCAAGCACATCCGACTGATAAATGCTATCGTGCTAAGTCAAAGAATGGCTCAATGGGATTATTGTAAGAAAACATGCATAATAAATTATATACCAAAACCAACCGTCTTATCCAATTATGTAAGAGTGAACTTACTTGGTGGCAAGTTAACTTACATTGTAGAGAGCAACACGACCAGGAAATTGTTCAAGTCATTCCTTAAAAGCAAGAATACAAAGTACATAAAAAAATAGTTGATTTAGAAAAGGCAAGCAGTAAATATATAGAGGCGGAAAACTAATATAAAATACTTCATATGGAAGTTAAGGGGGCTATATTCATCAAACCAGCTAATCGATATTTAGAATATTGCACACGGTATTAAGAATAAGTGAAACCTGCACCTAAATAACATTTGCAAGCAGTATTTTCCAAACGAAAGTGACCAACCGCAAAATTGGAAAAGCACATGTCAGAAAAGTAGCATCTTATGGGAACTTGTAGGATCATGCCGTCAAAGAAATGTATCTTCTTGCAGGCTTATAGATGTACAACTTTTCCAGAAGCAGTGTACAGCACGTAAACTGAAGTTAACTCCAAACCACACAGATATTGGCTAAAACATGATTGCCCAGAGTGATATTTTATCTTTTCTAATTGCATGGACCATTATACATACATGGAAATGTTATATATATGAGAAGGTACTACCACAAGTGGAAGTCTGCATTCACTGTGAGTTTAGGTACCACATTCCACCTAAAACTGTAAGAGAAAATAAAACTATTTGATAACCAAACTAAAAATGTGTGTGATGGTAATATTTAAAAATGCAACATATACAAGAACTGGTAAAATCATATATAAGTGATCTCTAATAAGTGAGATAGGAATACCATTCGTATACACAACTTCATTTCAGTATTACAGAATGCAATTGCAAAAGCTAGACTTAAAACAACTATTCAAGACAAACTACATGACAACAAGTTAATCACAACTAACGGAAAGAATAACGAAAATCAGTTTTAATACTTTAATGTGGTATGCTTGCAAGATTATGTTTCCATGAGAATGCAAAATAGTACATAAATCTGCAGCACAAAAGATTTTTTAACAGAAATTGGAAGAAAATACCTACATTCAGCAAAATATTGTGTGTTTATATGATTGCAAGATAGGCACTTAACTAACAACCGTATTTCTTAATCCAATAGTAATGTTAGATTTAGAAAGCACACCTAGACTACATCATCTAGTATGGTAACTGAGCACAGTATTTTGATTCAAATCCCTACAAGTAGAAACTTCCCTTTCTGAACCTCCATACTGTTTTTTCGATGGTTGAAATATCTTAGCCCTTTGCCACTTTCTTACAAGGGATAGCACACCACAAACTTTTTAAATTTAAGAATTACAAAATCTGTTGTTGGCTGAATTTTTTATGGCACACATGCAGGAAAAAGGCAACTATTATAATCTTTAGTACATATCTGATAATCTTAGGAGATCTCTAAAAGGAGCCAGGAAACAAAACTTGCAACCAATACTGATAGATTCCAACAAACACATACGTACATGAGGTTAGAAACATTGACCCTGCTTGTGTAGGCCACTTAAGTTGCACTAAACGATGGATGCCGTTAGTTAGCAGACTCCACTTAACCCTCCAACTATAAGGTATGGTTTACAGAAAACACACACAGTATAATTGAATCATCGTACAGCCATAGACCAAACAATGGGGGAAAAAATGCAAAGTTGTGGAGTGGAGAAAGCAGACTTATCTCGAAGAATAATCTGAGTAAATGGTTCTCTGACGAGGGGCGCTGAAAGGATTTTTGGTGTCCCTACTACTGAGATTATATGTTAACAACGTAGAATTGTCACAGAACATTCGAGCTAGTGTTTATTTATTACTAATAATATGCATGCCTCCGTTGAATATATATATTTGTGTCATCCTACTTTTGAAAAGATGTTGCAAATGTTTGCCTAGCCTGCATTGCATCTTTTTCATTGCTAGTTTTATGCATCCATTTTTTTTTTGGAGATCAGAAACATTGACCATGGTTGCACATTTTGGCACCACATAAGCAACTTGATTTACAGTGAATATACGGGATGAACATAGCACACTCCAATTCAGCTATCCAAATCGATGCATAATATTGCTACAGCGATATGGAGAACAAATCATGCTTCTTCGCATATAACCTATCGACTTAAAGGGTCCAAGCGAGAGTATGCATAATGGGATATGTGGTCCATATGAAATAATCCATGCTTCATCGGCAAATGACAGCAATGTCAAAAGAACATAGATTGTGCAATAACATCAAATCAGGATGGAATAATTTTGATCTACAAAAAAGATGGAATTATTCTGCATCAACGCATTAGCCATGAAATTCAGAGTTCACCGGAGCAAGGAAACCACAACTGCACATCGCGTTAGTGTGCTACAGCGCAGGGCTCCATCAGATCGCATGACTGCGTCGAGGAAGAGGCCGTGAGGCACGAAGTTAGAAGAGGGGCAGGGGGTAGGTGAGGTCAGCCGGAGAAGAGGAAGGCGGCCCCGTGCGGGTGGAGCTTGGGGGAGGAGGTGTAGGGCGCCAGGCCGATAGTGGCAACGGCGCGAGGAGGCCCCAAAGGTGGAGAGCGCATTGGGTTAGAGTTCTCCCAGAGCGAGAGGATGGTCCTGCCAGGCAATGGAGATTACCTAAAAGGGAGATAAGGGCATGTACAATGCGGCGACTTCAGACTTCGAGCATGTCTAACAGACCCCTTATGTTTTCGCCCCCCTAAAACGCGTGTAGAGCGCCCTGTATACACATTTCGCCGGCCAAAAACTCGTGTGAGCTAGCAGACCCCCTACCCCCACCCCGTAAAACAGAATATTCTGTTTTACGGGGTGGGGGTAGGGGGTCTGCTAGCTCGCACGAGCTTTTGGCCCCTCACAAAACAGGGTTCTGCAGGGTTTAGCACAACTACACAAGCATATCAAATATGGCAGATTCAAGATATACGATGCATAATCCATAGTTTTACATCACAAATAGATCAACAAGTTCATAGGTCATGTTCTAGGCATAGAGGTTCCCCAAAAGTACTGCCACCACCAACGCGATCCACATCAATCTTGGAGCCCACCGTCGGCACCACCACTCACCGAAGTTGAAGCACCAAGGTTGGATGCCTCGCGAGCTTGACGCGCCTGCAACTTCCTCGCCATGATCTCGGCCTTGCTCTCCTTCCACCACAGCAGGTGATCCTCGTCCATGTCCTTGGTGTTCATCATCATGATCTCCTTCTCCTCCGCCAAGAGCTTCTTCATGGCTTTGGTTTGTTTGAGAGCCAACATTTGGGCATCCAACTCGGCCTTGCGCATAGCCTCCTCTCTTTTTGCAGCCACCTTGGCAAGCTTCACCTCCTTTTTCTTCTCGGTGATGAGGACCTTGGTCTCCAATGTCTTGTATGCTATTTCCTCCTTTGCCCTAATGTGCTGATCCATCTTGTCCTTGAAGCTAGCTGCCTCGGCTTCTAGCCTCTGCCTCTCCTTCGCCTTCTTGGTGCCCTCGGGCTTGCCTACGTTGCGACCACCCATGTCTTCCTCTTCATCATCCATGTTGAGCATTGCCTCCTTCTTGCACTTTGGCTCTTCGTCCCTCAACTTCCACTTGGGAAGGTGTTGGAGCAAGTTGAAGCAATGCTCAAACTGAAATTCCTTGTTCTTGGAGCCGGCCATGTCTTTGTACCGCAATTGAGCATACTTGGGCTGCACAACAACAATGTAGTGTGATGTTTACACAAGAACACATAGTTTGCACAAGAAGTCTGTCACAAAACTTACGTAGTCCGATGCCACACATCCACTTGGTGGATTATCCGCCACTTGGTCCATGGCAGCGCTCCAACGAGACAAGCTGGCTTGATCGTGTTCCACCGGCCTTCAAGGGAGCGGTAGGATCGATCCGCCAAAGTCTTCGTGCGAGGCTTGAGCTTGTGGTAAAGATCCTCAATGCGTTGCCAATAGCGCTTGCCGGTTTGATCGGTGCCGGTGGCAGCATCCATGGACACTTTGCCCCACGCACGGACCAATGTGACATCTTCAATCTCGGTGTAGTTGGGCTGCTTCCCCGATTTGCTCCGCCGCGCAGTAGCCGCGTCCACCTCAACCACGTCGTCGTCCACCTCTTCGTCCGCCTCTTCATCCTCGCCATAGTCAGCGTACTCGTTGTCGAAGCCAGCAATGCCCGAATCCAAGTCCACCGCAGAATCGTTGAGCATATCCATGTAGGATGTCGCGACGGCAGGCGCAGGCACTTCGTCGAGCACCTGGCGGGCACCAGCCGGCGGCGGCGTGGGCAACCGCGTGGGAGCTGGCGGAACGGCCGGTGACGGAACCTCGGCGACCACCGGCGCGGGCTGATCGTCCGCTGCAGGCGTCGCGGCCTTCTTCACCTTTGGCGGCCGCCCCCTCGTCGCGAATGACTTCACCTTCTTCGCGACGAGGGGCGCAGTAGTGGTCGCCGCCGCCGCCGCTACCGCAGGCCCCGGCGGTGTGTCGAAGAAGAGCTTCGGGATCCTCTTCCTCTTCATCGGCATGGTGGCGGAGATGATGGCCGCCACATCGGCGGAGGCCGCGTCGTCGACGGTGGCAGCATTCACCACCTCAGACATGGGTGGCGCGTCGTCGGCGGTCGGAGGGGCTTGTGAGGAGTCCATGGCGGCGAGATCTGGCGACGCGGTGGCCGGGGAGGGCGAGGAGGTGGATTTCCGGCGGCGGCGGCGGCGGTTGGGAGCTTCGCGCGCAGTTGGGGAAAGGGTGAGGGGTTGGCCCTGTACATCTCCTCCCGACCCGCACATGTAGGGGTCGACGGGCCGCCCCCTACCCAAACTTGTAAAAAATCGTCCGGGGTGGTCCATTTACGGGGTCTGCTAGATGGCCGGGTAGAGCCCAAACCCGTATATCAGCGGTTATTATACGGGTTTGGGCCATATAGGGGGTCTGTTAGACATGCTCTTAGAGTTTTCAGTCAGATTTTTGCTTAGTTGGAGGAGAGAACATTAAGAGAAAGAATGTTGCCTTCTCTTAGCTAAAGGATGATCTCTTAGAAAATAAGAGAAGGTTATTCTCTCTATTGTACAATATCTTCTTTTAGACACACAATTTTCTACCAAAAATAACTAAGTCGCATTAATTGTTAGGGATGACAATAAGAGATAATGCATTGTATAAATTATAATTTTTTGACTTTTCTAGATGACATGGATAACTAAGAGAAGGCGTGACTTCTCTACCATTGTACATGCCCTAATAATTTGAGAAAAGTAATTTAGGGCTTAGAGGAAGTTAGTTTAGTTTTAGAGCCAGGCAACGGGATTACGGCGATTGCTCTCGACTTCAATGTCGAAAGCCGGTTGTGGGGTTGGTGATCGCGCGCCCTTAACTCCACCCCTCGCATGTTGCACAAGGGCACGTCTTCGGTGATCATGCTCACGGCGTGGTGGATTTGGAAGCAACGCAACGCAATCGTCTTCGACAACGCAACACCTTCGGTTGGCGCCCTGGTGGAAACCATCAAGACCGAGACCCAGGATTGGGTGAGCGCAGGTGCAAAAGGTCTTAAACAGCTTCTTCCCTAGTTAGTCTCTGGGTTGAGTTGTACTGAGTGGTGTGGCCTCTCTTATAGTTTGTACATAAACTCTCTTTCTATCGATGCAATGAAACGCAAGACTTTTGTGTTTTCGCGAAAAAAGTCGGTCGATCAATATGTTCAATTGGTTTAGTTTTACAACGTATCGAACAGTGGGACATTATGTTTTTGCATATCTTTCTTTTCTACTACCAGTAATTAACATGGCATGTCCATTTCGAAAAGGCTCCTGCTGAGCATCCTCCCGAGGAAGAGATTCTCAGCAGGAGCCTTTTCGAAATGGACATGTGTCCCCAAATAATACCTCCAAACCCCGTTTTGCTACACAACTCCTGTTTTTGCTGCACAATTTCCTGTTCTGCAATGTAAAAAAAAAGATCGTGGACAAAACATAAGAAAGAAAAGGGTGGGCTCGTCGAAAACGTGGTAGCAAATATGTTTTACTACTATACTAAAAACGAATAATAATTGAAAAAAAAAATCGTGCTATTGTAGCAAAAAAATTTAACTTTGTCGGAGACATCGCCGGAGACATTATAGCAAAAACCTTTGTACTGCGATAACAAAATCGAAAAATAATTATAGCAAAAAATAATTCTTCTATTGTAGATTGCTGGACACTCTCGCCGAAAAATATTTTTAGCAAACAATTTGTACCATCATAGCAAAACCAAATAAACTGACGTTAGGGATGGCTACTGGGTGCTAGTTGTTGGTATGAGGACTGGTGTGGGGCATAAAAAGATAAAATCTACGAACGAATGTGGTGGACCTGTCCACGCGGCTCATGGAGGATGCGCGCGCGTCGTATCCTCCGGGTTAAGCGAAGCTTTTCCCTTCGGAAAAGTTAACATGGCATGTACTTTAGTAACCAATAGGTATATATATTTTTCGTGTTCTGCAATAACTGATTTTTCCGTGGTTTGATTATTTAATTCGTACTTTTGATTATTACAATCCAAAGACATTAATGTTCAAGGGGTAAGTAGAGGATATGATCCATTTTAATTTAGTTTCTCTTTCCATTCTTAAACAGAAAGGCACTTGGTTTTTGGATTAAAATTTGACTTAATTTTGATTCACAAAATATGGATAACATGTCATCACAAATATATCATCGGACAGTTCGTTGAAACGTGCATCCAATGGCATATCTTTTTGTGACATATAACTTACTTTTTCTTGGTAAAATTAATGGTCAAAGTTAGACCTAAAAATGTGAAATAGGATTATATTTAAAGATGGAGGGAGTTTTTCTTTTTTATTTTCATTTGGGAGACAAAAAAAACTCCCTGGGTTTATTGGATGCTATTTCATTTATCCACCTGGGGACTGTTTTGTGCTTCTGTTGTTCATTTTACTATGTGACAGTTCATAGATGAGGACACCGAATAGAAATGAGACCTGAAAAACAAATGAATAGTATATTCTTTAAACATGGATCTATACATTTGCCCATCTTTGACTCCTCGTTAATCTATCATGTGTGTTTCGAAATAGTGCATTGATGTTTGGTTCGATGTGTATTCTTGGTATAAATTTTCAGCGATCCTGAGGTCTTTTGCACTCCGAGCACAGAGATGAGCCACCCTACTCCTTGGATCGCATGTTTCATATCAAGTCTCATTTCTCTTGCTCCAATGTAAGTTTGGTTAATTACCTAACTCTTGATGTACTCTTATTCATATTAATTAATGAGCCACGTTGATGGTGGAACTACATTCAACGAACAGAAATCGTGTGTGGAAGCTAAGCCCACAGGACAAAGGTGATAGGCAGACCTTCTTTTGGTGGTTTTTACTCTGCAACTGCTCAGGGTATATCCTGTGGAATGTGTACAGCATGTTTTGTCAAATTGGAGATTCAATTCGGGTGGCGTCTGTTGTTGGGGGGATCATTAGTGCTTTTCTTCTTTGGAAAGCACACACCAGTCTGCCACGTTTTGGGGTACTGCTCTTAATCTATATTTGTAGAATATACTTCCTCCGTCTCAAAATAATTCTTGTTGAAATGGATTTAAATAGATGTATTCGATACATCTATTTAAATCCATTTCAACGAGAATTATTTTGACACAGGGAGTACTATATTGGTAATTGGTGTGACTAATCCTTGTACACGATTTCAGGATATGAGATGGTACACCCCTTTTCCAGTAGTCATACTGAGCACGTTACTTGCTTTATGTTTACATGACAAACTGGAAATCCTTGGTTGGTGCTGTTTAACAGTCACCATCGCTTCACATTTCTTCAGGATAGGTGCAACGGTAAGTATTCTTGGAGCTGCAACTCTGAGGAGAAAATATAAGCAACATTGTTTATTACTCCCTTCGGTAATATTCCTTATAGAAGTTGTACTCAGTTTTTTAGTTGTTTTACTTTTTTTTAGGACTACACAAGGTTCAACGGCGTACTGTTTTGCACATCTGTTATCGGAACATTCGGTGGTTTCCTGTGGCTTTTCCACCCAGACCTGTGTGTCGCAAAGCACTACAAGGTAGGACTGAACATCTTGTAAGCTATCAAACCTCTCATCAAAACAAGTTGGCTTATCCTATTCTCTCCATGCTAGATCACATCATATGTGGTAAGCTGTCTCCGAGGGCTCGAGGTTTTCTTATGGTGTGCTCCTGGAATCGCGAAGGTACTGGCACAGCTAGAAAATCGGCCCAGAGAGGATTGACGATCAAGGTGATGAAAGAAATTTCGAGGATTCTACTTGACCTACTTTTCGCACTCGAGCAATGTGATGTAGTACTAATATTTTTACAGAGACCGCTAGGCTGTATCTAGCCCAGAGAATGATACGCCTAACATCCACTTATCAATCTTTGATCACAACTCGGCTCATCAGACAGAGAAATGTAGGTTATATATCGTTTACAAATAGACTCCAAGTTCAGAACTGATTGCAAACGAAGGAAAAAGACTCGAACACAACAATTATAAAGAAACTGCAGATATTCTGTGTTGTGCTGATGGCATGATTCTTTTAGGAAAATTGTTGTAATAATAACATGAGAAATCATATTTTGGTCGACCACATTATCGTGAAACACGTGCCTCCCACGACCGCTCAATCTCCATAGGACGCATCTCAGGGATTGATCGCGACTTTGTCGTCTTGCTACCACGTTTCGTTGTGTTTACACGGGGACCGATCCCTAGTTTTTGCTATGCCTACAAGTGCACAACATTTGGTGTATATTTGGATTGTTGCTTCACTACACCGGTTCAAATTTTCGGAGTTGTGCCCAGGGGCGGAACAACAGCATCTCAAATCAGGATGTCCAAGGGTGCCACAATAGATAAAAAACATTTTTACAAGGTGCACAGATGGTGAAAAATTATAATGGTGCAAAGGAACAGTACTCCCTCCGTCTCATATTAATTGTCTCAAAATTAGATAAAAGTGGATATATCTACACATAATTTAGTGTTAGAAACATCCATTTTTGTCGAAGTTTGAGACAATTAATATGCGACGGAGGGAGTATTCTACTAGGTATCCAGTGCACCCAGCAGCATGCTGTAGATCTGTAACACCCGGGGGATTTTCCCCCAATTAGAATTTTTCTTGTTTTCTTTTGTTGGCATTGCATTGCATCATGACATTGCACTTGTTTCCCAAACCAATTCAAAAGTTTCAAACCCTTCACTTGTTCAAATTTGAATTAATTCAACTAATGTGATTTTTCTTCTCCCAAACTCTTTCAAATTTCAAAGTGCAACAAAACTTTT
The DNA here is from genome assembly GCA_028641055.1 of Alopecurus myosuroides. Lineage (NCBI taxonomy): Eukaryota > Viridiplantae > Streptophyta > Magnoliopsida > Poales > Poaceae > Alopecurus > Alopecurus myosuroides. The sequence goes on from CM054058.1 coordinate 232,403,253, forward strand.
GAAAGTTTGAAAACAAAATTTGTGCACTCGTGCATTTGCAATTACAAAACCACAGCAATTTACTTTGGAATTTTCTGACACCAAAAACCCCTCTAATTACTATTTCTCTCTTCCTATTCTTTTACAAAAAAAAAGAAAAAAAAAAGAAAAAAAAACCAAAGGGGGAGGCAGCCAGGCCAGTGGCCCAGCCACCTACTACCCCGAAGCCCACACAGCCACAGCCCACCAGGGACCCGAGCGGCCCTCCCCACCTTCTTCTCCGTACGGACGCAGAGGAGGCACGAGGCTGTCGCTGTCCCTCCCCTCCATGGTCCCCTCCTCCACCAACTCCCCCTCCTTTATCTACCCCTCCTCCAAGCCCCCAGACCCTAACCTCCTACTCCTTTCCTCCCAGCCGCCGCTGCTCCTTTTCTCCTCCCTCTCCCCGGCGTTTCTCTGAACCTCAGCAGCAGAGCGCGCCCGTGAATTGCAGAGCATGGCGCCGCCGTCCTAGCCGTCGTCGAGGTCGAGCAGCAGCGGGAATGGAGACCCCGTACTCCCCTCTTCATCCTCGCCAGATCCCCGGGCCAGAGATGCACTAGGTCGTCCCCGGCGAGCCCTTCTTCTTCCCCTTCTTCTTATGTCTTTTCTGAATCTTCTGAACTTCAGCAGCACCGCCGCCAGTTCGCCGTCGCTGTCGTGCCCGTGGACCTCCTCGCGCCAGCACAACCACGGGACCGTGACCAGGACCTCGCCGTCGACCTTTTCGCTGAAGCAATCGACACCGGAGGACAGCGAGGCGCTGCGTTCGCTTCCAGGGCCGCCGTCGACCACCGCAGCCGCCACCTCGCCGTCATCGCCGTTTTGCCGTCGCTGTCAAGCCACCCCGAGCCCCTCCAGCAACCTCAAGCCCCCGGTATGACCCTGCAGCCTCCTAGCCCTCCTCCTTCCTGCTCTGGACGTCGCCGTCGCGCTGTAGCCGGCGATCCCCGTCGCTGTCAGCAAGTTCAGAAACTGAACTTTTTCAGTTTCAGTTAACGCTCGAGATCCACCTCAAAACCCCCAAGCCCCCTGTACTGTCACGATTCCGTAGCCACAGCCCAGTGGCTAAGCCACCCGCGCGCGAGCCCAACGTCCCGGGTTCGATCCCCCCCCCCCGCGCGGAATAAAATCCCTTTTTGCCTCACTTGCCACGCAGCCACGCGGGCCCCACCTGTCAGCGACAGTGGTGGCCACGCGCGCGCACACCCCAGCCACGCAGGCGCCAGCAGGGCACTGACCCCACTGGTCAGTGACCCAGTGTCACGTTGTGCTGCGTAAGAAAAGCCTAGGGACTTGTTCTGTTATTCCTGTTTTTCTTTTAAGTCCCTGGAATTACAGATTAGCCCCTGGAATTCAAATGCTTATAAATAATTCATACAAACTCCAAATTTAAATTGTAAAATATGTTTTCCAATCCAAATTTCCTGTACTTTTCAAATATGCAATTTTTTTTACTGTTTTGCCTAATTAAAATTGGTGCAATAATTCAATACTTTAATTACACCTTTTAAATTGCAAAATTCATAACTTGGGCAATTCAAATCCAATTCCAACATGTAAAATATGTTTTCCAACCAGAAAAATGCAAGGAATATTAATATGTCATCCATGCTCATGTTTGCATCTTGCATCTTACCTTGTTAGTAGTGTTATGCATGTCCACCTAATTAATAAACATGGAATGTGTTGGGCTATTTACTTCCATTTGTGCCCTATTCCATTTAATATTGTTTAGCTCACCTACTTACTGTTTTGCATGTTAATCAACATTTAATATGATGGTTAGATAAACAAATTAAACCATAATTAAATTGTCCAGACTCCGGGTCCGATTAAATTGTCTAAGTTGCATTTTGCGTTGCATCTCGCATGTCATGCATATAAAATAGGATCATGCTGGATCTTTTGCCGTAGAAGTAATTGCTGCATCCGTTGATTCTTTTAGTGCTTTGCTTCTTCGCGGATAGGACGTTGAGATGATGTGAGCACCGACAAGTTCTTCGGATGTACCTCTACTTGCTGGATCTCAGGCAAGTATACTCACTTGCTACCTATGTTGCCTTTCCTCACTTGTTACCGATTCTTTCCGTTGTCTTATGCTAGCCTAGTATTTTCGATGCTTGTGTTCCGATCCCATCACATGTTTACCCTGCTGCCACGATATTGCCTTACCTCCACACCTATAACCCTGTTGTTTGTTGGCCTGTGTCGTACTAGCATGCTTAGGTTTGTTTGCGCTCTGGTCCTGTTGTCCTTTGTTCTATCACCTGTTTAGTCGATAGTTGGGTTTTAATTCAATCAACAACATGTTAATGCTTGGGGTAATAATAACTTGATGATAAGGCACCGGCAGGAGGCCCGGCGTGGTTTTGAGGCCTGCTAGTGTCGACCTTAATTAGGAAAAGGGTCTTGTCCTCCGATCCATGATGAGCGCACTAACCGCATGTGGGAAGCGATTATGGGCGGCCCCCGGCAACTTTGATTCGATTCGCATCTCGTCCAAATCGCCTCATTTAGTTCGGATTTTCCATTTTCCGCATGCATATGCAGGTGCGAACCCTTGGCGCCAGGGTGGAACTTTTGTAGTCGGCATTTAGGGAGACACGTTCTTAGAGTGCTATGAGGGTCCCCTTTTCTTCGTGGGGCTTGATTAGCCGTGCGCTCAACTGCACAGGGTTCTTTGGGCTTGATGCGAAGAAGAGTTGGGTTGTGTTGAGTGGCCTGCTTGGTGGGTTTGCTCCCCGCCTGGCGGGTTATTCTTACGTGTACGGCCAAATTGGTGCATCCCTGCAGGGTTAAATCTTCTCGAGAAGCCGTGTTGTCCGCGGTTATGGATGACTTGGTGAAAGTGCTGGCTAACAAGTACTCAGACAACTTACACCTAATGATAATAACTTGACTAGTAATATAGTATTACCTTCACCATATAAATGAATGTCACCTTAATCAACCGTGTGAGTTTCCTTGGGTTGCTTCCTTAGTAGGGGGTAACACTGGATGGGTATTGTTTGGTGAGTAGTTATAGTTGGTTTTGTCGCGCTATCTTATCCCTTTCTTTTAGCCGGATGTTGTAGCGCGTCTCTGTAGTTAGTTAGTGCAGCCCGCTGCCGCTTCTTTGCAATAATCCCTTCCTTTCCGTTGTACCCAAAGTATTTGTATCTTGTGATGATTGGTTACGCTGGTATCTTGTGAGTATGGCTTGCCAGTACTTAATAGTACTGACCCACGAATCCATTTCGTGGCTGCATATTCCACATTGCAGGCAACAGGTTTGAAGTCTGACGACGTTAGCTTGGGAATCCCTCCGGCTTGGCCTGGGCAGGGATTGGACGCCATCGGTTATCTTCAGGACTCTTAGTCCAATTTGTATCTTGTCCGTAGTCGGACACTATGTTGTTTCTTCCGCTGTCATTTGGATCTTTGTATTGTATCAGTTGTATTCTTGACTCGTTTGAGTCGTCTTGTATATATCTCTTCTGTTGTTGTTGTGGATTATTCATGAACTGTTGTAATGTTATCACAAGTGGCAACCTGGAATCGGTTATTATGCGGATTTGGGTGGAAATGCCGAAATCTGCATAGTGCCCGATCCCGGGGCGTCACAAGATCCGCCCCTGGTTGCGCCAATAGGAGATACAAATCAAGTAAGAGAATCCACTCCCCTCTCATTTGTTCCTCTTCCATTGTCTTCCTCCTCAATTTGTCTTCCTCCCCATCGCCGCTCCGATCATTTCTAGTGGAAGGCTAGGAGCCGTTCTTTTCCAGATCGGAGGCGAAGAGCCGCCATCATCCATCGAGGGTAACTGTTGGCATGTGTGTCTGCTGGATTTGAGCAATTTTTCAAAACTAAGTGGTACCACAAATTCAAAAACTAAATGATCATGGAGGCTATAAGTGACTGGTTCATAGTCATAAACATGGTGTGAGCATGCGCCAAGTCAAGCAAATAAAAAATTGAAAGGAGAATACACAAATTTATGCTTCAATATGACAAGAACAACTCATGATTCTTTCGGTGACACATTAAACACTCTCACCTATTTGAGGATAATAATGCTACTAAATAACCACAAGGCTTTAGAACTAAAATAACATCTAGCATGATATGTAATGGTCTAGCCACAGTCTCTACAAGCTTCTGCTTGCACTGTAAAAAATTCTACCTCAACCAACAATTTCTTTTCCCAACAAGCACCATACAAAACATGATTTAACAAAAACACTCTAAATGCTACAGCAAGAAAACATAAGAGTACTCACATAACGCTACTAAAATTAACAGTTTTGAAAAAGAGATGCAATAAAAACAAGAGCTAAACAGAAATTTTTGTAGTAACTAGAAGAAAAACTAAGAATACTAACATAGCAAGTATTCAAACAAAAAAACGGAGCATGTCTCTCTCCCAAACAAAGAATGATAGGGTCCAACTATATTATTGCAGCAAGGAAAACAAAAGAAAACAAAGGAAAACAGAAGAAAACAAAGAGAAGTAAACTTCATATGATGTGACCGAATAAAAATATAGTTTCACGAGAAGTTACCTGATAGATAGTTGATGAAGAAGGGGATGCCTTGGGCATCCCCAAGCTTAGATGCTTGAGTCTTTTAAAATTATGCTTGTATGAACCACGGGGGCATCCCCAAGCTTTGACCTTGCACTTTTCTTGATCACATATATCACCTCTTCTCTTGACACTTGAAAACTATCTTCACACCACACTCATACATTTATTTGCATTAGAGGGTTAGTGCAACAATTAAAAATCCATTGGTTCTGTATGGCACAAGTGACGTTGATACTTCAAAAAATTATCTACAACCACTGAAGTTTCGTGAAGCAAAGAAATCCACTTGACATCGCAAAAGAGCGAATACAAGAAAAATGGAAGCTGCCAAAACTAGAACAATCTGAAAAGATTTTTTTTTTCGAGGCACTTATGTTGCTCAGATCGAAAAACTGAAATAACAAAAAAGTTGCGGAATTAGCCGAGGAATAAGCACAAGAAATTTCAGGCCATTCTGATTTTCTGTGAATTTTACGATTTTTTACGGTTGACAGCAGAAATCTGTTTCCTGCGCAAAAATCCGAAAACTAACTCCAACTCTCGTCAGAAACCTTACTTGGTACTACTAAAAAATGCAAATAAAGATACAAAGGAGTTCCTACAGAAGTATACAACCTGTTGACTCAAAGAAAACAGAGAAAAAAATAGCAAAAAATAAAACCATGGGTTATCTCCCAAGAATTGCTTTTCTTTAACACCTTTTAGCTAGGCCCAGAAAAGTGGAATCAAGTACTTTCAAGTGGAGGGGCATTCAAATCAAGATTTTCCAATTCCTTAATAATACATTGTATTTTATCTAAGTGAGTCTCGGAGGCTCCTCTCTTAGAACTCTTAGGCTTACTATTTTCATCAAATAAATTCTTAGGAACAATCCAATCAAAATTCTTCTCTTGGGCTTCATGCAGTGCTACCAATTTAAAGGGGATTGGTATTTTATCCTCCTTTTCATTATTAGATTCAGTTTTTCAAGAGCACCAAAAATATCTACACATGAGCCTAGCATATGGAAACGATCAAAGACTTTTCTACCTTCTATAGCAACATCTCCAAATTCTTTAAGCATGATTTCTAAGATAACTTTCCTTTTCTCAACATCTTCAATGTTATTAAAAAGTTGAGGAACATATGCTGTAATATAGTACGAAGGTTAACAAACCTAGCTTCTAACATGTGAACTAAAGAAGTTGCATCAGTATCATAATTTGGAGCAAGTTATACTATGGATTTTTCCTCAAATTTATCATGCTTACTGTAGAATCTGCATCTCAACAAGTCCCTCGGGTGAACCCATAGGGTTTCGATTAGGAGAACCTGTGGGAGCTGGTGACAATCGTCGGCTAAACAGGGGGCACGATTTACCCAGGTTCGGAGCCCTCGTAGAGGTAAAACCCTTACTCCTGCCTCTGTCGATCTGTATTCACGAGTAGATCGGTTACAATGGGGGGTTGCTCAAGTCGAGAGTATGATCTCGATCTCAAGGCTTGGTGGTGCGGTATTGCTTGTCCTCCTCCTGGTGGTTCTCCTGGCCTTATATAGGTGGCCAGGTCTGAAACCGTACCCGGGGAGGACTCGAACTCTAACCCTAAGTCGGTTACAAGTTTCCAAACTTGACCCGCAAGGCTTTGCGGGTGGGCTCCAACTGGGCCTTCTAGAATAGTATAAGGCATCTCCTCTTGGTCTCAAGTCCTGGGCCTAGGACCGATATCCTTACTCGATAGGTCCAGGGTCCATCCCTTCGTTAGTAGCCCCCGAGCGTTTGCTCGATTGGGATTTCCCTGTCCGGTAGACGCTCAAAGTTTCTTCTTGCTTTCCTTCGGATGATCGTTTCAGTCGTTTTCCGAGTGGAGGGCGTATACCCTGTATGATGAGTTTTTTATGCCCGAGTATCGAGCGATGAAAGTGCCTGTGTTTTTTGGCTGCTTTCGCAGAAGGATATGGCTCGGTTGCTTGGCTCTCCCGAAAGCTCAGGGCCAATTAATGGCATCTAGGGAAAAAACAGTTCTGTCCTACACAGATTCGAGACCTCCAACTCGAATCTGATGAGGTGATCATTGCGACTGGGCCGTAGAGGTCTTATCGAGTCAAATATAACCTATAGGGGTACCCGGCGCATCCGCTAGGATTTTTCTTCGTGTTGTTGACACGGAAATTTACCGGATGACGCAGCTTGAGTGCGATTACAGGCCCTGAAGAAAGATCTTTTGGGTCTTACCTTCGTATCCGAAAGAATACGGCATCCGGATGTGCCTAGTTGGCCGAACGATCCAGGTCTGTGATGTGTGTACATCGTATGATAGAGTGGCAGGAGCTGCACACTCGCGAGTTTTGTCTAGAGATTTTTCGAGTAAGAAGAATCCCTCTTGTTTTTTATGCACAAGGGTTTTTGTCTTTGTAGTCTTCTGTCCATACGAAAGAGTTTCCGTCTCTAGAAAAATTGTTGTGCCCCTACGAAAGAAAATTTTGTGTTTGGGGTTTTTATGCGAAAGAGTTTTCGCGTTTCGATTTGCCCATACAAAGTTTTTTCGTGTTTGGGATCTTACTCGAAAGAATTTTCAAGCCTGATGATGTTCAGAATGACGTCATATTGCACTTTGTTCGCTCTGACTCCACCCGATGGGACGTGACAAAGTGAAAAAAGGATACGCTGGCCCACCTTGTCAGCTTTTGACCGAAAACGAGATGTCGTTTCCGGTTTTCCCGCGAGCCGCGTGCAGTAAATGCGCACGATCTGCTGTTAAGATCGTGGCACGAAACAATTTTCACCGTCTCTCCGCTTCACGCGTGGCAGCCGCGATGGGTTCCACGTTGCCCGACGAACCGCCAGGATCGAGTGGCCCCGTGTATATATACGGTCCTTAGGTGGAAAGTAAAAAATTCCCGGTCATTCCCTTCCTAGCCTTCTTCCTCCTCGCGCTCATCTCCTTCTCTGCAAGCTCGCACCAGCTTCCATGGCGGGAGGAAAGAAACGCAGCGCAGCTTCTTCGTCCTCGAAGGCGCCGGAGGATGCTCCCGCACCACCCGCTCCGCGCTCAGGCAACTGGCGCTTCGCCAACACGCGAACAAAAGCATCAAAGAGATGCAGAGGGAGGGGCCGCTGCCCCCCGAAGCCGAGAAGCGAGTTCGCCTCGGCAAAAAAGAAGAGGTACCAAATCCTCACGCGAACGAGCGCGTGATCTTTGCGTATCACGTCTCGCGCGGGCTCTCACTCCTCCTCCATCCTTTCTTCGTCGCCTTGTTGTATGTCTATGGCATACAACTCCACGATCTGCCTCCAAACGCGGTGCAGCACATCTCGTGCTTCATCGTTCTTTGCGAGTGCTTCCTGGGCATCCGCCCGCATTGGGGCCTTTGGAAAGCCCTATTCAAGGTGCGGGCCTTTCGTGAGAAATCGCGGGTAGAGACCGAGCTTGGAGATACGTTGCGCACTGGCGGCTTTGGAATCCAGGCGAAGTCAGATAGCTTGTACTTCGACATGCACCTCATCAACTCCGCGCAAGGGTGGAGGAAGAAGTGGTTCTACGTCGTCGATGACAGCGCGGGTGGAGCTCATGAATTCCACCCGTTCGCTGTCTTGAAGCGGCGGAAGTCCTGGGCGCACAGACTCTCAGTCGAAGAGAGCCGAATCGTCGCCCCGCTACTCGCCAAGGTGGCAGCCCTTCGCGACCAAACCGTAGTGGTCGCGCTGAACGGCTTGCATCTGGCGAGTGTGTTCCTCAAGCGCAGGATTCAACCTCTGCGGGAGAGGCCGTCCACCATGTGGGAGTACCAGGGCGTCGAAGACCCCAGCCGTGTGAGCCGAGAAGAAATCTCGAATGCTGAATTTGAGAAGAAAATCGCGGCCATCACCAAGCTGAAAGTGGGCGAGACCTTCCCTGACTGCCCTATCGCAGCATTCGAAGCGTCGAGACCTCCTCCATCCGAAGTAAGTTCAATTCTTTTTCCGTCTTAACTTTTTTTCTTTGTTCGAGAGTTTGTCGACTGAGTTTCTTCTTCTTTTCTTCTTCTTGTTTTCCTTCTGTAGAGTCTAGAGGTAGCAACCTGCTACCCGCCAGTTTCAGGTGAAGAAGCCTCGGACTTGTTGGTAAGCAACCTGGAGGTTCCTGTCGACACCAGTGTTGCCGATGCCGACTCGAGTTCCGAGCATGGATCTTCGGACGACGTGGAGGAATCGGGCAGCGATCTCCACGACCGCAAGCGCCGCAAGGCGGGAGACGATGAAGCCACTTCCAAGGATAATTCCTTGGGTCGAGGATCTGATAAAGAACCTCTCATCGTGACCCCCCCGAGTGTGCGTGCTCCTCTTGCTCCCAAGTCGAAGATCCAAACCGCCTGGAACATGGATATGCTGGATGACAACGATGATGAGTAAATTTTTTCTTTCCTTCTACTCTTTAGTCGAAAGTTTTCTTCTCGCTCTTCCTTATGCTGTTGCTTCTTTCATGACAGGCTTCAGTCCATCAGCCACGGCCGGTTCTCTTCTTCCCTTCCTCCCGCAAAGAGGAAAGATGCTGCTGCGGGTGAGACCCCAATTGCTAAGGCTGTCCAGAACTCGCCGAGCCCAGCTCCAACAGCTGTGGCTACGGAGTATAAGCTGGCTAACTTTGCGGGTGGAGCCTCAGCTTCGAAAGAAGTGTTGGGTAGCTCGGCTGATCCTCTGTGCATCGCCCAGGGCTAGGTAAGCTTTACCATTTTCCTTGCATTCTGCACTTTGTTCATTTATGATTTTTATCGGGTGCACGGCAGTGCTCCCGATGGGAGTAGCCCCCGAGGTTGTGGTCAATCGCTTGCGATTGGCTACAGGCTCAAGAACTTAAGCTTCTTTCTTTTCTTGATTTTATCGGGTGCACGGCAGTGCTCCCGATGGGAGTAGTCCCCGAGGCTATATCTGACTTCTTCATTTTTGTATTTTGCAGTCTCTGCTCGACTCTCTCGCAACCATTGGTCCCCACGTAATTTTGGCCGAGGCAGATTGCGTAACCCTTCGGGCGGATCGTGATTGACTCCTCGCGGATGGCCAAGTTCTCCAAGGTAAATTGATCTATTCCTTCTACTTATTCTTTCAGGTCGTGCGAATTCCTTTAGGCTGAGGTTTTGTTGCTATGTAGCCCAAGTCGACCTTCTGAAGGCGCAGAAAGCTGATGCTGACACTCGGGTGAAGGCCCTTGAGGCTGATGATGTAGCCCACCCAACTCCACCGATGACAAGATCACGCGCAAAGGCCATTCATGATAAGGTGAACTCGCTCCTCTCGCTCCATACTTTCGGCCACGTGGAGGATGGTGCGCTATCTCATGGTTCTATGCTTTGTGTGCTCAGGTTCGAACCCACCACGGAGGCCCCGGAAAGCACCCAAGAAGACGCGGAAGGTGAACGAGGAGAACCAGCGCAAGGAGGCGAAGGCAGGAAGTCCCAGGCGGCGGAACCTCCGGTGAACCAACCGGAGCCTCCGCCCCGCGCCAGCCACCGGAGCCTCCGGTGCAGCCTCCGCCCAAAACCCCTTCGGGTCGATAAGAGCGGAGCCACCACCGGACCCACCACCGAAGCCCCGACGGAACCTCCGGTTTCCCTACCGGAGCTTCCGCTCCGCGCCCACCACCGGAGCCTCCGGTGCCGCCTCCGCCCAAAACCCCTTCGGGTCGAGGAGAGCGAACCCCTCCACCGGAACCCCACCGGAGCCTCCGCTTGATCCACCGGTACCTCCGGTGGAGACCACCGGAGCCTCCGCTCTTGCGCGGCCTGCGTGCCAACTTACGGGCCTTGACCCATGTATCTCATCCTCCCACCTACCCCTTGGCTCTAGACTATATATAGACTTCCCCATTCTCAGATCTAGGGTTAGAGTTGAATTTAGAACATTTGGAGCTCAGCTCTCTTGTATCCCTCTTTGAGGAACTACTCCTATGGTTTGACCTAGGAACGTATCAAGGATACTCCTCCGACATCGTCGAGGACCGTACCAAGATTCATCCAATTACTTGATCTCTCCCTTTGGGTTTCAATCATGGATTGTCCAATCTTCCTCTCGATTATCTTGAGGTTCTATTGGCGTAGTGGACCGGCTACGGGTGTGAAGAGGTTTCAATCAAGGTGAGTTCACTTGGATCGATCGTCCCGTAGGCGGCCCTCGGGGTTTAGTTGACGGGAGATTTGGGGTTCTTCGGTTCTTACTAGTTATCTCCATTGCGTTCCCTTGCGATTTCCCATGTTTCCCCCTCGATTCCCCCTCTCGTGTTCTTCGTGTTCATCGTGTTCTTGAGCGTTCTTCGTGTTCTTCGTCGATTCGTGAAGATCGGGCCAATCTAGGAGTAACCCTCTACATCATCTGGTATCCAGAGCTAGATTGACACGAATCCGACACCCACAACACTTTCCATCCACCAATTTTTCTTTTTCCACCATAAATTTCGAAAATCCTCAAAAAATAGCCAAAACGGAATTTGACCGATCTGTTGATTCGTTGAGTTTTTCGTGGTTTTTCTTCATAGATTTGTTGCCAAACACCATTCCACACCTTTCTATTCAGCCAATTTTTCCAATTTCGCCCAAAAAATTTCTTGATTTTGTGGGAATTTCGAATTTGAGCCAAAAACTCAGAAAATTTCAGCTCTTCGATTTTCCGACATATTTTGGAACTTGTTTTTCTTTGTCGTTTGTGATCCAAATTGAGTGCAACAAGTTGCCCCGCGACGCCCACACCATCACCTACGCTTCCACATCATCGGATCACCACGACATCGACATCCATCGGCCGCAAGTCCGTGATCATCAATAAGAGAGGTATAAACTTGCTTCCGCTTGAACCACCCCACCCCATTGTGTTACTTACCTATTCGGAATAGTTCTTTTTACACCGCTTGGCATCGCATTTGTGGCATCGAGAGTGCGAGGTTAGCGCTTGTGAGAGATTAGCTACGAGTAGGCTTTGGCATTTTGGAATCCATCAAAAAGAGAAAATAAAAAAAAAGAGAAAAATAGAAAAAGATACAAAGGATCGATGCCAATAGCTTTCCATTGTAGGAACGTGTAGCATTGCGTCGCAAAAGAGAAAGAGTGACCGATTGCCACGGTGCGAATCTTGTTGCCTTTTCAAATTTGCGGTTTGAGCTAGCGTCCTCATTGTGTTAGTGCGGCATTGAGCATTAGTCTTCGTTAGGTTCATTTCGTCTTCGCTCGTCCATTGGTCGCACTAACCCCATTTATCCCTTGTGTGTGTGTGTTCCACCATATTTCCATCCACTAGGTTTGGTTTTTGTGTTAACTTTTCTTTGACGTTTCTCCACGCTTTACAATAGACATTTCTTCGGTTTTGTCGATTTTCCTCGCCACTTTTCCTAACCCATTTGCATTCCACATAAAGTGTGTGTGTTGTTGTTTACGGTTTCTTTCGGTCTTTTTGGATTCGCTCTTGACATAGCACCCTACACCTTGGCTCGTCCACTAGCCTCAATACGACCGAAAAAGGTAACGTTGGATAAGTGAGACATCAATTTCTTCAATATCACCCTTGTGTGTTTGAGATGGCTAGGGAAGGCGTATTCTCAAGTCCGAGTTCGGAAGATGAAGGCAACCTGTAACATCCCAAGTATGAAAACTACCCCATAGAATGCTTGATTTCCTGTTTAATTAAAGTATTGCATCATGTCATCATGTTGTTTGCATTTGTTTCTTAATTGTTGCATTTGTTTTCCACTGTTTTCACAACTCAAATTCAAACCTCATTCAAACAATGTTTTCATACTTGAGCTGTTACAACTTTTGGAATAAAAATAACAAATGAAAACAACCAAATTGTTCCATTTTATTCCTTGTTGATCACTCATTAAATTGTTGGTTTCAATCAAACAATTAATTCAATCATTTATCTCCAAATCAATTCCAAACTCACACCATTTCTCAAAATCTTCACATTCTTGAATCCATGAAATTCACCACTAATTTGAATTCATTAAATCACTTTTAAACCCTAAAGAAAACCCTATTGAAAATACCTTGTTTTTCTAATATTAATTAATATTGCAAATTTCATTCAAATTGGTTTCAAATACAAACATTAATTTAAAATGTCAACTTTTGCAAACCAATCTTGGAATATGGTTCCTTTTCACCTAATTAACTTAAACTAATTTTTCTGAAATTTTTAACAACCAAACCATTAACAATTTCTCTCCAAAACCCTTTCAGCAAAAAAAAAATAAAAATAAAAATAAACAAGAGGAGAGGAGAGAGAGCACCCAGGCCACCCCTTTTTCCCCTTTGGCCCAACTCCATCTGGCCCAGTACCTTTTCCCTCCCTGTCGCTGTCGTTCTCCTCTGAATGTCGACATCTTCTGTACGAACCTGTCGATCACCGCAGGATCTCCTCCATGCCAACCCGATGCCCTGCCGTACAGCCCCAGCTCCCTCCTTATAGCTCACCTGCTCCCCCTCGGCTGCAAACCCTAAGCCCTAACTCCCTCCATCGCCGCCATCCTCCTTGCCCTTTCTACTGATCATCTCTCTGCACCTGAACATCACCGGAGATCACCACCGCACCCCACTTTTCTTCCTCACCGCGGCAGCGACATGGTCACCGGGGGAAGCATCTGGTGGCGGGAATGGAGACGCGGGTGTACCCCGGTGCTCACCATCTCCTCGTCGTTTGCCGGGAAGCAGCACGGCGGCCGCGCCATCGCCGGAGAATCCCTCCGATTGCGGCCTCGACCATCTGAACCACGACACCGAGCAGCGCGGTGAGCACGTCGTCCTGCCCTCCCCTCTCCTTTTCTGCTCGCTGGCATCCGCGCCACACATCGACCACGTACCTCCTGCACTCGAGCCACCACAGCAGCAACGAGCACCAACGGCCAGGGCGCTGTCGCTCGCCGTCTGCCCCGCTGAGTTTCAGTTCCGCGTTACCTGCAGCGAAGTTCAGAACAGTTTCAGTTAGATGCAGTTAACGCACAGCACACATGTTAACCTCCGTCGCACCCTGTATCTGTCACGAATCGATCGCCAGCGCAGCTGGCCTGTTCCTTGCGCGCAGCGGGCAAGTCCCGTGTTCGATCCCCGCGGAGGGAATAACCACCACTTTTTTGTCAATTGCGCGCACGAGGCAGGCCCACTGGGCAGTCACCCCTGTGCCACCTCACCTCCTAGCCTTGCCACGCTGTCCAGTGGCCCACTGGCAGTGGCAGTGGTTAGATGACAATGCGGTAACACAAGCCCAAACACGTTTCTGTTTTATTTTCTATTTCTTTTAAAATGGCAGAACTAATCCCTAAAATGCAAACTTTAATAACTTTTAATATAAAACTCCAATAAATAAAAGTTATATATGTTTTCTGTTCAAAATTTCCTAATCTTTCCAAATAACTTATTTGTGTACTGTTTTGAAAACTCCAAATGCTTTTAAATTTCAAATTTGAATAATTCAAATGCAAATTGAAATAAATCATAAATAACTCATGCTATTTCCAAATAAGTCAAATAAAATATGTTTTCCATACCATTTTGAATAACCTTTTCAAATATAAATTTTGTTTTCTGTTTTGAATAACTAAAATTGCCTAAACCATTTAATTCTTGTTTAATGCAATTAAAAATTGTTTATTATTGTTTAATTCATAATTAAATAATCCAAAGTCCAATTCCAATATTTGAAACATGTAATCCAACTAAAATTTGATAACCTTTTCAACTATCAACTTTGTTATTTGTTTTGATCAATTTAACTTGATGAAAACAACAATTGTTTGTGTGACATCTTAAGTAACCAACTTTTTCCAAACTTAACAAATGATTTCCAACCCTTGCTAAATTCCTTTTTCACTTGCATCTATCATTGTTATTTGTTGTCATTTTGTTGTTATCATCATGCATGCATCATGCTAACAACTCTCACCTAATAATTAGTTGTAAATCATTTGTTTCCACTTATTTCAATGAATCTTTCCATATGCAACCCAGTTGCATATGGGTCCAATTAATTTGTGTTATCTTGTCAAGTAGTTTATTCTGATGCATCTATTAACATGACATGCATCATCCCATGTTTGTGCACTATGCCATGTTATTGATTGTTTATCTTTCTGCATTGTTTGTTTGCTTCTTCCTGGATACACGACGACGTTGAGACCGACGATCCTTACGACACCCCTTCTAAGGAGTTAGCTCAGTACCAGGCTACTGGGTTTTGCAGGCAAGTTATCACTCACATGAACCACTGTGTTCCTTTCAACATTGGTTACCGATACTTTCCGTTGTTCTTTTCTGCTAAGCCTTAGTAGTAGTTGTTTCTGTTACGAACCCATCACATGAATCCCTTAACCTTGATATTGCCTCACCTCCATACCTAAAACCCCTTGCTTGTTGCCTTAGTCTTATCTAGCATGCTTAAGTTGCTTTTGCTCGAGTCTGTTATCCGTTACTTTCTGTTACTACTCTATTACGTTGTGGGGGCTCGATGTTTAATCAATCAATCATGCTAATGTTACTATTAATAATAAATTTGATGATAAGGCACCGGCAGGAGGCCCATGAGAGGTTTTGGAGCCTGCTAGTGTCGACCCTAATAGGAAAAGGGTCTTGTCTACTGATCCATGATGAGCGCACTACCCGCATTTGGGAAGCGAGTATGGGCGCCCCCCTCAACTTGACCTGATTCGCATCTCGTCCAAATCGCCTCATTTAGTTCGTGTTTTCCATTTGCCGCATGCATGTTTTTGCGAGCCCAGGCCAGGGTGGAACTTTCGTAGTCGGCATATAGGGGGACACGGTCTTAGAGTGCTATGAGGGTCCCTTTTCTTCGGGGCTTGATTAGCCGTGCGCCCAAGGTTCTTTGGGCTTGATGCGAAGAATGGTTGGTTGTGTAGAGTACCCCGCTTGGTGGAAGTGCATTTCCATCTGGCGGGTTATTCTTGAGTGTACGGCCAAATTGGTGCAACCCTGCAGGGATAATCTTCTCGAGAAGCCGTGTTTTCCGCGGTTATGGATTACTTGGTGAAAGTACTGGCTAACAAGTACTCAGGACAACTTAAACTTAATGATCAAACATGCTACACCCCATGATTAATAACTTGACTAGTAATAGGCTTATTGATACAATAATTTGAACCATCATTATTACAACTGTGTGAGTTATCCTCGGATTGCTTCTTTGGATAAGGGGCGAGATCCAGGATGGGTTTGTTTGAAGTTATCTTTCAGTTGGTTACAATCCTCGATCTTATCTCCTTTCTGTTAGCCGGAAGTGGTAGAATCTCTGTAGTTGGTTAGTGCAGCCAGTTGCAGCATCTTTTACATCCCCTCTCTTCCGTTGAACCCAAGGCATCTGTGCTTGGTGTTGACGGGTTACACTTTGGTGAACTGTGAGTCTTGCTTGCCAGTACGTTTATGTACTGACCCCTTTGGGGCTGTGGTTTACGCAGACGACGTTTCCGAGGATCTACATGGTGGCAACTACGTGGAGTATGACGAGACTGCTGACGAGTAGATAGCGGACCCGGGCAGGATCCGAGACTACGTGGATGGGCTCCGTCTGTTTGTTTCCGGCCTCTTAGGCCTATTTGGTTCTTGTCTGTACTCAGACATGTTGAATGCTTCCGTTGTATTGTAACGATGTATTGTTGGGGCATGTGCCCTCTGAATGATTGTATTTGCTATCTCTGCTCTAATGAGAGCCATTTGCAATTTATTTCAATCTTTTGTGTCGTAGAGATCTGTTGTGATATCAGTTGTTAAACGCCGTTGACGTACCATGTGTGTATGGTTTGAAGTACGTCGACGGAAGTGCCTTTGATCTCTAGTGGATAGTTTACATCGACGATGGAATAGCAGGGCTTGTGTTGTCGCGCATAAGCGCAGGCCTACCAGGAAGCTGGGACGTGGGAGCAGTTATGCCCCATAATCCAAGCATCTGCTATCCAGTTCGTACGGTGAGTATCCCCTAGAAGTCAGGGTGCGACAAATGGTATCAGAGCCTGTCTGCCTGTAGGATCCCTTTTTACTGGTCGCAGTTGAGTCTAGAAACTATTTTGTAGCTATACAGGAAAAATGAAACGTGAGAGTAGGAATTCTGTTCTTTTTCTTCTTTCCCCACCCACCCTCCCTTTTCTGGTAAGGAAGTGCAACGTTGATTTCTCCCTTCTCATCTAAACTTTCAAGTTAGGATTTCACGTGTTTTGGGTTTTCCATAGTACCTCAGGAGTTTTGTTCTCGTTTTCCCGGAGTTGCTTCATTATCCTGTTCTTCTCAACATTTCCATTTCGTCCGTTGAAATCTTGTTGTTGTTTTCTATTTCATTTCTTCTACCGGCGTCAAGTTAACTTCCAAATATCAAATCTATCTATCCAGAGAGATTCTTGTTGTTGTTGTTGTTTTCATTCCTCAAGCACCACATTCCAAATAGTCTATTCTCCATATGGATCAAGTTCTGTCTAATCAAGTTTCCCCGTTCATCCACTAAACTCTGTTCCACCTAAAGTGTTGTTTCATACCGGAGCATCACATTCCTTTGTGTCAACAATCTTTTCCACAACATACAACCCAATTCTGGTTCCACTAAGCAATCAAAACTCTGTTCACTCACCGGGATCTCAAATGTTGACTTCCAAGATAAGTAAGAACAATCCAATTCTAATGGGAGGCCACATATTCCTCGTTACTCCCATGTTGATGATTCTGACATTGATGATTTATTCCTGGTGTCGCATTGATGTCAATAACTCTGTTCCACCATTCTAGCCAGATAGTCTATTCTCCAAATGAATCAAATTCTATCCAGCTATACACCCTTGGTGCAAAATCTCTCCCCTTTACTTGAAATGTTCCGGTGGTTTCCAAATTCCCTGACGTCTATCCAATGTGCACGATGTGTTTCACGTGTCACAGCTCAAGAAGATCTTCCCAAGAAGTTTCCGGACCTTTTCTTTTCTCAGTAGGAATCTCGGGGCGCGATTCCTTCAAGGGGGGGCGTTTTGTAACATCCCAAGTATGAAAACTACCCCATAGAATGCTTGATTTCCTGTTTAATTAAAGTATTGCATCATGTCATCATGTTGTTTGCATTTGTTTCTTAATTGTTGCATTTGTTTTCCACTGTTTTCACAACTCAAATTCAAACCTCATTCAAACAATGTTTTCATACTTGAGCTGTTACAACTTTTGGAATAAAAATAACAAATGAAAACAACCAAATTGTTCCATTTTATTCCTTGTTGATCACTCATTAAATTGTTGGTTTCAATCAAACAATTAATTCAATCATTTATCTCCAAATCAATTCCAAACTCACACCATTTCTCAAAATCTTCACATTCTTGAATCCATGAAATTCACCACTAATTTGAATTCATTAAATCACTTTTAAACCCTAAAGAAAACCCTATTGAAAATACCTTGTTTTTCTAATATTAATTAATATTGCAAATTTCATTCAAATTGGTTTCAAATACAAACATTAATTTAAAATGTCAACTTTTGCAAACCAATCTTGGAATATGGTTCCTTTTCACCTAATTAACTTAAACTAATTTTTCTGAAATTTTTAACAACCAAACCATTAACAATTTCTCTCCAAAACCCTTTCAGCAAAAAAAAAATAAAAATAAAAATAAACAAGAGGAGAGGAGAGAGAGCACCCAGGCCACCCCTTTTTCCCCTTTGGCCCAACTCCATCTGGCCCAGTACCTTTTCCCTCCCTGTCGCTGTCGTTCTCCTCTGAATGTCGACATCTTCTGTACGAACCTGTCGATCACCGCAGGATCTCCTCCATGCCAACCCGATGCCCTGCCGTACAGCCCCAGCTCCCTCCTTATAGCTCACCTGCTCCCCCTCGGCTGCAAACCCTAAGCCCTAACTCCCTCCATCGCCGCCATCCTCCTTGCCCTTTCTACTGATCATCTCTCTGCACCTGAACATCACCGGAGATCACCACCGCACCCCACTTTTCTTCCTCACCGCGGCAGCGACATGGTCACCGGGGGAAGCATCTGGTGGCGGGAATGGAGACGCGGGTGTACCCCGGTGCTCACCATCTCCTCGTCGTTTGCCGGGAAGCAGCACGGCGGCCGCGCCATCGCCGGAGAATCCCTCCGATTGCGGCCTCGACCATCTGAACCACGACACCGAGCAGCGCGGTGAGCACGTCGTCCTGCCCTCCCCTCTCCTTTTCTGCTCGCTGGCATCCGCGCCACACATCGACCACGTACCTCCTGCACTCGAGCCACCACAGCAGCAACGAGCACCAACGGCCAGGGCGCTGTCGCTCGCCGTCTGCCCCGCTGAGTTTCAGTTCCGCGTTACCTGCAGCGAAGTTCAGAACAGTTTCAGTTAGATGCAGTTAACGCACAGCACACATGTTAACCTCCGTCGCACCCTGTATCTGTCACGAATCGATCGCCAGCGCAGCTGGCCTGTTCCTTGCGCGCAGCGGGCAAGTCCCGTGTTCGATCCCCGCGGAGGGAATAACCACCACTTTTTTGTCAATTGCGCGCACGAGGCAGGCCCACTGGGCAGTCACCCCTGTGCCACCTCACCTCCTAGCCTTGCCACGCTGTCCAGTGGCCCACTGGCAGTGGCAGTGGTTAGATGACAATGCGGTAACACAAGCCCAAACACGTTTCTGTTTTATTTTCTATTTCTTTTAAAATGGCAGAACTAATCCCTAAAATGCAAACTTTAATAACTTTTAATATAAAACTCCAATAAATAAAAGTTATATATGTTTTCTGTTCAAAATTTCCTAATCTTTCCAAATAACTTATTTGTGTACTGTTTTGAAAACTCCAAATGCTTTTAAATTTCAAATTTGAATAATTCAAATGCAAATTGAAATAAATCATAAATAACTCATGCTATTTCCAAATAAGTCAAATAAAATATGTTTTCCATACCATTTTGAATAACCTTTTCAAATATAAATTTTGTTTTCTGTTTTGAATAACTAAAATTGCCTAAACCATTTAATTCTTGTTTAATGCAATTAAAAATTGTTTATTATTGTTTAATTCATAATTAAATAATCCAAAGTCCAATTCCAATATTTGAAACATGTAATCCAACTAAAATTTGATAACCTTTTCAACTATCAACTTTGTTATTTGTTTTGATCAATTTAACTTGATGAAAACAACAATTGTTTGTGTGACATCTTAAGTAACCAACTTTTTCCAAACTTAACAAATGATTTCCAACCCTTGCTAAATTCCTTTTTCACTTGCATCTATCATTGTTATTTGTTGTCATTTTGTTGTTATCATCATGCATGCATCATGCTAACAACTCTCACCTAATAATTAGTTGTAAATCATTTGTTTCCACTTATTTCAATGAATCTTTCCATATGCAACCCAGTTGCATATGGGTCCAATTAATTTGTGTTATCTTGTCAAGTAGTTTATTCTGATGCATCTATTAACATGACATGCATCATCCCATGTTTGTGCACTATGCCATGTTATTGATTGTTTATCTTTCTGCATTGTTTGTTTGCTTCTTCCTGGATACACGACGACGTTGAGACCGACGATCCTTACGACACCCCTTCTAAGGAGTTAGCTCAGTACCAGGCTACTGGGTTTTGCAGGCAAGTTATCACTCACATGAACCACTGTGTTCCTTTCAACATTGGTTACCGATACTTTCCGTTGTTCTTTTCTGCTAAGCCTTAGTAGTAGTTGTTTCTGTTACGAACCCATCACATGAATCCCTTAACCTTGATATTGCCTCACCTCCATACCTAAAACCCCTTGCTTGTTGCCTTAGTCTTATCTAGCATGCTTAAGTTGCTTTTGCTCGAGTCTGTTATCCGTTACTTTCTGTTACTACTCTATTACGTTGTGGGGGCTCGATGTTTAATCAATCAATCATGCTAATGTTACTATTAATAATAAATTTGATGATAAGGCACCGGCAGGAGGCCCATGAGAGGTTTTGGAGCCTGCTAGTGTCGACCCTAATAGGAAAAGGGTCTTGTCTACTGATCCATGATGAGCGCACTACCCGCATTTGGGAAGCGAGTATGGGCGCCCCCCTCAACTTGACCTGATTCGCATCTCGTCCAAATCGCCTCATTTAGTTCGTGTTTTCCATTTGCCGCATGCATGTTTTTGCGAGCCCAGGCCAGGGTGGAACTTTCGTAGTCGGCATATAGGGGGACACGGTCTTAGAGTGCTATGAGGGTCCCTTTTCTTCGGGGCTTGATTAGCCGTGCGCCCAAGGTTCTTTGGGCTTGATGCGAAGAATGGTTGGTTGTGTAGAGTACCCCGCTTGGTGGAAGTGCATTTCCATCTGGCGGGTTATTCTTGAGTGTACGGCCAAATTGGTGCAACCCTGCAGGGATAATCTTCTCGAGAAGCCGTGTTTTCCGCGGTTATGGATTACTTGGTGAAAGTACTGGCTAACAAGTACTCAGGACAACTTAAACTTAATGATCAAACATGCTACACCCCATGATTAATAACTTGACTAGTAATAGGCTTATTGATACAATAATTTGAACCATCATTATTACAACTGTGTGAGTTATCCTCGGATTGCTTCTTTGGATAAGGGGCGAGATCCAGGATGGGTTTGTTTGAAGTTATCTTTCAGTTGGTTACAATCCTCGATCTTATCTCCTTTCTGTTAGCCGGAAGTGGTAGAATCTCTGTAGTTGGTTAGTGCAGCCAGTTGCAGCATCTTTTACATCCCCTCTCTTCCGTTGAACCCAAGGCATCTGTGCTTGGTGTTGACGGGTTACACTTTGGTGAACTGTGAGTCTTGCTTGCCAGTACGTTTATGTACTGACCCCTTTGGGGCTGTGGTTTACGCAGACGACGTTTCCGAGGATCTACATGGTGGCAACTACGTGGAGTATGACGAGACTGCTGACGAGTAGATAGCGGACCCGGGCAGGATCCGAGACTACGTGGATGGGCTCCGTCTGTTTGTTTCCGGCCTCTTAGGCCTATTTGGTTCTTGTCTGTACTCAGACATGTTGAATGCTTCCGTTGTATTGTAACGATGTATTGTTGGGGCATGTGCCCTCTGAATGATTGTATTTGCTATCTCTGCTCTAATGAGAGCCATTTGCAATTTATTTCAATCTTTTGTGTCGTAGAGATCTGTTGTGATATCAGTTGTTAAACGCCGTTGACGTACCATGTGTGTATGGTTTGAAGTACGTCGACGGAAGTGCCTTTGATCTCTAGTGGATAGTTTACATCGACGATGGAATAGCAGGGCTTGTGTTGTCGCGCATAAGCGCAGGCCTACCAGGAAGCTGGGACGTGGGAGCAGTTATGCCCCATAATCCAAGCATCTGCTATCCAGTTCGTACGGTGAGTATCCCCTAGAAGTCAGGGTGCGACACAACCCATTCCACATCGTCAATGCTAACGCCACCTACGTCACCCGCAATGACCATTTCCGCCTCCGCGAACTCGTGAAGGATGGATTGCAACGCTATGAGCATCGACTCCAAGAGCAAGAGGCTCGATTGAATGATCAAATGACGCGCATCAACATCAACTTGGCTAATCTTGACAATCGCCGTCATTCATCATCGTCCTCAAGGTCTCGTCGCTCAAATCACAACAATCAAGATCTTCATCAACCTCGTCGCCATGATCGCCATGATCGCAACAACAACTTGGAGGAGGATGGTCAACAACAACAACCATCACCACCTCCTCCACAACCTCAACAAGCTCCACGGCGAAATTGGCATGAAGATAGCTCGCCATCACCACCACCTCGACATCGCCAAGGCCGTGGTGACCCTCTTCAACAACCGCAACGCCCGGACCTTCGACAACATCATCATCCACCTCCTCAAGGCCATGCTCAAGACTATGGCCACAATGACTTCGTGGACGGTGCTCATCAACATCGAAGGCCACCAAGGCGTAATGCGCGTCTCAACAACAATGGACGCCAAGAACATGATCGTCCTCAACACCCTCGTGATGAACAAGTGATTCCGCCACGCCAACAACAAGAACGTCCTCGACATCACCGCAATGAAAATGATGATAGTGAACGCCGCGAAGCAAGACTCCGTCACCATCATCAACCCCCACCTAATGACCACCGGCGTCATCCTCCCCATCATGATCGCCACCGCCAAGACAATGAGGATGACCCCTATGATGATTCACCCCCCGTCTATGATGGAGACCCCCATGAGAGACACAATGAGCGTCCCCAACGTCAACAAGAAGACAACAACATGAGTGCCCTTCGTTTCAATGTCCCAAAGTTCAATGGTGAGAATGACCCCGAAGAATATCTTGCTTGGGCTCTCAAGGTAGACAAGATCTTCGGCATTCACAACTTCACCGACAATAAGATGGTTGCTCTAGCATCATTGGAATTTGAAGGATATGCACTCTTGTGGTGGGATCGCCTACAAGCCGAAAGAGTTCGCAACCGCATTGCTCCTATTGCCACTTGGAACGAGATGAAGCAATTCATGCATGCTCGTTTTGTTCCTCCACACTACAAGCGTGACCTATTCAAGAAACTACAAGAACTTCGTCAAGGTTTCAAGTCCGTTGATGATTACTACAAGGAAATGGAGACCTCTTTGATACGTGCCCATGTGATGGAATCTCAAGAGCAAACAATGGCCCGTTTCCTCAATGGCCTCAACTTTCCTATAAGGAAGATCATCGAGTATCAACCATATGACAACATTGTGGCCCTTGTACACCAAGCTCTCAAGGAGGAACGCCAAATTGCGGAAGAACTCAAGTACAATAAGCAAAAGGCTTTCTTCAACTCAAGACCTCCTTCTTCTTAAAATCAAGTGACACAAGCTACTACTCCTACTACCAACAAGAGCAACACTCGAGCCTCTAGTGCTCCCAACAAGTCTTCACAACCGTTCAAGAAGCAAGTACCATCCACCTCTTCTTCAAGTGCTCCTCATGTCAAGTCAAGCACTATTACTTGCTTCAAGTGTGGTGGTAGTGGACACAAGTCCTTTGAGTGTTCCAACAAGATGATCATGATAGTCAATCAAGATGGTGAACGTGACTCCATGAGTGAGGGTGAATACTATGCTATGCATCAAGTGGCTCTCAATTCTTTGGATGTGCCCAATGAAGATGAAGAAAGTGTGTATTGTGATGAGGACACGAACCCATATCTAGTGGTCACAAGAGTCCTCACTTCTTCTCCTCAAGATGAGCATGATCAACAGTGCAATCTTTTCCAAACTAGAGCCGATATCAATGGCAAATCCATCAAGGTTATCATCGATGGTGGTAGTTGCCACAACTTGGCTAGCAAAGAACTTTGCGACAAACTTCACTTGCCTTTCAAGAGACATCCGCATCCATACCATGTCCAATGGCTTAGTGACTCCGGCTCCTTCAAGATTCAACATACGGTTTCCGTGCACTTCACGATTGGTCCATATGAAGACACGGTGGAGTGTGACGTTGTGCCTATGACCATGTGTCATCTTCTTCTTGGACGCCCTTGGCGATACGACAAGAGTGCTATCCATGATGGCCGTGCTAATCACTATAGCTTTAAGTGGAACAACAAGACATTTGTTCTCCGTCCCATGTCTCCTAGCCAAGTGATCGCCGACAACGCCAAGACACTTGCACGCAAACAAGAAGATATTAAGTCTAGTGAGATGAGAGGTGAGAGAGTGATCCACCTAAAAGAGAGTGAGAGCCACAAGGCAAACATGAGCGACAAAATTTCGAGTGCTTCCAAAGGCCTTGCCTTGCTTGTCACCAAAAGAGAGATGCGAGAGCTACGAGATGACCCAACCATACTACACTTTTTCCTATTGTGCAAAGGGGAAGCCCTTGAAACTAACAACATGACAAATGTTCCTCCATCTTTGTTGCCTTTGTTGCAGGAATTTGAAGATGTCTTTCCCGACGAACTCCCTCCGGGCCTTCCTCCTCTACGGGGAATTGAGCACCGCATTGACCTCATTCCGGGCGCCCCACTTCCAAACCATGCTCCATACCGCACCAACCCCAAGGAGACTAAGGAGATTGAACACCAAATTCAAGAACTACTCGATAAAGGTTTTATCCGCGAATCCCTGAGCCCTTGTGCCGTGTCGGTTATCCTTGTTCCTAAGCAAGATACTACTTCACGTATGTGCATGGATTGTCGTCCTATCAATGCTATCACCATTAGATATAGTGTAACGCCCCGACCTCGGAACTATGCAAAGTGCTGGATGTCACCGGTTACGATACCCGACTGAAGGTTACCAGGGTTACCATCCCCCAGGCTGAATCACATCAGCAGGCGCGGCTCGGTCATGGATCATCGGCCCACAACCCCTCAGTCATGACATAACGTCGGGCCCAGCCAAGTTGCATAATAAAGAGATCAAGACTCGGAACAAACTGGCACATCACAGTCTCTACGACACAAAGCATATATATTTCAACTCTTAACAGAGAAAATATAGCAGAATACAATCAGAGGTCACTGACCCAACAATACAACAAGCGGAAGCAGGTATAGTTGTTCTAAACAACAAGAACCAAAATATGGCCTAAGAGGCCTACAGATAAACAAGTCAGCGCCAGCTTGCTCCTAACCACCCCAGGCTGCCACCTGGAAAACCCAGACTACTCGTCGAAGTCCACGAAGAAACCACCTTTGACTTCCGGGAAGTCCTCTGCTGGAATATAATAAAAAAATTCAACAAAGCAACGGTGAGTACAGGAGGTACTCGCAAGGTGAGCTACTAGCTCTATTGAGGCTTTAGCAAGGCTTTATGGTAGCTGTTTTGCAGAAAGCTAGTTTTCTTTTAAAAGACCAACTTGGCAACGTCTATAAGAAGGTTTTGAAATGAGATAGAAATTGTAACTCTTCTTCTTCACTTCTGAACAAGGCATCCGCCAACCCAGCATCACATCTGCCTCCTCAAGTTTTATTGTTTAAGTTCTCTATGATCTCAGCTCCGTTCCCAAGGATGTCCATAACCGTGGACACGGCTTTTCGAAAAGATTAACCCTGCAGGGGTGTACTATTTTAACCACCAGTACCGTCCGGCTCCTTGCCTGATCATGCATGATCACATCCTCTTCCTGGGAGGCCGACAGAGTGGGCGAGGTTACAACCTTTGGCTTGCATGAATCTACCCCGAGGTCATTGGTGAAGCTGAAGTCCAGGTTCAGTGCCTCCGACACCCTGGACCGCGGCCACCATCCTAAACACCACCGTCCTTGTTCGTAGCTCGTCCATCGTCTTCACGCACACGCAAATGGAAAGCTTCAAACTAAAGGACCCCGGGCTACACCCTCACAAGTTAGTCGGTCGATAGGGAGTCCATATGTCCCACCGATGGAAGCACGCTCGGTCTTGGTTCAAGATGAGGAGAACTCGCTCCTAGGGGCGTGAGTGGGGCAAAACACCATCATTCACCGATGGCAACTCATCCACGCCTGTTACATTTTAATTGGAGACAACCGGTCTCCAACACATCCGGTCATGACATAATATCTTCCAACCATGATCCATTCATCGGACCCAAGGCACTCAACTAAGCAGGGCTAAGCAATTAAGTAGCATATAGCAGTAATTCGGGCCACATCACAATCTTTGGATAATAGGAAGGAAACAGGTATTGGTATCCGGAACAAAATGCAACTACTAGGAGAGTATAGCCAAAACATTTGAATCGAATGCAATATTATGGTGGATAAAATACTTGAGGGAAAACATAGGTCAAGAGGGATGCTCAAAGAAGGGGATTTACGCTTGCCTTGTTGAAATGACAGAGGTAGGAATCGTCGAAGAAGTTTTGTTGTATTTCAACTCCTCGATCTACCGAAGCACACACAACCTAGGAAAGGAAACAACATAAAGAACGATTACAACAGGTGCAATGCACACTCATGATGACATGACATTTTAATGCAACTAAGAGATCATGGACATGATCATCAAGTTAAATGAGTATCCCAAATAATTTTGCATTATTTGGCAACCTCTCATATTTATCTTAGTGGCCTATTATTAATTTTAATAAGACCAGTACATCAATAGTATTCCCACATGCATTAAATGGTTTTTTTTCTGTTATTAATTGATGTTCTTTTCATTTTGGTATAGTTTCCATAATTTTTGGGTGAAGAGAACAATAATTATGAATTAATTCGTATTGCATTCATTTCTGCCATTTTTGGTAAACAATTTAAACAGAGGTACCTTAGAGGAAAAATTGTATTGAAAAGGTTGAAAACATTTATCAAATGTTTCACTGAACATTTTGATCTATTAAACATAATTTTTGGATGATTATTTAATTAGTTATGCCATTTTCTTTTCTCTTTTCTTTTCTGACCAGAACAGAAAATAGTTGTTTTCGTGGCCCACTTTTATCCAATTATGCCTAAATAAAATACCATTGTGTAGAGTTTGTTAATAAAAAATTTTAGAGCTCAAGTTTGCTCAATTTGGGTAAACAGAACTGAAGTTATGATTTTTGCAAGATTTCAATTTATTCCCTTTTCTGTATTTAAATATTTAGTGCACAAATTATTACAGAAGCATGTTGAACTTTTTCTATAAACATAAAGTGCTCAAGTTTCTGAATCTATAGAAATTTGAATCATTCAAATTGGAGCATTTTTCGAATTGTTATGGATTTTACAGTTAATTATTTGAATCTGTCTATTTGAAATTCCAGAACAATAAAAGGCCTAAACGTTTTCTACAGGGGCAGGGCCATACCAGCCACATTTTTCCACTGACAGATGGGGCCCTGTGCCACGCGGCGCTGACGAGGCGCGGTGTAAGCCAAAGAGGCTCCAGGGCCGATGACGGGTGGGCCTGTCCGTATGAATTAAATCCAAAACAATTGGGATTACTGCCTCCGCGGGGATTCGATCTTGTGTCTGCAGATCGAGTTTCAGAGTTCACAACCACTGGGCTATGCGTGTGTTTTGTTATTACTGCTAGATCTTTTTGTTTTTATCTAGTACTTTCGCGCGTTAACTGAAGCACCAACGGAGCACGACTCAGTTGTACGTAACTGAAGAACGACGAGCTCGACAGGGCCGGCGACGGTCAGAACCGGACCTAAGGCGGCGACTACGGTGCGTAAACATGCAGGGAAAACGCGGGAATCGGAAGAGGAGATCACCCTTGACGCGTGGGTGCCCTCGGTGTGGCCGGAGGTGGACGGAGACGGCGGCATCGAGCTCGGAGAAGCTCCGGCCGGAGAGGAATAAGTCGACCACGACGGCGAGGCTCCGGGCGGCTCCACTCCAATTCCTTCCAAGGGAGTGAAGAGGACGACGAGGCGGAGATAATGCCCCACTCAGATCCGCTCTGGAGTGGCTAGAACGGCGGCGATGCGTCGGTGAGCTCGAGCTAGGTTTCGGCCATGGCGGCTAGGGTTAGGGTTTCGGGTGAGAGGTGAGTGCAGGGGAAGAGGGCGCCGGGGTGGTCTTATCCTCCTCGGAGCGTGTCGATGCTCGACGTGTGGAGGGCGGCCATCGTGTGGCTCGGGCTCCTCCCTGCCATGGCTGTACCTTACTGTACGTGAAGAAGAAGGACAGAAGATTTTCAGAAAACCCCCTGGAATTTTCTCTCCTCTTAAAAAAAAATTAAGCTACCTGTCTCTGTAAATTGATGATTTCAGGCCCTTAGGAACATCAAAATTAAATGAAATTTGGTGGAAAATTCTCATTTGATTAGATGAACCACTCACCAAAACTTGAGCTCAATTGTATGAGTTTGGTAGAACAAACTTGTTTTACTTTCAGTTCTGCCATTAAAAGAAAACAATTAATTGAGGCGCGTAAATAATTCAAAACCTTGTGATATTTGGTGGAAAATTATTATCTATCATAAGGAGGCACTGGTAGAAATTGGAGATCATTTTGATAAAGTTTGTAGAACAAACTTGTTAGATTTCTGATTTGTTGCTGTGGAGAAAACCATGATTTTGGGGGCCTTAAACAACTTAATTTTTTTGTGCCACTTCTTGTGCTACTCTCATTTGATATAAAGACCATGTGATAAATTTTACAAAGCACTTCGACAAAGTTTGTAGAACAAACTTGTTTCACTTTTGGTTTATTGCTGTGAAGGAACATGTTGTTTTCATGACCTTAATCAATTCAATTTTTGGTCCCCTCACTTGTGTGACCCTTATTTAACATAAGGAAGTCATGATTAAATTTTGAGCTCAATTGGAGAAAGTTTCCAGAAGTAACTTGTTTGAGTTTTCACCTTCTGACAATTTTGGTATTTTTCCAATTGATAAGGCATTTGTTTTCTCCCACCAAACCTTGCCAAAACATAGGTGGGGGCTTGTAATAACAAGTGAACATACCCCACCACTTATGTTTTGAAGTTTGTTAAGTTGTAAAAATATTTTAATTCAAAATTGGGTGAGCACTTTGAATGCCTTTTTCTTTTATTTACCTTTTGAATTTTTCCAGAGTTTTCACAACTTCCATGAATCAATCTTGGAACTTCCTCAACAATTTGGAAGCTCACAAAATAGTTTTGTTTTGCCTTTGAACAATTTCAATTTAGAATAATATTGCAAGGATGGAATTTGAACAATATGTTGAATATTTTTATGAGTGGTGCTGCCACCCCTTTAATTTGTTTTCAACATTTGTTTCACATTAAGCTTAGCAATTCTGTAAAGAACTTTGGTTTTGAAAACAATCTGAAAACAATTTGAATGAAGCCAGATTTGCATGTCTCTCCTTTTCTAAAATAATTGGCATTTTTATTATAGCTGCCAAACTATCAATTTAATTCTTGGAACTTCCTTGACAAGTATGGAAGATCAAGAAATGGTTTTCTTTGTGAGTGGATTTGTTTTCTCTTTAAGGCTTTGCAGCTTTCTTGATTTATTTTTAGCAATTTAATATGGATGCCATGATGCATGAAGAAAGGGAAAAGTGAAAATTTTACCCAAATTTTGTAGTAACTTTCTGTAGCAGCCTAGGGCTGTTACAAACTACCCCCACTTACAAGAATCTCGTCCCGAGATTCCTAGAGTAGAAAAAAGCGAGAGAGAGGACGAAGATCTACCCCACTTACAGGAAGCCTTCCTCTGCTCCAAGGATTTGTATAAGAACTTGCACGAGAACATAGGAATTTGGAAATATGAACTTTGCACAAGTCCATAAGAACTGGAATATGAGCTTTGCACAAGTCCATAATAATTGTTAATATGAACTTTGCACAAGACCATAAGCATTGAGTAAGAAGGGGAAACCACTTTGACACCGAGGGTTCAGGTAGAAGATCTGAATAAATAAGCTTGAAGAACCCCAACCATCGTTGCTGCTTGAGATTCAGCTCTGGTTAGGCGAGGGATTACTTCATACATAGAGTGTATGACCAGAGGTTTTTGAACGCTGATCAACGGAGGAAAACTTATAGATTCTCAAAAAAAATGGACCATTATGTCAGACTCTAGAAAGAGGACCAAGACAAACTCCGGGTGAAACCGACATGATTAAACACTCTAGAATTGTAGCACCATCCAGGACCAACGGTTGCAGACCTTATGTTAAACACAAGGAATGGGGAACTACTCAGATGGAAAACATCCAAGCAATGAAAGGGAATGTGTTTCCAAACACAGAAATTTCTCCGGATCATGATGAAAGACAAAGACCAACTTGTAGTATACTAAAGGAAGAACCCAACCCCGTGAACCTAAAGTTTTGAAGTGACAGATAAGCGAGAAAACATTTAAATCAAATAAGGTACGATGACTCAGAGATAGAGCGATACCAGATAAGGAGTAAAAAGAATCCTAAGAGGGTTTTCATAACTCATTTTTAGGTTAGAAATAGTTTTCACAAACACTAGACTCAACATCGACCAATAGAAGGGTTTCCTACAGGCAGTCCTGCTCTGATACCAACTTGTAACGCCCCGACCTCGGAAGTATGCAAAGTGCTGGATGTCATCGGTTACGATACCCGACTGAAGGTTACCAAGGTTACCATCCCCCAGGCTGAATCACATCAGCAGGCGCGGCTCGGTCATGGATCATCGGCCCACAACCCCTCAGTCATGACATAACGTCGGGCCCAGCCAAGTTGCATAATAAAGAGATCAAGACTCGGAACAAACTGGCACATCACAGTCTCTACGACACAAAGCATATATATTTCAACTCTTAACAGAGAAAATATAGCAGAATACAATCAGAGGTCACTGACCCAACAATACAACAAGCGGAAGCAGGTATAGTTGTTCTAAACAACAAGAACCAAAATATGGCCTAAGAGGCCTATAGATAAACAAGTCAGTGCCAGCTTGCTCCTAACCACCCCAGGCTGCCACCTGGAAAACCCAGACTACTCATCGAAGTCCACGAAGAAACCACCTTTGACTTCCGGGAAGTCCTCTGCTGGAATATAATAAAAAAATTCAACAAAGCAACGGTGAGTACAGGAGGTACTCGCAAGGTGAGCTACTAGCTCTAATGAGGCTTTAGCAAGGCTTTATGGTAGCTGTTTTGCAGAAAGCTAGTTTTCTTTTAAAAGACCAACTTGGCAACGTCTATAAGAAGGTTTTGAAATGAGATAGAAATTGTAACTCTTCTTCTTCACTTCTGAACAAGGCATCCGCCAACCCAGCATCACATCCGCCTCCTCAAGTTTTATTGTTTAAGTTCTCTATGATCTCAGCTCCGTTCCCAAGGATGTCCATAACCGTGGACACGGCTTTTCGAAAAGATTAACCCTGCAGGGGTGTACTATTTTAACCACCAGTACCGTCCGGCTCCTTGCCTGATCATGCATGATCACATCCTCTTCCTGGGAGGCCGACAGAGTGGGCGCGGTTACAACCTTTGGCTTGCATGAATCTATCCCGAGGTCATTGGTGAAGCTGAAGTCCAGGTTCAGTGCCTCCGACACCCTGGACCGCGGCCACCATCCTAAACACCACCTTCCTCGTTCGTAGCTCGTCCATCGTCTTCACGCACACGCAAATGGAAAGCTTCAAACTAAAGGACCCCGGGCTACACCCTCACAAGTTAGTCGGTCGATAGGGAGTCCATATGTCCCACCGATGGAAGCACGCTCGGTCTTGGTTCAAGATGAGGAGAACTCGCTCCTAGGGGCGTGAGTGGGGCAAAACACCATCATTCACCGATGGCAACTCATCCACGCCTGTTACATTTTAATTGGAGACAACCGGTCTCCAACACATCCGGTCATGACATAATATCTTCCAACCACGATCCATTCATCGGACCCAAGGCACTCAACTAAGCAGGGCTAAGCAATTAAGTAGCATATAGCAGTAATTCGGGCCACATCACAATCTATGGATAATAGGAAGGAAACATGTATTGGTATCCGGAACAAAATGCAACTACTAGGAGAGTATAGCCAAAACATTTGAATCGAATGCAATATTATGGTGGAGAAAATACTTGAGGGAAAACATAGGTCAAGAGGATGCTCAAAGAAGGGGATTTACGCTTGCCTTGTTGAAATGACAGAGGTAGGAATCGTCGAAGAAGTTTTGTTGTATTTGAACTCCTCGATCTACCGAAGCACACACAACCTAGGAAAGGAAACAACATAAAGAACAATTACAACAGGTGCAATGCACACTCATGATGACATGACATTTTAATGCAACTAAGAGATCATGGACATGATCATCAAGTTAAATGAGTATCCCAAATAATTTTGCATTATTTGGCAACCTCTCATATTTATCTTAGTGGCCTATTATTAATTTTAATAAGACCAGTACATCAATAGTATTCCCACATGCATGAAATGATTTTTTCTGTTATTACTTGATGTTCTTTTCATTTTGGTATAGTTTCCATAATTTTTGGGTGAAGAGAACAATAATTATGAATTAATTCGTATTAAATTCATTTCTGCCATTTTTGGTAAAAAATTTAAACAGAGGTACCTTAGGGGACAAATTGTATTGAAAAGGTTGAAAACATGTAGCAAATGTTTCACTGAACATTTTGATCTATTAAACATAATTTTTGGATGATTATTTAATTAGTTATGCCATTTTTTTCTCTTTTCTTTTCTGACCAGAACAGAAAATAGTTGTTTTCGTGGCCCACTTTTATCCAATTATGCCTAAATAAAATACCATTGTGTAGAGTTTGTTAATAAAAAATTTTAGAGCTCAAGTTTGCTCAATTTGGGTAAACAGAACTGAAGTTATGATTTTTGCAAGATTTCAGTTTTTATTCCCTTTTCTGTATTTAAATATTTAGTGCACAAATTATTACAGAAGCATGTTGAACTTTTTCTATAAACATAAAGTGCTCAAGTTTCTGAATCTATAGAAATTTGAATCATTCAAATTGGAGCATTTTTCGAATTGTTATGGATTTTACAGTTAATTATTTGAATCTGTCTATTTGAAATTCCAGAACAATAAAAGGCCTAAACGTTTTCTACAAGGGCAGGGCCATACCAGCCACATTTTTCCACTGACAGATGGGGCCCTGCGCCACGCGGCGCTGACGAGGCGCGGTGTAAGCCACAGAGGCTCCAGGGCCGATGACGGGTGGGCCTGTCCGTAGGAATTAAATCCAAAACAATTGGGATTACTGCCTCCGCGGGGAATCGATCTTGTGTCTGCAGATCGAGTTTCAGAGTTCACAACCACTGGGCTATGCGTGTGTTTTGTTATTACTGCTAGATCTTTTTGTTTTTATCTAGTACTTTCGCGCGTTAACTGAAGCACCAACGGAGCACGACTCAGTTGTACGTAACTGAAGAACGACGAGCTCGGCAGGGCCGGCGACGGTCAGAACCGGACCTAAGGCGGCGACTACGGCGCGTAAACATGCAGGGAAAACGCGGGAATCGGAAGAGGAGATCACCCTTGACGCGTGGGTGCCCTCGGTGTGGCCGGAGGTGGACGGAGACGGCGGCATCGAGCTCGGAGAAGCTCCGGCCGGAGAGGAATAAGTCGACCACGACGGCGAGGCTGCGGGCGGCTCCACTCCAATTCCTTCCAAGGGAGTGAAGAGGACGACGAGGCGGATATAATGCCCCACTCAGATCCGCTCTAGAGTGGCTAGAACGGCGGCGATGCGTCGGTGAGCTCGAGCTAGGTTTCGGCCATGGCGGCTAGGGTTAGGGTTTCGGGTGAGAGGTGAGTGCAGGGGAAGAGGGCGCCGGGTTGGTCTTATCCTCCTCGGAGCGCGTCGATGCTCGACGTGTGGAGGGCGGCCATCGTGTGGCTCGGGCTCCTCCCTGCCATGGCTGTACCTGACTGTACGTGAAGAAGAAGGACAGAAGATTTTCAGAAAACCCCCTGGAATTTTCTCTCCTCTTAAAAAAAAATTGAGCTACCTGTCTCTGTAAATTGATGATTTCAGGCCCTTAGAAACATCAAAATTAAATGAAATTTGGTGTAAAATTCTCATTTGATTAGATGAACCACTCACCAAAATTTGAGCTCAATTGGATGAGTTTGGTAGAACAAACTTGTTTTACTTTCAGTTCTGCCATTAAAAGAAAACAATTAATTGAGGCGCGTAAATAATTCAAAACCTTGTGATATTTGGTGGAAAATTATTATCTATCATAAGGAGGCACTGGTAGAAATTGGAGATCATTTTGATAAAGTTTGTAGAACAAACTTGTTAGATTTCTGATTTGTTGCTGTGGAGAAAACCATGATTTTGGGGGCCTTAAACAACTTAATTTTTTTTGTGCCACTTCTTGTGCTACTCTCATTTGATATAAAGACCATGTGATAAATTTTACAAAGCACTTCGACAAAGTTTGTAGAACAAACTTGTTTCACTTTTGGTTTATTGCTGTGAAGGAACATGTTGTTTTCATGATCTTAATCAATTCAATTTTTGGTCCCCTCACTGGTGTGACCCTTATTTAACATAAGGAAGTCATGGCTAAATTTTGAGCTCAATTGGAGAAAGTTTCCAGAAGTAACTTGTTTGAGTTTTCACCTTCTGACAATTTTGGTATTTTTCCAATTGATAAGGCATTTGTTTTCTCCCACCAAACCTTGCCAAAACATAGGTGGGGGCTTGTAATAACAAGTGAACATACCCCACCACTTATGTTTTGAAGTTTGTTAAGTTGTAAAAATATTTTAATTCAAAATTGGGTGAGCACTTTGAATGCCTTTTTCTTTTATTTACCTTTTGAATTTTTCCAAAGTTTTCATAACTTCCATGAATCAATCTTGGAACTTCCTCAACAATTTGGAAGCTCACAAAATAGTTTTGTTTTGCCTTTGAACAATTTCAATTTAGAATAATATTGCAAGGATGGAATTTGAACAATATGTTGAATATTTTTATGAGTGGTGCTGCCACCCCTTTAATTTGTTTTCAACATTTGTTTCACATTAAGCTTAGCAATTCTGTAAAGAACTTTGGTTTTGAAACAATCTGAAAACAATTTGAATGAAGCCAGATTTGCATGTCTCTCCTTTTCTAAAACAATTGGCATTTTTATTATAGCTGCCAAACTATCAATTTAATTCTTGGAACTTCCTTGACAAGTATGGAAGATCAAGAAATGGTTTTCTTTGTGAGTGGATTTGTTTTCTCTTTAAGGCTTTGCAGCTTTCTTGATTTATTTTTAGCAATTTAATATGGATGCCATGATGCATGAAGAAAGGGAAAAGTGAAAATTTTACCCAAATTTTATAGTAACTTTCTGTAGCAGCCTAGGGCTGTTACATATAGACATCCTATTCCTAGGCTCGATGACATGCTTGATGAATTGAGTGGTGCTACTCTTCTCTAAAATTGATCTTAAAAGTGGATATCACCAAATACATATGAACATAGGCGATGAATGGAAAACGGCTTTCAAAACAAAACTTGGTTTGTATGAATGGCTTGTTATGCCTTTTGGTCTTTCAAATGCTCCTTCCACTTTTATGTGTCTCATGAATGAAGTCTTGCGTCCTTTCATTGGAAAATTTGTTGTGGTTTACTTTGATGATATTCTCATTTATAGCAAATCTTTGGAGGATCACCTTGATCATGTTTCACAAGTATTGTTGGCTCTTCGCAATGCAAAACTTTTCGCAAATCTTTC
The DNA here is from genome assembly GCA_028641055.1 of Alopecurus myosuroides. Taxonomy (NCBI): domain Eukaryota; kingdom Viridiplantae; phylum Streptophyta; class Magnoliopsida; order Poales; family Poaceae; genus Alopecurus; species Alopecurus myosuroides. The sequence continues at coordinate 232,438,847 of CM054058.1, forward strand.
CAAAATGCAATTTTTGCACCAACAAGCTTGTTTTCTTGGGTTTTGTGATCTCTTCCAATGGTGTTGAAGTAGACAACAAGAAGATTAAGGCAATTAGGAATTGTCCCAACCCTACTTCCATGGGTGAGATAAGGCGCTTTCATGGCCTTGCCGGTTTCTATCGCCGCTTTGTCAAAGATTTTTCAACAATTGCTTGCCCTTTGAATGAACTTACCAAAAAGAATGTACCTTTTGTTTGGGGCAACGCGCAACAAAAAGATTTCGACACACTTAAGAAATGCCTAACCGAAGCTCCTTTGCTTGTCTTGCCAAATTTTGAGAAAACTTTTGAGATTGAATGTGATGCTAGTGGCATAGGAATTGGTGGCGTTCTCATGCAAAATGGACGTCCCATTGCGTACCATAGTGAAAAACTAGATGGCTCTAGGTTAAACTACCCAATCTATGAGAAGGAACTATTTGCTTTGGTTCGAATGCTAGAAGTTTGGCAACACTACCTTTGGCCTAAAGAGTTTGTTATTCATTCCGATCACGAATCTTTGAAGTACTTGAAAGTCCAAGCTAACTTGAACAAGAGGCATGCTAAATGGGTAGAATTCATTGAATCTTTTCCTTATGTCATTAAGTACAAGAAAGGTAACGAGAACGTTGTAGCGGATGCCTTGTCTAGGAAAGAGTGTCTTCTTACACGCCTTGACATCAATGTGATTGGTTTGGATGAAATCAAAGACTTATATGCTTCCGATGTCTTCTATGCTCCTATCTTTGAGAAATGTTTGCCTAACCGAGGGTTTGATGACTACTATCTCCACAAAGGTTTCTTGTTTAAGGCTAACAAACTATTCATTCCCGAGTCCTCTCTTCGCTTGTTGTTATCGAAGGAATCACATGAAGGAGGTCTCATGGGGCACTTTGGACGCGACAAGACCTACGCCATGCTCTCCAACCATTACTATTGGCCCAAGATGAAGCATCAAGTTGAGAGACACGTCAAGAGATGTTCTAAATGCCTCCAAGCTAAGTCTACTTCCAACCCCCATGGTCTTTACATGCCATTGCCTATCCCACATGCACCTTGGAGTGATATTAGCATGGATTTTGTGTTAGGACTCCCACGAACTAAAACCAACATGGATTCAATCTTGGTAGTTGTGGATCGTTTATCTAAGATGACACATTTCATTCCATGCAACCGAACCGATGATGCTTCACATGTTGCTATCTTGTTTTTTAGGGAAATTGTGCGTCTCCATGGTGTACCTACTTCCATTGTCTCGGATCGCGACGTCAAGTTCACCTCATACTTTTGGAAGACGTTGATGGCCAAGCTCGGCGTCAAGCTACTCTTCTCCATCGCCTATCACCCGCAAACGGATGGACAAACCGAGGTCGTCAACCGCACACTCTCTTCACTACTTCGAGCATTGATCAAGCCCAACTTGAAGAATTGGGAGGAATGCATCCCACACGCCGAGTTCGCCTACAACCGTGCTCTACATCAAGCTACCAAGAGGAGTCTCTTCGAGATTGTCTACGGCTTCAACCCCAACACCGCCCTCGACATACTTCCTTTGCCTCTACGCGAGCGAGCGAACATGGACATCGACAAGCGCACCGACTACATCAAGAAGCTACACGACTCCACACGAGCTACCCTTGAGAAGCACGCCGAGCACCGAGCCGCGATCATGAACAAGAACAAGAAACCAATGGTGTTCCAAGAAGGTGACCTCGTTTGGCTACACTTGCGTAAGGATCGTTTTCCCGAAGAGCGCAACTCCAAGCTCAAGCCAAGAGGCGACGGTCCTTTCAAGATCATCAAGCGCATCAACAACAACACCTACAAGCTCGACTTACCGGAATCCAAGTACCTCGTCCACAACTCCTTCAATGTTAAGGACATCTCTCCCTTCCATGGCAACCCATGTGATGAAGACGACGCCGAGTCGAGGTTGACTCTTTTTCAAGGAGGGGGAGATGATGTAGCCCACCCAACTCCACCGATGATAAGATCACGCATAAAGGCCATTCATGATAAGGTGAACTCGCTCCTCTCGCTCCATACTTTCGGCCACGTGGAGGATGGTGCGCTACCTCATGGTTCTATGCTTTGTGTGCTCAGGTTCGAACCCACCACGGAGGCCCCGGAAAGCGCCCAAGAAGACGCGGAAGGTGAACGAGGAGAACCAGCGCAAGGAGGCGAAGGCAGGAAGTCCCAGGCGGCGGAACCTCCGGTGAACCCACCGGAGCCTCCGCCCCGCGCCAGCCACCGGAGCCTCCGGTGCAGCCTCCGCCCAAAACCCCTTCGGGTCGATAAGAGCGGAGCCACCACCGGACACACCACCGGAGCCCCGACGGAACCTCCGGTTTCCCCACCGGAGCCTCCTCTCCGCGCCCACCACCGGAGCCTCCGGTGCCGCCTCCGTCCAAAACCCCTTCGGGTTGAGGAGAGCGGACCCCCCACCGGAACCCCACCGGAGCCTCCGCTTGATCCACCGGTACCTCCGGTGGAGACCACCGGAGCCTCCGCTCTTGCGCGGCCTGCGTGCCAACTTCCGGGCTTGACCCATGTATCTCATCCTCCCACCTACCCCCTTGGCTCTAGACTATATATAGACTTCCCCATTCTCAGATCTAGGGTTAGAGTTGAATTTAGAACATTTGGAGCTCAGCTCTCTTGTATCCCTCTTTGAGGAACTACTCCTATGGTTTGACCTAGGAACGTATCAAGGCTACTCCTCCGACATCGTCGAGGACCATATCAAGATTCATCCAATTACTTGATCTCTCCCTTTGGGTTTCAATCAAGGATTGTCCAATCTTCCTCTCGATTATCTTGAGGTTCTATTGGCGTAGTGGACCGGCTACGGGTGTGAAGCGGTTTCAATCAAGGTGAGTTCACTTGGATCGATCGTCCCGTAGGCGGCCCTCGGGGTTTAGTTGACGGGAGATTTGGGGTTCTTCGGTTCTTACTAGTTATCTCCGTTGCGTTCCCTTGCGATTGCCCACGTTTCTCCCTCGATTCCCCCTCTCGTGTTCTTCGTGTTCATCGTGTTCTTGAGCGTTCTTCGGTTCTTCGTCGATTCGTGAAGATCGGGCCAATCTAGAAGTAACCCTCTACGTCAGCTGAGCTGGAGACTACTCGAAAGGAGCTTGAATCCTCTCGTAAGCGGTCGACTGACTCTGAGGGGAAGCTTGCCGAGGTCTAGGATGCGCTGAAGCAACTGGAGGAGGCTGGTGCCAAACAAGACAATGATCTTGTTGACTTCCTTTGCCCTCTGGGACAGAATTTCGCACGTAAGTTGCACTTGACCTCTGTTGTTTTTCGACTAGCCTGGTATGTCTTTGGAATTAATGTTGTCTCCTTGCAGATGTCCTTGGCGTTGCGCTGGAGCTGCCTGGGGTTTAGCGAGTGGATGCACTGACGGATTCCTGCGCTCAGCTTCGGAAACACTCGAACGGGATATGCTCCCTCGTTGGCGATGCCATTCGAGTGTTGACATTCCACGAGCGTCTTTTGGTGGATGTCGCGGTTCCGCCCATGCTGGATGGTCTCCTGAAGGTTTTTCTGGATGGTGATCTCCTTCAGGCCTACTCGGTTGCCCAATCTGAGTGCGGGGCGAAGACTGCCATCCAGTTCGCGTTGGCGCATGGAGTCGAAGGCTTGGAGGAAGCGTACTCGAACCTTCCCGTCGATGCTTCCACGGGCAGAAAGGTAGCGATTTGTCCTTTCGGCGATGCGGCTGGAGTCCTTGCTCAGAAGCTATCCAACTTGATTGCTTGTGCTAGTCGCAAGGGGCAACCTGTTGCGAGTGGCAGCACTTCTGCAGTTCCATAGGATAGATTTTATTTAGTTTGCTCTTCTGATGTAATGAACCTTGGGATGTATTCCCGTATTTCTTCCTTCAATCGAAATGTCCTTTTGATATCCCAGATGTGATTTCTTGCGATTGATTGTTATGAGTTCCTCCCGATGGGAGTAGCCCCCGAGCACATGTCGAATAGGCGGTTTATTTCTTGAGTGGGGTGTCTTTGAAGTCTTCCTTAACTTGTCTTATCTCCCTCCAGGTAATAGGTGCTGCCGCGGAGTCTTCGAGCGGATCTGCTGTATGATTGGATCCCCTTGTTGCCGCTGCTAGTACCTTTGCTTCTATTCGTGATCGTGTCGCGGATGGTGAACGCAAGTTTAAAGCTTTGCGTGGAGTGGATGATGTGGCCAAGTCTAAGAAAAAACTTGCGGCTGAACATGAACAATTTGTGATGGAAGAGTTGGCAGCTGTTGCCAAGGATATGCTTTGTAAGCTCGTGAGCCCCATAGCATTTCGTTTGACTGCCCCTTTGTCCTTCTTTAACTCTCTATAGCCTTCTTTGTAGTTGTTGAGCCTGACGGTCAATGTGAAGCGCATTAGGTAGATAATCACATTGCTCATGAAGCTGGTAGCTCAAAACCACATGCCAACAATTTCTGGTTCGACCGTAGTCGAGGCTTTATTCTGGCTACGTTGAAGTACCGAGTGGGCCAGGCGAAGGTACTCGTTAATTCCTGTCATAAGGCCCTGATAGCTCTGAACCGCGCTTTTTATCCGCTGGAGAGAGGTTCAGAAGACTTTAGTCAGCTGCTCAGAAATTTCGGTCGAGTAGGTGAAATTCGCGAGTGCGTCCGCCAACAGCTGATCTGTGGGTCATTAGTAGCACTCTCCTTTGTCCGATTATGGCATCCTGGGGTCAGTTTCAACTCCGTAGCTAGGCTCCCAAATGGTCCAGTCGATATGACCTCTCATTATACATTCGTTCGTCCTGTGGCAGAGGAGATTATTCGACTGACTTCTGAAGAGGTTAATCGAGTGTTAGCCGAGGAAAATGCTCGTCGCCATATGTAATTGTAGGATGTATGTATCCTGTTCCTTTGTATAGTTGTCCCGAGACTTTGTAAGGTGTCAACCTTGTTTATAACTTTGTATTTGAAATTTTTCTTATGATGCTAAGTTAGGCGTAGCTCCCATGTGTTTGGGGTGTATACCTGTTATTCAGCGTGTAAAGATGAAGAACATGAGTAGCTATGGTTTGAGAAACCATGTATTTTTATTGAAACTAGACAATTCCCCACGCGTTGCAGCGGGATCTTTTGGAAAAAATTATTATAGATAAAAATATGAAAATATCATATACATATAGTATTGATCAATATGAAAGGATATATAAACATTGCACAATTGTGGATATGGTGTCGTTAAAATCATGGTTTAGAAGGTTATGCTGAAATAAGACATGCGATTAAGAGAAATTGTATAATTTAGCCATAAGGAGACCCTACTTCTTGCCATACAAATTTTTAGTACACATGTTTTGAGTCGTGATGAAACAGACATGCTCCTATAAATGTCATATGTTCGGTGCAACACACTGTCTACGCTGGAGTATACACTGTCAACCCAACTATCCTGGCAGACACATACCTTCCGTGCTCTTGAACGCCAGATAAAAATCAGATGAGATTAACCATATCCATTTGACTTAACTGAAACACAAACTGGAAATAGATTGGTTACTACCTGAAGCATAACACAAAAGCACATGTATCTTACGCTTAATTAGATAGAAAAAATGATTGCGCTGATAGGAATACTTTATGTACCTCGTTGAAAAAGAATGATTGTGGTTCATAGCTGGAACTGATAGTTTTCATGAGCCTCTTACCACTCAATAACATTGGTGGTTCCAAGCGTGCATTAGACGACAACTGCAAGTAAACCTGTAAGTGGATCGGAATCCAAATTCATATGGATATGTCCACTCTGATATTCAATCTAACCTAACGTGGTTTTGTTGATATCCAATACACATTATATTGCCTAATACGCAAATTCATCCAAGTCCATAGAACATTGGACATCCATGATCCAAATGGATTTTAATTAGTAAATATCGCCGAAGAACACAAACATGCAAATAGCGGCGAGGCCGTGATTTGGCAGGATGGAGTCAACTGCCAGCGTGCGGTGAGAGTCGACAGGCGGCATGAGGATGGGAGGTGGATTCGCGGAGGGGCGGCTGGGCGGCCGGGCGGGCGGGGATGCATCGTGAGGCGGAGTGATGGCCATGTGCCCAGGCGGGGAGCCGGCGTGAGGCGGAGCGATAGCCACGCACCCTTGCGAGTGCGGCGCCCGAAGGGACAGAGTTGGACCTACGGGGCACCTGCGGGAGGTGGAGCCGTGGAGGGGTGGAGCGGTGGTTGGAGGTGGACGTTCTGAAGCACGCTGCTGCCATGGTGTCGTCCAGTCCTCGTCTGACTGGAGTCTGCAGTCTGCAAGGCAGGACAAATACATCTGTGACATATGCTGGCCGCTGTGATGGTGCAGCTCCAATGTGAGTGCCTACTGGACAGAAAAAGCGAGAGCCCCATCAAGATTATGAAGGCATTGTTGCCATGGTAATGGAATGCAGTGCTGAGATGAAGAAAGGGACACGGATATAGAGTGAAGGAGAGGATTTCTATATATACACACAATACGGGAGGGAAAAACCATCGGTTTCTATTGCAAATCAATGGAGAAGATGAAGTGGAGAAGACATGGTGGGAAGGAGGTGAGCGGAAATAGGACGGTCATTAAGTTGGCTTTCATTCTAATCTGTTCATTCGGTGATAAAACAGACGAAGAAGTGGCATTTCGTTCGGATGGAAATAAATGTGACACTGCTAAATTGAAAATGACAAAAGATGACATGGAGCAATTAGACCAATTAGATGGTTGCTGATGTGTATACTTTGCACGTTGAGAGAAATCATCTTAGTGGGTTGCTCCCATTTATATATTACTAGTAAATATGCCTGTGCGTTGCAACGGGAAAAAAAATCAATTTTAGATGAAAATCATTATCACAACCTTTATTTGCCATAAAATTATCGATGGGTCTATTTTAACTTTTTCCTCCAACGGAGCACAATTAGCACTGAAGTCCAATAGTAGTTTGTCATTTTGTAGAGCTCCTTGAAAAGTTTGCATTTTCGTTTTAAAATGACATTCCAACAGACTCTCCCATTCTCATACTCGAAATTACAGCAAATTGTATTTATTGTTTTAGTGTAACTACCAAACCAAACAAACACAACTATCCACATACACGATTAATACAACGGATTAAGCTACATGTATAAAATTGATTAATAGCACCTAATTGCGGATCATTGTACTTCCGATGGCCTTAATCTAACTCTTGGTCTAAAACCACCTTCTGTATTAGCATATAGTTTGATATTGAGCCATGACATGGCTGGGATTTGGATATGTTTTGATGAACCAGTGATTAACTGTGGAATCATGTACGCTGAATCGAGTTAGATTTGTTAGTTACTTTTGCCCTTAAAGGTTGGATCTTTCTATTAATAACTTATTGTATGTGGTTCACGAAAACGATATAGTGTACTGATATAATAACCATTTAAAAGTAAATACATCAAGGAGTTTCAATGGTAAAAAGAAGAAAATCTGAGTACATATCGGTGCTTAATGCCAGCGTGTAGTTTGCAAGAATTAGAAACTGTTTTTTATCAAACACAGTAGCTAAATCATATACTACAATACTGATCCCACATATTTTTCTAGTAACCAACTGCTAATTTCTGCCACTACTATTAATTAATAATCTCCTAATTACTGCACAACTTCTTTCTACACGCATAAATCGATCTACTTGCTAGCACTCCAAAATGGTGCAACGGAAATTTTGTGAAGGAGACGGCATAAATACAGTATAGTACACCGTCGACTATGAACAACCGAAAATTCCCGTGAAGAAAATAGACAGTATCTAAATCTCTTACCTTGTATAGAATTCGGGTGGACTGAGTTTGATCCGGCGTAGTCGGCGTGACGGCGAACATCTAGTAGCTTCCTAATTAGTGGAGCAAAAGCTGCTGCCATTGGTATGGCTATTGCAGCGGTGACGACGACCTGCGTGCCTGGCTAGACCCGTCCAAGAGTGTTAGCGGGTTTTCTCGTCGATTTCGTCCTTGAAGATGATGAACATGGTCTTCTTCTTCACAGGTTGTACTCGCTTTGATTTAGAATTCTCGCGCATAGGGGGAAGCATTCGTTGTTCCTTTCCTGGTGAATCCCAAGTGTTGGACATTTGTTTCTGGTGCGATCCAATCCCTCTCTTGCATCATCTCGCATCATCTCTGGATTGTTGTTTTTTGTTTCCCGTGCAACACGTACCAAATGAATAGAGGATCAGACCAGATTGCCTCCCTCTCGCAATGATAGCGGCAGCTACCAGAAGCCGCTGGCATAGGAGCTTAGATCGAGCAGATACGTCCACGACGCCCTGGCCGACTGCAGCTCGTGCATCGCGTGGTACCTCGCCATCGCCTCGATCGATAAGCACAAGCCACACGCCTGCGCCCTGTTTTCGACTCTGCTGTACTTGTCCGCTCGCATTGTGATCCGCAAGCACGGTCACCGGCTACACCACCCAGAACCCCACCTTTGGCAGCAGCAGCCTCGCGCCGGACGACTTTGTGCGGCTCCAGTGACTCAGTGAGGCCACAACAAGCACTCAGGTGGCCGCCGCGACTCCCCTTGCTGCTGACGTGCCTCCATCAAGATCCAGCGCCGCACCCCAGCTGTGTCAGCGTCCAAGTCCCGCTTTCCCCGTCGGAGAAGCTGATGCCGCCGCCCAGTGCCCGCGGCGGGCCTGTCATCCGCGTCGCCTCGTCCGTCCCACGCCGTGCCGCCGATATTGCTGCTGCAGATGAGTTCCACGGCGGTGTTGTCATCGCCTGATCGTACTTTTTTTTTGTACAAAACCTGATCGTCCTTTGCACTGGTCTAGTCCTTGTAGTCTAGGCTAACAACCTCGCACTGATTGAGTCCTTATAGTCCAGGCTAAAAGTCCATGGTTCTGTCGCAGGCGTGCCAAGGTGCAAGGGAGAGTCCTTGTTGTCTCGGGCGGGCCAAGGTGCATGGGATCACCTTCCGATCATAATATGAAAAGAAAACAACCAGGAGCGAACGGGAGACCCAAAAAAAAATACCGGAATCGGTATGAACCGTTTTTGTGGCATAATGGGAGTAGTATGTGTTTTGGTGGAAGGGTAAAACGGTAAAACTTGGGATGGACCGGAAGAAACCTTCCTCTCTTTATTATCTTCCTCTCTTTATTATTATTAGGTAGAGAGTAGAGATAGATGACTGAGAAGCCATGTATTTTCTTCGAGCTATAAGATGGCTAATATAGCCTTATTTTTGCGAATGAGATAATCCTAAGGATAGAATTTGTGGAGGTGCACAATGTTTCATGGGTTGGAGTAGATGCCACCAGTCTTCGGGTTCTTCAGTTGATAGGCGCCACCCGGGATAACTTCGTGTATTATGAAGGGTCCTTCCCATGGTGGTTCGAGGTTGTGTCCTTCCTTATGCTTGAGCCGCAGCACCAAATCTCCGACAACGGAAGCTCTGTGGCGTATACGGTGACTGTGATAGTTTCGCAACGACTGTTAGTATACTGCAGATCTTGCGAGTGCAATATCGCGTATCTCGTCGAGTGCGTCCATATCTTCCGCGAGTGCCCTGTTAGAGGTTTCTTCGCTGTAAGCAACGACTCGTGGGGCGTTGAATTTGACATCCTCGAGAAGGACTGCTTCATCCCCATATACCATGAAAAATGGCGTGCATTTTGTTGATCGATTTGGGGTTGTGTGGAGGCTCCATAGCACGGAGGGTAGCTCTTCTTCCCAATGTCCTGCTGCTGGGTGTAGGCGGTCGAGTAGCCGTTTCTTTATGCCAGCTGAGACCAATCCGTTGGATCGTTCGATCTGGCCGTTGGTTTGCGGATGAGCCACTGAAGCGAAGCTGAAGGTGATTCCCTTTTCTTCGCAGAACTTCTGTGTTTCCTTTGCCGTGAAGTTGCTGCCACTGTCGGTGATGATGTTGTGTGGTATGCCAAATCTGCACACAATGGAATCGAGGAATTTTACGGTGCATTGGGCGCTAGCCGAGGTGACTGGCATCGCTTCGATCCACTTCGTGAATTTGTCGACTGCGACAAGCAAGTGTGTATATCCTCCGGGTGTAGACTTGCGTAATGGTCCTACCATGTGTAGCCCCCATTGGGCAAAGGGCCAGGCGATTGGTATCATGTGTAGTTCCGTGGCAGGGGCGTGCGGTTTGGGCGCAAATCGTTGGCAAGCGTTGCACCTGTTGACTAGGTCCTTTGCGTCTCTGCCTGCTGTAAGCCAGTAGAATCCTGCTCAAAAAGCTTTGCCCACGATTTCCTTCCAGCTGGCGTGGTGTCCACAATCTCCTTGGTGCATGTCTCGCAACAATTCTTTAACATCTTCGGGTGCTATGCATCTCTGCAGTATTCCTCAGATGCTCCTGTTTGTATAACTCTCCGTTGAGTACCCGAAAAGATTTGTTGCGTCGTACTATTTGTCGAGCCTCGTGAGTGTCTGCTGGGAGCTGTTTGGTGGACAAGTAGTCGAGATATTTTTGCGCCCAGACTGACTCGACCAGAAAAACTTGTCTTGAAATACCGTGGCTGAGCTCGATGATAGCAACTTGCGGACTGACATCTGTTTCCAATGCTGCGGGTGCTCCTGCAGTCTTCTTGACCTTCACTGAACGTTTGGTCATTCTCTCGAAATATATTCCCGGCGGTATGGGTGTATTTGTGGACCCGATGTTCGCCAGCCTATCTGCTTCTTCGTTGCTGGATCTTGCGATGTGTTTCAGCTCACACCCTTTGAAACTTCCTTCGAGTAGATTATACATGTCCTGATAGGCGACCATGTTTTCCGCGATAGCGTCGCATTCCTTCATTGTCTGTTGTACGATGAGGTTGGAGTCACCATAGATCATCAATCGGGTGGTTCCACATGCGATCTCCATCTTCATGCCATGTAACATGGCCTCGTATTCTGCGTCGTTGTTGGATGCTGGATCCTCGGGTGAGAAGTCCAATCTCGGGACGTACTGCAACTTGTCTCCTCTGGGTGATATGAGGACGATCCCAGCTCCAGCTCCTTCGTTCCTTTTGGACCCTTCGAAGTACATGATTCAGTTACTCGTGTATTCTGGCGGTCCAGGTGTTTGCAATTCTGTCCACTCGCTCAGGAATTCTACGAGTACCTATGACTTCACGGAATTGCGTCCTGCGTATATGACGTCCCAGGCGCCTAGCTCGATGCTCCATTTTGCAATTCTTACGGATTCCATGGGATTGTTCATGATGGTACCGAGTGATGTGTCGTTTAGCACCGTTACAATATGTTCCTGGAAGTAGTGTTTGAGCTTTCGAGCTGTGAGGACGACCCCGTATGCGAGCTTCTGGTAGTGGGGGTATCGCTGTTTGCACGACGAAAGCACCTCGCTGATGTAGTAGATTGGCCTTTGAACTCCATATGCCTTGTCGTCCTCCGGTCGTTCGACCACGATGGCCGTGCTGGTTACCTGATTTGTTGCGGCTAGGTATACGATAATGGCTGCCATTCTTGTGGTGTAGCCAGAACATGCCTGCTCTATAGCGTTCGCTTTAGATCCGCGAATCTCTGTTTTGCTTCGGGTGTCCACTCGAATTTATCTGTCTTCTTCAACAGCTTGTAGAAGGGTAGTGCTTGCTCGCCCAATCGTGCGATGAATCTGCTCAAGGCGGCTAGTCGCCATGCGAGCTGTTGCACCCCGCGAAGATTGGTGGGCTCCTTCATTGTTAAGATCGCTTGTATCTTCTCTGGGTTGGCTTCAATTCCTCTAGCGGACACCAGGTACCCGAGAAGTTGTCCCGCAGGGACGCCGAAGACGCATTTTGTCGGGTTGAGCTTGATCCTGTATGCGTTTAGAGCATCGAATGTTTCTCTGATATCCTCGAGGAGCGTGTCCTCTACTCGAGTCTTGATGACGATGTCGTCCACGTACACTTGTACGTTCTTTCCAATGAGCTTGGCGAGGCATTTTTGCATGCAGCGCTGATACGTTGCGCCTGCGTTTTTGAGCCCGAAAGGCATTGTCGTGTAGCAGTATACACCATGAGGTGTAACAAATGCTGTCTTTTCCTCGTCTTGCTTATTCATCGTGATCTGGTTATATCCCGAGTAGGCATCTAGGAAGGAGAGGCGTTGGCAGCCTGCAGTGGAATCCACGATCTGGTCGATCCGCGGGAGGGGAAAGTTATCCTTGGGGCAGTGTTTGTTCAACGACGTGTAGTCGATGCACACGCGAAGGATGTTAGTATTCTTCTTTGGAACCAGCACTGGATTTGCTAATCAAGTGGATATTTTTATCTCTCTGATGAATTTTGCTGCGAGCAGTCTGTTACTTTTTCTCTGAGCACTTTCTGCTTGGGCTGAGAACCGTTGGGTGGTCTGCTTGATGGATTTGGCGTCTTTGTAGACTTCGAGTGAGTGCTCGGCAAACTCCCTGGGTATTCCTGGCATATCTGAGGGCTGCCATGCGAAAATTTCCCAATACTCACGGAGGAGTTCGACGAGCGCGCTTTCCTATGCTAGCGAGAGGGTAGTGGAAACCATCGTCGTCTTCGCAGATTCTGTCAGGTGCACTTGGTGTTTGCGAGTGTCGCTGTTGGCACTGAACTCTAGCTCTGGGGCGTTCTTCTTCGTGAGGGGCATCACGGAGTGGTCCGTGATTTTTTCTATCTCCTCTAGTTCCTCCTGCATCCCGAAAGAATTGGCGATCTTGTTGAACTCGATGTCGCACTTGTTGGATTTTTCGAAATCTCCGTCGATGTTGATTGTGCCATATTCTCCGGGTAGCTTGAGCTTCAGATATGCATATTGTGGTACTGCCATGAATCTTCCGAACGCTGTCCGACCAAGAATGACGTGGTAGTGTGAAGGCCAGTCGACTACTTCGAAATCGAGAAATTCTCTCCTGTAATTGCGTCGGTTGCCTAACACCACCTCCAGATTAATTGTTCCTAGTGGGAGGATCGCTTTTCCTAGAACGATCCCATGGAAGGATGTCTCTGATTCTGCAAGTCCGTCAAGGTTCCTGTTCATCCGACGGAGTGTGTCCGCGTAGATGTTGTTGATGCCGCTGCCCCCGTCCATGAATACGCGAGCCAGTTCGTAATTACCAATTTGCGCTTGGATTACCAGTGCAGCGTGTCCTGGTCGATAGACTCGTGGGGGGTGGTCTTCCTTAGAGAAAGTGATTGGTTGATCTGCCATCTGCAGGTACTCGGGCTTTGCCGGTGGGGTTTGCACAACCATGCATAATTGTCGTGTGTTCGTCCTCTGGGCCCTACGGGATGGGCAAACCTTTTGTATCATCCCTAAAAGTCCCGCAGGGTTCGGGTATGCGTTGCCTCCCGGATTGGCCGCAGGTGGCGCGGGTAGTGCGGCTAGCACCACGTTTTGATTTCCTGGTGGAGGCAGGGGTTGTGGCGGTTGGAATCCCGGGTTTCCTCCTCCTGGAAGCTGCGGGTAGCCTTGACTAACAGTTGTTCTGTTTGTCTTCAAGAAGGCCTCATGTATGTCGAGGAACTTCTGGCAATCCTTGAGAAGGTGTGTTGCCTTAGTTTTGCCTGTGCGCTTATCTGTAAATAGATGAAGTGTGCAGTATCCGTCGAGGTCCTCCTCGGGAGTCTTATCCTCTGCCTTTGGTTTCCATTCGCGATTTCCACGGCGTCCACTATCGCGATTTCGCATGAATTCTGCCGCCACTAGTTCTTCTCGGTTGTCGTGATCGTAATACTTCCTTCTTTTCTTTCGACCGTGGCGATCGTCTTCGGGTGCGGGCGAGGATGCCCTCTCGTTGCGCACCGAGTCTTCTCTGTTAGCCCACCTATCGGCTATGATCATCAGCTCTCCAATAGTTTTGGGCGCAGCTCGTCCCAGTTCTTCTCTGAAAGCAGTTCGTCGAGCGCCCTTCGCGAAAGCCTCGACTGCAACTTCCTCTGATATGTTTCCTGCTGTGTTCCTAAGTGTGGTCCATCGCTGAATATATTCGCGAGTATACTCGCCACTCTTTTGCTTGCAGGCTCGCAGTTCCTCGATGGTCGCCAGTCTTTTGTATGTTGCTTGGAAGTTTTTGCAGAAGTCGAAGAGTAGATCGTCCCATGACCCGTAGCAGGCCTTTAATCTCGCCTCAAGCCAACTGCGTGTCTCTCCTACAAGGTGTAGGTTGAGGTACTGCATAGCCGTGTTCTTGTTCCCACGTTGGCATTTTACTGCCGTGAGGTAATCCGATAGCCATGACGAAGGTTCGAGTGAACCATCATATTTTGTTACTTCCGTGCTAAGTTTGAATCTTTCGGGTAGAGGCGCCTCGCGGATGCTGCGAGCGAAGCATAGCGCGCCGCAGGTCTCTTCATCAGAAGAGGTGGATGAGGAACGTGCGGTTCCTCGCTGCTCTGGCCTTATCCACTTTATTTTGCGCGATATCTGATCGCGCGTTGTATCCTGGCTGATCGCGATCAGTTTCCTTCCTTGGCTCCTCGCTGCGATTTCGCGAGCGGCTGCTATGATGCCGCGAGCCGCGGTCTCGATTCCTCGGGCTACCTTCGCTGCTACTCCGGCTATCACCACGTTGTCGGGCTTATTTTCCTCGGCCATGGCGAGGCGTTTTTTCCCTCCTGGGCGAGGTACTCCTATGCCTGGGTGCTGCTTCCTTCTCCTTTTGTGCGTCTGCTTTCCTGCGTGCTGCTTCCTTCTCCTTCTGTGCGGCTGCTTTCCTGCGATCGTAGGAGGCGAGCTTTGCGGCTGTCCTTTTCCCCTGGTTGATTTATCTGCATGTAGGTGGCTGCAGCCAGGACCGCTGCGGCGGGAGTCTGCGGCTGGACGTTTCCGTCCTCGTCGACGCGCGTAAGGGAAGGTCCGAGTGACTTGCTGATTCCAGTTAGGGCTCGTCATCCATGGTTGCAGTGTCAGAACCGTAGCTGACAAGAACAATAGATGGCCACCACTGGAAGTAACACCTGGGAACATTGTGAAGATCCAACGGCGCAGGTGTCACAGCTACATCCAACGGACGACAAGTCTCCACCTGTTTCACTTATTTGTAGTCAATTACCTTTCTACCCATGTAATAACAGAACCAGCTTATAAGCCATCCCAAGGGGAACGACCGGGCTATCGATGATTATGCTTAATGAAACCCTAGCTCCTTTCCCCTTTTTATCTCCAGTTTAGATCTTGGTAGAAATTCCTCTGTTTATAGCGAGGTCTCCACATCGGGAGTAGTTCTTGTCCGAATCCACTACTGGGATCTGACAAATTGGTATCAGAGCAAGTCAATTCTTCGGCCAAAATTTTTTTTCCCTACCCAAATCGAAAACCAGGAGGAGAATCGAATCGGAGCAAGGACGGTGGTTGGGTTCTCCTGTAAAATCCCACCCTCCCTTCCCTTTTCGCGGCGGCGGGGTGTTAGTCGACGGCGGCGCAGGCGGCGGTGACGTCCATCTTGACGTGGTCGACGGAGGCGATTGGCGGCGGCGACATTCGGGCACAAATCGAGGACTCGTTACGGTTGCTGAGGATTATCCCCCTCGGTGGTAAAATTCCGGTGACGCGCTCGGTTCGTGTGCCTTCTGGAGGAGAGGATCGCTGGTGGCGGAAGAGACCTATACAAGTGCAAGGGTTCTGGGACAAGTTCCTGGATAAAATTCCGGAGCACAGGTACGGGTCTAAATGGGAAGATCGAAGGCAGACAGTGCTGACGCGCAAGAAATTGCAGCACTCAAACTCGACATCGAGAATACCAACACAAGAACAGAAGAAATTGGCACCAAAGTGGATGGGGTGCAGCAACAAATTGCGGACTTGAGCAACCAATTCTCACGTCTGGAAGCAATACTGACGGCCAACAAGAGCCGTACTCCGACGCCTAACCCAGGCCAACATCAACGTGACAACGAGAGGCATGAACTGGAGGATAAGGAGAAGGAACACAGAGAGCAAAACAAGGACACGACAGCAGAAACCATCTGGCACGAGGGACTGCCTCATTGGCGTCGTCGAGCAATGGATCAGCAACACTATGACAGTCATGGCCAGGGGATGCTCCAGAACACAAACGACAATCAGTGCGTCTATTACGATGAGCAAGGTAATATCTATACAGAACACACTCAGCAAGGAATTCCTCAAATTCAGCAGCCTTACTGTAATTCCTTTCCACAAACACAACCTCAGCCACAGCCTCACCCACCACCATACTACATTCCCTTTCCCCCACCAAATCAGCCATATTACCCTCAGTACCAGGATGTTTATCCACAGTGGACTCCATACCCATTTCCACAGTACCAGAACCACCCTTACCCTGGGCAGCATGATCACTATGGCCAGCCACCAGGGTACAATACAGGCCACATGCTTCATCCACTAAGTCACCCAGCCAATGGTGCAGCACAAAGACAACAGATAGAGCAAAGGCATCAGGAACCACCTGACAGAGGGCAGGGTAGAGGCTATAGGCATCAGGAAATGGATAGAGATGCTCAGTTCTACAAGTCGATTGCCAAGGCTCCAAAAATGGATTTTCCTCGCTTTGATGGTACTAATCCACAGGAATGGCTCAGGATGACCGAGAAGTATTTCTCCATGGTATATGTGCCTGAGAATGCTAAGTTTGACTATGCACAAATGTATATAACAGGCAGAGCTGATGTGTGGCTGAGAAATTCAGGCGTATTAGAAGAAAATCCCAGTTGGAAACAATTCTGTGAGGTTGTGGTACAGCGATTTTCAGCTAGCAGCTCGTATGAGGCAGTGGAGGAATTTAATGCAGTCAAGCAAACATATCGTACAGTGGCTGAATATACTGACATGTTTGAAGAACGAATGGCTAATTATCGCAAGGAAAATCCTGAAGTAAAAGAGGCTTACTACATCAAATGTTACATTAATGGCCTAAGGGGAGAAATCAAACATTACATGAAGCCTCTAAAACCATCCTCTTTGTATGAGGCTGTGGAATATGCCAGAGATATGGAAAAAGGCATGTTAGCAACAGCACAAAGCCACAACAGACGACTCTCAGCTGCAACCTACAACAACAAAAGCTCTCCAAATGGGCAATCTTCTTTCAGGCCTAAGGCTCTGACAGAACCGGCTAGTACCAACAAACCTGAGACAGACAGAGCAAAAAGTAGACCTGAAGCCAAATTCAGTGAACCAGGCAAATGCAAATATTGTGGTCACAAGTGGTTTTTTGGCCACCGTTGTCAGCAGTACAAAACATTAAACATGATGACTAGTGATGAGCAGCTAGAGCCAGAAGAAGAACAATTCCATGATGCACCATCAGATGAGGATAACAACACACCTCAAGAAACCTCTCAAGCAGAGGAGGAGAAACCTATGCACATTTCAATCCATGCAGTCAAAGGGGAGAGCTCAAAGAACACATTCACTTTAAGTGTACTCATTGGTGGCAAAAAGGCAGTAGCACTAGTGGACACAGGGAGTACACATACATTTATTGATCTCAAGTTCTCCACCAAGATTAAATGTACCACCGTGACTAATGAATTGGAAAGAGTAATAGTGGCAGGAGGAGGAGAATTGCAAACAGGGGCTCATGTTCAAGATATTAATTATACAATTCAAAGCCACACATTCAACAATTCTTTCAAGGTGCTGCCACTCAAAGGGTATGACATAGTGTTGGGAGGAGATTGGATGCTCACCCACAATCCAGTCAAATTTGATTATGAAACAAGGCAGATTAAAATCAAGTGGAATGGCAAGAAGAAGATTCTTCTCCAGGATGAAACTCTCATCAAAGGAGTCAGGCTAATGTCCATGGACAAGTTACCAAAAGCACTACAGAAAGGAGCCACTGGCTATTGTCTATTTCCAATATCTGCCAGTACAGAAGAGCCACCTAACACAGACCCTGAATTTCAACAAATACTGCAAGAATTTCAAGATGTGTTTGAAGAACCAAAAGGATTGCCTCCTGCTAGAAGCTGCGACCATGCAATCCCATTAAAAGATGGCGCAGAGCCACCAAGAGTTCGACCTTATCGAGTGCCACACAAGCAGAAAAATGAAATGGAACAGCAAATCCAAAAACTGTTGGATTCTTCAGTCATCCAGCATAGTAAAAGCCCATATGCTTCTCCAGCAATTTTGGTAAGGAAAAAGGATGGTACTTGGAGGTTGTGTATCGATTTTCGCAAGCTGAACATGCAAACCATCAAAGATAAATTCCCAATACCTGTAATTGAGGATTTACTCGACGAATTGCATGGCTCCAAATTCTTCACAAAGCTGGACCTCAGGTCAGGATACCATCAGATAAGGATGAAGACGCAGGACATCCACAAGACTGCATTCAGAACATATTTTGGACACTTTGAATACTTGGTGATGCCCTTTGGGCTTACGAATGCGCCAGCAACCTTTCAAGCATTGATGAACACTGTATTTGCTGCACACATGAGAAAATTCATGTTGGTGTTCTTCGACGACATTCTGATCTATAGCAAGAGCAAGGAAGAACACATCCACCACTTGCAAATAGTTCTCAACACACTACGAGAACATAAGCTGTATGCCAAGAAATCCAAGTGTGTGTTTGCAGCACCTACTGTAGAGTACCTGGGGCATATAATTTCTGAAAACGGAGTTGCTACTGATCCCCTGAAAATTGCTGCTGTGAAGGATTGGCCTCTACCTAAGAATGTTACCCAACTAAGAAGCTTCTTAGGGTTGACAGGCTATTATAGAAGATTTGTCAGAGGATATGGTATCATTTGCAAACCTCTACATGATATGCTCAAAAAGGACTCCTTTTCTTGGACTGACAAACAAACAGCAGCATTTCACCAACTGAAAGAAAGTTTAATCACAGCACCTGTGATGGCCCTACCAAATTTCACACTCCCATTCACACTAGAAACAGATGCAAGTGGATTTGGAGTGGGAGCAGTTTTGATGCAACAGGGACGCCCCATCGCATATTACAGCAGAACTTTGGGTACAAAAGCTATTACCATGTCCACATATGACAAAGAGGCATTAGCCATTCTAGAATCTCTCAAAAGATGGAGACACTATTTGCTGGGCAGTGAATTACTGATCAAAACAGACCAGAAAAGCCTCAAGTTTATCACAGAGCAAAAAGTAACAGAAGGAATCCAACACAAGTTGTTACTCAAGTTGTTGGAATTCAATTATTCAATAGAATACAAAAAAGGCAAAGAAAATAAAGCAGCAGATGCTTTGAGCAGGAGGGACAACCCACTGATGCCTATTACAGTCATTACCCCAACCTGGATAGAATCAGTGGAAAAGAGCTACACTGGCGATTCACAGTGCCAAGAGCTGTTACAACAGCTCTCAATCTCCCCTTCCACTCACCCTCCTTTCACCTTACAAGCAGGGATACTACGCTACAAGGGAAGAATACTTCTTGGCAAGGATGATGAACTCAGACAACAAATCTTGCACTCATTCCATGCTTCTGCTATTGGGGGCCACTCAGGGATGGTTGCTACATATCAACGAGTCAAACGAGTGTTCTATTGGTCAGGCCTCAAAAAGGATGCACAAAAATTTGTTGCAGAATGCCCAGTATGCCAAAGAGCTAAAGCAGAACACTGTCAGTATCCAGGATTACTGGATCCACTTGATCCACCAGACATGGCCTGGCAACACATCACCATGGACTTCATTGAGGGTTTACCAAAGTCCCAGGGCAAGGAGGTCATCTTGGTAGTAGTTGATCGAATGACAAAAACTGCACACTTCATTGCTTTACCACATCCTTATACAGTGCAAACGGTCGCTGATGCTTTCATGAACAACGTCTTCAAGCTCCATGGTCCACCACTCAGCATCATCACCGATCGAGATCGAATCTTTACCAGCAACATGTGGCAGAGAGTATTCAAGGCAATGAACATCAAGTTAAACCTTAGCACAGCATACCACCCCCAGACGGATGGACAGTCCGAGCGAGTGAACCAATGCTTGGAAGCATATCTTCGATGCATGGTATTTCAAGAACCAAAAAAGTGGGCAGCTTGGCTACCTCTGGCCGAGTGGTGGTATAACACTACATACCACACAGCACTGAAGGTTTCTCCCTTCCAGGCTCTATATGGCTATCCTCCACCTATGATCAGTGAAATTGCAATTCCAGGCCCGGAGAACACAGAAGCTCGAGATTTCTTGAAGGAGAAACAGGAATTGCTAGTCAAATTAAAGGAGAACCTCACACAAGCTCAAGCTCGAATGAAAAAATATGCTGACCGCAAAAGAAGTGAACGGACACTGTCAGTGGGAGACATGGTGTATATCAAAATGCAACCATACAGAATGGCTTCTTTCGGGCTCCGTCAGTCTATCAAACTCACCAGTAAATTCTACGGTCCTTTTCGAGTGCTGCAGGCAATAGGTAACCTGGCCTACAAATTGGAACTCCCAGCAGGTGTTCAAATTCATCCTGTCTTTCATGTTAGCCAACTCAAGAAACACTTGGGGCCTAACGTAGTGCCAGAGAAAGGATTGCCTCTAGTTACTGATGATGGGCGCATAAAAACAGAGCCAACACTCGTCAGAGAAACAAGATCACTGCCACGAAATGGCGTCCTGGTAACACAGTGGCTCGTGCAGTGGGCAAATCTCTCAGCCGATGATGCTTCCTGGGAGGACGCTAGCTTTATCAAGAAGATCTTTCCGGAATTCTACTCCGCAACACTCAAGGCTTGGTTTCCAGACAACCACACATGAGGACATGTGTGATCTCGAGGAGGGAGCATTGTCAGAACCGTAGCTGACAAGAACAATAGATGGCCACCACTGGAAGTAACACCTGGGAACATTGTGAAGATCCAACGGCGCAGGTGTCACAGCTACATCCAACGGACGACAAGTCTCCACCTGTTTCACTTATTTGTAGTCAATTACCTTTCTACCCATGTAATAACAGAACCAGCTTATAAGCCATCCCAAGGGGAACGACCGGGCTATCGATGATTATGCTTAATGAAACCCTAGCTCCTTTCCCCTTTTTATCTCCAGTTTAGATCTTGGTAGAAATTCCTCTGTTTATAGCGAGGTCTCCACATCGGGAGTAGTTCTTGTCCGAATCCACTACTGGGATCTGACATGCAGTTCTTGAGGTGTATCCTTTTCTTGCGGGACGGTTCCCGACAGAAGGTGTTAAGGACAGCGCGGCCCGGCGTTGGCTCGACTCGTCCACCAATCTCTTCCGCTCGGCTAGACCTATGCGAGCTTCTTTGATTGCAGTAGCCGCTCTCACTAGATGATAATGATAGGCGGTCATGTCTTCGTGGGGAGCTCCGACTGCAGGTGATTTGCTCGTGCGGATAGCCTCTTTTGCTCGGACCCAAGCGTCTCGCGAGACGCTGATCTCAGCGTGTTCCCTTGCGCTGTGTTCAGTTTCTTCGGGTGGATCTCCTGATCCTGCCATGCAGACCTGAGCCAGATATGGCTCGCGGGTCCTAGGCGTAACTTGGAAGGCTTTCCTGATCCGAGAAGGCTCCTTCGTGGAGAGGGTATGGAAGTTACTGGTGTTGAGGCGGATGGATTCGCCGCTTTTCGCCAAGTCGCGATCTGCACGACAGGGTCGCGAATCGACAGCTCCTGGGCTAGAGATCGATTCAGATCTCGATCCTTCGGGGAAGTGAGGGATTCCGTCCTTGTTGGTGTAGAACTTAAAGCTCCCGAATGTCAGGGTGATGCTCTTCTCCAGGTCGCTAAATACCGGGTGGGATTCCGGCGAGTGAGGGGTGACGACGACTGACCCGATTCGGATCCGATTGGTCGGAGTCGAAGTCGCGGGGTTCCAACGTGAGTTGGTCGTCGATGAGGCCGAAGATGCCGGAGACCCAGCGCCCGCGTTTCCCACAGACGGCGACACTTGTCGAATCTGCATCTCAACAAGTCCCTCGGGTGAATCCATAGGGTTTCGATTAGGAGAACCTGTGGGCGCTTGTGACAATCGTCGGCTAAACAGGGGGCACGGTTTACCCAGGTTCGGGGCCCTCGTAGAGGTAAAACCCTTACTCCTGCCTCTGTCGATCTGTATTCACGAGTAGATCGGTTACAATGGGGGTTGCTCAAGTCGAGAGTATGATCTCGATCTCAAGGCTTGGTGGTGCGGTATTGCTTGTCCTCCTCCTGGTGGTTCTCCTGGCCTTATATAGGTGGCCAGGTCTCAAACCGTACTCGGGGAGGACTCGAACTCTAACCCTAAGTCGGTTACAAGTTTCCTAACTTGACCCGCAAGGCTTTCCGGGTAGGCTCCAACTGGGCCTTCTAGAATAGTATAAGGCATCTCCTCTTGGGCTCAAGTCCTGGGCCTAGGACCGGGTATCCTTACTCGACAGGTCCAGGGTCCATCCCTTTGTCACTTACTAACATGATCAAAGAATTCTTTAATGGTATCCTTTCCAAGTATAGAACCACTTCCTACTGACAGCCCGTTTAGGGTAAACTTAAGGAACAACATGATGAAAAATAACAACGAAGTAACAAAAGTAACAACTAGAATAAGAACTTTTTTTGTGTGTTTTTGATAAATAGAAGCAAACAAGACAAAATAAAATAAACTAAGCAAAACAAGAATAAAGTAAAGAGATTAGAAGTGAAAGACTCCCCTTGCAGAAATTCTCTTCCTCCTCGACAACGGCGCCAGGAAAGTACTTGATGTGTGTGATCACACGTTCGTTGGGAGACCCCAACAGGAAGGTATGAAGAGTGCAGCGGCAAGTTTCCCTTAGAAAGAAACCAAGGGTGAATCGACCAGTAGGAGGAAGGAGTAACTTCAGAAGGTTGAAGTAGCTGAGATGGCAGGGCGCACTACCGGTTCAGAAGCAACTTGGAACCTACACAACACAATCAAACCACTTTGCTGAACACAAAGAGGTTAAACGTATGGTGTGGAAAACAGTAGGAGAACAGTATGAAAGCAGTAGTAACAGTATGAAAGCAGTAGTGTGTAATGTAAAAAATATAAACTAGGTAAACACCGTTGTTTTCTCCCTAATGGAAAAAGCACATCCTCCATCTGTCATGTTTCTGTCACTCGAGCATACATGCAAAGGAGGCATGAACCCACTATCGATCATAAATACTCCCTCTTGGAGTTACTAGCATGTACTTGGCCAGAGCTTCTACTAATAACGGAGAGCATGCAAGATCATAAATAACATATGCATGAAGATAACATGATAGATTGATAATCAGAAGACATATATTCAACATTCATCAGATCCCAGCAAAAACAACATGTAGCATTACATAAAGATGATCTTGATCATGTTAGGCAGCTCACAAGATCTAAACATGAGGTACAAAGTGGAGAGAACAACCATCTAGCTACTGCTATGACCCGTAGTCTAGGGATGAACTACGCACGCATCACTTCGGAGGAGGGAATGGTGGTGTAGACCCCTCCGGTGATGAATTCCCCTTTTGTCAGGGTGCCGGGGAGAGCTCGAGAACCCTCCTTATCTCTAAGAGTATGAGGAAAATGGACCGGGGTCCACAGTTCACTAGTGGCATCTCTCCGTGGAAGATAAATAACATGTGTGATGAACAAATTACAGCTGGGAAATTGACAAAAATAAAGGTTGCACCGTAGTGCATATGCAAGATATAAAGATTACTATGTGATTCATGCGGGCATTACAACAAAATACATAGACCGTCATCCAACTGCATCTATGTCTAATAATCCACCCTCCGAATATCATCCGAACAAACGTTGGGTATTAAGTTGCAAGCAATAGATTATCGCTGTAAGCAAAGTGTGTACTGTAACAATGTAAACTAGGTAAATGATGCTTGCGTTGGGATACCCCAAGAGGAGGGTGTGATGAGCACAACGGTAGGAATTTTCCCCTCAGTTAAGAACCAGGGTTATCAATCCAGTAGGAGAAAGAGGACCTTCGGAAGGTTGATGCCACTGACGGTGGTGCTGGCTCTTCACCGGTGCCAGCAACAACGTGGAACCTGCACAAAACACAACCAAAATACTTTGCCCTAGCGGTACAGTGAGGTTGTCAATCTCACCGGTCTTGCTGAAAACAATGATTAGACGTATAGTGTGGAAAACAGTTGTATGCTTGCAGAAAGTAAAGGGAGCAGGAAATTGTTGTGGTTTGTTTAACAGCGTGGAAAATGGACTAGGGTTCATAGGTTCACAAGTGGTGTCTCTCCATAAAAATAACATGTTGGGTGAACAAATTACAGCTAGGAAATTGACAAATAAAGGTTTGCACCGTAGTGCACATTATAACATGATGATTACTATGATATTTAGTGCGGGCATTACAACAAGATACATAGACCGACATCCATCTGCATCTATGACTAATAATCCACCCTCAGGTTATCATCTGAACCCCCTTAGGTATTAAGTTGCAAGCAACAATAATTGCATTAAACAAAGTGTGTAATGTAAGCAATGATTATACACGCGGGTACTCTCACCGTTGTTTTCTCCGTAATGGAAACAACACATCCTTCCACTTCACGTTTCTGTCACTCGAGCAAGGCAACAAGGAGGCATGAACCCACTATCAAGCATAAATACTCCCTCTTGGAGTCACTAGCAACTACTTGGTTAGAGCGACCACTAGCAACAGAAAGCATGCAAGATCACAAATAGCATATGCAATAAAGACTATAATAACCTTGGCATAAGTTCAATATTCATCGGATCACAGCAAATCTAAACATGGAGACATATGAGGAGGAGACAACCATCTAGCTACTGCTATGGACCTGTAGTCCAGGGATGAATTACTCACGCATCACTCTAGAGGCAGGCATGGTGATGTAGAAGCCTCCGGTGATGATTTCCTATCCGGCAGGGTGCCGGAAAACAGCTCCAAAACCCTCCTGATCTAGGGTTGACGGTGACGGCGGCTGTAGAACTTTTTCGGGGATTTTGATCAGGTACTTAGGGGTTTCCATCCGGGGGGCTTAAATAGGCGAAAGGGCAAAGGCGGTGGAGCTGCAGGGGCCCCACAACCATACCTGCGCAGCCAGGGGGACCTGCGCCAGCCTATGGTGTGGCCCCCCTGTTGCCCCTCTTCGACTCCTCTTCGGTCTTCTGGATGCTTTCGGGGAACATAGGACTTTCGGGCTTCGAATTTTCCAATTCCGAGAATATTTCGAGAACAACTTTTCTGAAACTAAAAACGGCAGAAAACAGGGAATTGGCTCTGGGCATCTTGTTAATAGGTTAGTCCTGGAAAATGTATGAAAATGCTATAAATAAGGGAGAAAACATGTAGCAATTGGCATAATATGATCATGGAGCATCAGAAATTAGGGATACGTTTATGACGTATCAAGCATCCCCAAGCTTAGTTCCTACTCGTCCTCGACTAGGTAAACGATAAAACAACAATTTCTGAGGTGACATGCTACTAACATAAACTTGATTAATCTTATGTAAAAGCATATGTACGGTGAGATCATAAAACTTTAAACACATGCATTATAAATAAAACTTTAATAATAAAGCATAGCAATTACTTTGCATCACAAAGAATAACTCAAATAAAGGATCATGAATAATAATGCAAAGAAAGGTAAACGCTTGTTTCATGTATAGAGAAAGCATGGCAAAATGGTATTTCGATAGTCCTTAAGAGTGGGACAAAACATAAATGCCAGGACACTTTCAAAGTTCAAGAGGAAGACTAGAACAAATAATATCACATCATGAAGTAATTATTGATGTTTATGGGACAAATGCACATAGAACTCAGAATGGCAAAAATGCTCTCTCAACTGTGCATAAAATTAGAGGATGGAGACTCGACATAAAAGTAAAATAAAGGTCCTTCGCAGATGGAAGTAGGGAACACACATGTGCTAGAGATTTTTATTTTATTAAACAGAGGTATTAAAAGTTTGACATTTGTGGAGGAATGTCTATATTTTAGCGGGGTGTGCTAGTTTCAACGAATGGTAAACAGACAATACAGTACGTCACAAGCCAACTGGATTCACAAGAGAGGCTCCCATGGTAAAGGACGCAACTGGTGTAGAAGGTCATCCCTCTTTCTCTTTCGTTTACACAATTATTCTTTGACTGATATGATCAGGGGGGAAATAGTGAAGAGAATTTGTTTGTATTAATTTGGGGCTGGGCAACCCGCTGCCAGCTCTTCTATCATTTGGATAAGCGGATGAAGCCACAAGTCCAGGGTGTGAAATCCAATCAACAAGTTAGATAAAGATTCTCTATTGACGTCCTCATGAGCAAAAACAAGAACACAAAGCAGGAATAATTTTGAAGGTTTTAAAGGTAACACGTGAGAAATTTACTTGGAATGGCAGTTAAATACTACATGTATGTAGGTATGGTGTACACAATGGGAATTTTTTGGTTTAAGGGAGTTTGGATGCACGATTAGAGCTCATACTTAGTATAGGTGGAGGCTAGCAAAAGACTGGGAGCGATAAATCAAGAGAGCATAAGAGCCATAATCATGCATAGCGACATACGAATCATTAATTAAAACATAAGCAGTATCACAAGTTCAAAAACTAAGTGGTCATAGAGGCTATTCGTGACTGGTTTGTAGTCATAAACATGGTGTGAGCATGTGCCAAGTCAACCAAATAAATCATTTGAAAGAGAATACCATATATTGATACTTTACTATGACAAGAACAACTCATTAATCTTTCAATATATATTAAACACTCTCAGCTATTTGAGGCTAATCATGCTACTCCATAACCATAAGACTTTAAAACTAAAATAACATTTAGCATGGCATTAAAAAGTTCTTGCCACAGTCTATACAAGCTTCTACTAGTACTGTTATAGATTCTACTTCAAGCAGAAGTTTTCTTTCTCCCAACAAGCACCATGCAAAACATGCTTTAACAAAAATAATCTTTATGATAAAGAAAGAAAACATGAGAGTACTCAAATAACACTACTAAAACTAACATCTCTAATAAGAGATGCATGCAAAACAGGAGCTAAATAAATGCAGCAGCCAAACAGAGACTAAGAATACAACGTATTCTCATGAAAAAGCGAAGCGTGTAACTCTCCAATAAAAGAATGCTGGGGTCCAACCAAGATTATTATGAAAGTAAAAACAAAATGAAAGGAAAAGAAAAACAAAACTGAAAACAAAAATAAAAGACTCTCCATGTAAAGCACATAAGATGTGACCGAATAAAAATATAGTTTCACTAGAAGTGACCTGATAATTTGTTGATGAAGAAGGGGATGCCTTGGTCATCCCCAAGCTTAGACGCTTGAGTCTTCTTGGAATTTGCTGGCATGTACTACCGGGGCATCCCCAAGCTTAGGATTTTCACTCTTCTTGATCACATCATATCATCCTCTTCGCTTCACCCTTGAAAACTTCCTTCACATCAAAATTCTCACAATATTCATTAGCAACGTTAGTGCAATCGAAATAATAAACTCACATGGTTTAGTTTCAACACAAAAATAGAAATCAAAAACACATTAGATACTGTCACAACTTCTTTTAAACTATTTTTCTCAAAAGAACACCAAAAGAAAGATATTAAGATGCAAATGCGATAAATGGCAGAAATCTGTCAAAACAGAACAACAGGCACAAATCGAATTTTTAGAAAATCTTATGTTACTCAAATAAAAAAGTAGTCAACTAAGAAAAGTTGCATATATAATGCAGGGTTACTCACAAAAAATTTCAGATCATTTATAATTTTCTGTGATTTTTAACGGAATTAACAGTGGACAGCAGAAATCTGTTTTCTGCACAGAAATCCGAAATATAGTGTCAACTTTCCACTAGAGGCTTTACTTGGCTCAACAAAAACACAAAAGAAAAGATACAAAGGGGTTGATAAGGAAATAGAAAACACTCAGGTGAAAGGTACGCAAAAGAAAAACAGAATGAAAACAGAAAAATAAAACGGGTTGTCTCCCGGTAGCGCTTTTCTTTAACGCCTTTCAGCTAGGCCTAAAAGATCAACTCAAATATTTTCAAGTGAAGATGCATCAACATCATATTTTATCTAATAATAGAGTCAAAGGGTAGCTTCATCTTCGTTCTAGGAAAATGTTCCAAACCTTTCTTGAGGGGAAGTTGATATTTAATACTCCCCTCTTTAATGTCAATAACAACAGCAACAGTTCTAAGAAAAGGTATTCCCAAAAAATAGGACAAGAAGCATTGCATTCACTATTCATAACAAAAAAAATCAACAGAGAAAGTTTATTATTAACCATAATTAGAACATCATCAATTCTACCAAGAGGTTTCTTCTTAGCATTATCAGCAAGATGAACATCCAAATAACAGTGTTCTAACAATGGTAAATCAAGAATATCATAGATCTTTTGAGGAATAAAAGAGATACTAGCACAAAGATCACACAAAGCATTGCAATCAAAATCATTTACTTTTATCTTAATGATAGGCTCCCAACCATCATATAATTTTCTTGGGATAGATGTCTCAAGTTTCAACTTTTCTTCCCTAACTTTCATAGAGCATTGGTAATATGTTTAGTAAAGGCCATATTCATGGGACTAGCATTGGGACTTATAGCAAGATTTTGTAGAAACATAATAACTTCAGAGATATTGAAATCATCAAAATAAAAGTTATTATTATCAAAAGTAATAGGTCCATTATCTCCTACATCTCTAAAAATTTCAGCACTTTTATTAGAAGTAGTTTCAGCAATTTGAGGCAATTTAGCACGTTTCACCGAAGGAGTAGGGACTTTATCAACACCAACTACTTTACCATTGATAGTAGGAGGTTTACTAGCACTTTGAGCTTAAGTTTTACTAGTGGCTGTGATAGTACAAACTTTAGCAATGTTATTCTTTCTAGCCAATTCATCTTGTTTTTTCCACCTAGCACGTAATTCAGCCATCAATCTAACATTATTATCTATTTTTAACTTGGATAGCATTGGTTGCAGAAAAAGGATTATCTTCAATGATTTTAGTTTTAGCAGCCATTTTATTGATCAAAGAAAATTGTGCCTCTGGCAGGGCCGAAATACTATCCTCAGCAGTTGAAATTTTACTTTGCAAACCAAAGATTTCTCTATTTAAGTTCCCAATTTGTTGGCTAATAGTTCTCTACATAGCAGATTTCTTCTTCTATAGTTTTAGTAAACAACTTATTTTGTTCATATTGCATTTGCATAAAGTTCTTAGTTGTCTTTTCAACTTCTACAATCCTTTCCTCACTAGGCATTACAGTTCTACCATAAGAATAACCAGTACCACTATTAGGAGGATAGGGTTTATAATTGTTTCCACCAAAATTATTTCTATAAGAATGGTTGTTAAAATTATTATTTCTAATAAAGTTTATATCAACATGCTCTTATTGAGCAACCAAATAGGCTAAAGGAACATTATTTGGATCAACTTGAGCTTTACCATTAACAAGTATAGACATAATAGCATCAAGCCTTTCACTCAAAGAGGAGGTTTCCTCAACAAAATTTACCTTCTTACCTTGTGGAGCTGTCTCAGTGTGCCACTCTGAATAATTTATCATCATATCATCAAGAAAATTTGTTGCATTTCCCAAAGTGATGGACATAAAGGTACCTCCAGCAACTGAATCCAATAGGTTCCTTGAGGAGAAATTTGCCCTGCATAAAAAGTTTGTATATTCATCCAAGTAGTCAGTACATGAGTGGGACAATTCTTCATCATATTTTTCATTCTTTCCCAAGATTTAGCAACATGTTCATTATCAAATTGATTAAAATTCATTATGTCAATTCTTAGGGATATAATCTTAGTAGGAGCATAATATTTTCCAATGAAAGCATCTTTACACTTAGTCCATGAATCAATACTATTTCTAGGAAAAGATAGCAACCATTCTTTAGCTCTTCCTTTCAAAGAGAAAGGAAATAATTTCAGTTTAATAATATCTCAATCTACATCTTTATATTTTTGCATCTCACATAGTTCAACAAAATTATTAAGGTGGGCAGCAGCATCATCGGTACTAATACCAGAAAATTGCTCTTTCATCACAAGATTTAATAAAGCAGGTTTAATCTCATAGAAAGCAGCAGCAGGAGCAGGTGGAGCAATAGGTGTGCAAATAAAATCATTGTTGTTTGTGCTAGTGAAGTCACACAACTTAGTATTCTCAGAGGAACTCATTTTAGCAGAATAATAGCAAGCAAATAAATAACAGCTATGAAGTAAACTAATTTTTTTGTGTTTTCAATATACAGAATAAAAACAAGACAATAAACAAAATAAAGAGGTTGAGAGTGAGAGACTCCCCTTGCCAGAAGACTTCCTTCTCCCCGGAAACGGCGCTAGAAAATCCTGGTGCCAAAGTTGACGAGAGAGTAGTTGCTTCTTGATGACTTTCAGATCCCCGGCAACCGCGCCAGAAAATGTTCTTGATGCTTGCGTTGGGACACCCAAAGAGGAGGGTGTATTAATTTAGGGCTGGTCACCCCGCTGCGAGCTCTTCTATCATTTGGATAAGCGGATGAAGCCACAAGTCCAGGGTGTGAAATCCAATCAACAAGTTAGATAATGATTCTCTATTGACATCCTCATGAGCAAAAACAAGAACACAAAGCAGGAATAATTTTGAAGGTTTTAAAGGTAACACGTGAGAAATTTACTTGGAATGGCAGTTAAATACCACATGTATGTAGGTATGGTGTACACAATGGGAATATTTTTGGTTTAAGGGAGTTTGGATGCACGATTAGAGCTCATACTCAGTACAGGTGGAGGCTAGCAAAAGACTGGGAGCGATAAATCAAGAGAGCATAAGAGCCACAATCATGCATAGCGACATAAGAATCATTAATTAAAACATAAGCAGTATCATAAGTTCAAAAACTAAGTGGTCATAGAGGCTATTCGTGACTAGTTTGTAGTCATAAACATGGTGTGAGCATGTGCCAAGTCAACCAAATAAATCATTCGAAAGAGAATACCATATATTGATGCTTTACTATGACAAGAACAATTCATGAATCTTTCAATATATATTAAACACTCTCAGCTATTTGAGGCTAATCATGCTACTCCATAACCATAAGGCTTTAAAACTAAAATAACATTTAGCATGGCATTAAAAAGTTCTAGGCACAGTCTATACAAGCTTCTACTAGTACTGTTATAGATTCTACTTCAAGCAACGGTTTTCTTTCTCCCAACAAGCACCATACAAAACATGCTTTAACAAAAATACTCTTTATGATAAAGAAAGAAAACATGAGAGTACTCAAATAACACTACTAAAACTAACAGCTCTAATAAGAGATGCATGCAAAACAGGAGCTAAATAAATGCAGCAGCCAGACAGAGACTAAGAATACAACGTATTCTCATGAAAAAGCGGAGCGTGTAACTCTCCAATAAAATAATGCTGGGGTCCAAACAAGCTTATTATGAAAGTAAAAACAAAATGAAAGCAAAATAAAAAGAAAACTGAAAACAAAAATGAAATACACTCCAAGTAAAGCACATAAGATGTGACCGAATAAAAATATAGTTTCACTAGAAGTGACCTGATAATTTGTTGATGAAGAAGGGGATGCCTTGGGCATTCCCAAGCTTAGACGCTTGAGTCTTATTGGAATTTGCTGGGATGTACTACCGGGGCATCCCCAAGCTTAGGCTTTTCACTCTTCTTGATCACATCATATCATCCTCTTCTCTTGACCCTTGAAAACTTCCTTCACATCAAAATTCTCATAATATTCATTAGCAACGTTAGTGCAATCGAAATAATAAACTCACATGGTTTAGTTTGAACACAAGAATATAAATAAAAAACACATTAGATACTATCACAACTTCTTTTAAACTCTTTTTCTGAAAAGAACACCAAAAGAAAGAGATTAAGATGCAAATGCGATAAATGGCAGAAATCTGTCAAAACAGAACAACAGGCAGATATCGATTTTTTTAGAAAATCTTCTGTTACTCAAATAAAAAAGTAGTCAACTAAGAAAAGTTGTGTATATAACGCAGGATTACTCACAAAAAATATCAGATCATTTAGAATTTTCAGTGATTTTTAACGGAATTGACAGTGGACACCAGAAATCTGTTTTCTGCGCAGAAATTCGAAATATAGTGTCAACTTTCCACTAGAGGATTTACTTGGCTCAACAAAAACACAAAAGAAAAGATACAGAGGGGTTGATAAGGAAATAGAAAACACCCAGGTGAACGGCACGCAAAAGAAAAACAGAATGAAAACAGAGAAATAAAACGGGTTGTCTCCCGGTAGCGCTTTTCTTTAACGCCTTTCAGCTAGGCCTAAAAGATCAACTCAAATATTTTCAAGTGAAGATGCATAAACATCATATTTTATCTAATAATAGAATCAAAGGGTAGCTTCATCTTCGTTCTAGGAAAATGTTCCAAACCTTTCTTGAGGGGAAGTTGATATTTAATACTCCCCTCTTTAATGTCAATAACAGCACCAACAGTTCTAAGAAAAGGTTTTCCCAAAAAAATAGGACAAAAAGCATTGCATTCACTATTCATAACAAAAAAAATCAATAGGAAAAGTTTATTATTAACCATAATTAGAACATCATCAATTCTACCAAGAGGTTTCTTCTTAGCATTATCAGCAAGATGAACATCCAAATAACAGTGTTCTAACAGTGGTAAATCAAGAATATCATAGATCTTTTGAGGAATAAAAGAGATACTAGAACAAAGATCACTCAAAGCATTGCAATCAAAATCATTTAACTTTATCTTAATGATAGGCTCCCAACCATCATATAATTTTCTTGGGATAGATGTCTCAAGTTTCAACTTTTCTTCCCTAACTTTCATAGAGCATTGGTAATATGTTTAGTAAAGGCCATATTCATGGCACTAGCATTGGGACTTATAGCAAGCTTTTGTAGAAACATAATAACTTAAGAGATATTGAAATCATAAAAATCAAAGTTATTATTATCAAAAGTAATAGGTCCATTATCTCCTACATCTCTAAAAATTTCAGCACTTTTATTAGAACTAGTTTCAGCAATTTGAGGCAATTTAGCATGTTTCACCAAAGGAGTAGGGACTTTATCAACACCAACTACTTTACCATTGATAGTAGGAGGTTTACTAGCACTTTGAGCTTCATTTTTACTAGTGGCTATGATAGTACAAACTTTAGCAATATTATTCTTTCTAGCCAATTCATCTTGTTTTTCCCACCTAGCACGTAATTCAGCCATCAATCTAACATTATTATCTATTTTAACTTGGATAGCATTGGTTGCAGAAAAAGGATTATCTTCAATGATTTCAGTTTTAGCAGCCATTTTATTGATCAAAGAAAATTGTGCCTCAGGCAGGGCCAAAATACTATCCTCAGCAGTTGAAATTTTACTTTGCAAACCAGAGATTTCTCTATTTAAGTTCCCAATTTGTTGGCTAATAGTTCTCAACATAGCAGATTTCTTCTTCTATAGTTTTAGTAAACAACTTATTTTGTTCATATTGCATTTGCATAAAGTTCTTAGTTGCCTTTTCAACTTCTACAATCCTTTCCTCACTAGGCATTACAGTTCTACCATAAGAATAACCAATACCACTATTAGGAGGATAGGGTTTATAATTGTTTCCACCCAAATTATTTCTATAAGAATTGTTGTTAAAATTATTTTTTCTAATAAAGTTTATATCAACATGCTCTTATTGAGCAGCCAAAGAGGCTAAAGGAACATTATTTGGATCAACTTGAGCTTTACCATTAACAAGTATAGACATAATAGCATCAAGCCTTTCACTCAAAGAGGAGGTTTCCTCAACAAAATTTACCTTCTTACCTTGTGGAGCTCTCTCGGTGTGCCACTCTGAATAATTTATCATCATATCATCAAGAAGCTTTGTTGCATTTCCCAAAGTGATGGACATAAAGGTACCTCCAGCAACTGAATCCAATAGGTTCCTTGAGGAGAAATTTAGCCCTGCATAAAAAGTTTGTATATTCATCCAAGTAGTCAGTCCATGAGTGGGACAATTCTTCACCATAGTTTTCATCCTTTCCCAAGCTTTAGCAACATGTTCATTATCAAATTAATTAAAATTCATTATGTCACTTCTTAGGGATATAATCTTAGATGGAGCATAATATTTTCCATTGAAAACATCTTTACACTTAGTCCATGAATCAATACTATTTCTAGGAAAAGATAGCAACCATTCTTTAGCTCTTCCTCTCAAAGAGAAAGGAAATAATTTCAGTTTAATAATATCTCCATCTACATCTTTGCATCTCACATAGTTCAACAAAATTATTAAGGTGGGCAGCAGCATCATCAGTACTAATACCAGAAAATTGCTCTTTCATCACAAGATTTAATAAAGGAGGTTTAATCTCATAGAAAGCAGCAACAGGAGCAGGTGGAGCAATATGTGTGCAAATGAAATCATTGTTGTTTCTGCTAGTGAAGTCACACAACTTAGTATTCTCAGAGGAACTCATTTTAGCAAATAATAGCAAGCAAATAAATAACAGCTATGAAATAAACTAATTTTTGTGTGTTTTCAATATATAGAATAAAAACAAGACAATAACAAAATAAAGAGGTTGAGAGTGAGAGACTCCCCTTGCCAGAAGACTTCCTTCTCCCCGGCAACGGCGCTAGAAAATCCTAGTGCCAAAGTTGACGAGAGAGTAGTTGCTTCTTGATGACTTTGAGATCCCCGGCAATCGCGCCAGAAAATGTTCTTGATGCTTGCGTTGGGACACCCTAAGAGGAGGGTGTGATGAGGACAACGGTAGGAATTTTCCCCTTAGTTAAGAACCAGGGTTATCAATCCAGCAGGAGAAAGAGGACCTTCGGGAGGTTTATGCCACTGACGGTGGTGCTGGCGCTTCGCCGGTGTCATCAACAATGTGGAACCTGCACACAACACAACCAAAATACTTTCCCCAACGGTACAGTGAGGTTGTCAATCTCACCGGTTTTGCTGAAAACAAAGATTAGACGTATAGTGTGGAGAACAGTTGTATGCTTGCAGAAAGTAAAGAGAGCAGGAAATTGTTGTGGTTTGTTTAACAGTGTGGAAAATGGACCAGGGTTCATAGGTTCACTAGTGGTGTCTCTTCATAAAAATAACATGCTGGGTGAACAAATTAGAGTTGGGCAATTGACAAATAAAGGTTGCACCGTAATGCACATTATAACATGATGATTACTATGATATTTAGTGTGGGCATTACAACAAGATACATAGACCGACATCCATCTGCATCTGTGACTAATAATCCACTCTCGGGTTATCCTCTGAACCCTCTTAGGTATTAAGTTGCAAGCAATAGATAATTGCATTAAACAAAGTGTGTAATGTAAGCAATGATTATACACGTGGGTACGCTTGCTGTTGTTTTCTCCGTAATGGCAACAACACATCCTCCCACTTCATGTTTCTGTCACTCGAGCAAGGCAACAAGGAGGCATGAACCCACTATCAAGCATAAATACTCCCTCTTGGAGTCACTAGCAACTACTTGGCCAGAGCAACCACTAGCAATGGAAAGCATGCAAGATCAAAAATAGCATATGCAATAAAGACTATAATCAACTTGGCATAAGTTGAATATTCATCGGATCCCATCAAACACAGCATACAGAATTACATAAGATCGATCTCGATCATGATAGGCAGCTCACGAGATCTAAACATGGAGGAATATGAGGAGGAGACAACCATCTAGCTACTGCTATGGACCCGTAGTCCAGGGATGAACTACTCACGCATCACTCCGAAGGCAGGCATGGTGATGTAAAAGACCCCGGTGATGATTTCCTCTCTGGCAGGGTGCTAGAAAACAGCTCCAGAACCCTAATGATCTAAGGCTGACGGTGGCGGCGGCTGCGGAACTTTTTCGGGGATTTTGATCAGGTACTTAGGGTTTTCCATCCGGGGGGCTTAAATAGGCAAAAGGGAAAAGGCGGTGGAGCTCGAGGGGCCCCACACCCATAGCTGGCGCGGCCAGGGGACCCGCGCCAGCCTATGGTGTGCCCCCCTGTTGCCCCTCTTCGACTCCTCTTCGGTCTTCTGGATGATTCCGTGGAAAATAGGACTTCCGGGCTTCCAATTTTCCAATTCCAATCCAGAACAACTTTTTTTAAACTAAAAACAGCAGAAAACAGGGAACTGGCTCTGGGCATCTTGTTAATACGTTAGACCCGAAAAACGTATGAAAATGCTATAAATAAGGGAGAAAACATGTAACAATTGGCATAATATGATCATGGAGCATCAGAAATTAGGGATACGTTTATGACGTATAAGTAAACACCATTGTTTTCTCCCTAATGGCAACAATACATCCTCCATCCGTCACGTTTCTGTTACTCGAGCACAGATGCAAAGGAGGCATGAACCCACTATCGAGCATAAATACTCCCTCTTGGAGTTACTAGCATCTACTTGGCTAGAGCATCTACTAATAACGGAGAGCATGCAAGATCATAAGTAACATATGCATGAAGATAACATGACAGATTGGTAATCAGAAGACATAGCATTGAACATTCATAAGATCCCAGCAAACACAACAAGTAGCATTACACAAAGATGATCTTAATCATGTTAGGTAGCTCACAAGATCTAAACATGAGGTATGAAGTGGAGAGAACAACCATCTAGCTACTTCTAAGGACTTGTAGTCCAGGGATGAACTACTCACGCATCACTTCGAAGGAGGGCATGGTGGTGTAGACCCCTACGGTGATGAATTCCCCTCCCGACAGGGTGTCGGGGAGAGCTCCAGAACCCTCCCGATCTCGGGATGACGATGATGGAGGGCTCAGGTGTTTTTCTGGACGAAGTGGAATATATTTAGGGTTTACGTCTCGAGAGGTATAAATAGGCGAAAGGGAAAATGTGGTGGAAGCCGGGGGGGCCCACACCACCCCATGGTGCAGCCAAGGGGGGGCCCTATGGTGTGGGCCCATGAGGCCCCCC
The DNA here is from genome assembly GCA_028641055.1 of Alopecurus myosuroides. Classification (NCBI taxonomy): domain Eukaryota; kingdom Viridiplantae; phylum Streptophyta; class Magnoliopsida; order Poales; family Poaceae; genus Alopecurus; species Alopecurus myosuroides. The sequence continues at coordinate 232,475,767 of CM054058.1, forward strand.
TCCAGGGTCTCTTCAGGACTTCGTGGAACCTTCGCAAATTCTAAGACTTCCGGGCATCGAATTTTCCAATTCTGAGAATATTTCCAGAACAACTTTTCTGAAACTAAAAACAATAGAAAATAGGGAACTAGCTCTATGGCATCTTGTCAATAGGTTAGTCCAAAAAATCGATAAAAATTACATAAAGTATATATAAAACATGTGGGAAACAGTAAGAAAACAACATGGAACAACAGAAATTAAGGATACATTTATGACGTATCAACATCCCCAAGCTTAGTTACTACTCTTAATCGAGGAGGTAAACGATAAAAGCACATAATTTCTGAGGTGACATACCAACATAAACTTAATCATCAATAATGAAAAATCATAAGTAAGCTGAGATCATAGAACTTAAATACAAGCATGATAAATAGAACTTTAATAATAAAGCATATCAATAACCTTGCATCATGAGAAGTTACACAAATAAAAGATCATGAATAAAAATGCAACAAAAGATATACATTTGTTTCAACTATAGAGAAAACATGTCAAAGTGATATTTTGCTAGTCCTTAAGAGTGGGGCAAAACATAGATGCCAGGACACCTTCAATGTTCATGAGGAAGACTAGAACAAATAATTAGAGAACAAACAATAACACATCATGAATCAATTAATAATGTTTATGGGACAAATGCACATAAAACTCAAAATGGAAACTATGCTCTCTCAACTGTGCCTAAAGTTAGAAGATGGAGACTCAACATAAAAGTAAAAGAAAGGCCCTTCGTAGGGGGGAGCATGGATTACTCATGTGCTAGAGCTTTTATTTTATTAAATAGAGGTATTGAAAACATTTTTAAGAGAGGTGTATGCTTATGTCAATGAATGGTAAAACGAAAATACAACACGTCACAAGCCAACTAGACTTCACAAGAGAGGCCCCCATAGAAGGACGCATCTAGGTAGAAGGTCATCCCTCTTTCTCTTTTGTTTACACAATTATGCTTTGACTCATAAATCATGGGCAAAAATAGGGCACCCCGCTGCCAGCTATTCTATCATTGGATAAGCGTATGAAGCCACTAGTCCAGGGTGTGAAAGTCCAATCAACAAGTGAGATAAAGACTCTCTATTTACGTCCTCATGAGCTAAAACAAGAGCACAAAACCGGAGTAATTTTCAAAGTTTTAAAGGTAACACATGAACAATTTACTTTGGAATGGCGGTTAATTACCACATGTAGGTAGGTATGTGGACATAATGGATTTTTTTTATTTTTGGAAGTTGGATGCAGGAGTACAGCTCATACTCAGTACAGGTGGAGGCTAGCAAAAGATTGGGATCGACAAATCAAGACAACACAAGAGCCATAATCATGCATAGTGACATAAACATCATTAATCAAAGCATAAATGGTACCACAAGTTCAAAAACTAAATGATCATGGAGGCTATAAGTGACTGTTTCATAGTCATAAACATGGTGTGAGCATGCGCCAAGTCAACCAAGTAAAACATTGGAAGGAGAACACAAGCAATTTATGCTTCAATATGACAAGAACAATTCATGATTCTTTCAATGGCATATTAAACACTCTCAGCTATTTGAGGCTAATCATGATACTAAATAACCACAAGGCTTTAGAACTAAAATAACATCTAGCGTGATATGAAAAAGTCTATCCACAGTCTCTACAAGCTTCTACTTGCACCGTTAAAAATTCTACCTCAAGCAGCAATTTCTTTTCCCAACAAGCACCATACAAAACATGCTTTAATAAAACTCTCTAAATGCTACAGAAAGCAAACATGAGAGTACTCGCATAACTCTACTAAAACTAACAGCTCTGAATAAGAGATGCAATGAAAACAAGAGCTAAACAGGAATTTTTGCAGTAACTAGAAGAAAAACTAAGAATACTAGCATAGCAAGTATTCAAACGAAAAAACGGAGCATGTCTCTCTCTCAAAGAAAGAATGCTACGGTCCAACTATATTATTCCAGCAAGGAAAACAAAGGAAAACAAACAGACGCTCCAAGTAAACTTCATATGTTGTGACCGAATAAATATATAGTTTCACGAGAAGTGACCTGATAGATAGTTGATGAAGAAGGGGATGACTTGGGCATCCCCAAGCTTAGATGCTTGAGTCTTCTAAAAATATTCTTGGATGAACCACGGGGGAATCCCCAAGCTTTGACCTTGCACTCTTCTTGATCACATATATCACCTCTTCTCTCGACCCTTGAAAACATTCATCACACCACACTCAAACAGTAATTCGCATTAGAGGGTTAGTGCAACAATTAAAGCTTTTATTTTATTAAATAGAGGTATTGAAAACATTTTTAAGAGAGGTGTATGCTTATGTCAATGAATGGTAAACAGAAAATACAACACGTCACAAGCCAACTAGACTTCACAAGAGAGGCTCCCATAGAAGGACGCATCTGGGTAGAAGGTCATCCCTCTTTCTCTTTTGTTTACACAATTATGCTTTGACTCATAAATCATGGGCAAAAACAGGGCACCCCGCTGCCAGCTCTTCTATCATTGGATAAGCGTATGAAGCCACTAGTCCAGGGTGTGAAAGTTCAATCAACAAGTGAGATAAAGACTCTCTATTTACGTCCTCATGAGCTAAAGCAGGAGCACAAAACAGGAGTAATTTTCAAAGATTTAAAGGTAACACATGAACAATTTACTTTGGAATGGCGGTTAATTACCACATGTAGGTAGGTATGTGGACATAATGGATTTTTTTATTTTTGGAAGTTGGATGCAGGAGTACAGCTCATACTCGGTACAGGTGGAGGCTAGCAAAAGACTGGGATCAACAAATCAAGAAAGCACAAGAGCCATAATCATGCATAGTGACATAAACATCATTGATCAAACCATAAATGGTACCACAAGTTAAAAAACTAAATGATCATGGAGGCTATAAGTGACTGTTTCATAGTCATAAACATGGTGTGAGCATGCACCAAATCAACCAAGTAAAACATTGGAAGGAAAACACCAGAAATTTATGCTTCAATATGACAAGAACAACTCATGATTCTTTCAATAGCATATTAAACACTCTCAGCTATTTGAGGCTAATCATGATACTAAATAACCACAAGGATTTAGAACTAAAATAACATCTAGCATGATATGAAAAAGTCTATCCACAGTCTCTACAAGCTTCTACTTGCACCGTAAAAAAATCTACCTCAAGCAACAATTTCTTTTTCCAACAAGCACCATACAAAACATGATTTAACCAAACTCTCTAAATGCTACAGGAAGCAAACATGAGAGTACTCGCATAACTCTACTAAAACTAACAGCTCTGAATAAGAGATGCAATGAAAACAAGAGCTAAACATGAATTTTGTAGTAACTAGAAGAAAAAATAAGAATACTAGCATAGCAAGTATTCAAACGAAAAATCGGAGCATGTCTCTCTCTCAAAGAAAGAATGCTACGGTCAAACTATATTATTCCAGCAAGGAAAACAAAGGAAAACAAACAGACGCTCCAAGTAAACTTCATATGTTGTGACCGAAGAAATATATAGTTTCACGAGAAGTGACCTGATAGATAGTTGATGAAGAAGGGGGTGACTTGGGCATCCCCAAGCTTAGATGCTTGAGTCTTCTAAAAATATTCTTGGATGAACCACGGGGGAATCCCCAAGCTTTGACCTTGCACTCTTCTTGATCACATATATCACCTCTTCTCTCGACCCTTGAAAACATTCATCACACCACACTCAGACGGTAATTCGCATTAGAGGGTTTGTCGGATATATACTGAATAGGGGTATAGAAGATGGTAGACAAAGAGCCAGACTACCAGGGTGGCCTACATGGTAGTGGACTTAGGTCCATTGGGCGGCCCAGTAGTCCGACGCGCAGAAGCCGGATTCTAGAAGAACCCGGATCACAGCCCGCGTGATCTGGCTTGGGGGAGAAGACGGATTCCTTGCTTTCCAAGTTATGAGTTAAACGTAGTCTTCTAGGTTTCCTATTCTGTAAGCCCTAATCCGGCTATTATATAAAGCCGGACGGGAGATAGATTATAACAAGTTCTTTACCGCACAACAGAGAAGCTCTACGCAACTCGCCGAGAAGCTCATCCTCGCCGAGTAGCTAGATCTACACCCTCACATTGTAACCCTGTTAAACGGGCTTTAGTCCCAATTAGTGAGAAGTGCAGGAGTAGGTACGCCGTACTGTCGCGACGTACCGAACCTGGGTAAAATCCCGCGTTCTATGTTACTACGCTATCCCGTTACCCCACGTCTCTACCGTAGTCTCATGGCACCCCCGTCTATGAAAACTACTACGATGTCTCGACAGTTGGCGCCCACCGTGGGGCAAACGACGTCAGGCGTGAAATTCCGATCTGGGATACTCGGCGGAATTGGAAGATCGATCACTGTCGGAAGCTTGGAGTTCGACGACGACGTCGGGCGCTTCCTCGACAACGGATCCTACATACCGGCGCAAAACCACCTGGTAAGTGCCTGCGTGTTACCGATCGGATCTGCTAACATCTTTATCGGACTAACTGCAGAGGCAATGGGGTTTTGCGGTGGAAGCAAATTTATCCCACCCGCCCTATACCCAGTCGAAGACGACTACGATGTCGGATTCTGCTCAGATCGCCGACAAAAAAGTGCTACACACTTTATCGGCATGGTGCAATCCGAAATCGCTGAAAACACGGATGATGGAAATCCCGTGCAAGAGGCAGATAACAACGTACCCGTCATAGAGACGGAAGAACAAACACCCGTCACAGAGGCGGAAGATCCGACATCCGTCAACAAGACGATGAACTCGGAAGCAGAGTCCGTGCTTGCCGCCATTGAGGCGAGGTTGGAGTCGGAAACCGGATCGGATAACTTCGACTCCGAAGACGAAGACGAGGATGCCTTCGTAAGAAAGGTTAAATCCTTTCAAGAGGGATTCCATGAAGTGCTAATGGCAAAACCAGCTGATACAACGGGCGCCGGCAGCCAGGAAAGCCCTAAAACCCCTCCGCCAGAGGAAGAGAGAGAAGACGGAGAAACTTCTCCGATATTCCCTAATGTCAAGGAGATGACAGAGGATGAGCCTGCCAAAAACCCTCCCTCTTCCAAGAAAAGGCACAAGTCTGCTAAAAAACTCCGGAAGAAAAAACTAGCTTATACAGCTGAAGAAAACCCGGAAATAGGAAAAGCAAGCAGAGAAAAGCCCGCGGAGAAGAAATCTAAGGAAATCACTGCTCCGCCAATGACGGAACAGGAAGAGCAAGAGCTATTACAAACACCAGTGGGACCAGATGAACCCCCTGAGATGCTGGAAGCCAGGAGACAAGCTTTCCAACGGCAACAGCAACATTTACTCCAATCTCGGCACCATCTCCAACAAACCCAGCATGATATCAAAATCATGAAGGAGGAAATAGAGGAGTACGAGAGAAAGAATAGATCTGCATTAAAACCTACTAGGTTACCCGGAATCGCAAGACCGGAAGAACTGCCGCCAAAAGAAAGGTTCTATAACCCATCTTGGCAAAAGCAGTTAAACGGCAAAGATGCCAAGGGCGAACCAATATACAAAACCGCAGCGGAAAACGCGGAAGCAGCGTTCGCCATCCTAAACAACGACCTGTACTCCAACGGGGAAAAACTCCAAGGGGTGTATGCTTTCCTAGGAAAAGCATTACAGCAGCAACAGCGAGGCCAAGAACGATCAGGGAGGCTGCATGATAATTCCGCCCTCTGCAAAACAGCTACTTGCGCTGCTGGAGAACCTGGACCGGAAGAACCCGGAGATTCGGATAAAAAAGAGGATCCGAGAAAAGACAGGAAAAACCCAGATAACCGGGACGCAGCGTCTAGAATCGGATCTCATCACCCGAAAGATGGATATAAACCACATGATCGGGAAGACAAACACCGGAATGACGGCAAAATAATGCCACCTCCGAGAAACCCAGCTGAAAAAGCTGGAAGATATGATATACCTCACAGACGTGAAAGATCCCGGACACCTCCTAAGGATAAGGAAAGGCACAGAAGCAGAACTCCGCCTAACCCAAAAGGACGTGAACTCGGAAGAGATAGAGATAACCTCGGAAAAGCGCGTCCGCGCAACAATGGAAAAGAAAGGAGCAGATCCCCTTCTGTCCATTCAGCCGGAAGATATTCTGCACACATTGATAGAGCAGAAAAGGATGATCTATACTTTGGTCCTAAGTGTTTTACTGACAGGATCTGAAGGATAACCCTGCATTCTGGCTTCGCCAAGGTTGGTCCAACCTACCAAAAATATACCGGCAGTACAAACCCGGATACCTGGCTCTCAGATTATTATACAGCCGTCCAAATCAACAATGGGACAGACCTGGAAGCTGTCAAGTTTCTTCCCCTAATGTTGCTAGACGGAGCCAGAGATTGGATCAATGGTTTACCATCAAGAACTGTCGACAGCTGGGATGATATGGCTAGAGTATTCACTCAGCATTTTCAGGGAACATACAAACGCCCAAATAGCATCAACCAGCTGAACCGTTGCACCCAATTTGAGGACGAACCATACGTGGATTTCATCTCCAGATGGACTGCAATGAAGAATAGTTGTTCTGGAGTAACTGACGTACAAGCAATGCATGCTTTCGTCAATGGCCTAAAACCCGGACTCGTACCGTTCATGGTCGGTTCTAAACAGCACAAAGATCTCGGATCTATGCTTACAACCGCTAATGAACACGCTGCAGCCGAAGATGATATCAGAGCAAGAGGAGGCAATATTGAGTCACTAATACTCGCCAAGAAAACTCCTCGTTCTGACAAAAAAGGAACTCCGGAGTCCACGACAAAGCCCAAGGAGGTCAACATAGCCTTTGGAGGAGATAAGGGGAATAAGTGGAAAGGTCGCAGCCCAGATCCAATCAATTACACTCCCGAAGAATGGAAGAGAATTAAGTCGGAACCCTGCGTCCACCACTCGCAATTTGGGAAACCAACCCACACAAATGCGCAATGCCGGCTAAACAAGCATATGAAAGGCAATGCAGGATCCGGAAATAAAGGGAAGGGTTCCAAAAGGAAACCTGCCAAACAAAAGCCAGAAGCTGAAAAGGAAGACAGTGAATCGGACACTGATGACAAAATCCAGGAACAACAGCGAAAGGGCGAACCCAAATTTCCGAGAGTTGACGGAGAAGCAATGCTAACTTTCTTAGCAACCCCGTCAGCAAAGGTGGCCAAAAGAACACTTCGGGAAATAAACGCGGTTATCCCTGCGACCCCGAAATACTTGAAGTACTCCAACACGCCAATAGTCTGGGATCAGTCTGATCATCCCGGAAATATCCCTGAACCCGGCACACAAGCTCTTGTTGTCAGCCCTATTGTTCAAAACACTAGGCTAAGAAGAGTGCTGATGGACGGAGGATCCAACATTAATATAATGTACCTGGATACACTGAAGCACTTGAAGATCTCTGAGTCCCAGCTCAACTACAGCAATATACGCTTCCATGGCATTGTTCCTGGCAGGCAAGCACGATCCCTAGGAGAAATTTCCCTAGATGTCACCTTCGGAGATAAAGATCACTTCCGGCAGGAAAAAGTATCCTTCGAAGTAGTGCCGTTCGAAAGCGTGTATCACGCAATACTCGGACGTCCAGCTTTTGCCAAATTCATGGCAAGATCCTGTTATATCTACAACAAGCTGAAAATGCCAGGACCCAAAGGAGGAGTAATCACCATAGCCGGTGATTTCAAGCTGGCAAACGAGTTGGAGAAAGAAAACGCCCTTTGCGCTCAAAGAGTTATAGCAAAGGAGGAACTGAAGGAATTAGCCAAGGAGGTATCGCTGAAAGAAATGCCGGCAGGAAAAGAAACTCGGAAGCCAACAGATAGCTTCAAGGCGTCCGAGAATACAAGACAGGTAATCCTAGATCCCAAAGATCCGACAAAATTTGTCATCGTAGGGACTGGGATGACCGACAAATAGGAAAGCGAGCTCATCAAGTTCCTCCGTGAGAACTGGGATATTTTTGCCTGGTGTCCAGCTGACATGCCAGGCGTACCCAGGGAACTTGCTGAGCACCAACTCAAGGTTATTCCTGGATCAAAACCCGTCAAACAAGGTCTCCGTCGATTTGACGGAAGAAGACGGAAGGCTATTGGCAAGGAAATTATCCGGCTTTTAGCAGCGGATTTCATCAAGGAAGTAATCCATACTGATTGGTCCGCAAATCCGGTCTTAGTGCCGAAGAAAGACACCACTGCTCTTAGAATGTGTATAGATTACACAGGATTGAACAAGTTGTGTCCAAAAGATAGGTTCGCATTACCGCGAATCGATCAAATAATAGATGCCAATGCAGGCTCCGAGCTTTTATGCTTTTTGGATGCATACTCCGGGTACCACCAAATACGCATGAAAAAGGAAGATCAAATCAAGACTTCTTTTATAACCCCATATGGGACGTACTATTACGTAACCATGCCTTTTGGCCTGAAGAACGCAGGTGCAACCTACCAGCGTTGCATGCAACGCTGTTTGCATAGTCAGATTGGTAGAAACGTTCATGTTTATGTGGACGATATCGCCGTCGTAACCAAGGAAAAAGATACACTCCTTGAGGATTTGCGAGAAACTTTCGAGAACTTACGCACTTACAAGATGAAGTTGAATCCATCTAAGTGCGTATTCGGGGTTCCCTCAGGAAAACTTCTGGGTTTCATTGTTTCCCACAGAGGAATAGAAGTTAACCCGGAAAAGATCAAGGCAATCTTGAACATCTCAAAACCTACATGTGTAAAAGATGTCCAAAGATTGACGGGTTCCGCCGCTGCCGTAAGCAGGTTTATTAGTTGGCTGGGGGCTAAAACCTTACCACTCTACAAGCTGCTGAAAAAATTCGACAAAGTCAAGAGGATTGCGGAAGCCTGGGAACGTCTAGCAAGTTATGTACCTTTCCGTACTTAGTTCAATTCTATGTAAACATCTTTTGAGATCATGAAATAAAGTTGTCGGAATGCGGTCATCCATATTCTTTATAAGTTCAAAGTGTTTCCGCCTCATCTATTTCCCAATGATCTTACAAATTTCTCAACGTTAACCCGAATTGTGCTTACGTACTCGGCATTACAAAACTGAATGATTTTTCAGCCTGTTAACGGCTAAGGGAAACTTGAATTGCCTGCGTGCCCAAGTTTCACTTAAAACTTTCCTTGTTTTCTCTAAGTCTTATATGATTGTGTGTGTGTTGGGTTACTGGAACTAGTTAGTAAAAATGCCTTTAGCATGGTCCATGTTTCCGAGTTTCAAAACTGCTTGGTTCGTCCCCAGTTACTCGGCATGAAGATTCATATTGCTATTTGAGCCATTTCAAACACTAAGGACAGTTAAAGCATATACACCAGAGAACTTAGAAGATAAAGGAATGATAAAATCCAAAAAACTTGCAAAGAATTTCATAATTTAAACTGCAAAAGACGGAAGTTTTATTCATACAAAAAGAAGCATTACATTTTGGATTACATTGAAAGAATGGTAATGCTCCTATTGTATACTTTTGCTATCCAGGTTCAAGATAACCCTTCAAGCATCTGACTCCTCCTCGCTGCTTTCGTCTTCGGGGATCGGAGGGATCTCCTCTTCTGGATAGTTGACGGAGATATTCACCATGGAGGCAATCTGGGTGGCGTGGCCTTTGACTTCACCAAAGATGGTGTTTCGCTGAATATCCGTGTATCCTTGAGGGACACCGGACGCCACGCGCCAGGATTTGGCAGTGGGGTAGTGCATGCGCATAAGGCCGAGAGCCATGCGCGCACCACCCCGTGCAGCGGAGCGAAGAAGGGACTCCTTGCACTCCGCCACCTCCATGATGGCACCCGGAAGTTTTTCAACCTCCGAGCATTCCCCAGATTTTTCGGGAAGAAACTTGTCTACCAGCTGCGTTGCAGCAGCCTTGATCAAAGTCCATGTCTCCCCGAAAGCTCGGATGCCTGCAACCCGAGTGCCATCTGGGGTATCTCCTGTTTTTCCAATAAAACACCCAAAAGGGTTAGACGGAAAAACAGAGAAAGCAAAACATGGAAAGATGATAAACGAGTCAGAGATTTACCGATGAGCTTGTCGATCTCAGAAACTTCCTCCAGGCGAAAGTTCAGAGCGTCAGTCAAATCCTGAATGGTGGATTTGTCCTTCTCCGCCTGTTCGGAAGCCTTGGAATTAGAAATTCCAAGGGCCATGTTGCTGGCTTCCAGGTCTTGTTGTGCTTTCACAAGGTTCTTGTGAAGCTCAACATTCTCCTTGCGGAGAATTTCGGCATTGCCAGAATCTTCCGCTGCTTGTTTAGCCTGAGCTAATGCAGCTGAAAAGCAAGAAAAAAATCCGAGTTAGCCAGCTTCTCGGAAAAAACTTAGGCAAATGATTGAATCGGAAATTTCAGAAGGAAAATGCTTACCTTGTGTTTCCGACAGTGCGAGCTTAGATGATTCCAGCTCTGCCTCCCTTTCTTCAAGAATAGAAAGAAGACTTCTAACTTCTTTATTCTTGATGGTGAGTTTCTTGAAAACTTCCATGTTAATGGCTTCAGAGGTTTGCTGAAGCATAGCAAGGAGAAGAATGACTACAAAAAACATCAAAGCAAAAAGCATGCATTTTGTTTAATGCTTGGGGGCTAGAGTTATATACCTGGCTCATGCGCTGCAAACCTGCCAAGTTTTCTTTGAACTCTTTTGCGTATTCCGCAAAGAGATTCCCGGCTGCGTCCAAGCCGTCGTTGATAGTTTTGAAATCCTTGTCAAAGGTGGGAATTTCCTCGTCGAAAGTCCGAGAAAATTTTCCCACCTCTGGGGCCGCCCTTTCCCTCGTGTCCGTGTCGGACACAACGGGCTGGCTGGGCTCCGGGGGCTTGGTGGTGGGGGCTGCAGTAGGCTCTTCCGCCATTGTGCGTGGCGTGTCCGGGGCGACGGCGGGAGAAGGTTGGCTGCCTCGGCTGGAAGAAACCTTGTGTTTCTTCAGCTTCTTCGGCTTCAGGTTGGAGGGCTGCAGGCTAAAAACAGAAAACCCGGAAAAGGTTAAAACACCGAAGATGGATGAAAAAAGTTCCCATGAAAGAAAATTCCAGAAGAAATAACCTGGAAGTGGCGACGGGGATTCCGTCAAGATTGATAACTTCCTCAGAGGAAGTAATTTTCTTGCACTTGCGCCCACCGGCAGCAGCGGTGCACAGTGCATCCAGCTCGGCCTCGGAAGCTAACTCCGAGTCTGGAAGATCCGCAAACTGTCGGAAGAACCAATCAGAATTAGAAGGTAGATTATCCGAGAATTGCAACTATACCCAAATGGCGGAAAAATTACCTTGGGAACCGGGTTGTCGGCCGTGTACATCGGCCGACTCGCTTCGTATTGGTCGCGAGAAGCGACCAATTGGTTGATGCGCCGTCGAAGCTCCTTTGGGGACCAATCCTTGTCGGTTGTCCGCATAGGATCTTTGGTTCCCGTATACTCGCACAGAAGGCGACCTCCGTGGTTTGCTAATGGCTGAATCCGCCTATTCAGCCAGCAAAAGACCGTATCCATACCGGTCAAAGGAGGGGTCGAGGAGGTGAGCTTGGCGATGCGCTTCTTGATCCTTAACAGATCTGGCGGCAGAACCTGGACGGCTTCTGTTCCCCAGTTGTCTTGGGGAACGGCGGCAGAATTCACAAAAGGTGGAACCCCGACGGCTTTTTTAGGAAAAGGCACGTCGGGATGATAGAAGAAAGAACCCGTCCAAAATTTGACGGATTCTGAGGTTTTGATTTTGGGGAACCAATCTTCTCGGAATCTCCGAAGAGTGAAAGATATGGTCCCGCAGGTTGGGAGTGCGCCCTCCGAAGAGTTCCGCTTAACTCCAAAGCAGTACATCCAGAAATCTAACCTAGGTTCTAGCCCTAAATAGCCTTCGAACAAGGCCTGAAAGCCGGCCATGTAGAGGATGGAGTTGGGGGGAAGGTTGTGAGGCTGGATGTTGTAATGAGAGAGAACCTGGAGGAAGAAGGAAGAAGGCGGAAGCCCCATACCTCGCAAAAGGTGGGAAGTGAGAAGTACCCTTTCGCCATTCTGTGGCGTTGGTTCGGTATCTTCTTCCGGAAGCCGCCATTTCTTCTTAAGAACCAGGCCCTCCTTTTCCAAGTTTGGAAGGAGAGCTGGGGGAATACTGCAGGCACTCCAGTTGTCTGCAGATTCCGCTTCCTCGTCTGCTCCGGCGGCGGCGGCGGCGGCGGCGAGTTCGTCGCCGAGGAGCTCGATCTTTTCCTCCGCCGTTTCAGGTGCAAACGGCGGGGTTGTCGCGGCACTCGATGTCGCAACGTCCGCGGCGGCGGAAGTGTTTTCGCCACCCGCCGCGGCCGTAGTCTTCTCCGGCTCGCCGCCGGCGTGCTTAGGCGACCCCAGTTGTGGATCTAGGTCGCCGAGGAGCTCGTCGATGGCGGAGCGGGTCGGCGAGGACGGCGAAGACGCCATCTCCTTGGTGGCGTACGTGCGTTCCAGCGTGCGAAGAGGATGCATGCGTCGGGACAGGGCTTGCTCTCGAGCTCGCATTCGCAACAATGGCTTGGACAGTGAGGGAGTGAGGAAAGTTTCCGATGAGGACGAGGGCGGTTATTTATAGCCGGAAAACCGTTTAGATACGTGCCAACGGCTCTTTCGACCGTTGGATGTTCGACGCGTGTCACTCGCCGGAAAATCCGGGAAATGAAACGACAGGGGAATGATGGCTATCTCCTCGTTTCCCGTGAGAATCTGTCAGAGATACGTTGAGGGGTTTCCCGCGTGAAACCGAGCGTCGCTTGCGTCAGCATGATTAAGACGCTGACGTCAGAAGTTCCTTTTCCGCGAAGGATCGCGAAAAGAAAAGCCGGATTTTCAGAGTTCCGAGTTTTATGTTACCATCTCCTTCAAAAGGAGAGTAGAAAGAATCAAGACTGCTGAATCAAGATTTCCCGGACAAAATGTATTTGACGAAAGACGGAGAATCAGAGTTTTGATCCTTCCTGGGGGCTACTGTCGGATATATACTGAATAGGGGTATAAAAGATGGTAGACAAAGAGCCAGACTACCAGGGTGGCCTACATGGTAGTGGACTTAGGTCCATTGGGCGGCCCAGTAGTCCGACGCGCAGAAGCCGGATTCTAGAAGAACCCGGATCACAGCCCGCGTGATCTGGCTTGGGGGAGAAGACGGATTCCTTGCTTTCCAAGTTATGAGTTAAACGTAGTCTTCTAGGTTTCCTATTCTGTAAGCCCTAATCCGGCTATTATATAAAGCCGGACGGGGGATAGATTATAACAAGTTCTTTACCGCACAACAGAGAAGCTCTACGCAACTCGCCGAGAAGCTCATCCTCGCCGAGTAGCTAGATCTACACCCTCACATTGTAACCCTGTTAAACGGGCTTTAGTCCCAATTAGTGAGAAGTGCAGGAGTAGGTACGCCGTACTGTCGCGACGTACCGAACCTGGGTAAAATCCCGCGTTCTGTGTTACTACGCTATCCCGTTACCCCACGTCTCTACCGTAGTCTCATGGCACCCCCGTCTATGAAAACTACTACGATGTCTCGACAGGGTTAGTGCAACAATTAAAAATCCGTTGGTTCTGTATAGAAAAAGTGTTATTGATACTTTTAAACATTAGCTACAGCCACTTATGTTTCATGAAGAAAATAAATCCACTTGACATCGCAAAAGAGCAAATACAAGAAAAATGGCAGAATTTGTCAAAACCAGAACCGTCTGTAAAGAAGAATTATTTCGAGGAAATTAAAAGGGGATTGGTAGTTTATCCTCCTTTTCATTATTAGATTCAGTTTTTTTCAAGAGCACCAACAATATCTACACATGAGCCTAGCATATCGAAATGATCAAAGACTTTTCTAGGTAGCAACATCTCCAAATTCTTTAAGCATGGTTACTAAGATAAAGTTCATTTTCTCAACATCTTCAATGTTATTCAAGTTGAGGAACATATGCTGTAATAAAGGATGAAGGTTAACAAACCTAGATTATAACATGTGAACTAAAGAAGTTACATCAGTCTCTCATTATTTGGAGCAAGTTCTACTATGGATTTTTCCTCAAAATTATCATGCTTACTAACATGATCAAAGAGTTCTTTAATGGTATCAATTCCAAGTATAGAACCACTTCCTAATGGAAGACCTTTCAGGGTAAACTTAGGGAACAACATGATGAAATGTAACAACTAGAATAAGAACTAATTTTTATGTGTTTTTGATAAAGAGAAGCAAACAAGACAAAATAAAATAAACTAAGTAAAACAAAAACAAAGTAAAGATATTGGAAGTGAGAGACTCCCCTTGCAGAAATTTTCTTCCTCCCCGACAATGGTGCCAGAAAAGTGCTTGATGCGTGTGATCACACATTCGTTGGAAGACCCCAAGAGGAAGGTATGAAGAGTGCATCGACAAGTTTCCCTTAGAAAGAAACAAGGGTTAAATCGACCAGTAGGAGAAAGGAGTAACTTCAGAAGGTTGAAGCAGCTGACATGGCAGGGCACACTACCGGTTCAGAAGCAACATCGAACCTACGGAACACAATCACGAAGCAGTGAAGTTGTCAATCTCACCGGTTTTGGTGAACACAAAGAGCTTAAACATATGGTGTGGAAAACAGTAGGAGAACAGTATGAAAGCAGTAGGTGTTTTATCAGTATGAGGAAAATGGACCGGGGTCCATAGTTCACTAGTGGTGTCTCTCCATGAAAGATAAATAACATGTGTGATGAACAAATTACAGCTGGGCAATTGACAGAAATGAAGGTTGCACCGTAGTGCCTATGCAAGAGATAAAGATTACTATGTGATTCATGCGGGCATTACAACAAAATACATATACCGTCATCCAACTACATCTATGTCTAATAATCCAGCCTCCGAATATCATCCGAACAAACGTTGGGTATTAAGTTGCAAGCAACAGATTATCGCCGTAAGCAAAGTGCGTAATCTAAACAATATAAACTAGGTAAACACCGTTGTTTTCTCCCTAATGGCAACAACACATCCTCCATCTGTCATGTTTCTGTCACTCTAGCATAGATGCAAAAGAGGCATGAACCCACTATCGAGAATAAATACTCCCTCCTGGAGTTACTAGCATCTACTTGGACGGAGCTTCTACTAATAACGGAGAGCATGCAAGATCATAAATAACATATGCATGAAGATAACATGACAGATTGATAATCAGAAGACATATCATTAAACATTCATCAGATCCCAGCAAACACAACATGTAGCATTACATAAAGATGATCTTGATCATGTTAGGCAGCTCACAAGATCTAAACATGAGGTACAAAGTGGAGAGAAAAACCATCTAGCTACTACTATGAACCCGTAGTCTAGGGATGAACTACTCACGCATCACTTCGGAGGAGGGCATGGTGGTGTAGACCCCTCCGGTGATGAATTCCCCTCTTGTCAGGGTGCCGGGGAGAGCTCGAGAACCCTTTTGATCTTGGGGTGACGATGACGGCGGCCTCGGGTGTTTTTCGGGACGAAGTGGAATATATTTAGGGTTTACGTCTCGGGAGGTATAAATAGGCGAAAGGGCAAAGGCGGTGGAGGCCGGGGGGCGGCACACCACCCCATGGAGCGCCCAAGGGGGCGTTGCCCTATGGTGTGGACCCCTTAAGGCCCCCCTCCGAGTCTCTTTGGGACTCCCTGGAACCTTCAGGAATTCTAAGACTACTGGGCTTCGAATTTTCCAACTCCGCGAATATTTCCAGAACAACTTTTCTGAAACTAAAAACAGCAGAAAACAGGGAACTGGCTCTCTAGCATCTTTTCAATAGGTTAGTCCAGAAAATCGATAAAAATGATATAAAGTGTATAGAAAACATGTGGGAAACAATAAGAAAACAACATGGAACATAAAAAATAAAGGATACGTTTATGACGTATCAGAGGTGTACATGAAGGTGGAGTTCTCAACACATGAGATAGAGAGTAACTAAAAGCTAGGTCTAATCAGGAGAGGAACACCTCAACCTAATTAGAACAAGCTCTTACTCAATTAGAGAAGTCTCTAATCCAATTAGAAGAAGCTCTAATCCAATAAGAAAGGCTATAATTAGATTTCTCTAATTAGTCTTCAAATTATTAGAGAAGTTCTAATCAAATTATAAGTTTTATAATTACTAGCACAAATGCCCGTGCGTTGCTACAGCATAAAATTTATAATCTAGACAAATGTGCAACAAATTGGACTCATGAATTTACCCAAAACAAATAAAAAGGTCGATTCAGTTCCTTCTGGCCTCCCCAATGGTTGTGGGAGAACGGCGACGGGAGAGTGGCGTGGTACATAGAGAGCGGTTGGGTACCACCGGAATCCAAAAAAAATATAGGTGTAGGGCGGGAGGGGCGGACGCCACCGGTGTGGTCAGGACGGGTTGGCGATGCAGTTGGTGGAGAGAATTAGCTTACAGCTGCAAACAATGAATTCATGAATGATTCAGCTCTCAACGAAGGGGTGGCTGTAGCCTTCGGTGGGTGGACGCGAATCTGTCCATGCCATACATCTTGTTCAAGACGTTTGCTCTCAGGAAAAGAACACCAACTGTGTCTCCCAAGGAAATAATGAGACAAATCAATGCGACCAATCCAACTTAAAAATTATAACATATGATCCTCTAAATCAAAAAATACAAAAGAACAAACTTTCTCACTTCTTCATCACACGATCCGGATCTAACAAAATAAAATATAAAAGAAACTCAGGCCGAAAGCAAATGAAAGAAGTCCAGATAATCCCCGTACGTATTCAATTTGGGATGGAGAACCCCCTATGTTTAAACTGGAGCACTTAACCCCCTTAACTATCATATACCACACAAATTAGCCCCCCTCGACCCATCAAGAGCAGTATTAACCGACGGTTTAGCTGACATGGACAATGGCAGTTCATTGTTGCTGGAGCAATTGCGCCATCTGCAGTTAATTGTTGCCGGAGCGGAGCGATTGCGGCATTGGAGCGGTAGGCGCCATCTTCGGTTTGTCATCTTGCTTCCTCACTCCTGCTGAAAATGTGAAACTGAGCAAGCTTGCATGAAGACATGAGATTATTGTTGTTTTAAGACATGCCTTAAAAGTTTAAATTTCCCCTTCTCATCATCTATTACTTGCTCCGTTGTCTCCTCAGATTGTATGGTTGTCCAACCCTGCCACGCTTCAACATGGCATCAGAGAACCTAAAAATTAGTTTATCTGCTGAATGTCATCGCTCATTTACTCTCTTTTTTCTCAAGCCTGTCATGGCGGCGACGACGTGCACAGCCTTGCGCTCTGAGCGATACGGAGCAACGAGCGCTGCCATGAGCGGCGCGACACGGCAAGGAGTGACGGCTCGGCGCAGGCCGGCCGAGCTCTCGCCTCACTCCATGCCCAAGATGTTACCGCTTCTATGCCAGGGAGCAAGCTGATGCTGCTTCTCCGGAACGAGCGCGAGCTGCTGCTGCTCCGGGGCGTGCCTCTGCGGTGAGGTCGCACTGGAAGCCGGCGTCCCGGCCGAGGTTGGTTCTGTCCGCCAACCGCGACGTGCCAACGGGGCCCTCAGCCCGGTTCAAGCTCTCCACGCGCGCTCGCGCGACAGACGACTCGGTGCTCTGGTCGACGACGCCGCGACCGCGAGCGCCCGTTCTTGTTGCTCTGTAATCCGGATGAATTGAACCTACTGGGCGAGGGCTCCAGTAGGTGACCCGTGGAGTTCGGCGGCATGCAGGGCATCGAGCGCGGGGAGGCGCAGTTGGACATTTGGACGCCGGGTTCCACGCACTGGTGCTCACCGAGGAGCTGCTGGACGTGCTGCTGCAGCGCCTGCGCCTCCCAGGCCATGTACAATTCTCCCGGGCCGATGATCAAAGCGAGCACGTTTTGGAGCTCTGGAGCTTGAGGGGAAGCTACGCGAGCGTGCCCCTGTCGTCGACGCTCCTGGGGCTGCACTGTCCACCGCCCGCGTCACAAGGCGAGTTCGTATGCAAAATCGCCTTCCATAGAGCCAAAATCACATGGAGAATTCATGGAAGAAAGTTAGATCAGGATAAACATGGAGAATCCACCGATCTAAAAAAAAGAGGCATGGACTCAGTTTTCAGTTTCACCGAATCCCGAATCCCGATTTGTTAAAAGAAGCACGTCATCAGCGGACAGGGAGCACCGACTGGATCATCCGGCCATCGTTAGATCCACTACTTGGTCGCCTCCGTCAGAGCGTAGGGACTGACTTGAAACAAAGTAGAGAAAGGAAGAAAAAAAGAGCAGGGTGACGACAATGCTGCGGGCTGCTCCTCTAGGCGATAGGTGGATGACACGAGGCAGGAATCAGACCCACACAGAGTCCGCCCCGATTGGGAATTGAAGGGGTGAGTGGGCGAAGATGGAAGGGGCCAGCGCTAGGCGTGGATCGGCCTAGGATTTGCTAATCCTAGGTCCCCTGCAGAGCCATCCGATCAGCACCTGACGGTCAGAAAACAGCAAAACGTATTTTTACATTTGAGTCCTTCAGTTTTTTGGATATAGAAACCGCAGTCCACAGCAGCCCCACTTAAGCGAAGGGGTATATCGCGTTGCCCCCGGTCATCTCGATAATTAAAGCGAAACTGCCATCGCAACAAATTCACTAGTGTCGCAACAAACATTATCGCCCCCGTGTACAAAAAAAAGTATTGCAACATTTTTTTCCAAATATTTTTCGATAATAAATTAATGTTACAAATAATAGTTAAACAATATGTTATTGCGTTGCAACACAAACAATTCAACAAAAATCACAACCTATTGCAACAAAAAAGAAATATTTGCATCAATTAAAAAGTTGGTAAGCAACAAAAATATTTGTCATTGTTTCAGTTGCAACAAAAATCATCACCTATTTCAACAAAAAGGTAAATCGATAGCAACAAAAAAATTACATGTTTACAACATGTAAAGGAGCTCATAAAGATATCATTCCAAATGAATTCTAATAAACATATAAACATTTTCTAGAAAATCATACAAAAAACATTGCAACATTTCATTTGTGGTTTCTCAACAAAATAAGTGTGAAACTGTAACAAATATTAAAGACGTATGCAACGTTGTTTGAAATTACGAAGAAGACTTAGCATATAATGGTTGCACATAGTCTGACGCGAGAATTGGGCCAAAAGACAAATTGTTGCTTGTTGGGCCCGTATAAGGTGTAACGGGCTGGCCCAAAGTGTGCAGAACAAGAGCGAGCGAGCCAAAGAGCAGGGGACCTACGTTTGGCATCGTCAGGTCCCCCTAAAACAAACGTTTTCCAAGGGTTTTCTATTTTTACATATGAAACGTTTTGTGGCAAAATGTCAATAATATGTGATTCGGTGTGAGGGTAAATTGGTCATTTTATGTTGGACGAAATGTTTGGCAGAAACTTTAATGCCTTTATTATTAAAAAAAAGTAAAGATAAGATCCGATTAGTCTTCTAATTATTAGAGAAGGCTTTAATTCAATTAGAAGTGCTCTAGAAGTTCTAACTAGTCCTCTAATTCTTGTAGAGAAAGAGTAAAAGAGGCTTGAGAGCTAATTGTCTGTTCTCTAAAGAGAGGAGGGGTGGGGATTATATAGTGGGTCAAGGGAGGGGAACTGCCATAGGGAGGAGGTTGGTTTCTCATCCTCTCCCTTGATGCACCAAGTCTCCTAGGAGACTTTGGATTGGACTTCCAAGTGTAGTCCAATCCCCTCCCCCATTTTTTCCTTTTCTTTTTCCCACTCATTTATTTCTCAAATAAATTATGAAAAATATACAGGGAACGAAAATGAACTTTGTGTGACCATGGGTCCCACGTAGCATCCCCTAAAATTAGGGTTTGCCAAGAGGATGAAATATGCCCCCTCCGGCACTGCTCCCATATATGGAAAGTCCCCCGGAACTCTTCTGGAACCCCGTGACCCCTATAGATAATATCATCAATATTATATAAAGATGTCAGAAATATATTTCCGACATCCTGGAACATCTCATTCCCCCTGCGTATTCTTTATAAAGTGTGCAGCCTCAATTTCTCTTCTATAATAACTCCGGAATAGATTCCGGTGGTAATAGTAATTGTTTCTATCACTCCGGGAAATCTCATGCCCTTGTTATAAATTATCTTTGATATATAAAAATATATATACATCACTCAAAAACACCATTCCGGTGATACACTCAGTTGATCTGGATCTACCAATAGACACAAAAATAAGCCCAAACTTAAGTGTGTTTCCCCTACATGCTCGATAGTGTGTGGGCATGAAAATGGAAACTATTTCTTTTTCAATAATCAATAACGGGGTCGTGGAAAACCATATTGAAACCCATATACTAAATGAATAAATTGTTGAACTTGTTGGTTATTATAAAAATCTCCCATTACTCATGATACCAAACTTACCCAAGACTATTGGTTCCAGTGTTGCCTGTGAAAAAATTTCTGGTTCACGAATACCTTTGTCTCGTCTTGTAATCCGGTAATTTTCCTATTTTTTTTACTATATTATGATATCCTACACGATGTATCATCATCATGCATTGTCTGCAGAAATTATGGATATCAAGAATATCGAGTGGGCCCAAGTATGTACTCTGTTCTTATGGAGGAGTAATTCCCATATCAGAACATCGAGGTAATAAACACTTCTAGAATTACCCAGTAGCTAACTTTATCTTCACCAAGTTTGCGGTGTGACTCTTGATAGCTCCAAAGTAAAACCTCCAGAATATATATTATCCCAATAACCTCATGGTCAAAGGATGCATTGTAATATAACCGTGTTGCAATATGATTCTAAGGACAAAGATGTCTTAGTGGAATCTCTTAGCATATAAATCTACTTAGGGGATACCTAGCCATATCGTTCCCTTCCAACAATATGTTATTCATTGATGTTGATAAAAACAATTTCCATGACCAGGAAAACATAGTCATCAAACATCCAACAAATTAGTCGTAAAAGGCAAGACTAGGGTTTGGTTATGTGTTCATGTTAGTACACGTGAGCGTTAGTTTTCCTCCGGATCTCATATTCTAGAACCACGTCAATTATAGCATAATAATATAAATCATAACTATGAAACAAATGTATAAATATTATTGCCTTTTGGGCATACATCCAACAGTCTCCCACTTCCACAACTGGCAATAATCCGTTTGCATAAGTCAATCAAACATCTAGAAGATGTGAGTGAACACTCATGTAAACAATGTGTTAGGGATATTTTTCATCAACCCCTTCCGAGGTTGTATGAACCATTTTGTATTTATGAAGAAAATATTCCTTTCATAATAATCCTTGATCATAAGATCAACTGCAATCCAGGCTATTCTATGTGAAACCTTGGTAATTCAACTAAGAATACAGTTTCACCGTTTTCACAGATCATCCTGAATCTTTTGTAAAATAACAAACCTAGTCCATATAATAAACCGATAGCCAAAATATTAGAAGTATTTAAACTTCTACCCTTTACTTCTATTGTTGTAGTGTTCGTAAATTTATTTTAAATCAATTAAGAAAATCTAAATCTTGCTATTCATATAATCAGAAGATTATATCTTAATCCTTGGTTAATATTGATCACACAATTACCATTAAATCTTATCTACACATCTCCTAATTTATTTCTTATAATGTAACTCTTACATTATAAGCCAATTCTCCATCCTTTTGAAGAAACATATTCAAAATATCTTTGAGGATAATACTCATAATAATTTGGAGCTAATTCAACTTTTACCAAATTCAATTTTCGAACAATTATTATTTTTATATGTTTTGACATAATGCATTGTCTAAGAAATTTGTACTACGACCATAAATGATAAATCATTTGATCATTTCTCACCAATGTTTTTCAACATTAGATCTTGCATTCGAAATTCCAATTCCACCTGGGAACTTAGCTCTCTTAAGTTCAAACTATTGTTTGAAACTTCATGCAGTTATCTATCACATATCACTTATATTAATTTTCACTCGGAATTTTAATCCTCTGTGAATTAATAACATTTCTATTTGACGTATCTTAGAAAATATCATTTTCAAAGATACATCTTTTCTGTCAAACATTTTTTTTTAAAATTTCTAATAATTTAGATATCATTAAAATAACTCCCATTGACTTAAAAGAAAACCTGACTTGTATAATTTTCCATGAAGTAAAAAAAACTCTCGTTTTACTTCCTAAATTATATCGCCAGTCCAAATTTTGTACCAACTAGATTTTATTTGTATAAAAAAATTTAGCCCTTGTATAATAAACTTTGTATTTGACAAAAACCCTCAAAGTGTAGTTAGTACAAGAACTCGATTAATTTTCCTTCAAAGGAATTTGTTTTTGTTATTTTCTCATACCGACTTATTATACAGATTGATAAAGCTTTGCTACAGATCATCAGATCTTTAGTAGTTAACTCTTGATTTTGTTAAGACAAAATAAGCTATATGATTATTCCATTAGGAATTCCTTCAAGTTTCTCAACTTGAACTTAACGGTATAAAATACATTTTTACTCTAATTATTTGTATATTTCAACCCTTTTATTATCTTTACTAATTACATGCACATCATTTATTCAAGTAGCCTTGAATCTTTGTGTGTTTTCATGTTATGTATTTTTCTTGATAAGGAGCCATGCCTCAAACCGCAATGGCTCTCGGTTTTAGTCTAAAAGGGTTGTCAATTAAAATATTGCTTCGTCTTGAACAACTCTGATAACTATTTACGGAGATTCATCAATCCCTTCAAGAAATACTATCCTTCCACTAAATTCAACAAGGAATTAATTCCTTAAAATCACATATTCCTAGCAACAAAATTTTGTCACTTATGCGGTGGTTCCAAATGAGGATTTCTAATGTAAAATTGGAACAACCAACAAAGTATAACTTTGTTGTTTTAATCTTAGGATCAAGTTTCAGTATTTCAGAAACCTTTAGATTCTAAGACTAATGTGTCTCTTTATAGTTTGTCTTTCGAAACTATGACACAAACTAAAGACAATAATTTGTGCTAAAATAAAACTTCAGTTACTATACTATTCCATGGGTAATATCAAGAACCTATTTGCAAAAGAATTCTTCTTAATGTTTGACGTTGTCTCACTCAATCAAATATGACCTTATAACTTTCAAGACATCACTAGGACATAACTTCTAATTTTTTTGTGAAGTCCTTTTTTTTACTTTTGATCCCAAAATATTTCAGAATAAATGTGTGACGCCCCTGGATCGGGTACTATGGGATTTCAACGTTCCCGCCAGAATCCACATAATACCGATCCCGAGTTGTCAATTTTTGGTAATCATTAGAACAATTCACGAATATTCCGCAACAACAACAGAAGATACATAGAACACGACTCCAACGAGTCAAGAATACAAGTGATACAATACAAATATCAAAATAATAGCGGAAAACAAAATGATATCCGACTACGGACAATATACAAATTGGACTAAGAGTCCTGAAGATAAACGATGGCATCCAATCCCTCCTCGGGCCAAGCCGGAGGGATTCCCAAGCTAACGGCGTCAGACTTCAAACCTGTTGACTGCATTTTGGAATATGCAGCCCCAAAGGGATCAATACGGTAAAGTGCTAGCAAGATATGAAATACTAGTAAGTATGCCAAACACTTCACAAGCTATCAGTGCTTTGAATTCCAGGAGAGGAGGCTAGTGGTTGAAGCGGCAAGCAGCACTAACAAATTATAGAGATCCGCCAACTTCCGCCTATTAGAAAGGGAAGAGAGAGCGCGACAAAACCAACTACAACTACTCACAAAGAACAATACCCATCCAGAAATTATCCCCCTCAACCAATGCCAGGAGGTAACCCGAGGAAAACTCACACATGTTGAAACAGTTGAAATAGTGATCTCGTTATCGCACAGGTTAAAAAATGTTATTAGGTGTAAGTTATCCGACTCTTGTTAGCCAGCACTTCCTCCAAAATTGTCACATAATCGCGGACGACACACCTTTTCAAAAAGATTTAACCCTGCAGGGATGCACTACTGTAGCCATACGCACCGAGACTATCTTGAGACTGTCGGCACACCACTTCACCTAACCACAAACAAGTCCAGGGGTCGAGACTGCATCGAGAGTCCGACCGATGCTTCGAAGCGGAACTAACCATTTGAGCCTACGCGCGAAGCGGATCAAACCTGACCGGAGCTGTATGCTTCATGTCATACCGTGAAACCTATATAATTGTACGCACATCGGTAACATACCATCATCATCCTCAACGGCGTTGCCATCGTACCTGCAGACTTGTGATGTGCGTACAACAAATGGAAAGCCCAGACTATATTGTGGCATCCTGGACAAGAGTGCAGCGGGTCTAATAGGTTGTGAAGGTTCTCTTTACCTTCCACAATGTGGTTAGCGTGCTCATTCTTGGATCAGCGGACAATAACCTTTTCCTAACTCGACACCAGAGGGACCAAAAACCTTTAGGGGCTCCCGTCGGTGCCTTAACTAGAATTCAAATTAATTACTACCCCAAGCATTAAGATCATTTAATTAAGTTAAACCAACATATCATACTAGTTAGGTGACAAGGGACCACACTCGGCCAAGGGAGCTAAGCATGCACTACGACTCGCAAGACCAACAAGGTAAACAAACAACAAGGTACTAGGATGTGGAGGGAAGGTTATATCGTGGCTGCAAGATAAATGTGTGGATGGGATTGCAACCAAGAATCATAATACAAGTATAGCATAATATACAGCTACAAGCGTAGGTAGCAAATGAGGAATCTTCAAACATCGATAACAAGTGAGTAAAGTTTGCCTGGAATCCAGCTTGTAGAGGTAGCAGAACTTATCGTTGCTCAGATCATCTCAACTTCCTATCCGCGAAAAAGCAAAGCACTAGAAGAAACACCATATGCAACAATTGCTTCTAGGGAAAAAGATCAAGCATTATTATATTTTATATGCATGATGTACGAGATGCAACTTAACCAATTTAAGCGGACTTGGTGTCCACGCAATTTATTTATAGGTTCAAGTTGTTTATCTAACCATCAAATTAAATGTTGATTAACATAAAGAACAAGTTATAGGTGAGCTACACAATATTAAATGGAATAGAGCATAATTGAATTAAGTACCCCAACATATTCCATGTTTGTTGTTTAGGAGCACATACATAACACTACTAAAATGCAAGATGAGATGCAAACATGAGCATGGATGACAAATTCGGATTCTATGCAATTTTATGATAAAAATAGACATAAAGTTTGTATTGTTTGGATTTGTAAAACAAAAGATATGAGCATATGAAGTTAGGGGTGTTTTATATAAAAACTGGGACCTGTGCGTGAGGAAAACAGAGATCTGGAGGGCTCTGGTACAAAAAGAGAAAGTCCAGGGGCCTGAACAGAAAAGATCCACAAAAGGAGTGGATACCTTGCCTGTACCGTGATTCGAACCTGGTTCTCCGAGGTGAAGATCAAGACTTTAGTACCCCCAACATATTCCATGTTTGTTGTTTAGGAGCACATACATAACACTACTAAAATGCAAGATGAGATGCAAACATGAGCGTGGATGACAAATTCAGACTCTATGAAATTTTATGATAAAAATAGACATTAAATTTGTATTGTTTGGATTTGTAAAACAAAAGATATGAGCATATGAAGTTAGGGGTGTTTTCTGTAAAAACTGGGACCTGTGCGTGAGGAAAACAGAGATCTGGAGGGTTCTGGTACAAAAAGAGAAAGTCCAGGGGCCTGAATAGAAAAGATCCACAAAAGGAGTTGATACCTTGCCTGTACCGTGATTCGAATCTGGGTCTCCGAGGTGAAGATCAAGACTTTAGCCACCGGGCGGTGCAGCTTGTTGTATTGTATACCAGAGTTGTTACTAGATGAAGCAATCAAGAGAAGTTTTATGAACTTCGAAATAGACGGTCAAAAGTTCAGCTCGGCTGCAGAACGCGACAGCGAGTGGGCGAGGCCAGTGACAACCATCTAAGAGCGAAGATAGGTGTCTGCAGGGTGCTTCTGCGTACGGAGGGTGTGTGTGCGTGCCAGGTGCAGATGTGGTGTGTGTGTAGTGTATACATGGGAGTGCAAGATTACGAGCCGCAGCCTGCTACTGCGTCCATGGCGACCAACGCCACCGGAGTAACCCGCACGGCGGCGAGGACACAAAGCAAGAAGGGAAATGAGATATGTCCTCGGGGATAGGGTGCTCACCCTGGGTTGCGTGGTGGAGTTGTACACACTCAGAGGCGGCCGTGGATGATGAAGACGACGACAACCTGGCGCTCTCGCGGGCGAACGACATCGAGGAAGATGAGCTCGTTTTCGACGCAACTTGGTGTCCCAGCCAGATTCCTTGCGGCTGCATGGTGTAGTAGAAGGTGGCGCACCTCCACGACATGATGACTTGGCTCAGGAGTTCGCAGATAAACGAGGCAACGAAGATGGACAACCTTGAGGATCCTAGAGAGCACCGTCTTGGCATGGATATGGTGAGGCAAGAAGGATGGGAAAATTGGCGGTTGTGTGTGGAAAGCAGAAGAGGAGCCCTACGGCTACCTCCTGGACAAGGTATAGGCGGGAGGGGTGCCGGATGGCCGTCATTCACATCAAGAGATATGTAGCCATGGATGGATATGTTCATACATTGCATGACGTTGGCAAGGAAGAAGAGACAAGTGCTTCCTGGGTTGGGCCGATAGTTGACTGGTCCGTGGAGGGGCTGCTGCCCTCAAAATAGTTTCTTTATGTTTTAATTTTTATTAATTTCCGAGGAAATAAAAGAGGTTTGGAGTACTACTAGAAATAGTTTTGAGGTATCCAAATAATTACAGAAAATTTAGGAAGATAAGAGTTGATGAAATTTAAGTAGTGTTTGCAAGTTGTAAGTGCATGATGATGCATTATGCCATAATGCGAAAAAGAAAACAAACAATTTTCTATTTGGGGAAAACCCTCAGATGTTACAGACTACACCACTAACAAGGGATTACACCCTTACAATCCGTCTGAGCCAAGAGAGAGGGAAAGTTCGACTGTCGATTCTTGGTGTTTCATATTAATCTTCTCAACACCACTAACAAGAGGTGGTTGCTCCGGATAAAAGAAATTAGAAGAAGAGGTATCAAAAGATAAAATCGCCTCTAACTTCAGAGGAAGGTGTAAGAGTCATGCATTAATCAACATATTCAGTGTAGCAAGATCGAATCATAAAAGTGGACGGTTTATGGTAGCTACTCCATCCCGCAACCAAAGCATTACTCCGAACATGAATAAGTGAATCGTCCTCATAGATTTTAACATAGAAGGATGTCATCGTCTGGGATCATCAGGAAACACCGGAAAGGAGAAAAGGATTAATGGTCAACACTAAGATCGTATAACATCCCATGATAGCTAGAAATATGTGACCACACCCACAAGAAAAGGTAAAACAATAGGACTTCGCAATGGTTCTGTGGGCATGAACAACACATGCTCATGAGGCCTTCCCACTTTTCCAATGCTCAGTCTTCTCATCTACTTTTGAAAAACTATATGGATATGCTTTAAATTACACCGAAGGAAAGGAGGGTGTCTCTTTGAGAGAAAAGGCACCCATGAAAACATGTGAAGGAAAACACAAGACTGTAAGAATGGTCGACCGTTCAGATGAGGATCAACACCACTGTCAATACTTCTTGGTTCAGATTCTTTGGCTCGGCGCCACTAACAAGAAATATTTCTCACACCGATGGCGATGTCTTCTAAATCTTTGAATCAAATATATTAGGTTAGAAGGCTAAGAGAACGTCCACCCACGTAGAAGCCTAACACTTTGAAAGATGTATAAGAGAGGAGACTCTAGAGAAAATAAGGTAAAAGGAGAAGTAGAGTAGAGATGCGGAGAAAATAATAATTCTATTCAGACATTTTCAAAATAGGTTTAGCACAAATAGTTGTTACACTCTAGAGACACGACCGTTAGCGAGGTTATCCTACAGGCTTTGCGGACCCGTTGCTTGGATAACTTATACGTCTCAAACGTTTCTATAATTTTTGATGCTCCATTCTTGTTTACTATCCAATACCTTTATGTTTTCACATGTTTTCTTTCGTTTTCTGGATGTTTTTTGTACTAACCTATTGACAAGATGCCACAACGCAAGTTCCTGTTTTCTGCTGTTTTTTTATTTCAGAAAAGTTGTTCTGGAAATATTCTCGGAATTCGACAAAACAAAATCCTAGGACCGTAGAATTCATGGCACGTCAACGAAGTCCAAAGGAAACCTAGATAGGGGCAATGAGGTGGCGACACCACCTGGTGGCGCGCCTCTCTCTAGCCACGCCGCCACATGGTGTGGGCCCCTCGGTCTCCCACCGACATCGCCATTTTGCCTATTTATTCCCCCCATGCAGAAACCCTAAGAGATCAAGCCTCCATGCACGAAAAGTTCCGTAGCTCTCCCGCCATCACCGACAAGTTTCGAGGAACAAAAATCTCTGTTCTGGCACCCTGCTAGGATGAGGAAATGCCCTTGGAGACATCTCCATCAACTCCACCGCCATCTTCACCGCCGTTGCTGACTCCCATGATGAGGATGAAGGGAATATGCCCGAGAGGCAATAATAAAATGGTTATTATCTTATTCCTTGTTTATGATGAATGTTTATTTCTCATGCTAGAATTGTATTAACCGGAAACGTTGATACATGTGTGCTTAATAAACAAACAATGGTTCCTAGTAAATCCTCTCTTTTAACTAGCTCGTTGATTAATAGATGATCAAGGTTTCCTGATCATGAACATTGGATGTTATTAATAACGGGGTCATGTCATTAGAAGAATGATGTGATGAACATATACCCAAAGAGAATATAGCAATGCGATCAAGTCATTTAGTTTACATTGTTATATCAAACATACGAAGTAACTTATTCCTTAGACCTTGAGATCATGTCAATCGCTGATACCGGAAGAGTGCTTTGATGGCATCAAACGTCACACCGTAACAGGGTGACTATAAAGGTGTCGTTAAGTATTCGGAAAGTATTAGTTGAGGATCATGGATCAAGAGTGGGATTTGTCCATCCAAATGACGGAGAGATATACTCTGGGCCCTCTCGGTGATATCACATCGAAACCGCTTGCAAGCACGTGATATGATCACAAGGATGTTATATCACGGGAACGAGAATAGAGTACTTGTCGGTAACGAGATTGAACAAGGTATGGTTGATACCAATGATCGAATCTCGGACAAGTAAAATATCGCGAGACAAAGGGAATAGTTCACGGCGTTGTTGGTTCACACGATCACGAGAGTCATCGTTGAATATATAGGAGTCATCACGGATCTCCAGATCCCGCTGTTGATTATTGATCGGAGAGGAGTCTCGATCATGTCTATCTTATTCACGAACCGTAGGGTGACACACTTAAGGTTCGATGACGCATTTGAGAGGATACGGAATATCGAAGAATATTTTGGACAGCACCGAAATTGTTTCGGGGAAAATTGAAATAGTTCAAGGGGTTTTTCGTCGAATGGTTGTTAATAGAATTAACAAATGATTCGAGGTGCTATATGCAAAAGTTTGTTAATAGAATTAACAAATGCTGAAATAAAGAAATAAAAAGGTTTTATTTATTTATTAAAAGAAAACCTTTGGATTTTCCAAGTGGGAAATTATGGGAGCATGAGTGGGTGTGAGTGGAGCTTCCACTCACATGAAGAGGGAAGAGGTGGGGGCACCACCATGGCTGGCCGCACCCCACCTTTGGGCTGCCTCCCTCTCCCTATAAAAGGAGGGTGAGGGCTCCTCCTCATACACACACTTGGCCACTTCCCTTTCCCTCCACCCGCTGCTCCATTTCATGGTCTCCGGCTTGGCGAAGCCCTGACCGTGGGATTCTTCACCACCACCACGTCGTTGTGCTGCTGGAGTTCCGAGGGATCCTCTACTTCCGCGCCCCGCTGGAACGAGGGAACGGAGGTCGTCATCAACCGTACGTGTGACCGATCACGGATGCACCGCCGGATTGCGGTGCCATCTTCTCGCTATCGGGATCGGTGTGAGTACGACTACGCCAACAACGAGATTTGATCTCGTACCACTTTGAGTCTTCTAGGGTATGTGTTCTCCTTAACCCTCTTGTTGCCCGTTGCACTTCGTCTCCTAGATTAGATCTTGGCCTTTCGGGTATCTCTCGCGTAGGAAAAATTTTGTTTTCTATGCTACGTTCCCCTTCAGTGGTATCAGAGCCGGATCTATGCGTAGATGTTTTGTACGGGTAGAACACATAGGTGTATGTGGGCGTTGATGATCATGTTATTACCTCCTTGACTATTTTATGATCTTAGTGGCATAGTGGGATGAAGCGGCCCGGACTAACCTTACATGTCCACGTACATGAGACTTGTTCCACAACTGACATGCAACTTGTATTGCATAAGTGGCTTGCGGGTGTCTGTTTCTCCTACTATAGTTAAGATCTAATCTATGAAGGGTTGCTAAAAAATATGTTTATCAACGTTGTGGTTGATGTTCGTAGGTATGAACGGTTCTATCCTCGAAAGCCCTAAGCCACGTAAAATATGCAAAAATAAATTAGAAGCGTCTAACTAGTTTTTGCTGGGCATGTGAATTGATATGGTCAATATTACAAATTTGATTATGAGATGATCTATTTTGTAAATTATTGATATACCGTAAGGTATCCATATGGTTGTCTTCTTATTGATGGACAATCAAGTTTGGGGTACCGTGGTACTTGGTACCACGCCGGTGGAATGATTGACATCATACCATAATGCACATGATGGAGATCAAGTGCAAGAAGGACCATATCATATCACGTTATCCTTTCATGTGATGTTTGTGATGTTAATCCTTTTTATGCATCTTGTGTTGCTTAGATAACGATGGTAGCATTATAAGATGATCCCTCTCACTTAATATCAAGATAATAATGTGTTCTTCCTTAAGTATGCACCGTTAAGAAAGTTCGTCGTTTCGAGACACCACGTGATGATCGGGTGTGATAGACTCAACGTTCGCATACAACGGGTGTTTTCGAGCCTAGCATGTACAGACATGGCCTTGAAACACACGCAATACTACGGTTCTACTTGGCGAGCCTAGCATGTACAGACATGGCCTCGGAACACATAACCGAAAGGTAAAGCATGAGTCATATGGATGATATGATGAACATGTCGATGTTCGCCTTTGAAGCTACATCATCTCACGTGATGATCGGTTTTGGTGTAGTGAATTTGGTTCGTGTAATCACTAAAGACGACTAAGAGGGATGTTGTTTTTGAGTGGGAGTTCATGGCTTAATTTGAATTAACTTGAACTTATTTATCATGAACAACAAATCAAAGTGAATTTGCACAACTTGTAGTAGTCATTGGCATCCTCATAACTATCTTACACTTAGATTGTTAATTGAGATATAACTGTTATGATCTGGTAAATACCATTTAAGATTGGTACCGTATTAGTGAAATTTAAAATTGAGTCCTATTGTAAATTTTTGGTATTTCCTACCTAGCTCCATGTGGTTAATGATTGATTAATCTAGAGAGCAAATAATTCCTACTTAGAATCCAGAGTCATGGTTGC
This sequence comes from Alopecurus myosuroides, assembly GCA_028641055.1. Classification (NCBI taxonomy): domain Eukaryota; kingdom Viridiplantae; phylum Streptophyta; class Magnoliopsida; order Poales; family Poaceae; genus Alopecurus; species Alopecurus myosuroides. Next base: position 232,507,455 of record CM054058.1, read on the forward strand.
TTCCGTATTACTTTATCTTCAAAATAATGTTTTGTTGATCAAGGTGATTTAGGGACTGAAAAGAGTTGTTTTCAGAAACAATCAAGTGAAAGATATATTGATATCTAGAAACTTATTTGTGGCAACATGGCTGAGTATAATTTAGCGTGACAATGTATGCTTATATTATTTGAATATATGTAATGATTGAAGACGCTAGGCGTTTGAATATTCCAAGAAGTTGGGCGCTAAAAATTATCCTCTAAATCCCTTCCTTCGAGCTATAGTAGCTTAATCATAAAATTGTTATGAGGGGATGGATTAGAAGTATGGGTAAAGTAGTTTACCTTACTTGGAAAATGCTAAGAGTGGAATCTAGAAGAATGCTATTAATATGGTGATATTAGTAGAACAATCAAACTCAAAGTATGACTCAATGGGTGATAGTATATGACTAACACGCCAAAGAAAATGAGCTAGTAAGACTAGCATTGTTTGATGTTGAATGATTCTTCTATAAAGGAAAGGGAATATTGAAAATAGAATTACAAATAGATATATGGCAGAAAAGAAGATAACTGGAAAAGTCCAGCTCAGGAGTATATACTTGATATACAAGATATAGATGTATTACTAGTTAACAAAGTATTTTTGGTATTTTGATACCACATTGGTTGGTATGAGTTGTCATACAAAGCAACGCAATGAAAGAAATACAAGGGCCTAAAAGGAACTAGTAATAGATGTGGAATCGATTATGACAAGAACATAAATAAAGTGTTATTGTGTTCATTGTCGTATCGAACCAACCAGTCAAGATTTATTTGAAGAACTTAATAATTTGTTATTTTGTTCTAGTCTTTTGTGAGAACAAATGAGATTGTTCAAACTATGATCATATTCCATAATTGATGGATATGTTAATATAAATCATGTTGGTAAAGTAAACATCTATAAGACTAAATGCTAAACGTTGCAAGACGTTGAAGAGTTTCACTTAAATTGTGACACCACCATTTTAGTTCATATCGGAAAGGAAAACATGAAGGAACTCCATATTGATGGACTTCCGGAGTCATTTTATTGACGCTTGTGAGACCTCTTCCAAAAGATGACTAGAATTCCGTTCTTAGGCCAAAGTAGAATGGACGACTAATTTAGTGGAGATTATACATATTGATGTATATAGTCCATTATGTGTAGTCATGTATGGTGGATTAATTTTTCCTTCATAAAATTCTGTCGATGATTTAAGTAGATATGCGAGTATATCTATTTAAAGGGAACAGAGTTTGACATTTTGAATTGGTTCAAAAGGTTGTTAATATGAAGTTAAAATCAATGTAACAAGATAATCAAGTATTTATGATTGGATCATAAAGGATAAAGTTTGAGTTACAAGTTTAGCAAAACATCTGATAAGTTGCAGAATTGTTCTACAACTTATACTTCTCGAATACCCCACATTAGATTGGAGTATTCAAAAGACAAAATCAAACCCTGTTTGACATGGTAAGATTAATAAAATTGCCATTATAATTTTGTAGTTTATACATTAGTGACAACCGTTTTTCCACTGAAAAGAGCACCATCATGATCCGCTGAAATTGACAACATATAAGATATGGTTTGGGTAGTGACCCGAATTGTCACTTTCTTAAGTTTTGGTATGCATAGCATGTGTAAAATGTTTACAACCAAAATAGGATAAATATATGTTTATAAGGTTATCCCAAATAAAACATTGGGTATTTCTCCTATCACCAAACCAAAAGACAAATGTTGTTTGTCAGAAAGGGTTGATTTCTCGAGAAAGTAGTTCTTGCGAAACAAGTGAGTGGGAGCACAGTACAAACTCAACAAGGTTAGAGAATCTTCGTTATCATGTCAAGAGTAGCGCAGCACTGGAAGTTGTTCCGGGGTTTACTATTTTGACTAAGTAGAAGACACTACAAATGTTGTAGATACTTCAAATGAGTTTGCGAACTGTACCAGAAAAGTCCAAAAACTTTGTACTTAGAACAACTTGTGGTTTAAGTGTAAAGTGTTGTTTTGACAACAAAAGGACCTGGACCTTATAAAGGAAGCAAATGATGGGCCCTGACTTCGTAAAATTGACTATGAGTCATTATATCCGCCATAGTATCCTTGTATGAATATCAAGTATGTGACTTGGTAGTCCTTTCGATAGGCATGATGCCTAGCGATAGCAAAAGGGTCTATATAGTGACAAAGACATGGATTTTACATCTTATTAAAATTGTACTTATCGAAAAGTTGTTTTCGACGAAGTTCAAAGAGTTAACTACTACAAGATTTTGATCTTCCGTAGTGATGCTTTAGTCTTTGCGGATAGTTCTAGCAAAAGGTTACATATTATGATATGGCAGTTGAATAACAAACCAACTCTCCTCTCAAGGAAGTTTTATCAAGGATGTGTACTTGACACAGTCTGAGAGTTTTGTAAAATTCAAAAAGGTTGCTAGAAAGGTATGCACACTTCAATGGTTGAAGTGAGCATAACGAAGTTGAAATATCTACCTTAATGAAGTTGTCAAAAGAGTTTGATTCCATCATGAACGATAAAGATGCTTGTAAAGTTACAAGAAATTAAGTGGGAGCGCTATGACATATTTCCAATACTTTATGTAGATGACATATGGTTGATTGGAAAATATGTATTTTAAATTAACACGGTTAAGATTTTCATATTGATGAAAGGCTTAGAAGATATTGGGCATCGATATCTATAAAAGATGGATTGAAGCGCCTGATATGATTGAAGCCAAATTACATAGATGAAATATTGAAGTAAGTCAATATACAATTGATAAGAAGGAGTTCTTGTCACATGGAAAATAATTGAGCAAGATTCATGTGTTTTGACACATGATGAGCATCATTGAAATTGAGATTTCTAAGTCATGTTTCCATGCTATGTACACAACCAGATGAGTCCTATGCTATAAAATTTACAGTAGGATAATTCATATGATGATTAGACAACAGTGGGAGAGATCCTTGTGTCATTTTAGAAATGCTAAGGATATGTTTTCCTATATAGTAATGACAAAATAATAGTTGTAATATGTTACACTAATAGTCTTGTCATTTATTCAAGTAATTTTATCTCAATTAAAATATGTGATGAAGGGTAGCACAATAGGATGGAAGAAAGTTCCATGCTGGATTTGAAAGAGTTTCAAAATTAAAATATTGTGACAGATACTACAACAAAGGCTAAAGTATATCGTTGTGTTGACAACTAATTATAAGCGTATTTTGTGTCAAGGAGTTCTTTATTGAACTTGGTGAATTTCCAAGAATGCTGAAACTATGAAGCTACATTTTCACAATGTTAGTAACATCAGTTTAAGCTGAGGAATTAAGGTATCACCGGAACTTGGTGAGTTTCCAAGAATGCTAACACTATGAAGCTACATTTTCACAATGTTAGTGACATCAGTTTAAGCTGAGGAATTAAGTTTTCACGAATTGACTATATATATACAAAGCCATCTCATTAGAGAATGAGTGATGCGTGTAGACGCAAAGAACATGCAAATACAATAGGACCTGAACAGTTCAGATCTTTTTGATGATGTTTACCGCATGCGAAGCATGGTAATAACACTGGTACGCCATATGTGTTAAAGTGCTTACAGACTAGATTATTGACTCTAGTGCAAGTGGGAGACTGAAGGGAATATGCCCGAGAGGCAATAATAAAATGGTTATTATCTTATTCCTTGTTTATGATGAATGTTTATTTCTCATGCTAGAATTGTATTAACCGGAAACGTTGATACATGTGTGCTTAATAAACAAACAATGGTTCCTAGTAAAGCCTCTCTTTTAACTAGCTCGTTGATTAATAGATGATCAAGGTTTCCTGATCATGAACATTGGATGTTATTAATAACGGGGTCATGTCATTAGAAGAATGATGTGATGAACATATACCCAAAGAGAATATAGCAATGCGATCAAGTCATTTAGTTTACATTGTTATATCAAACATACGAAGTAACTTATTCCTTAGACCTTGAGATCATGTCAATCGCTGATACCGGAAGAGTGCTTTGATGGCATCAAACGTCACACCGTAACAGGGTGACTATAAAGGTGTCGTTAAGTATTCGGAAAGTATTAGTTGAGGATCATGGATCAAGAGTGGGATTTGTCCATCCAAATGACGGAGAGATATACTCTGGGCCCTCTCGGTGATATCACATCGAAACCGCTTGCAAGCACGTGATATGATCACAAGGATGTTATATCACGGGAACGAGAAAAGAGTACTTGTCGGTAACGAGATTGAACAAGGTATGGTTGATACCAATGATCGAATCTCGGACAAGTAAAATATCGCGAGACAAAGGGAATAGTTCACGGCGTTGTTGGTTCACACGATCACGAGATTCATCGTTGAATATATAGGAGTCATCACGGATCTCCAGATCCCGCTGTTGATTATTGATCGGAGAGGAGTCTCGATCATGTCTATCTTATTCACGAACCGTAGGGTGACACACTTAAGGTTCGATGACGCATTTGAGAGGATACGGAATATCGAAGAATATTTTGGACAGCACCGAAATTGTTTCGGGGAAAATTGAAATAGTTCAAGGGGTTTTTCGTCGAATGGTTGTTAATAGAATTAACAAATGATTCGAGGTGCTATATGCAAAAGTTTGTTAATAGAATTAACAAATGCTGAAATAAAGAAATAAAAAGGTTTTATTTATTTATTAAAAGAAAACCTTTGGATTTTCCAAGTGGGAAATTATGGGAGCATGAGTGGGTGTGAGTGGAGCTTCCACTCACATGAAGAGGGAAGAGGTGGGGGCACCACCATGGCTGGCCGCACCCCACCTTTGGGCTGCCTCCCTCTCCCTATAAAAGGAGGGTGAGGGCTCCTCCTCATACACACACTTGGCCACTTCCCTTTCCCTCCACCCGCTGCTTCATTTCATGGTCTCCGGCTTGGCGAAGCCCTGACCGTGGGATTCTTCACCACCACCACGTCGTTGTGCTGCTGGAGTTCCGAGGGATCCTCTACTTCCGCGCCCCGCTGGAACGAGGGAACGGAGGTCGTCATCAACCGTACGTGTGACCGATCACGGATGCACCGCCGGATTGCGGTGCCATCTTCTCGCTATCGGGATCGGTGTGAGTACGACTACGCCAACAACGAGATTTGATCTCGTACCACTTTGAGTCTTCGAGGGTATGTGTTCTCCTTAACCCTCTTGTTGCCCGTTGCACTTCGTCTCCTAGATTAGATCTTGGCCTTTCGGGTATCTCTCGCGTAGGAAAAATTTTGTTTTCTATGCTACGTTCCCCTTCAGAGGAGGGAGTAGTTCTCCCCCGGGGCTGAGGGATCTACCTGTAGCTATGTGTTTCATCTCTTTCTCCCATGGTGTAATCTTTATGTGATCATGATCTTTGTAATCTAGTTGAATAAGTAGATTTACTCCTCATCTATTATTCTACTCAAGTGGTTTTGTTATGAGATCTGCATAGACACTTTGACCCATGGTGTAAAAGTGACAGTGTGTGCATCGTGTGTGTAATTTATCATGATTTATAATGTGTGTTGGATGACCCTATGAAATTGTGGTGTTTGTCTGAAACAATCTCGGACTCAAGGTGACAGTGTGGGGTACCTAGTGGGGAATGCAACTATAAGGTGTGCTTTCATAGCCCTAAGGAATGATTGGTGTTTGTTATCCAACCTGAGAGTGGTTGGGAGTAGCATAGTGAAGAGATGATATTTATTTATTCAATTTTGTTATTATTGTTGAGAGTGTCCACTAGTGAAAGTATGATCCCTAGTCCTTGTTTCTAAGCATTGAAACACCATTTACAACCAGTTCTTCTACATGTCTGCTTGCTGCCATTTTTTATTTCAGATTGCTATTATAACTTATAATCGTCCATATTACTTGTATTTCGCTTTCTCTTCGCCGAACTAGGGCACCTATACAACTGAAAATTGTATTAAGTGTGTTGGGGAAACAAGAGACTTCTTGTATTGTAATTGTACGGTTGCTTGATCAGAGGGATACCTTTGACCTCTACCTCCCTGAGTTCGATAAACCTCTGCACTTGGAGGCCCAACACTGTCTACAAGAATAGAAGCGTGCATAGACATCAAGCTCTTTTGTGGTGCCATTGCCGGGGAGGTAAGGTAAAATGTACTCACATCCTAGTACTGTTGCCGGTGTGTGAGTGCTCGAAGTTATTTCCTTTAGATTCTGCAATGATATCTTTTTGTTTCTTGATTTTATTTTCACTAGTTAGGCTTATTTTCATTTGATCCTTGTTTTTACTAGTAGGCTTAATGGAAAACAACAAAAATATGATAGAGCTTTATAATCTTTATATTGAATTAGGACATGATGCTTTCGAAGAGAAAATTAAAAAACCTATGGAAGTTTGCTTGCATAATAGTGATAGAAATGTTGTTAGCATTAATTCTTTAAACATCGTTATATCTAATGCTATGAAAAATTCTATGCTTGGTGAAGATAGTTTTTATGAAAATGATATTTTTAGTTCCCCAGCTTTAGAGGAGAAAATTTGCTCTGATGATACTTTATCTCCCATATGTGATAATTCTTATGATGCTTGTGATATTTTAAATCCTCCTACTAAAAGTATTCCTTTTAAAGTAGCTATGAAAATTGTTGAACGTGTTATGAATAACTGCTATTTTGGAGTTGGACTGTCCATCCTAGTGATCATTTACTATTTATACATGAATTATGCGAGTTGTTCAAGTGTGTAGGTATTTCAATGGATCAAGTTAAGAGGAAGCTATTCTCTTTGTCACTTAGGGACAAAGCAAGTGAGTGGTATGAGCAACGATCCCCATCATTTGGAGTGGAAGGAGCTTCAATCTCTATTTTACTCTAAATTTTATCCTCCTCATGAATTGCATTTAGATAGGAATTACATTTATAATTTTTTTCCTCGTGATGGAGAAAGAATTTCTCAAGCTTGGGGAAGACTGGAAACATTAATACTCAAATGTCCTAACCATGATCTTCCTAAGGAAATAATTGTTACTAATGTTTATGCAAGACTTTCAGGACATTGAAAGGATTATCTAGATGCTTGTTCAGAGGGTTCTTTCACAAGTAAGAAGGTTGAAGCTAAGTGGAATATTCTTGAAAAAATTCAAAACAATAGTGAAGATTGGGATAACGACAAAGTTAAAGAATTAGATATAAACTAGGAAATGTGCCCGTGCGTTGCTACGGTTTAGTTTGAAATTCACTATGGGTTAATCTTTTTATGATGTGTTAAGACACCCTTAATTCTTAACAGGGCTGCCATAGATATTGTTAAGAACTACTGCATGCCTGGCATCGTATATATCGTCGTCAATAAACTCGTTCAAACAACAAAAACTTTTAGATTAATATGAACATAGAGATGCATGTCATTGATACTCGATCGGATGGTTCACTTAGAAAAACCTCAACTAACTGAAGTAGACGTCCACACACCTGTGCTGCCTTGTATCGATGTACTGGCCGGTGGCCCATATGTCTTGTTCAACGCAGATCGTCTCCATAATTTTGTGTCAATCTGGTTGTTCATCTTGCTCATTTTGACCTTATGGATTTTCGAGTTGTCTCGCGCTCGTCTCGCATGTAGAAATTTTTATATACTCCCTCGTGTCCGAAAAACAGTGTTGCCATGTCTTCCTACAAGTTGAACCTAACATGTTGATTCCTCCCGACACTTTATATTTATAGGAAACATGCCCGTGCGTTGCAACGGGAAAAGAAAAAAACATCACACCCCTAACCTAATAGGGACTCAAGAACCCTCACAAGATCTGCGTCCTCTATTTCACTCTTTCTGTCTATTATATAATTCAGTGAATGACGACACATTAAAAGGTAAAGTGATAATTTTGAAAATCATTATCCACAACATTCTCACTACAGACAGAAGTTGAAAAGGATTTCAAAACAAATGAACAATAAGGAAATTTTGACCTACTTTATTACCACGAATTCGATGTGGATCGATCGATGCAACCACAGTGGAAAAAAACACGGATAACTATCGATTTAGCCTAGCTATGCAGCCACATTAAAAGAACTATGCTTTTTATAAAAAGTAGTTTCCGCCCATGAATCATGAATTTGACTAATAACTTTGAACTTGGAATTGAACTTCTATTTTTGTCAAATGCCAAGAAAAAAATCGGAGATGTTCAACCTGCTTTCTGGCTTGAACAAACAAATTTCATGTATGTTATCCAGAACAAAGGTGCATATTATACACCATTAAGAGCTGCTGGTACACCTTTTTTTTGTTCCGCTCTGAAGTTAAATTAGATTTAAATCTGGTATGTAAGAGAACTACACTCGTAACTAACTAATGTATTCGAGAAAAGTTAAAGCGCTGGACATTAAATGGATCGGAACATATTGGCTGTGACATACCTTTGACAAATAATTTGATGCTTATTTCTTTTACGAAATACAGACACGTGCAGCAAGGCGGCACCGGCCGGCGTTGTTTAGGGCCGCAGTCAGTCACAGGCTCGTGGCATCACTGAGTGCCGGAGCTGCTGCCACTTGCGGGCATTGGGTGAGGGCAACACCATGGTGTCGGTGAACAGTTAACTTGAAAATTGTTCGAGAGCTTAATTACTGGGATCGTGTGTTACAAAGCCAATTAAGCCATCTAAATCGTGTACACATTGAGCATGAGCCATGCAACAGCCATGTTGCAGTCCTCTAAATGCTTATACGTGAGCCGCGAGGTCCTCTCGGAACGCGCAGGCCGATGGTGGGTTGTTGTTTGCAATGCCGACATGTTCAATCAGCCATCGAGGATGGCCCACCAGCTTCTGGTGCACGGCCTGCATGTATGGATAGTGGGGATGACCTGATGAGTTTCTGCATGCGTCTGTGTCTTCCCGGCAGAGCAACTCGTTGTCGACGCTGACGAGGTGATACAGGTGGCCGGTAGAACTTCACTACTTTAGGGAGACCAGGTTGCTTCGGTGATAGAAGTCTGCAAATTTTCCAATCGATGGTCCCTGCATCCTCGAGAACCAACACGGAGTCCGGGCAAAGACTGAAATTGATGGACGTGAAACAGCTGCCGTAGTGCCGCAAATAACTTTCAACACTACCTTAATCTTGATGGCATCGATCTCAGAAACATGTTGCGCTGATTGCAATTGGCCAGCACAGGGTACTTCCCCTAATCTGCATGTGCGGGCAACTCCTCTCAATCGTGTCCGTGGCCTGGGTGCAGCAGCGGCGTAGCAAACGACTCGTTCGTGTCCGTCGCCACCTACGACATCTATCACGCCTTCTCGGCGTACGGCTGGGACTGCGCAGCCATCAAGTCAATGCCATCGGTGCAATTTTTATCGGCGACTCGTGTGCACCCTCGACTGCACGGTGTGTCTCCTGGAGTTCGCCTACGGCGACAAGCTCCGCGCGTACGCCGACGGCATGGATGCCTCATGTCCGCACTACCATGGCGTTGTTGCAGTCCCGACCTCCGTTTCCTCCCCGCTCGCCCCCTTCAGCCCAGCCTTGACGACCTCATCTTATTCCCCCACGTAACGGACCTGGCCACCACGCGTTGCCGGAGATCACGGCAGGCCCGATCAGAAACTCATCCTGAGGGACTTTCTTCATGATGGCCAAGTTGATGTGGCCCTCATCGACGGATGTGGTGAGGATTATGAGCCTCTGGCACGTGCCGGTTTAGCAGTGCGTGGCTGGCTGCAGAAATCCGACATGTGCCTGGAGAAGATCTTGGCAGATAGGAATTAGGAACCGGTCCTCCATGATGGTCTTCAGGAACACGCCTCCATTGTGAATCGAATCCAGGCGGTGGACTGATTGGTTCAATGATAATCGATCTGATCTTGAGAGGACAAAATCGAGGCGGGGAGCGGATTACTTCGATGACAATCGATCAGATCTCGAGTGGAGGCGACACGCCCTTGTTCGTTCCCTATATGGGTTGGAGGAAGGAGAAAGGATCCTCTCAGATGTCCTCATGTGGTGGACGGATCGGTATTCAGTTCAGGATGACAAGCAACTCACGTCTAGTCGTACGATAAATAGCAAGCGGAAAGCGCAAACATAGACGGACGAATGCGTAAAAACTTGGACGGACGAAAACGTACCAAAAAAAGGGAGGAAGAAACCTTCCTCCCTTTATTATTAGGTAGGTATAGATAGCAAAAATGCCCGTGCGTTGCTACGGACTGATCTTGTACACCTATGACATACCTACTTATACTTCTTCACGGTGTATTTATTTTTTACTTCAAACGAGTTTGGTATGTCGTTTTTGTAGAATGCCGTTTTTGGCCTCGCATTTTAGACCTTTTGAACATTAAATATTAATAATAACTATGGTCGAGCATTGCTATGGCTTGATTTTATTTTCACATGACGCGGTCCCGTAGCAATTGCCGCGTACTGATACTCGACCCTAAAATTGATCGACCGTGTGGCCTAACATTTGTTCGACATTTTCCCATTCTCTCCTTGAGCATCCTTGTAGAAAGTCTAACTAAAGTAAAAAAAAAATATGATGCATCCATTTGCAGCGATATTTTCATGGACTCTCTAATTCTCACACTATATTTCACCTATCTATATTTTAATTTCTTGGAACAAACAAATCGATATAACTCAACAAAACAAGCAATACTATTAATTCATTTATTAGATAAGAACTACATAAATTAAGTCATTAGTAATTTAAATATGTTTAAATTTGATTTACTATTGGTTTTCATATTTAAGTTTTACAATACTTTTATTTCATCTACTCACCACACAAAGCGTTGATATTTCGTGTCGTGAACATGATGGCCTGCAGCACCACAACACTGTGCTCCATGGTTCTTCTTGAGAAGGGCATCGGCACAGCCTAGTTGAAAAGGCAGGGTGACATCATATATTCACAGTGCTGACCACTCCCGCTATAGGAACATGTCCAGGCCATGCTTGAATATTCAGACCGACCCGTCGCATACAGAAGAAGCTTTCGTGCACTGAAACTCCAAAGTTGAGCCACCACTGAAACTCCAAAGTTGAGCCACCACCTGTCCTGCACGATGGCGTAGCATAGGAAACTCCTCCTGTTGCTCTGCGCCTCAAACGCTGGCTATGAGCTGAGCACGTGACGGATAATCCGGTAGCGAGCTTGCAGAGAGCGACTTCGCGAAGCAGATGGACAGGACACGACCGAACGGCAAGCAGGCAGGAAAGCGCGTGCCGACCATCCTGAAGTTGGAGCAGTGCAGCAGCCACATTGGCATAGCCGCAACTATTTCTACAGTTCAAGCTACTTGTCGTCCACACCATTCTCCGCCACGAGAGCTGCCCGGACGGTGACACTGATCATGAGACGACCACCAGTGGAGCCAGATGTACCCCGGACGCCTGAACAATTTCACCATCCTCCCGTTGCTTTCTATTTTTACCGCCAGCTGGACGGACCAATCAACAAATCTCCGGCCACATATCGCTGGAGCATGGAGGCGACGCCTCCGGCTGGGAAAGTTGCACATATAGTGTCTCCGATCGTCGGACCAGAACCCCTCCCGACTTCCAGCTTGGACACCATGGAACATGAATGGATTGGAGACTTGAAAGAAGGGGAGCAAATAAACAAATCCAGATCTGCATCACGCAACTTCATTGGGGAAGGATCCTACAGATTTTAGAACGGATCGATCGGCAGCTGTGGTGGAGGGGCCCTTAGCATCTCGTTATGGTGGCAAAGGGTACCTGGCATCGGGGCAATGCCGGAGTATAGGGAGGAGCTGGATCGTCGGGTGTCATGCATACCTGGCTATTCTCAAGGCAGTGAAGTCATGTATGCGGACAGCAAGCCACGGTGCACCATTGCGTTCAGGAAAAATTGTCCGAAGCGCCCAACACCGTCGTCGACACGGTCGACAATGACAACCGTTGCATGTTATGCTTATAGACAGGTGCTCCCTGTCTTCCTCTTCTCTGACGAGTAGCCCCGTGGTTGCCTCGCTTGGACATGACTCGCCTTGCTCGCCCGGCGACCACGTCATGGCTACCACGAGCGGCATTCCTCGCCGGGATCCACGGCAACAACAGTTTCTAATTTTGCGGCGTTCCTTGCCGGGATCCATGGCCATGACATGTTCTACCTCTTGTACCTCCCCAGGCACCTCTACGGGCTTACTGATCGAAAGGATTAGCCAAGTTTTCTAGCATCACATCTATAGTTTCCTAGTTGTATATGAACGATTTGGACGTGGACACATGCACATGCAACACACCAAGGAAACAATACGCCAAGATGACTTGTTGCCTGAACCAAGTTGTATATGATAGGCGGATGTCGAAATTAGGCCTTCTATTATTCCGACCCAACTCTTCCTATTCTAATAGGATAGGATTAGTAACTTGGCTAGCGCTGGCCCAAAACAACCAACGATCAGGACGAGCACGAATCGATCCGGGGAAAACGAAAAACGATGAACCGATATGTAACTTACCAATGGCATTGGTGGGTAATTTATCTGAACTTTAGGGGCAGTTTCAATGACCTACCAAACCAAGGAAGCCTTAACGCCTTTATTATTAGGTATAGATTAGGTATAGATTTGTTTGAATTAAATTGTTTGATTGAGTGGATCTTGTTTCCTAGAATGTGTAGATGTGTTGAACCTTATTATTAGGTTGTTTTCTTGCAATATAACTACATTAGTAAGTGTGTGCATGTTTGGAAAAGTCAAATGGAAATAGAAGTAGCATTTGTTATTTTTCCTAGTTTTATTATTTGATGTATTGTGTGAACCAATCTTTGTAGGATTATTTTACCTAAGTTGTGATGTGGTTGTGATGAGTCCAGTACCATTTTGGTACTATTATTTTTATGCTATTACCTCTGTTATCTTGCACCTTATTTTATAGCAAAGCATGTGTAACATGTGTTGCTTGTTTTCACTAGTATAAATAGCCTTGTATTGATTGCTTTGTTATTTTAATCTTGTCATGTGTGACCAGAATCTTTGTTACCTCAAAATTTCTTGATATTAGTGGGCCCATAACCCACTGGTCCCATTTCATTTTGGTTAGGGGTACAATTCCCCAACCATACACCTGTGTGAAAATAACATGCATTACTATATGATTGTCTAGTAATTTTCCACCAACATGGTGGTATTTTCATTTATGTAAGTGAGGTGTTTAGTTTTCTTTTTCCATCCTAGTATGATTAGGTGTGGTTCATTTGTTAACATAATATTCCCTTAGGGGTATCATGTTAAGAAGTGTTTCACTATGGCCTTGCTTAAATAGAATATTGTTTGCTAAGGGAATGTTTTCCTAGTGATTGACACTCTATTTTAGAATGATTTTTATTGAGTCTTTGGAGTTTTGAAAATTCTTAGTAGATCTTGTATTAAGTACATAGCTACTTGTTGTATATCATGCACATTGGTTGCTTGTTGGTTAATTAATTGGAAAAACATGTATTATTAGGATGGATTTATGTTTGCTTAGTAGTTGTTCCATAGAATTATTTTAGTATATTTGCTTACAAGCATGTGTAAGGTGTATGTACTGTTAGTAGGTATTTATATTCACGAGTTCCTTGTCATGCATCCTTGTAGCATTATTTGCTTCTCTAGTTGTGAACTAGTCTCACCACTAGATATTATGAGTTGCTCTAGTATTTTTGTCTTTGATTATATGAGTGTGTTAATATTATAGCATGTTTAGGATATTCTTGCCTCAGTTATTATAACATTACTTGTGGATTTTCTTGTTGCTATAGTTGTAGAATACAATTACTTCTTATAGCATGTTTGTGTAGAACTTTCCCTACTAGTATGCTATTAGTGGACTCCAGTGGATGTGTTATTTTCTAGCTTTGTTATATCTTGTAGTGGTTGTGTTTTAGAGTGTGTGCTATGACTTGTTACATTGGTTGAGATACTGGTTTGTTATGTTTTTTCATGATTGATGGATTCCATAACTTTGAGTAAACATCAGCATAGTCTATAACTAGCCTTTTCATCTGTGAGGTGTTTACTTGTTGTTTGGAAATTGTCTGAGTGATTGCCTTAGCACGAGTATTGTACTTATGTTATTTGTTGTTCTAGTGTTGTTGTTGTGTTAATTAGTACCTTGTTATCTATTCATAAACTGGGTTGATGATTTCTTGTGTGTTGTTAATACCCACTGCCATGGGTATTACTTTGGTTGTTTGTTATTATTTTAGTAGCCTCACCTTTTGTACCCACAAGCTATATTTTAGCTTCTTGGATATCTTATTATGAGAGTGGCACACCCACTCCGTATGTGGTATGTAAGTTGTGGGATGTGGTTTTCTCAACCATATATTTGTCTGATGACAGTTTTGTACCCTGAGAGTTATGTGAGATAGGTTTCCCGATAACGTTTGAGTGATTGCGCTAGTATAAGTTTGCTTGCTGTATGTGTTTTTAGTTTAGTTGTTTGGTCTTTAGTTCTGAGTGTGTGTCTTTTATTCTTTTACGACGCTAGAAAACGAAGAAGAAGAAGAAGAAGAAGCAGTTGGAGACGTGTGTCAAGTTCAAGTTACTTCAAGGCCAGGGACACTAAGAGTTTTATGGAAAGCCATCATGATGCTTTCTACTACACTTATCATTATCTATCATGCATGCTTTACTTCTGAAAAGTTTTACAAAAACTTTGATTACCAAAAACTATTTTTGAGTGATTACTACTATTAATATTATATATCATTATTATGCCAGTAGTTGATACTTGGTGTTACCAAGCCCATAGCCACCATATGGTATATATTACCACTAAAGTTATAAGTCCCTAATGGAGATCCTAAAAATATGTTTTTGCAAAACAAAGGCTTTATGGAAAACCCGGAGGAAAGCTGAGCCTTATCCACCGGAGGAACGTGGAAGTGGTCATTTTTGGGAAAATGGTGTTTTACAAAAATCACACATAACCTAGTCTTCGCCGGACAAACTTTATCGTACTGCCACCCTACCTCAACATGGGAACGGGGATTAACCTGAAGTTTGTTCTTGTTAGTGTGTGTTCTATCTCAATTTTCTATAAGGGGACGGACTCCCTCGAACTGACTGTCTCCAAGTTATGAAACTTGTGACATACAAAGTGTGGGATTAATTTCTCCTCCGGCCGCAGCAGTTGGGGCTCCTGACTTGGCGGGGATTAGCCCGGTGCCGGGGATGCGTACACTCGACTGAAGAGATAGGCATATTCTAGCTTGAACATAGTGTATGGTTAGGATCAGTTATCTGATGTTCACATACTGTTGTTACAGTCCGTGGTTGTTCACTGCGGATGTACTAGATCTGGTGAATTGTGTACACCTCTGCAGAGTAGAACTATTCGGAATAGCCGCGTCCTCTGATATGGAAAGTTGAATGGACATGTAGCTAGCATTGTGTCAATGTTTTCAAAAAGGAGTTGGACTTATGAAGTGCTGAAAGGAGGAAAGCTTGTACCGTGGAGGTACCGTTGATGTAAAACCAGGAGTTGTTTTGCAAAGAAAATCTTTCTTCTCTAAACAAAACTTGGAAGTTGATTCCAAGAAGTTTTGCAAAGAGAAAACCTTCTTTTAACAAACTTTTACAAAACCTCTTGTACATGTGATATCTATAAGAGAAAGAAAACTATATTATTTTCTTTTGAAGTATCTTCTTCAAAAAAGATACAGAGATTTTCAAAATCAACTATGATATGTCTTACATATATCATTGATAGTGAACCCTAGGTATAGCCTACCTATTCCACTATATAAGCATACTTGCATTTTGGTAAGCTACATGATGGGTTTTTTTGCTGAGTACGTTCAAATGTACTCATATTGGTTTCGTCACTGGTATTTACTTGCCAGACATCGAGAAGGAATCTCAGGAGGAGATCTACGAGGAGGAGTACTACACTGATGGCTTTGCGAACTAGGATCGTCTCCCGGTCAGCAGCCTGTAGGTTAAGGCATGACTTGGGCTCTACTACGTTTGTGTGTGCTTAGTCTTCCGATGTGTGTGTTGTGTGTTTGCCCTGCGTGGCAGTTGAGCTAGACTTGGTCATGTGACCATGTCCCTTTGTATGTATTTTATGCAATCGTGTAATGGATATTCTATCTATGTACCAACTTGATATGTTGTTCACGTTTGGTGTGATCTGGGATCGTGAATGTATGCATATCGGAGGTGTCCTTGAACAGTGGTTCTGGGGGACCTTACAGAGTTGGTATCAGAGCTATCCTGACCTTAGGAGACCTTAGTTAGCATGGACGTTAGCTAGTACTCTGAAAATAAAAGTTAATAAATCCATATCACTATGATGACTGTTTACCAAAATACTTTACCTATTCTAGCCTCTTAGTGTTTTTGAAAAACTTACTTACACTAAGTTACACTTGAGCATCTTAAAAATTTGCACACTGTTACCTAACATAAGCTACTCTAAAATTTTGTGTAGATGGCAGTTTTCTTCACCAAGTCCTTCCGGCAGGGATTGCATGCACCTTTCTACCGCCGTTTTGAGGAGGACTTGATCAAGATGACTAGTCTTATCGGTCGCCAAGTACCTGAGTTGAAGGGAGCCCGGATTCACCAAGGTGGACGCGAAGTGTCCTGGTTGGTGGTCTGTACCATCCGTGCACCCTTGCTAGCACCATCAACCCCTGAGAGCACTTATAAAGTGGTGGAGAACAGTTGGGAAGATGGTATCCTTAGAGTGATGCAGCTGACCATTGCCAAGCTCGCGAACTTCTTTCACCGCAAGTTTGAAAGGCACCCCCTATAGATACTATGGAAGACGCGACGAGGATGACAAGCCGTTAGAAGTCACTGGAGACTTTTTTTTTCGTCATTTCCAGCATTGAAGGGACAACTGTACAACACTCAGTTTTCCCTTGATAAGCGTAGGGGAGATTACGACCTCCGAGGTAGGGAGATAGACCAGCTGGAGAAAGACCTGAGTGCTTCTTCTGTTACAGAGCGTCGTCTTAAGGTACTGAAGAAAACCATGAAGTACACTGACTCCCAGCACAGTGCACGAGTGAGAGACCTTCAGCTTCAGCTTGCAACTAGCAGGACCAGAGTTGAAGAGTTGGAGGAACAATTACGTGCTTCCTCGAGCACTTAGGTTTGCCGCAGGATGTTAGAAGTTATGTTGCTTCCACCCCAAGACGCTTGTTTGTGTTGGTGTTGTGTGAACTCTGCTAAGAGCAATGTGTGTGCGAGATGTGTTGTAATCGTTATGGTATTGCCATGTGAACCTTAAAGTTTATGTTATGCTTATTGAGACTCTATCTCATGTGTGTGCTAGTCTTTGTTTGTGATTGCTTCTTAGATGCTTGCTTATTGTTGTTGTCTTACCTACCGTTCTCATCTCTATTATGAGCCGGTATGTTCCGCAAGTTTTCAAAACAAAACCCCCTTTTTGTCTTCTTTCGCCTTATGCCACCGTTGTTGCCGCACAGTATTTGACTCGTCTTGGCACTTTCAAGGTTGAGAATAATTATGTCCTTGTGAGCGCGCACCTGCACCTGTTTGCTAGTTGAGAGTCGCAAAACGATGGTAGTGACGCCAGGAGAAACTAGTTCATGTGTGACTCGCAGTACCCTACGTGCGATGCCACAATCTTCAAGGAAGTGTGTGAATGTCAGACCTAAAACCACGGGTTGCTTTACCTATGGAAAGGAAGGAAATTTCGCTCACGATTGTTCCAAGGAGAATCGTGTTCAAGTTCATCTTGATGAAACCCAAGAGGCCCAGGGTCCAACCCAGAAGAAATGCAAGAGTTTGATGAGTGGACCTCAAAACCAAGATGATGTTGCAGAAGCCCCTGCGACTCATGCCATAGCTAATGGTACGTTCTCGAACCAAACTTGTGAACCAAAAAGTTGTGTTTGTCTTCGTAACCTGAGGAATCCGACGTAAATGGAACACTAGAAGTGTCACTTCGAACTAGAAAAAGTACCTTTAAAAAAATTTAACTATAATAACGTAACTTCATCTAACTTTAGCTTAACATCTGACACCAGTTTTACAAACTTCTAACCAAATTTTCCAAAACCAAAGAGAAAGGTGCCTTAGGTTGTTCTATATCTGTTTGAAAGAAAGGTGAAAGGTTGGAAAAATATATTTAATTGGTAAGCTATGATTGTTGCTAGACAATAAGATCTCTCGTCTATATATTTCGGAGGAACCAGATTTTAGAGTATGAGGTTTGTGGAGACTCATTTGAGGTTTATCTTATGAGTGAAAGTTTGAGAATCACATGAAGATTAGTTGAGTTGAATCATGGTATATATAATTCGGGGCTAACTAGTTGTGGACTCCAAATTTGGAAGTTATCGGTAACTAAAATTTGTAGCCTGGAAGAAATGATTTTAGGAAGCACTTGATATATAAGGAGATTGGATTGATTAGAAGTAGCATGTTGGGAATAATTTGTGATATTGGAATGATGATGATAATATTTTGCCTAGGTGACTCTTATCCTGGATTTTAGAAGAATGGTTGATTGTAGTAAAAAGATCATGTTGGATTGGGATAGATTTTGGATTTTGATAAAAGATGGATTGGAGGAATATTGGATTTGATATAGGGAGAAATTGGTGGATGTAAAAAGATGACTTTGGATTTTAGAAAAAAACAATGTGGCTTGGATTTAGTAGATGATTATTCTTGGTGATATATTCTCGGAGCTTGTCACGCTCTATTGATATTGTTTGGGGAAAATGATTTAGCGTTGATCATGAGATAGGAGTTGAAGGTTTTGAAAGGATTTATAGAAGTAGTACAGAGTTGGTATATGAATGTTGAATTTGATGGTTAGCTTAAGCAATATGATCTTGATGAAATACTTTTGATGGAGACAAATGATTTGGGACTTGATTATATTAGAGTAACAGGAAGACAGTGGATTTTCCTGGATTGTTAGAGAATGAGCAATGGAAAGATCATGCTTAATAAGGATTGGTGGATATCCGATTAATTGATCTATATAGTGATGAGAGAGTTTAAGCCCCAAAGGAGATATAGTGGTATGATAATCTTATTAGAATCGAAACAAGTATATCCTATGTCTGAAGGATAACCCCTGGATTTAATATTATGGTTTTGAGGAACATTGAGTTTGAGGTTTAGCTCAAGGCACCGAGACCCATGGAAAAAAAATTACCTGCCGGTGGATTTTGGTAAGATTAATCAAAGGGGGGAAGCACCTGTGCTCAATGTTACCAACCACTCGGACATGTTTTTGTAAACAAATGATCTAACATTGTTGTTTTGACCATACCCTTTTTTTCTCTTGCCTGCGAATCTCGGGACGAGATTCTTTTAAGGGGGAAGGTCTGTCACACCCCAGTTTTTGGATTCTTGTACTGTGTTCAAGAAGACAAAAATTAGGGCCAACAATTTATTTTTAAAACAACATGATTGTTTGAACTAACAAGTGTTTATGATCTTAATCATATTTGCTATACAAGTTTTGTTTCTTGATAAAACGAATCTCAAATTTTTCTGAAAATACTTTTATAATATTTTTCCCTATTGTTTTCTCTGTTGTTACTTGAGTGAATTTTATTCCAATACTTGGATCATTCTTGTTTGAATCTTAAAATAAAATTTTATCTTTGTTGGATCCAACAAAACAAAATTTCAAAATGGTTTATAGAAGTTTTCTTTTAACTTTTCTATAGAAATATTCCTTGAAAATATAGCCAAGTACATGTTTTCCACCTTTGTTTTCACTAGGATATAAAATGTTATTTTATGTTTTCTTGACTTTTATTTGTTCTTTGCTATATGGAACACAACTCCATAAGCTTGGTTTGATTTTTGTATTAGTGAAATTGATCTTTTGCTTGTTGTTTTTGTGGAAGAAAAATAAGGCAGAAATATGCATTTTTAGAAAACAGAGAAAAACAGAAAGTACACCTTTTCCCACAATGTTTTAATAGCCTTAAACTATTTAAAATTGGTTTTCAAAAGATGTTTCTGAAAGTTATAACATGTTTAACAAACTCCAACTTAGAAAACAAAAATTGGAATCCATTTGGTCTCTGAAAACAATCCAAACCTTTTGCTCATTTCACAGTTTTCCAACACTTCGAAAAATTCCTAGGTGTTAACTGAATTTTCTGAATTTTTGCAACAATGCTGGATACGATTTTGGGCAAATGTGTTCTTTGTCTTTTGTTGCAAGATTTGAAGTGTGACTTTGTCTGGTGTGTTGACCTGGTTGTGGACACGACCTAGGATGCTTTGTCCTTCTTCTAGAAGCCTTGTGTGTGAAGAAAACATGTGAGAGAAGAGAGTGGAGACATGGTGAGGTGGATAGGTATGGGCCTCCATACCTTGCCCTTTTTATTATTGGACTTGACCCTTGTAACATGCCATTTATCTTTTCCCTCACACCAAAAGCCAGTGTTGACTTGCCCCTTGGTGGTCTTGACCCTTAGCCACATTTTTTCTTGGTTGTGCCTTGTCCAAAATGCCCCCCATGCCACCCTTGCCACACACCCGAGGCCACCCCTTTTCCCTTTTCTCTTGCCCATGGCTATAAGCCATCTCTTACGAGGCCCTCGCGCCACTACCCTCCCCCACATCCCCTCAACCTCCCCTAGCAAAGACAAGGCCTGCCCTGGCCCCTGAGAGCGAGCCCGAGCACTAGGTCCCCGACGGTCACCGCCGGAAGCCCGAGGTGATGCCCTCCTCTCCGAGCCCTCCTGTCCCTTCTCATTTCCCTAGATGACCTCCCCACACCCCACGACAATGACTAGCCCCTCCCCTTGCCCTCTCTCTCGCAGGATCGCCGCCGCGGGCGCCCGGCCGCGCACCGCCGCCTAGGGCCACGAGCACCGCCCAACTCAGCTCCCCTCCACTGCCCCAAGCCCCTGCACCTCCCCCCGAGCCGCGCCGCCCCTCGCCGAGCCCGCTAGGTGAGCACACGGGCCCGCCGTTTTTCCTCCGTTGTCGGGATGAGAGAGAGAGGAGAGGGGAGAAGGAAGAAAGCGCCAGGAGCGTCGATCCGGAGCCCGACGGCTCCCGTTGAACCACGCGATTCCCTCCCTGGCCGCGCGCACGCCCGCGCTTGGGCCGCGCCTGCTGCCGTGTTGGGCCGCGTTCTATTAAACCCAGCCCGCTTGTTTGTTTTCTTTTTTCTTTTTAAATCAACAGATCTTTGCTTGTTTTCTTTTGACCTGTGAAAAATACTTAAATGAAAAATAAAATCAACCAAAAATCTTGACAACAGTAATATGTTTTCCTAACCACATGAACTTGGTAGATCTAAGTTTTGATATATATTTTAGCCACAATACCTGTTTTTCCACATAGTGTCTGTAAAAATGTTTTTCGCATAACTTCTTGAATTTGTATCCATTTTGGTCAAACTAAATTTCTTTGAGTATCCTACGAATATATCTATCCATAGGACTTGGCCTCACATCAAGGTGTGTTACCAGATGGAAATTCCATCCATTTTTGTAAAGGACCAGTAGGCTTTTCTAGGATTTTTAGAATGAGTTTAAAAATGATTTTTGAGGTAAATCCAATTGGATGAGTTTGAATTTGACTAGATTTATCTAATCCGATATTAGCATAATTTTTGGAGCCCTAGATTATTTTTGGTGAGCAAAACTATAAACAACACTTTTCTGTTTTCTTATTTATATGTGTATTTGTTTGAATTAAAATGTTTGATTGAGTGGATATTTTTTCCTAGAATGTGTAGATGTCTTGAACCTTGTTATTAGGTTGTTTTCTTGCAATATAACTACCTTAGGAAGTGTGTTCATGTTTGGAAAAGTCAAATGGAAATAGAAGTAGCATTTGTTATTTTTCCTAGTTTTATTATTTGATGTATTGTGTGAACCAATCTTTGTAGGATTGTTTTACCTAAGTTGTGATGTGGTTGTGATGATTCCAGTACCATTTTGGTACTTTTATTTTGATGATATTACCTCTATTAGCTTGCACCTCATTTTATAGCAAAGCATGTATAACATTTGTTACTTGTTTTCACTAGTATTGTTTTCACTAGTACGAATAGCCTTGTATTGATTGCTTTGTTATTTTAATCTTGTCATGTGTGACCAGAGTCTTTGTTACCTATAAATGTCTTGGTATTAGTGGGCCCATAACCCACTTGTCTCATTTCATTTTGGTTAGGGGTGCAATTCCCCAACCATACACCTGTATGAAAATAGCATGCATTACTATATGATTGTCTAGTAATTTTCCACCAAGGAAAATGGTGGTCTTTTCACTTATGTAAGTGAGGTGTTTAGTTTTCTTTGTCCATCCTAGTATGATTAGTTGTGGTTCATTTTTTAACATAGTATTCCCTTAGGAGTATCATGTTATGAAGTGTTTCACTATGGCCTTGCTTAAATAGAATATTGTTTTCTAAGGGAATGTTTTCCTAGTGATTGATAATCTATTTAAGAATGGTTTTTATTGAGTGTATTGATTTTTGAAAATTCTTAGTAGAGCTTGTGGTAATTACATAGCTACTGGTTGTATATCATGCACATTGGTTGCTTATTGGTTAATTAATTAGAAAAAACATGTATTATTAGGATGGATTTATGTTTGCTTAGTTAGTCGTTTCATAGAATTATTTTAGTATATTTGCTTACTAGAATGTGTAAGGTGTTTGTACTGCTAGTAGGTATTTATATTCACGAGTTGCTTGTCATGCATCCTTGTAGCATTATTTTCTTCTCTAGTGGCGAACTAGTCTCACCACTAGATATTATGAGTTTCTCTATTATTTTTGTCTTTTATTTTATGAGGTGTGAATATTCTAGCATGTTTAGGATATTATTGCTTCTGTTATTATAACATTACTTGAGGAGTTTCTTGTTGCTATAGTTGTAGAATACAATTACTTCTTATAGCATGCTTGTGTACAACTTTCCCTACTAGTATGCTATTAGTGGACTCCAGCGGATGTGTTATTTTCTAGCTTTGTTATATCTTGTAGTGGTTGTGTTTTAGAGTGTGTGCTATGACTTATTACCATTGGTTGAGCTACTTGTTTGTTATGTTTTTTCATGATTGATGGATTCCATAATTTGAGTAAACATCAAAATATTCTATAACTAGCCTTTTCATCTTTGAGGTGTTTACTTGTTGTTTGGAAATTGTCTGAGTGATTGCCTTAGTACGAGTATCGTACTTATGTTATTTGTTGTGCTAGTGTTGTTGTTGTGTTTATTAATACCTTTTTGTCTATGAATTAGCTAATCATAAACTGGGTTGATGATTGCTCGTGTGTTGTTAATACCCACTGCCATGGCTATTACTATGGTTGTTTGTTATTATTTTAGTAGCCTTACTTTTTGTACCCACAATCTATATTTAGCTTCTTGGATATCCTATTATGAGAGTGGCACACCCACTCCATATGTGGTATGTAAGTTGTGGTATGTGGTTTTCTCAACCATATATTTGTCTGACGACAGTTTTGTACCCTGAGAGTTATGTGAGATAGGTTTCCCGATAACGTTTGAGTGATTCTGCTAGTATAAGTTTGCTTGTTGTATGTGTTGCTTAGTTTAGTTGTTTCGTATTTAGTTCTGAGTGTGTGTCTTTTATTATTTTACGACGCTAGAAAACGAAGAAGTAGTAGTAGTAGTAGTAGTAGTAGTAGTAGTAGTAGTAGAAGAAGAAGAAGAAGAAGAAGAATAAGCGGTTGGAGCTGTGCGTCAAGTTCAAGTTACTTCAAGGCCAGGGACATTAAGAGTTTTAAGAAAAGCCATCCCGATGCTTTCTACTACACTTATTATTATCTATCATGCATTCTTTACTTCTGAAAAGCTTCACAAAAACTTTGATTACCAAAAACTATTTTTGAGTGATTACTACTATTAATATTATATATCATTATTATGCCAGTAGTTGATACTTGGTGTTACCAAGCCCATAGCCACCATATGGTATTTATTACCACTAAAGTTATAAGTCCCTAATGGACATCCTAAAAATATGTTTTTTGCAAAACAAAGGCTTTATGGAAAACCCGGAGGAAAGCTGAGCCTTATCCACCGGAGGAATGTGGAAGTGGTAATTTTTGGGAAAATGGTGTTTTACAAAAATGACACATAACCTAGTCTTCAACGGACAACCTTTACCGTACTACCTCAACATGGGCACGGGGCTTAACATGAAGTTTGTTCTTGTTAGTGTGTGTTCTAACTCAATTTTATATAAGGGGACGGACTCCCTCGAACCGATTGTCGCCAAGTTATGAAACTTGTGACATACAAAGTGTGGGATTAATTTCTCCTCCGGCCGTAGCAGTTGGGGCTCCTGACTTGGCGGGGATTAGCCCGGTGCCGGGGATGCATACACTCGACTGAAGAGATAGGCATATTCTATCTTGAACATAGTGGATGGTTAGGATCAGTTATCTGATGTTCACATACTGTTGTTACAGTCCGTGGTTGTTCACGGCAGATGTACTGGATCTGGTGGATTGTGTACACCTCTGCAGAGTAGAACTATTCGGAATAGCTGCTTCCTCGGATATGGACAGTTGAATTGCCATGTAGCTAGCATTGTGTCAATGTTTTGAAAAACGAGTTGGACTTATGAAGTGCTGAAAGGAGGAAAGCTTGTATTGTGGAGGTACCATTGATGTAAAACCAGGAGTTGTTTTGCAAGAAGTTTTGCAAAGAAAATATTTCTTTTCTAAACAAAAACTGGAAGTTGATTCCAAGAAGTTTTGCAAAGAGAAAACCTTCCTTTTTAAAAAAGTTTTACAAAACCTCTTGTACATGTGATATCTACAAGAGAAAGAAAACTATATTATTTTCTTTTGAAGTATCTTCTTCAACAAAGATACAGAGATTTTCAAAATCAACTATGATATGTCTTACATATATCATTGATAGTGAACCCTAGGTATAGCCTACCTATTCCATTATATAAGCATACTTGCATTTTGGTAAGCTACATGATGGGTGTCTTGCTGAGTATGTTCAAATGTACTCATATTGGTTTCATCCCTGGTATTTACTTGCCAAACATCGAGAAGGAATCTCAGGAGGAGATCTACGAGGAGGAGTACTACGCTGATGGCTTTGTAAACTAGGATCGTCTCCCGGTCAGCAGCCTGTAGGTTAAGGCGTGACTTGGGATCTACTACGCTTGTGTGTGCTTAGTCTTCCGCTGTGTGTATTGTGTGTTTGCCCTGCGTGGCAGTTGAGCTAGACTTGGTCATGTGACCATGTCCCTTTGTAAGTGTTTATGCAATCGTGTAATGGATATTGTATCTATGTACCAACTTGATATGATGTTCACGACTAGTGTGATCTAGGATCGTGAATGTATGCATATCGGAGGTGTCCTTGAACAATGGTTCTCGGGGACCTTACATTTTATTATAATTGGTAGACATGATTGCAAGATAACACAAATAAAAGACTAGAAACTAGAGAAATAATTTATTTTTGGGTTTTTGATACAGACAAAACAAGACAAAACAAAAGCAAACTAAGCAAGGAAAAACAAAAGAAAGAGAGTGGAAGTGTGAGCCTCCCCTTGCAGCAATGTAGAAATCCCGTCAACATCGCCCAAAAAAGTACTTGGTGCTGACGTGATCACACACTCGTTGGGAGACCCCAAGTGGAAGGTATGATGTAGTCTAGATTAAGTTTTCCCCAAGTATACAACTAGAGTTTATCGAACCAGTCGGACTTTGTAGTCTTGAACAAGGTTAGTTGTATCAACGACACCGTTTATCGATGTTGAAAAAGCGTGGAACCTACACACAAGAACAAACTATCTCTTGCCCCTACTTTTAGGAAGGTTGTCAATCTTCCGGTCTTGCTGAAAACAATAGAACTAAATGTATAGATTCTTGGAAAACGATAAAAGTAAAAACAGGAAAGCAAGGAAACAATTATGAAAGTGCTTAATAGAAGGTTTGCAATATGAGTAAAATAGGACCGGGGGCCATAGGTTCACTAGTGGTGTCTCTCAAAACAAAACAAACATGCTGGGTGAACAAATTACAACTGGGAAATTGACAAATCATGAACGTATAACAATACTATTATGACGCGACAAAGTTAACGGGTTCTAACATTGTAGGCATTACGTCAAGGAATATGGACCGATATCCAACATGCATCCATGTCTAAATATCCACCTCAAGAAAGCTATCCAGCAAATCCCTTGGTATTAAGTTGCAACAACGAAGTGATTGCTATGTGTGCAACACACAAATGCATTAAGATCAATACCTAATATAAGCAGCGGTTCTCATCCGTAGATAAGAGCACCGCTATTTTCTCCCTAGTGGGAACATCACACCCCCCCCCCCCCGCACGTTTCTGTCACTCGAGCACAGGCAACAAGGAGGCATGAACCCACTATGTAGCATATAAACCCTCTCTTGGAGGTGAAAACAACTACGTGGACAAGGTAATCATAAACACCAGATATAATTACAAGACAAGATTAAAACTTTCTACAGATATAAGTGAAGCATCTCAGATTGACATGAAAAAATAATCATAATCTCATGGTTTATTGGATCCCAACAAACACAACATGCACAATTACATAACGGTGGTCTCAATCATGTGAGGCGGCTCACGAGACTTTAAACATGGAGGCATAGGGGAGAGAACAACCATCTAGCTACTGTTATGGACCTGTAGTCCCAAGATTAACTACTCACTCATTTGTCTACAGACGATCATTGAAATGTAGAGGCCTCTCGTGACGACCCCTCTCTCCGGCAGGGTGCGAGAGGAGGACTCCAGAAGCCCTAAATTGGACTTTCGAGGTGACAGCGCCTCTTTGTATGTTTCACGGAAACAACTCCGCCCCTGATGGTTTTAGGGTTAAAGAAAATTTGTAAGCGAAGGGGGGAAGTGAGGCGGTGCTCGGGGCACCCACGGGCCCACTGATGCTTGCGTTGGGAGACCCCAAGAGGAGGGTGTGATGAGCACAGCGGCAGGAATTTTCCCCTTAGTTAAGAACCAAGATTATCAATCCAGTAAGAGAAAGAGGACCTTTGGAAGGTTGATGCCACTGACAGTGGTCTTGGCGCTTCACCGGTGTGAGAAACAACGTGGAATCTTCACAGAAAACAACCAAAATACTTTGCCCCAATGGTACTATGAGGTTGTCAATCTCACCGGTCTTGCAGAAAACAAAGATTAGACGTATAGTGTGAAAAAACTGTGTATGCTCGCAGTAAGTAAACATATAAGGAAATTGTTGTGGCTTGTTTAACAGTGTGGAATATGGACCGGTGTCATAGGTTCACTAGTGGTGTCTCTCCATAAAAATAACATGCTAGGTTAACAAATTACAGCTGGGCAATTGACAAATAAAGGTTGCACCCTAGTGCACATTATAACATGATGACTACTATGATATTTAGTGCGGGCATTACAACAAAATACATAGATCGAAATCCATCTGCATCTATGACTAATAATCCACCCTCGGGTTATCATCCGAACCCCCTTAGATATTAAGTTGCAAGCAATAGATAATCACATTAAGCAATGTGTGTAATGTAAGCAATGATTATACACGCGGGTACTCTCACCGCTGTTTTCTCCCTAATGGCAACAGCACATCCTCCCCCTTCGTGTTTTTGTCACTCGAGCAAGGCAATGAGGAGGCATGAACCCACTATCAAGCATAAATACTCCCTCTTGGAGTCACTAGCAACTACTTGGCCAGAGCAACCACTAGAAACAGAAAGCATGCAAGATCACAAATAACATATGCAATAGAGACTATAATCAACTTGGCACAAGGTTAATATTCATCGGATCCCGGCAAACACAGCATAAATAATTACATAAGATCAATCTCGGTCATGATAGGAAGCTCACGAGATCTGAACATGGAGGCATATGAGGAGGATACAACCATCTAGCTACTGATATGGACCCGTAGTCCAGGGATGAACTACTCACGCATCACTCCGTAGGTAGGAATGGTGATGTAGAAGCCTCCAGTGATGATTTCCTCTGCGGCAGGGTGCCGGAAAACATCTCCAGAACCCTCCTGATCTAGGGTTGACGACGATGGCGGCTGCGGAACTTTTTCGGGATTTTTTATCAGGCGCCTAGGGTTTTCCATCCGGGGGAATAAATAGGTGAAAGGGCAGAGGCGGTGGAGGCCAGGGGGGCCCACACCCATAGCTGGCGCGGCCAGGGGGGCGCGCCACCCTATGGTGTGGCCCCCCAGTTGCCCGTCTTCGACTCCTCTTCGGTGTTCTGGATGCTTCCGGGGAAAATAGGCACTTCGGGCTTTGTGGGGTCCAATTCCGAGAATGTTTCCAGAACAACTTTTCTGAAACCAAAAATAGCAGAAAACAGGGAACTGGCGCTTGGCATCTTGTTAATAGTTTAGTCCCAGAAAACATATGAAAATTCTATAAATAAGGGAGAAAACATGTAGCATTTGGCATAATATGATCATGGAGCATTAGAAATTAGGGATACATTTATGACGTATCAAGCATCCCCAAGCTTAGTTCCTACTCGTCCTCGAGTAGGTAAACTATAAAACAATAATTTCTGAGGCGACATGCTACTATCATAATCTTGATCATTAAAATGTAAAAGCATATGTATGCTGAGATCATAAAACTTCAAACACAAACATGATAAATATAACTTTAATAATAAAGCATAGCAATCTGTTTGCATCACGAAGAGTATCTTAAATAAAGGATCATGGATAATAATGCAAATAAAGATAAACGTTTTTTCAGGTATAGAGAAAGCATGGCAAAGTGGTATTTCGCTAGTCCTTAAGAGTGGGAAAAAACATAAATGCCAGGACACTTTCAAAGATCAAGAGGAAGACTAGAACAAATAATATCTGAAGTAATTATTCATTTTTATGGGAGAAATGCACATAGAACTCAGAATGGAAAAAATGTTCTCTCAACTTTGCATAAAGTTAGAAGATGGATACTGAACATAAAAGTAAAAAACAGGCCGTTCGCAGAGGGAAGCAGGGATCACTCATGTGCTAGAGCTTTTTATTTTATTAAACAGAGGTATTAAATGTTTGACATTGTGGAGGAATGTCTATTTTTTTAGGAGAGGTGTATGCTAATATCAACGAATGGTAAACAGACAATACAGTACGTCACAAGCCAACTGGATTCACAAGAGCGGCTCCCATGGTGAAGGAGGCAACTGGTGTAGAAGGTCATCCCTCTTTCTCTTTTGTTTACACAATTATGCTTTGACTGATAAATCAGGGGCAAAAATAGTGATGAGAATTTGTTTGTATTAATCTGGGAATGGGCACCCCGCTTGTCGGGGGGCTACCCCCAAGTGAGGGTAAGGCAAGTGTTAAAGCGGAGATCAGAGTAGTGTTGGCCGGGTTGGCGGCTACCCGGGTACCCTCTACCCGGTAGTCTCTATCCGGTCATAAGTATTGAGGACCAGGAGAATATATTAAGGAAGATTATACTCGTCCGAATAGAGATGTTGTGGTCTGAGTAGAGGAGCTACTCGGGCCAGAAGTCAATGGAGCCGTTCTGACAGAGATCCCGCGTATCCCGCAGCCGTACCGGCGTGCGGTTCAACTTACAAGGTGCGTGATCATCAGTGACGCGGCGTGGTGACAGAGATGTTAGGACCTGTCTTGTCTTGTCACTGACAGAGGGGACAGGACAGGATGGGGGCCTACACTGTGAGGCTAACAGAGTGGACAGGCACTGTGAGCCATACGGTGCGGCGGCTTCTCAGCACGAGAACCCGGAAGCATGCTCTATGTCACAGTGCTTAAGTCACATCAGTTGTACCTTTTATTAGTTGATTACTCGGCTGGGCACCAGTATATAAGGTGCTCTTCCCCTCCCGCGCGAGGGACGTTGCCTCAGATCGCATTTATTGCAAGAACCAGCATTAGAGCTAGAAAGAGATGTCGAGTGGCTACTCGGCTGAGAGGCAAACTTGTAATGTGGCTACTCGGAGATTATACATACAGAGAGATAGGCATGAGTAGGGGTGTTACCTCCACACGAGGGCCCCGAACCTGGGTAGTTCTTGTTGTTTGCAGTCTAACCTGAGCGTGGCTAGTCGCCGTGCGATCCTTCCCTGGATACCCCCAGCGTCCATCGGCCCCAACTTTAGCCACCCCATGGCATCTGTCTTCTCCACACAACGACAGTTGGCGCCCACCGTGGGGCCAGCAGCGGCGCTGGCTGGGGTTCACATTCGGACGGGAACGATTTCTGCTTCGGGAGAGCGCGTGGTCTGTGGCCTTGTCCACAGATTCGGCACTTTCGATTTCGTCACCGATAACGCCGGCGATTTCGGCGCCAGGCCCATGCCTGCAGGTGGCTCAGTGCTTTCCTTCGGCGCGCACCTGGTCTACGTCGCCACCATCGTCATCCGCGAGTTCCCGGAGGTGGTGCTCGTCGCGGAAGATCCTCCTGTTGTACTTTTGTCCCGCGGGAAGCTAACCGTCTGCTCTGCGGACAACGTGGAGGTGATGATGACGGGCCTGGCTATCGATGCCGGGAAAGGCGCGGCCGCTACCACGGGCGTCATCGAGGAACCGGCGGGTACAAGGGTCCACAAGCCCTATGACATGCCCCAAAACATTCTAGTTTACGTGGCTCCTTCCACGTCTGCGGCTATACCAGCTGCTCGCAGAGACGCCACCGTGCAGCTGGGCATGCCACGACCCAACGAGGCGGAACTCGCTGCCTTGAGGGCGCAACTCGAGCAGCAGCGCGAGTTGCTACTCATCGAGTCCCAGGAGCTGGAGAAGGTTAGGCTTGAGCTTAACCTAGACCAAAATGAGTACAACCGAGCGCATGGTTTTACTCCCGTTTCTAGGCTGCCTAGCAAGATAGGCGCTATCCGTCGCAACTTAGGCGCTGAGCTAGCTAGAGATGGTAGGGCTGCTCGCCAATCTGCTAGTTTGAACACTGCTAATAGGCCCAGATATAGCACTCCTGCCAAAACTCTTAGGGCCGCAGAGGCAGTTGCGGCAGAGTTGCCGCATCTCACTGGCGACGCGCGCGCTAGGCAGCAGGATAGACTCAATGAGCTAGTGCTAGAGGCTGGCAGGCAGAACGAGGAGTTCCGGAAAGCCAATCCGGGCGCTGGTGCACGACCTCTGGGAGACACAAACAAATGCAGGTGTACGACCCGGCTGTTGCTGCAAAACAGCACGATGTAGAGCAACAGCCCGGCCATAAACACAACACTGCAGGAGCAGGCTATCAAGCCACTAAAGCTCACAGCACGGGGCAAGGAGGAAACCGAGAGGGAACTTCTCGGCGTCATGCTGCCGAGCCAACTCAGCAGAGGGTGCAGCCGCAGGCGGTTGTGCAGCCACAAGCAGTTGCGGTAGCAGCCAATCCGGTTGAACAACCCGCAGCTGTGCAGCAAGACCGCTACAATGATAGGTACTCGGCGATGGAGCAAGCCGGGTAGGCTGACCCAAGAGATGTCACTGACCGTCTCGGTGACTGGATGCTGGAGCCCACTGATGCAAGGTACAAGGTGGACCGGATCAACCGGTCTGCACAGCTCGAGACTAAGGGGCCACCCGGCCCACATTGCTTTGGCCGCCGCATCATGGAGGAGTCCTCCGTGAACAAGTTTCAGCTGGCTAGAGGGACCAAGTGCTATGATGGAAGCACCAAGCCGGAAGACTGGCTAAGCGACTATGTTACCTGTGTGCACATTGCAGGCGGCAATTGGAGATGGGTTGTGCGGTATGTTCCGCAGATGCTGGAGGGCCCTGCTCGGACCTGGCTCAACAACTTGCCTAGAGACAGCATCAACTGCTGGCTGGATTTCTCGGAGGCGTTCATCAGCAGCTTCACCAGCACGTACAAGAGGCCGAATAGGCCGCAACAAATGTCCACTTGCAAGCAGCGAGAAGAGGAGACTGACCGAGAGTACCTTACTCGGTGGAGCACTTTGAGGAACACCTGTAAAGGTGTGAATGAGTCCCAGGTCATTACCTGGTTTTCTCAAGGCTGCAAGCATGGCAGCATGTTCTGGCAGAAGCTGCAGAGAGATATGCCGAGTACGCTCGCCGAGACGATCAAGATAGCTGATATGTATGCACTCGGCGACCCTACTCAGCCTCTGCTCGATGCGTTCGAGCCGAGAAGGAAGAACCATGATGGCGGCAGACGCCAGGATTTCTGCATCAAGCGCAGAGGTGACCGCATAGATACTCGGTATGATCCCGAGGAGGTGAATGCTGTGATCCAGGGTCCCGCGACTGCTGGGAGTAGCCAAAGGCAAAAAAACTGCTAGAGCCCAATACGGGCAAAACCAGAACCAGGGCCAAGGCATCAAGAAGCCATACAATGCTCCCCAGCAGGATAGCGGCAACCCGGATTCAGGAGGTGCTCAGAGTTTTATCTTTGAGAACATGAAGGTTGGGCCATGCAGCTTCCATACTCGGCATCCGAGTAGGCCAGCCAACCACACTACCCGACAGTGCAGCTGGTGGGACCGCATCAAGAATGAAGGTGTTTGTCAGCTGCCCCCTCCTCCTCCTCTACCGCCTGCGAATGCCAATGTGCATCCTATTCGGGCAGCTGCTCCCAGGCCGGCAGGGAATTCGAGAAGGGAGAATGTGAACCAAGTGGCTCAGGGAGCCAACCGCAACTACAACAACCGCAACCACAACTTCAAGAACAACAACGGGAACAACAACAAAAACAACGTCAACAATGGTGGTGGAGACCGCAACCAGTACCAGGAGCACCATGAGAGCTGCATGATCTTCACCACCGAGCCGGATGACAAGAAGTCGTAGCGTAGGCGTGCGATGGAGGTGAATGCAGTGATTCCGGCTGTGCCTCAATACCTGCACTGGTGCGACCAAGAGATCACTTGGTCCAAGGATGATCACCCCAAGGTGATGCCTAATCCGGGTACCTATGCACTGGTGGTGGATCCCAATTTCTTGGGAACCCAGAAGAATGTCAGATTCAGCAAAGTGCTGATTGATAACGGCAGCAGCATCAACATCATGTACCGGGATACACTGGAGAAGCTTGGCCTTGCCGAAAACATGCTGCTACCCAGTAGGACCACTTTCCATGGAATTGTGCCGGGAGTATCTTGTGCTCCAATCGGCCGCATTTGGATAGATGTGCTATTCGGCACCAGGGAGAACTGCCGCACCGAGTGCCTGCAGTTCGAAGTTGTTGATCTTCAGAGCCCCTACCACGCTCTACTCAGTAGGCCTGCCCTCACCAAGTTCATGGCCTCAACCCATGTCGCTTACCTGAAGATGAAGCTACCTGGTCCCAATGGTGTCATCACCATCTCGGGTGATTACAAGCGTTCTTTGGAGTGCGCGTCTGCTAGCTCTCAGCTGGCGGAGTCCATGGTCATTGCTGCCGAGAAGAAGAAGATACACGAGGTGGTGGCTATGGCTCAAGCAGCACAAGGTGGTGCGCCTGGCATGCCGAGTTCCCAGTATGGAACTGCTTTCCAGGCGTCCCAGGAGACAAAGAAGGTCCAGGTCGATCCTTAGTTCCCAGACCGTGTTGCCATCATTGGCGCCGGGTTGGGAGAGAAATAGGAAAGCGAGCTCATCCACTTCCTCCGTGAGAATCGGGATGTCTTTGCATGGTCCAATGAGGATCTTCCGGGTGTCCCGAGGGAGTTGGTTGAGCACTCACTGCATGTGCGTCCCGACGCCAAGCCAGTCAAGCAGGCTATGCGCCGCTTTGGTGATGAGAGGAGGAAAGCCATCGGTAATCAGATCACCAAGTTGCTGATAAGCGGATTTATCATGGAGGTACTGCATCCGGATTGGCTGACCAACCCGGTTATGGTCGAGAAGAAGAAGGAGGACCCCAAGGCCGATACTACATGGCGCATGTGCGTGGACTACACCGACCTGAACAAGGCCTGCCCCAAGGATCCATTCCCGCTAACCCGCATAGATAAGGTGATCGATTCCACTGCCGGTTGCGAGCTTTTGTCTTTCATTGATGCCTACTCTGGTTTCCATCAGATAGCTCTCAACCCGGATGATCATATAAAAACTGCCTTTATTACCCCGTACGGGGATTATTGCTATCATGTTATGTGCTTTGGGTTGCGGGATGCTGGGGCTACCTATCAGAGATGCATGCAGAAATGCTTGCATGGTCAAATTGGAAAGAATGTGCAGGTGTACGTAGATGACATTGTCATCAAAACGAATAAAACACATACTCTGCTTAGTGATATTGAGGAAACCTTTGCTAACTTGCGCAAGTATAGGATGAAGTTGAATCCGACTAAATGCATCTTTGGCGTCCCGACTGGCAAGTTACTCGGTTTCTTGGTATCTAGCTGGGGCATTGAGGCCAATACTTCAAAGATAAAAGCTATAGAGAGCATGTCTTTACCGAGATCACTGAAGGATGTGCAGAAGTTCACCGGATGTCTGGCTTCTCTGAGCCGCCTCCTGGGCAGAATGGGCGAGAAGGCCTTACCTCTCTATCAGTTGATGAAAAAGAGTGACAAGTTTTTCTGGACACCACAAGCTGATGTGGCATTCAAGGAGATGAAGGCCATGCTGGGTAGCGCTCCCATCCTGGCAAGCCCGCTACCCAAAGAGCCAATGCTGCTCTATATTGCGGCTACCAACCGAGTAGTCAGCATGGTGATTGTGGTGGAAAGAGAAGAAGAAGGCAAGACTGTGCAGTGGCCAGTGTACTATCTCAGCGAGGTGCTATCCATCTGCAAGCAAAACTACCCGCACTACCAGAAGATGACCTATGGCGTGTACCTGGGTGCCAAGAATCTCAAGCATTATTTCCAAGAGCATCCCATCACAATGGTGAATTCCGCTCCCATCTCGGACATTATGGGAAATAAGGATGCAAGCGGCAGAGTAGCCAAGTGGGCGATCGAGCTAGCCGCGTACACTCCCCTATACGCGAGAAGAGAGGCCATCAAGTCACAGATTCTGGCAGATTTTCTAGTGGATTTAGCTGAGGTGCAGTAGGATCCTCCCTTGCCGGAAACCAACTACTGGAAAATGCATTTTGATGGCTCCAAAGTGAAGGAAGACCTTGGTGGTGGCGTAGTGCATACGTCACCCAAGAGAGATCAACTCAAATATGTGCTGCAAATTCATTTCAAGGCGTCCAATAATGTGGCTGAGTATGAGGCAGTGGTGCATGGCTTGAGAGTAGCCAAGGAGATTGGGGTGCAGCGCATCGTCTGCTATGGCGACTCGGACTTAGTGGTGCAGCAAGTATCCGGTACCTGGGATGCCCTGGATGCCAATATGGCGTCTTATCGGTTTCTGGTGCAAACCATGACTGGCTTCTTTGAAGGGTGTGAATTTCATCACATACACCGAGCTGAGAACGATGCAGCGGATACTCCGTCCAAGTTGGGGTCTTCTCGGCAGTTTATCCCGCCTGGGATTGCCTTGGAGCATTTGAGAAAGCCATCCATCAAGCCATCCAGCAAAACTTGAGGCGTTATCACAGCCGGAAAGTAAACCCAAGGGTTTTCCGAGAAGGAGACATGGTCCTTAGGCTCGTGCAGCGCACGGCCGGGATGCACAAGCTATCCCCTCCGTGGGAAGGGCCCTTCATTGTGAGCAAGGCTCTGCACAATGATGCCTACTATCTAGTTGACGCACAGGCACCCCACAAGAACAGGCTGGATAAAGCAGGAGAGGAATCTAAGCGCCCCTGGAATGTAGCTCTACTCCGACGTATTCACTCATGAGCAAAAAAGTTGTATGTATCTCCTCAAACCGAGTTAAAATTCTAGTCGGGACTCCGAATTCAAACTCGGGGACTGCCCTTGTCCAATTTGCTCCATGTGTTTTTACCCTGTTTTACTTTGTCTACTCGGTTGAGCCACTTAGAATTTCATAAGCATATATAGTAATGTGTTTAAACCCAAGGGCCAACTCTTCGACTCTGCCGCTGTCCGCAACCCGGCTTCATGGCGAGCAAGAGAACAAGCCAAAGGTCAATGAACACACGAAAATTGCTAAGGAAAGGAAACATGTGGCAACCGAGTAGAGTGTTCTTTACTGTATTCTCTTTTCGGCTGAGTGGTGGGCAGCGCTACCATGAATTTTTCTAAGTGGCTAAGTATTTGAAACTCAAACTTTGAAATCTTGTGACTCGACTACCAAAAAAGCCACAAGTGGCAGGTAAGAGCTGAGACAAAGGGAATGAGCGGATAAAAAATGCAACTCGGGGACTTGCATAGAAACGCAACCCGGCATTGAGCAAGAGTTTCTAAAACATTAACTGAAAAAAAAGATGAGTATCAAAGGACATAATTGTATTGGTTACATATGCACCCGGCATCCCGGGGATCTGATAAGTGTTTGAGATAAAGCATGCAGGGATTACTCGAGAGTGGAAGCAGTGTTGTCCGCATCGGTGTGGGTAGGCGCAGTCGATTAGGAGGCAATAGTTGTGGAGGTCGCTGTAGCCGTGGAGATTGGGTCCGTTGCAGAGTTGGAGGACGGATTAGACTGAGTGCTGGGCAAAGGGTAGACGCTAGTTGGCGCAGCCCCAGTCGCACCCAACTCGGGAGCTGGCTCCTCAATCACCATCTCATTAGTGATGGTGGCCTCCTGAGCGGTGGGCTGCGGCTGCTCAACATCCGTGTTGGCTGCCAACTCGGAATCCTCCGCGTCGCCTTGTTGCTCGGTCCCCTCAGTCTCCTTGGCCTCCTCCTGCTCGGGCCCCTCCTCTCCAGCACCCTCCTCGAACGTGGCCAAGTCTTCGCTAGCAACGTCATCATCCTCATCATCGTCCTCTTCTCCGACATCCGTGTTAGGATCGGTGGGGCCGTCGATGAAGACGCGGGTCTCGGCGTAGGAGGCGAGCTCGTAAGCCACCTCTTTTCGGTGAGCGATGCAGTCAGGGTATTCAGTCCACTTGGAGTCTTCGCGGTGAGTGCTGATCTTGTCAAGATCCAGGTTCTCGTACCAGGACAGGACGAAATGCAGCAAATCGTCAGCTCCTGCCCGAGCTGTGGAGGCACGCCGCTTCTTGAGCTCAGCCTTGACTTCGTCCAGGTGCTTGGCAATTTCGCGGAAGGTTTCCGGAACTTCCCTCTCAGGCCAGAATAGCTTGTGAAGTTTGAATCCGGTGGACACCATGGAAGTTCCCAGGCTCTTGACGGAGCGGATTTGCGTCTTGATGTTGAGGAGATGGTCGTTGATGCTGGATGTGTTGTCAATGTCTAGACCAGCTGCGGCCCTGGCCTGTCTTGCCTTGTCCAAAGCTGGCACACCAGCAGAGTGGAGTTCCGGGAAGATGTCTGCGTAAGGAACTAAGTTGAATTAGAAACAGAGACATAGAAGAAGTGAAATAGGGTAGAAGAAGGCAGAGAAGAGAAAATCAAGCCAAGTATAGGGTAGAGGCGACTCACATTCCAGGTCTACCAGCAGGGCTCCCAGCTTGACCTTCCAATTGGTCTCATCTGAGATATGCTTGTCATGGATGCGGCGCGATTCCGAGATCTGGGTATCAAGAGCCGAGTTCCAGTCCTTCAGCATTTGGATCTCCAACCCGAGTGCTCGCTTCTCGGCATTGGATCTCCTCTCAAACTCCTACTTCTCGTTGACGTGGTTGATGGCGGTTTGGAGTGCAGCTTGGAAATCGAGTTGGAGAGGCAGCAAAAACTTCGCAGTCTCTGTGCCTGTCCACCAAAGCCTTGAGCTCGCCTGCAGAGAAGGCAGCAGTTTAGCAAAAAGCAAAAAACGGGCGTAAGTACGAAACGCATAAACCGAGATGCTAAAAGCTTACCTTCTATTGTAGAGAGCTCGAGAGTGCGGTCCAGGGCCTGCTGCTCCATAGCATCTCTTTCCCTCTTATCGGCCTCCAGAGCTTTGTTCAGCTCTCTGGTTTGGCGGTGGTTCCAGAGAAGCTGACGAAAAATCTGTGTCCTTTTTTGGATGCTATCCTGCAGAATAGAAAGGAAGATATGAATACCG
Source organism: Alopecurus myosuroides (assembly GCA_028641055.1). Lineage (NCBI taxonomy): Eukaryota > Viridiplantae > Streptophyta > Magnoliopsida > Poales > Poaceae > Alopecurus > Alopecurus myosuroides. The sequence continues at coordinate 232,545,430 of CM054058.1, forward strand.
GAAGATTTGGCCCGAGTAAATGTCAACTCGGTTGAGTCTTCACCTACTCGGCCCGAATCTCGGGGACTGGGGGAATGGCCAAGGAGCAGCAAGGGCTGGCAACCGCCATGCCAACAGAGCCAATGTCGGCCTTGTTCCAGTCCGTTCGATAATGGTCGAGTTTCCCCAACTCGGTACCATCCCAAGCCTTGTTGTCGAGCACCTTGTTGTCCCAGGCCTTCCCGATGTGGCCTACTCGGTCCAAGATGGCCGCAAGGCCTTCTTCGGAAAGCTCCTCCTCGTCTTCGCCGCGGCAAGAAGTTCTTTGATGACCAAGGGATCTTTCTTTCCCTTGGACTTAGAGGCTCCCACGGCTTGGCACCCTTTGAGAGAGACTACTCGTTTCTCCTCCTTGGACAGCGGGATTTCATGGCACTGCGATAGGTCCACCCAGTAATCAGGGTACTTGCGCTGCACGCTACCGCTAGCGCCGGCACCCGACTTCTCGACGGGGCCAAAGGTGACCCCGGAGGAAGCCGGGTTGGCACTTGGATTAGGCAGAGTGAGTGTCAGTTGGGTGCTCTTCAGCTTCCCGGAGGGCTGCGGCGCTTGCCCATCCTGTGAGGCAGCGCGCTTTGGCTGCTGCCGGGTTGCTTCGGCTCTCGACTTGGCGATCTTTTTGGTGCTTGGCGTGGGAGCTGGCCGAGAAGGCGGGGGCACTTGAAGAGTTGGCTGAGGAGGTGGTGGTGCTAGCTGAGTTGGTGGAGGAACTGGTGCGCGGGGTGGAGTCGCCCGCTGAGTTGGCGGCACAGGGGGCCGGCTACTCGGTGCAGCGTCTGGCTGCACTTGGTCTTGGCGGGCTGGCTCCACCACGTCGTCTTCTACCCGCTGCCCCGCAACGGGATCAGGCCTTGCGGCGACATTATCTTCTACCCGCGGCTCGACCGCGGAGTCATCTTGTTCTGCAGCGTTGGTCTCTGGCTGCCGCTCGGTGGTGGCATCTGGCCGCTCCAGGGCGGCGTCTTCTTGATGTTGCTCGGCAGCGTGTTCAATATCTTCCCCAGCTGATGCAGCTGGGGGGGGTTGGCGGCATCTCGGTGTTGGCAGCGTCATGGGCAGCTGGCTGCGCTTCAGGTTGCTGCTGCTCGGAGATGGGATCGGTGTCATCCCCGGCGCCTTCGTTCTCGGCGCCGAGATCTTGTTCTTCGTCAATAGGGGAGGACGCACGCGTCCTACCCTGCGGTTCCTGGTTTTCATCTTCGTCCGAGAGATCTACAAGTTGCTCTCGGGGCACGGGTGTCTTCGTCTTGGGACGAGGTGCGGCAATAGCATCAGCGTAGAGAGTCGCGCTGGAAGAAGAAATAAGGTCAGAAAAAAGCAGAAAGAGGGAGAAGGGAAAAGCACGACAAGAAACGGCAATAAGTCAGGGTTTACTCGGGGAACACTTACCCCGCGCTGGTGGGGACCTTCCTCTTGCAGGAAGCACCGGCTTTTCTCGCGGCTTTCTTCTTGGTCCTCTTGGGGGGAGGTGCCTAGGCACCGCTGCCAACTATCTTTCGAGTATTGGGAGCGGCCACGGATAGAGGATCAACAATCAGGGGCTCCTCCCCGTCGTAAACTCGGGTTCCCTGTAGAGAAGAAGGGAGAATTCAGAATAAGCAAAAGAGAAAGGAAGCAAAGCAAACTGCGAGTAAGCGGAAAGGTGAACCAAGTCACCTTCTTCATCTTCGGACTAATCCCGAATAGAGGCATCTGCTCGGGACTTACCGGGCTGATTGGCATGAGGTATACACAAGGTATCTTGGGTATCGTAGGCGGTCTTGTCGTCTATATCTCTATCTTTTGTCCAGTTGCCCTCGAAGATTTCACTATCCTCTTCTCTCTGGCGATTGATGTGCTGTTGATGCAAACGAGCACAGTGAGTGGAGTTCTCGGATAAGTTTTTCTACTCGTGATAGCGTGCAAACACAAAGCATATTAAGCTAAGTATTTCTACTCGGGACAGCGTGCAAACATAAAGCACATTAAGCTTAGTGTTTCTACTCAGCACAGCATGCAAGTACAAAGCATATGATGCTAAGAGGAGTTCTACTCGGTGTCAATTACAACTAATAAGGGTACATAGAAGAGCACTAACCTGGGGGATCCTTTTGGTGCGGCTATACGGCACGAAGCCATAAGCCCAGTTCTCGGTGAGCATGGTCTGCATGATAGACCTGGCCCAGATAGCCACCTCAGCCTTACTGAGCTCGAAGGTTGTCGTCCTGGTGCAATCCCGAGGACCTCCCATGTAGCACGTCTTGTGTACTCGGTGCTGGAGTGGGAGTATCCGGCGCGAGATCCAGCAGGTGATTGGGTCGTCCTGGAGGAGCCTCTCTACCACCAGCTCGGTCAAGCGATTCTCGACCCGGACCACGTCTGGGACGGTCTTCTTTGGGTCGTATCCCCACTTCTGCCCGGTGGGCAGCGCGTTGACGAACTTAGGAAGCCCTATCGGTCTTTGATAGCCTTTCCCTTCTCGGCGGGGACGTTCTTCACATAGAGGAAACCGCGCTGCCACTTGCGCACGGTTTCCAATCCAAGCACCCGCGGATGGTGTCCGGTGCGGCCCTGCAACATCATCGCGCTACCCGTCTGGGTCATCGCGCGGGGGGCTTCAGTGTTCCCAGGATCGGGAACACTCTGTTTGCGGAGGAAGAAGTACCTCGCCCATGTCTGGACGGTCGGGTAGACGCCGAGGAAAGCTTCGCACACGGTGGCGTGTATGGAGAGCATGACGATTGCATTTGGTGGAAGATGGTGCTACTGAATGCCGAAATGGCGGAGGAAATCGGAGAAGAACTTGGAAATAGGAAGGCCGAAGCCGCGTTTGAAGTGGGAGAGGAAGACCATGTACTCTTCCTTTTCCGGTGTCGGGATGAGTTCGGTGCCAGTAGGCCGGCAGACAACGCCGGGAGGGACTCGGCGGGTGTTCGCCAGCCATTGACAGTCCTCGCGGTGATGTCCGAGCCCTCTCAGCCGGCGCGGGCGGGAACCATCTCGTCTCTGTGCGCCATGGAGGTGAGATTGATGAGGGGAGAGTAAGACCTCGTCGGAGTTGAGGGCGAGGAGGGCGGCGATGGCGCGCCGGGTTTCTTGCTCTAAACTCTAACGATGGGGGCGCAATGAGTATTCGCGGTGGCGCGGTGCTCAATGGCGGCGACAGAGGCGAAGGGAGCGCGAGATTGGAAAAGGAGCAGGAAAGAGAAGAAGTGGGCGGCGCGGGGGTATTTATTTCTCCCCGCGAGCTTCCGTTACTGATGGATTAATCGTGGGCATTGATCGTGCGGCGTGGGTTAACTGCCCGTTAGAAACGCACACAATGCGAAACGCGCGCGTAACGGGCGCAGTTAATCCCACGTTTCAGATCGTGGGCTTTCGAGTACCGTTCGACGTGACCTAACGGGCTGTGGGACCTAGGCGCAGAGACATGCGTGTGGCCTGCAGCAGCACCGAAGCATCGCGGTCGCTGCTGCGTGGCACGTGCCCCGCAGTGACACGAGAGGGAGGATTTGGTCTGATCCAGCGGGATCGTGTTCGAAATTTCGCTAAGTCAAGTTACTCGGCAGCATAGTAGAGAGAGTGCTCTACTCGGCTATAAGGAAGTTTCTGCTAATAATCACAGTTGGAGAGATTCGAGTAGGAGATACGGGTTCGAGTTGAGGTGCAACTCGGCCTCTTTCCGTTATGAAGACAAATTTGGTTTAAGCTGGCAGGGCCCTGCGAACAAGTTTGCTGGACTCTACCAGCTTCGGGGACTAATGTCGGGGGGCTACCCCCGAGTAGGGGTAAGGCAAGTATTAAAGCGGAGATCAGAGTACTGTTGGCCAGGTTGGCGGCTACCCGGGTACCCTCTACCCGGTAGTCTCTATCCGGTCATAAGTATTGAGGACCAGGAGAAGATATTGAGGAAGATTATACTCGTCCGAATAGAGAAGTTGTGGTCTGAGTAGAGGAGCTACTCGGGCCAGAAGTCAATGGAGCCGTTCTGACAAAGATCACGCGTATCCCGCAGCCGTACCGGCATGCGGTTCAACTTACAAGGTGCGTGATCATCAGTGACGCGGCGTGGTGACAGAGAGGTTGGCACATGTCTTGTCTTGTCACTGACAGAGGGGACAGGACAGGATGGGGGCCTACACTGTGAGGCTGACAGAGTGGACAGGCCCTGTCAGCCGTACGACGTGGCGGCTTCTCAGCGCGAGATCCCGGAAGCGTGCTCTACGTCACAGTGCTTAAGTCACATCAGTTGTACCTTTTATTAGTTGATTACTCGGCTGGGCACCAGTATATAAGGTGCCATGCCCCCTCCTGCGCGAGGGACGTTGCCTCAGATCGCATTTATTGCAAGAACCAGCACTGGAGCTAGAGAGAGCTGCCGAGTGGCTACTCGGCTGAGAGGCAAACTTGTACTGTGGCTACTCGGAAATTATACATACAGAGAGATAGGCAGGAGTAGGGGTGTTACCTCCACATGAGGGCCCCGAACCTGGGTAGTTCTTGTTGTTTGCAGTCTAACCTGAGCGTGGCTACTCGTCGTGCGATCCCTCCCCGGATACCCCCAGCGTCCATCGGCCCCAACTTTAGCCATCCCATGGCATCGGTCTTCTCCACACCACGACACCGCTGCCAGCTCTTCTATCATTTGGATAAGTGGATGAAGCCACTAGTCCAGGGTGTGAAATGCAATCAACAAGTGAGATAAAGATTCTCTATTGACGTCCTCATGAGCAAAAACAAGAACACAAAGCAGAAGTAATTTTGAAGGTTTTAAAGGTAGCACATGAGCAATTTACATGGAGTGGAAGTTAAATACCACATGCAGGTAGGTATGATGTACACAATGGGAAAACTTTGGTTTCAGGAGGTTTGATGCACGAGTAGAATTCCATACTCAGTAGAGGTGGAGGCTAGCAAAAGACTGAGAGCGACAAATCAAGAGAGCATAAGATCCATAATCATGCATATCGACATAAGCATCATTAATTAAAGCATAAGCGGTATCACAAGTTCAAAAACTAAGTGGTCATGGAGGCTATTCGTTACTGGTTTGTAGTCATAAACATGGTGTGAGTATGCGCCAAGTCAACCAAATAAAACGTTCGAAAGAGAATACCATATATTGATGCTTTACTATGACAAGAACAACTCATGAATCTTTAAAAATATATTGAACGCTCTCAGCTATTTATGCTACTCAATGGCCACAAGTCTTTAAAACTAAAATAACATTTAGCATGGCATGAAAAAGTTCTAGCCATAGTCTATACTAGCTTCTACTAATACTGTTATAAATTTTACATCAACCAACAGTTTTCTTTTCCCAACAAGAACCATACAAGATATGTTTTAAGAAAAATACTCTTTATGATATAGAAAGAAAACATGAGAGTACTCAAATAATAGTACTAAAACTAACAGCTCTGATAAGAGATGCATGCAAAACAGGAGCTAATTAAATGTAGCAGCCAAACAGAGACTAAGAATACAACGTATTCTCATGAAAAAGCGGAGCGTGTCACTCTCTAATAAAAGAATGCTGGGGTCCAACCAAGCTTATTATGAAAATAAAAACAAACTGAAAACAAAAATAAAAGACGCTCCAAGTAAAGCACATAATATGTGACCGAATAAAAATATAGTTTCACTAGAAGTGACCTGATAATTTGTTGATGAAGAAGGGGATGCCTTGGGGATCCCCAAGCTTAGACGCTTGAGTCTTCTTGGAATTTTCTGGGATGTACCACCGGGGCATACCCAAGCTTAGGATTTTCACTCTTCTTGATCACTTAATATCATCCTCTTCTCTTGACCCTTAAAACTTCCTTCACACCAAAATTCTCACAATCTTCATTAGCAACGTTAGTGCAATCGAAATAATAAACTCACATGGTTCAGTTTCAACACAAGAATAGCACTCAAAAACACATTAGCTACGGTCACAACTTCTTTTAAAACTCTTTTTCTCAAAAGAACACCAAAATAAAAAAGATTAAGATGCAAATGCAATTGTTGGCAGAAATCTGTCAAAACAGAACAGTAAGCAGAGATCGGTTTTTTCAAAAATCTTCTGTTGCTCAAATAAAAAAGTGGTCAACTAAGAAATTTTGAGTATATAGCCCAGAATTAAGCACAAAAAAGCTCAGGTCATTTTGAATTTTCTGTGATTTGTACGTAATTAACAGTGGACAGAAGATATCTGTTTCCCGCGCAGAAATCCGAAATATAGTGTCAACTTTCCACTAGAGGCTTTACTTGACTCAACAAAAACAAAAAATAAAAGATACAAATGGGTAAGGAAATAGAAAACACCCAGGTTCAAAGCACACCAAATAAAACAAAGGAAAACAGAGAAATAAAACGGGTTGTCTCCCGGTAGCGCTTTTCTTTAACGCCTTTCAGCTGGGCCTAAAAGATCAAATCAAGTATTTTCAAGTGAAGAAGCATAAAAAATTAGCTTAGAAATCTCTCCTCAACAATGAATGGTATTTCATCTATAGAAGTTTTCGATGTCCCTTTTTCAGCACTTTTAGGCATGCTAGTTTCATCAAATGGGTTTGCAGGAACAATCCAATCAAAATTCTTTTCTAGAGTTTCATGCATTCCTACCAATTAAAAGGGTATTGGTATTTTAATTTCTTTATCGTTGGATTTATCCAGTGTGCTATTGACATATACACATGAACCAGTCATCTCAAATCGATTAAAAAAAATTCTAGCCTCAATAGCAACATCACCAAATACTTTAAACAAAGTTTCTAGGATAAATTCTCTTTTTTCGCTATCCTTAATGCTATCAAGGTTGAGGAACATTTGTTGTATTAAGGGATTAAGGTTAACAAACCTAGATTCTAGCATACGAACTAGAGATGCTGCAGCGGTTTCATAATCTGGAGCAAGTTCAGCTAAGGATCTATCCTCAAATTCTTCGTGCTTACGAACATAATTAAAGAATTCTCCAATATTATCTTTCCCAATTATATCACCGCTACCTACTGGTAAGTCTTGCAAGGTAAACTTGGGTAGAATCATGATTAGAGATTAAACTAAGAGCATCAAAAGAAAAAATAATAGCAAGCAAATAAATAACAGCTATAAAGTAAACTATTTTTTTGTGTTTTTAATATAGGGAATAAAAAAAGACAAAAATAAAAACAAGACAATAAACAAAATAAATAGGTTGAGAGTGAGAGACTCCCCTTGCCAGAAGACTTCTTTCTCCACGGCAACGGCGCCAGAAAATATCCTTGATGCTTGCGTTGGGAGACCCCAAGAGGAGGGTGTGAGCAGAGCGGTAGGAATTTTCCCCTTAGTTAAGAACCAGGGTTATCAATCCAGTAGGAGAAAGAGGACCTTCGAAAGGTTGATGCCACTTACGATGGTGCTGGCGCTTCACCGGTGTGAGCAACAACGTGGAACCTGCACACAACACAACAAAAATACTTTGCCCCAACGGTACAGTGAGGTTGTCAATCTCACAGGTCTTGCTGAAAACAAAGATTAGATGTATAGTGTGGAAAAATAGTGTATGCTTGCAGTAAGTATAGAGAGCAGGAAATTGTTTTGGTTTGCTTAACGGTGTGGTAAATGGACCGGGGTTCATAGGTTCACTAGTGGTGTCTCTCCATAGAAATAACATGCTGGGTGAACAAATTACAGCTGGGCAATTGATAAATAAAGGTTGCGTCGTAGTGCCACATTATAACATGATGACTACTATGATATTTAGTGCGGGCATTACAAAAAAAATCATAGAACGAAATCCATCTGCATCTATGACTAATAATCCACCCTCAGGTTATCATCTGAACCCTCTTAGGTATTAAGTTGCAAGCAACAGATAATCGCATTAAGCAATGTGTGTAATGTAAGCAATGATTATACACGTGGGTACTCTCACTGCTGTTTTCTCCCTAATGGCAACATCACATCCTCCTTCTTCACGTTTCTGTCACTCGAGCAAGGCAATGAGGAGTCATGAACCCACTATCAAGCATAAATACTCCCTCTTGGAGTCACTAGCAACTACTTGGCCAGAGCAACCACTAGCAACGGAAAGCATGCAAGATCACAAATAATATATGCAATAAAGACTATAATCAACTTGGCATAAGGTCAATATTCATCGGATTCTAGCAAACACAGCATAAAGAATTACATAAGATCTATCTCGATCATGATAGGCAGCTCACGAGATCTAAACATGGAGACATAAGAGGAGGAGACAACCATCTAGCTACTATTATGGACCCATAGTCCAGGGATAAACTACTCACGCATCACTCCGGAGGCAGGCAATGTGATGTAGAAGCCTTCGGTGATGATTTCCTCTCCGGCGGGGCGCCTAAAAACAGCTCCAAAACCTTCCTGATCTAGGGTTGACGACGACGGCGGCTGCAGAACTTTTTCGGGATTTTTGATCAGGCGCCTAGGGTTTTCCATCCAGGGGGAATAAAGAGGCGAAAGGGCAGAGGCGGTGGAGGCCAGGGGGCCCCACACCTATAGCTTGCGCGGCCAGGGGGCGCGCCACCCTGTGGTGTGGCCCCCTGTTTCCGGTCTTCGACTCCTCTTCGGTGTTCTGGATGCTTTCGGGGAAAATAGGCACTTCGGGCTTTGTGGGGGTCCAATTACGAGAATGTTTCCAGAACAACTTTTTTGAAACCAAAAACATCAGAAAACAAGGAACTGGCACTTGGCATCTTCTTAATAGGTTAGTCCCGGAAAACGTATGAAAATGCTATAAATAGGGGAGAAAACATGTAGCAATTGGAATAATATGATCATGGAGCATCAGAAATTTGGGATACGTTTATGACGTATCACCCACCAGGCGCAGCCTAGGTGGGGCCGCACCTGGCAGCCTCCTGGTGGCCCCCTGACTCCCCTCTAGCTCCCCTTTGGTCTCCGTCTTTGTTCCGGATAAAAATTGATCTCTATGGATTTTCATACCTTTTCAAGAATATTTCCTTAAGAACTTTTATGAAGTAGAAAAATAGCATAAAACAAAAAATGGCCTGGGGCATCTTGTTAATAGGTTAGTCAGTGAAAAAAAATCATGAAAAAACAAGCGAAAACGAAAGAAAACATGTGGAAAACAAAAGGTATTGGGTAGAAAACAAGCATGGTGCATCAAAAATTATAGATACGTTTGCAACGTATCAGCCGGCCTTTCCAAATAGACAGATCGCTTGAGTGTTGGTTGACCCCGTAAAGTCTACCACATGCAACTCATTTTCGACATGCAAAATGAAATCGACTTGTAGAGTCTTTCTCCACAAGAGGGCCATTAGATCAGGTTCAAAGAAGATGGAAAACCCATCTTCCAAAGTGGAAGAACTTAAAGTAAATTATAACCCAGGGTCTCAACAAGCATGACATTCACAAGAATGATATTTGGTGCAACTACAACGTTGCCGAGACCCGTTACCTAATATTTTGATTTATCTCCATATGTGACGATTGCTTGATTTGTATTTGATCTCAACTCTGTCATGATCTCCTTGCTTCCGGTCATATGACTTGTGAAACCACTATCAAGCACCCATTTTGACCCACCAGAAGCATAGTCCTACAAAAGATCATTTCTGGGATTTAGGTACCCATCTTCCAATGGTCCTATTTTTTTTGCCACTAGGTTCTTAGGAACCAAAATAGAGCATGCAATGACAACTCGATAAGGACCAACATATTTAGCATGAACATCACCATAATAACCAACAAAATTAATGCGATGAGGGTTAGTAATTCCCGCAAAGTCATTACAAGAAGTTTCGCCCCTTGTGGAACTACCACTCCCAATGATAATCTTCTTTGATTGTGCGGGCTTGGACCTTTTCTTGTTCTTGTTCTTATTCTTGGCAACAAAACTAAGGCCTTCTTTCCCATTGTGCGGTCTTTGGATTTGCAAAAGATCATCAATAGGACTCTTGCCTTTGGAGCTAATGGCCTTGGCAAGTTCATATTTCAACCTAGCATTTTCCTCAAATATATGTGCATGCTCACAAGAATAAGTGGAGGAGCTAGTCATATCAATTTTAGATGGAAGTTGTTCATGATAGTTGATGCGGGTAGAGTGATCACTCTCCAAAGCCTTGTGAGCCTTGGTGAGCTTCTCTAGATCCTCGGTTAGTCTAGCATGACCAACACCAAATTCAACCTTATTCTTCTTAGCCAATTTGTATTTATCAATAGTATGGTCACGTTCATTAATGAGTTTGTAAATGATTTCATTATGTGACTCATCAATAGAATCAAGTTTCTCCTTAAGAGAAACTCGGAGCTCTTTCTCTTCCTCAAGGGTAACAGTGAGAGAAGTTATTTCAGGGGCATCTTCTATTTCTCTTTCTCCCTTCTTCTCAAGAAGGTGTTGTGCCTCACCATATTGACTCATGAGATCATCAAAGTTTTATTGCTGTCACCTTGCAAGTTAGTCATGAAGTGATCGAAAGAAACAATTTATTATTTTACTCTAAGACTAGAAATATCATCCATTTTGTTCGTAGTCTTCGGAGAGGGGGAAGATGATACCTCAGAGCACTTGGACATTAAACACCTTGCGCATTAGATGGGTATGTTCTCATTTGGGAATTCAAAGAGATAAGGAGGTCTTCATGAATAAATGTCTATGGCAGCCACCTCACTTTTTGATTCTTCTTTGTCCTCATCATCCCCAGACGAATATTATTCTTGTGTTACCAACACAATCCTTGAAGAAGGTTTAATGTTGGAGGAGTTCTCATTGAATAAAGGATTTTCATGAGTGATTTGTCCTTGGGGACATTCCTTCCTCCATAGTCTTCTCTATTCTCATACGGACACTCGATGACAAAGTGGTACCTATCTTGAAAATTGAAGCAATTCCTCAGTTTTGACGATCCTTTCTTGTTACCACTTCATTTGTAGATTTGTTCCATTTGAGCCTTGGATGTGGCTGGGTTCTTCCAAAAGTTTATTTTTCTTCGAAAGACATGTAGTTTATGTGAATAGTCTTGAAATCTTTGGGAGCCCATGGGGTCACATACTCTTCCCTTCCCTGGTCTTCTTCTTGTTCCACAACTTTAGCCTTCAAAGCAAGTGAGGCTCCTTTGTGCATCCCTAGAGCCCGAGCACGAGCATCTTGAGCATTCTTGGCCGCAACCTTGATGGATTGCATCTCTTTCATAACTTCATTGGAGGTCATGAGATGGTAGTTGTGTCTGCCTTGGAGACGCTTGAAGTCGGTAGGTTCAAAAGACCCAAGCATAATCCACATATGTGGCACCAAGATGTCGGAAGGCGATGGCCATGGTCTCGAGTCTTTGATACATGTCCTCATGGTCTTCACCTTCTTACATAAAGAAACCTTCACTTGGTTTCTCAACGCATCAAATATATTCCTCTTCATGCTCTCATTTCCAGCAAACACATTAGAGAGGGCGTCCCAAGCTTCTTTGGCGATGGTGAAGTGATTAATGTGGGTCAAATATTTTTGTTCCACGGCTTGGCGGATCATGTAAAGAGCGGTGTCATTTAGTTGACTATCAATCACTTCTCTTCTTGTCAAGTTGTTTGTATCCACGGGCTTGTATCCAACCTTAATGATTCTACAAAGCTCAATGGAGGCAATGTGCACATGAGATCTCATAGAAATTTCAAATTATAAAAAAAATGCATTTAGCTTAGGTAGATCTCCTCTAAGATTAATAAGAGGATGAGGGATTGGAAGAGTAGCAATGAGGAACCTCATGGGACTTCCCCTTTCCATTGATATTTTTAGGGGAGACATCATTTTTATGGTGTTCATCTCCTTCCTTGTCCTCCGTGGTAGACTCCTCCGGAGTAGGAGAAGGCACGATGTCCTTTGCTTTCATGAGATTCACTATAATTTCACGAATCTCATTCATTCGGGATTCCATGGAAGAAATCAAGGATGTCTCCATGCTCTTGACGTCCTCCATGGTATCCGAAGTGTCGGACACACTAGCCATCTCCTCATTGGTACCCATAATCTGTTAGGCGTGTAAGACAAAATAAAGAGCCGAGGCTCTGATACCAATTCAAAGGATCATATGGGAACCCACAGGGGGGTAAATAGGATATACTCCAAATTGTAATACCTTTTTGATTTGTCGCTTGACAGAAAGGAAAATTCTCTAGATATGCAACTAAGGTGAACTTACCTATATGACAAGTTCACACTAAGCAGGGGGACGGAGTCGAGGATACAAATTTATTCTCCACAAGGGCCACGGCAGCTTCCTGAGCAAAATATTGTCATTGTTGCTCACTCTTCTCGAGCATTTCTTAACGGGCCGCCACCGCAGCCTTCTCCTTATCGCGGCATGATACGATCATCTTGCGGAGATGAGCGCCCAGGGCTTAAAGGAGCTCATACTCCTTGCCCAACGCCTCCACATGGGTGTTCGCTTGGGCTTGGATTATGTATCTGGCCCGCTTCGTGATGTCGGTCGTGAAGCCCTCAAGACTAAGCTCCAAGCACCCACGAGCATGAAATCGCAGTGACTAGTTGTCCTCATGCGCCACCTTGTCGAGGAAGTCCTCAAGTACGAAGGAGGCGCCAAGGCTCAGAGCGGCTTCAAACTAGGTTCTCCCTGCCAAGGAAGCACTTCTGGCCACTTGCGGGGGCGAGGAATTGGAAATAGAACCGACAACATCACCTGCGGCGCCAAGAGAAGAAGGTCCGGTCGTTAGCTTTCCCACCTCTGTACTATCAGGGTTTGCGGGACAGGTACTATTGTTGCCGCCGCGCGCGCAGGGGGCTTGAAGAGGCATTGGGGGATCCTTCCTCGGTGAGGGATCAACCCCCATCAAGGCGAATGCTGCCCCCTGGCGAGCCCCTCTCTGGCCATGGTGTCTCCTGCCGCTTCACCCTTGGCGGGGCCGGAGACTTCATCATCGCTGCAAGAAGGGGCCAAGCTTGTAAGCTCATGCCTTACGGTAGGCACCATGGAGGCGGACCTAAGAGGGGAAGATCCCTTCTCGAGCTTCGCGGTGTTCTTGTCCTTCTCCGTCATAGGGGCGGGAGTCTCCGAAGCTACAGCGGTCATGGAGTCAGAGGCTCTCACCCGTTGTTTCTTCACTTCGCCTCCCTCTGGAGCCCTACAAGGTCGGGAAGGAGGTCAGAATCCAAGAGCAACAAGGCATAGAAGAAACGGCTACTTTCTTTTGCTGATTCATTTACGTTCCGGAAAATTTATGGCACTCCGGAATGACAATTTATAGCACAGGTCATGCCATATTTTTCCCGTTACTAGCCTAGTTATGTTCTCTACTTCTAGCTAGGAATATCATCTTCTACGGTTCTGATATTATTGGAGCACTACCAGCTTGTGGCCAGAGAGTCGCGGGAGGAGTAGAGGGACAATGGTGGTGACGATGATATGAGTGAGCCCCACGATGATGGGGGTATCAGTGGCAAGGAAACCACTGATAGTGGCGCCGGGGGTCCTTCCAAGAGTAGCTGTCAGGCAAAGAACCGTCGGAAGCGAGCTCCAAACAAGGTCGGCACCATATGACAAAAATTCACGGAGGTTGACCCTTATAATGGAACGCCTCTATTGCCTAAGGATCTTGCGAAGGGATACTTTCTCCAAGTTCCCTCAATCCTGTGGGACGTCGTAAATATCAACGAGCTGACTCTTAAGAAGAAGCAAAATCTGCGCGACCAACTCATGTCGAGGCTACACACATGGTACGAGATCCCTCCCCCTACAACAACAAGGATCTGAAGGGAAACCCGGTGAACAAACTCACCCTCACTAGGTTCACCAATGCCCTGAGCGGTTATACGACTATGGTGAGGGTGATGATTAGGGACAGCACATCGTTTGAAGAGATCCAACGCCAATTCCGGCGGATTACGCCAGAGGACTTCTGGGTTTTACTAGATAATGAGTCCCTTGACTTCACTAAGAATCAAACGGCCTGGGGGAAGGACCTGGCGTCGTTAAACATAGGTCACCACAATCTGGACTGTCATGGCTACAACGGGAAGGAGGAAGCTTGGGATCTTGAGGACCAGGACTATATAGAGAATGTCCTCGAGAGCCCTTACGCCAAGTATTCCCATGACCCCGCGGTTCCAGATATTTATAAGGTCCAGGTAGAGAAAAGAAACGCTGACTAAGGAACTTGTCATGGATCCCAAGGTGGTGTAGAATGTTGTTTTCGTCGCAGATGGTAGGGTAAAGGATGTTGAGAGACTAGTGGTAAGAAATTTACCATTTCATGCTAATCATCAAATCCATTACATTCTAGTACCAACCATTTCTAAATTGTTCATGTTGCTTCTGCAGCTAGAAGAACACCAGATTGAATCTGGCTCGTCACAGGCGTTGACGCCCAAAGTCCCGTGGGACAAGCCTTTTATCAGGGGGGGTATAACCAGGCAAAGAACCAGGATCCACCGAAAAGGCCGCACTTGGGCTGTATCACCGGCGGTGGACTAAATAGGAAGTATGCTAAGTATGGCTTGGCTGAGCCCAGCACTAAGGAATCATAAGAGGCGAAGAAGAGTCACGCGAGCCAGGAGGCGGAGTTGCTGGAGAGAAGGTGTCGGACTTAGAAGCAAACATGGAGAGGCGGATCGATGAAAGGGTCAATTCAAAGGTCGGGGAAAATATGAATGCGCTCATACCTAGCATGGTAAATAAACTCAATATTTACATCGCCGGAGGCCGACAGGGGCCTATGCCAATGATTAGCATAGATGCTAGCACCTCGACCAACATGGCGCCGTATGATGAAGGTGTCTTGGTGACTCTGCACGCTAGCAATGCAAGTGCTAGGGATGATTCACCGGTCGTGGTGGTTAGTAGCCCCTTTGTCACTGGCATGAACGCCCCCGATGGACCGTCGATGTTGGTCGTGCCCGGCGCGGCCGCCGCTGGTGGTCCGTCGATGTTATCCTTGCTCGACGCGCCAGTCTTCTATGGTCTGTTGATGTTAGCCGAGCTCGACGCTCTCACGGTAATTAATTGAACGTCTCAAGCCGTAGCAAGTTAATAAGTTAAATATCACCCCCCCTTCTGACCTAGCCATGTTTTTGGAGGCTTACGCGAAGGGATGCACCTTCCTGCTCAAAGTGGGCAACAAGATGAAGGATGTTGGAAAGGGGAGCATCCTACAACCACTCTCCCGGAAGTAGCACTACAGAGATATACCAAATAGCGAGCTTCGGGTTCGGTTCGATATGGTGTTATCGGGATTCCGGGAATTGTATCCTCCTAATCAACCCACGGATGCTGTAGCAAGCTGAATCTAGGACAACTAAAAAATCATGTCTTGCTATGGTAGAAAGCCCTTATTCGGTTGAACACCACCTCGGGGTTGGCGCCAAGCAACAGCATGGTCACTCCACCGGTTGCGCCCGCGTCAAGCCAACAAGACAGGGTCGTCCCTCCACTGGCAAGCCAACATGACAGGGTCCTCCCTCCACCGGTGGTTGCGCCTTCAGCACCACCCAACATGAAATGTTCCTCCCTCCACCGGTTGCGCATGCGGCAAGCCAACAAGATAAGAGGGTCCTGTCTCCACCGATTGATCCTTCTGCCCCGAGCACGAGACACAGGACGACTACATGTCTTTGAAAATTGAAGTGGCTCCCATCGATGATTTCATCAATCAGTTAGATGGAGAAGAGGCTCCTCCTAAATTACTCGCGAGAAAACTTGATATCCAGAAGAAGCTGACATATTCCCAAGAAACTTCTGAGGAGGACGCAGCTGCCGCCTTTACCGCTCTTCCACAATCTATGGTTACCCCGAATACATTCCGTGCTACGGACGAAGAGGCGCTAAAACAAAGCGGCACTCCTGTGTGCTTGAGGGCGAATAAGCATCGAAAGAGGCCGGTCAACAAGAAGAAAGGTGGTGCCTCTTCGTTTAGTAGCTAGCCATCGGCCACTCGGGTTCCGGACGGGTTGCCTCCTGCCGTCCCGTGGAGGAAGATCCATGAGATAGGTAAGCCGATGCTGCCGCCAGAGGTTGTCAATGTCATGGGTGGTGACATGAGGAGCATCCATGATGGAATTTTGCAGCTGGAGACGAAACTTCTCTCAGTGAGACATCCCTCGTACCCGGTATACGTGGTCAAGGTGCCCCGATCCGCGGGCTTTGTGGATACAAACCCCGCAGAGGTGTTCTTCATTAGATATGAAGATATATTTATGGTCTTCCACTTGGGAGTGCTCGACCGAAGCATTGTATACATGGTTTCGCTTAGCATGGTGCACGATACCGCCTCGGAGAATACCCACAACATCGCGATAATGTACCCCTTCTACATGGTTGAGGACTTCTTTGGGTCACCTGGGGACCGGGTTATTGTCACGAAGTATGTCACGGGTTTTTTGATAGATAATAAGCATAAGAACGCCATTCTCATGCCATACTTTCCCCATTAAGTAGTCATTCGCTTCCCTTCATTACATTCTTTCCAAAATCTTCTTAATATCCGATGATGATGGTTTGTTCGAAATGTTTTGCGCGGAGTAGGAGGCTGCACCGTCATTTTCATGGAACCGCATTGGTCGCAACCGGGTAGGACGGTGCATAAATACTACATCGACACCAAGGATATTCTTAATAGTGCCCTCAACGTCTTCGCCTCTGAGTTAGGCAAGCCCCTCAATAAGGAAATAATAGTTTGGGGCCCTCATGCACCCACGTAATTGACTTCCCCTGCCTCAACCAGTCGTTGGGAGAAACTGGGTTGGAAGCTTCGTATGCCATCTTTCAGATAAGGGGGTACTTAAAGGATGCACAAGAGATATTGTTGCCAAGTGGTCTCCGAGACAAGACCATAAAGATAGCAAACACCCCGATGAATATGTGAGAGCTGAGTTCAGTTGCATCCAGCGTAGGATCTGCACGATACTCAAGTCGGATGTCGTCACTCGAAGTGGCTTGTTCTTCCACGGCCACACACCACCGAGCAAACGTGACATAGAAACCTGCCTACTTGCGCAATGTGACATCAAGACATTCAACACGCTCGAGGGCGTCATATCATGGAATCTCTATGAACTTGCATCATATAAATGTTAGTCCTTTACTTGTCGTGTTTTATTCATAACCCTTGATGCTTTTATTCTTTGCATACTTTTGCAGTCTATTATAAATTTCTATGCTAAAAAAATATTTTTGTCTTGTGCATAGATGACGTGGTATGTTGTGTACAAGGGTAGGGTTCCCGGAGTCTACGACAACTCGGAACACTGTCGGAGATAGGTGCACGGTTTCAGCGGCAACAACTACAAGGGATACAACACCATGGTGGAGGCGGAAGCTCGATACACCACTTATCTAGAGAGAGAGAGAGAGAGGACGGAGACGAGGAGGGTCGGATGACCACCTTCGCCATCGCCGTGATGATACTCCTTATGTTGATGCTACTATTTGTAGTGCTTGTCTATCTACAGTAACTTTGAGTGCATTGAACTATCCAGATAGACTCGAATCGAGACTATGTAATATAAACCTGTGTATTCTGTGTTGATGATCGATACTATCGAATGGCTACTAGTTAATGATGCAATCAAATGGCAACCATTTTGGAATATGTCATTTTCTATAAATTATGCCAATTGTACAACTACTATTTCCTTTATATTTCTATTACATACATATCTATCATTTCATGTATATTTATGTTATTTTTATCCCCTGTACAAATTATCTCCAGTGCACAATAAAGATACCACAGGCGAATACTTACCCCTGGCGCATAAGTACACATTCGCTAGCGTTATATGGGGTTACTGCGGGCGCACATGAATTATGCGCTGACGCTACATGGAGATACTGCAGGCGCAGTATGCAATGCGCCGGTGGTAATGCAGTACCGTCAGCGTGTTGGTCACCAGCGAACTGCTATTCGCCTACGGTAGGCAAATTTTATGTTCCTGCGGTAAGGTTTTCTCTAGTAGTGATCCGTTCTCCTGGTCGGGGCTTGGGCTTGGCGTCGCCTTCCACGAATCTCCAACCTCCGCCCTTTTGAGACGGAATGAGCCCTTCCATCTCCATCGTCTTTAGGTACACCTCCTTGGTCATGCAGGGGGTCTAGTACCGCTCCCCGATGTTGGCGTAGTTCCTGGCGGCGGATGCAACATCGCCGCTGGTGACCTCCACTGCATACTCCTCCGCTTGAGATTGGCTCGGGACGGCGATGTTCGAGACCGCGGGAGCTGAGGCACCTCCAGATGGCACCCACCGGGTTCGGGGCCGGGTTTGGTCCCCCCATACCCACCCGACTCTAAACCCCGCCCCCACGACCCGCCCCCATACCCGCCATCGGGTGCATAATTTTACCAGACCCACCACCCGCCGGGTCTCGGGGACCCGATGGGTACCTGCTAGGAAGTGTGCACCCTGCACAGCCAGCACATCATCCCAAAACGGCACACACGAACATCACAAAAAAATAACAGCTATGAACATCACTTAAAAACAACATTTACAATCTTTATTATCTCCACTTGACAACAAATATTGACATCACATATAGGCTATAAAGAGCCCAATAGACAATTTAGGAGATTAACATTACTACAGTACACAACATGAAAATCTGACAATAACCAACAATTGGCAATTGCCAAAACAGCAACAACCAACCAGAGTACCACACAATTCAAATAGACAATTTAGGAGTTTAAATAGTAGTACAGTACACAACAGCAACAGCCAACCACACAACTTAGGAGTTTAACAGTACAAGACACCAAATATTCAGAAGTTCCAACTCCGATTTCACAAATAAGTTGAGGAAACACGGCATAAGAATATTCAAGCTTGAATGCATGCTTCATCTCCAGCACACGCCACAGCAACTCGAAGCTCCAACTTCGATTTCAGCCACAACAACTCGAAGGTCATCTCACATTGCCAAACATGAGTCCTAGTTACATAAAAATTGCCAAGCATTAGTCACACAAATATGGTTCAAATACAAACAGCAAGTAGCCAACTACATCATTTTTCCAAGTTCTTATTACTAACTACATCAAACAAATAGAAACAACAACGGTTTAATTGGAAAACATCATACAAATACAAACAACAACTACATCAGCTTGCCAAGTATTTTTACAGAAGCTATTGCATTTGAAAATGTCATCTATTTGCATACTAATCTCATCCTCTTGTGCGTCTTGAAGACAAGTCCAAAAGCTTCCTTCAACCATATGAGCATCTACAAAAACAAGCATAAGTATAGTTAGAAGAAACATAATAGACAGCACATCATATGTTAAGAAAATGCATCGTATGCTCACCTTTGTACTTGTTTCTAAGCCAATTCTGATAGCACATCAATACCTCAAGCATGTGAGAAGTGAGGCGGCTCCTATGTTCATTCACTATTCTGCCACTTATACTAAATGCAGATTCTGAAGCAACAGTTGTGACTGGAATTGCAAATATATCCCTTGCCACATTCCTTAGTGTTGGGTATCTTGTGCCAGCCACTTTCCACCAATCCAACACATCAAACTTCTCGGTATATGGCACTAAGTCATCAGACAAGAAGTGATCTATCTCACCTTGAACTCTAGCTGCTGCAGGCCTTTGTTGTGCTACAGTGTCATGGAAGAATGATATAATAGCAGGAGCTGACATAGAATCCAAAGGAGAATCACCACATGGTTGATGTGATTCTTCTTCCACTTCATACTCTTTGATTAATGAATGGAGATTGGGAACAACAGAATCAACCTTTTCTTTGCATTCATAAGATGAAGGCTCAATGCCATAAAGCATTGCATAACAAGCAACCAACATTTGCGTCTTATATCTAGTGTCAAGAAGTGTAGCTATCCCCATCAGCCCTTGGATATCAGTCCAATATTTATCAAATTTCTCTATCATATTTCCACACATTTCTTGGATAACAGGATATTTAGAGCTTGTCCACTGCCTAATTTTCATCTTTATTTCACATATCTTAGGAAAGAACACATTGACGATGACATAATCCTTGCCCGAGAATAATTTAGTTATCTCATAGAACAAACTAAGCATCGGTACTACGTCAATAGCAAAGTCCCATTCATCGGAAGTAGGCAATGTTGCATATTGTTTGTCTACTATTTTGGCTCTCTCAAACACAACTCTATAAGGCAAAGCTATGTTTAGCATAACATAAACAGAATTCCACCTAGTCTTGCAATCTAGTCTCAACTTGTTTGTGATTTTTACTTTCTTGTATTTGGCCATTTCTTCAAATTTCTCCCATATCTTTGGTGTGGCAGTCCAATATCCAACACTTTCTCTAATATTATGTATAGCTGATTTCATCACATCTAATCCATCCTTTACTATTAGATTTAGGATATGAGCACAACAACGCATGTGAACCATTGAACCTTCTAAGGGAAGCTTAGACTTCCCTATCTTGCCCACCATGAGCTCAATTGCCCTGTCATTTGATGAGCAATTGTCAACAGTCACGGTCATGAGCTTCTCATCCAAATTCCATTGCATCAAGGTGTTAAGCTCTTCAGTTATAACATCGCCGTTATGTGGTGCTGGCACATATATGAACCTACAATAAGCATAGATGCACAACAATTTAGAATGGCTAGAGAGAAATACAGACATCTTACAAACAACAACTATTTTGTAAACAATTTAGACAAAATAGGTGTTATTTTGCCATTGAAATAGGTGTTGTTTTGCCATAAAATAGGTGTTGTTTTGCAATGCAAATAGTTGCTATTTGCATTGCAAAACAGCACCTATTTTATGGCAAAACAACACCTATTTCAATGGCAAAGCAGCACCTATTTCAATGGCAAAACAACACCTATTTCAATGGCAAAACATCACCAAAAAGAGTTATTTCCATTGCAAAACAGCACCTATTTCAATGGCAAAACAACACCTATTTCATGAACAATTGCATGGAAAAACAACAATTTAGAATGGTTAGAGAGAAATAAGCATACCCATAAGAATAGCTCGTAGCTTCCATGATTCATCAACAAAATGACCCGTAACAGCCATGTAGCCCTTCTTTTGGTTGTCAGCTGTCCACATATCAGTGGTTATAGCTACCCTTGACTGCAACATAGTCATGTACTCAATAGCCTTCTCTCTTTCCTTGTTATATCTTCCTATTATATCCTTCCTACAAAACAAAATACAAAGGTTAGCAAGTGAAATAGCGTCTGTAATGCAGCAACAAAATACAAAGGACAATGGAATTGTGGATGCAATGCATGAACAAACACAAACCTGATAGTATTCCTTGTATGCAAGTGAAACAGTGGTTGTAGTGCAGCAACAAATCTCCTAAATCCAGTATGGTCAACGATACTCAATGGGTAGTCATGTAGCACTACCATGTTACCAAGTTCTTCTCTAGCAATCTCTTGATCAAAAGTGTAACTCCCTACATTCACCTTCCCATCAGCTTGGGCAGTCACCCTTAATGAAGACTGACTCAATGATTTTCCAGCCTTGTTCTTCAACTTCAAAGCCCTTTGAGTACATATCTTCAGATGGTCTCGTAGATGTGTAGTCCCACTCTTGGATGCTGCACTAAGCTTCTTATGACAGTAGTTGCAAATGGCCTTCCATTCTCCGCGCACGCACTCCTTCTTCGTCTCGAGCCACACATCCGAAGTTAGCTTCCGTGTAGCAGGTCTAGCTCTACCTGCAACATTCACCTCCACCACATCATCTACATCATCGGAAATTTTATCCACCGACTCACATGGGGATGTGGCTTGGCTACCGTAGCTTGTACCACTACATAAAATAAAAAATATTAATCATTTGGACAAACTAGCATTTAGACAATTTAGAAAAATAGGTGTTGTTTTGCCATTGAAATATGTTGTGTTTTGCAAGCATTGCAAAACACCACATATTTCAATGGCAAAACAGCACCTAAGCAAAATAACAACTATTGCAAAATAGCAACTATTTTGCAAGCAATGTAAATAGCAATGTAAAGTAGGCATGAGCTATTTTTCAATCAATATAATCCAAACTACACATGGGATACAAGCAGCAGCTATTTTGCAAGCAATATCATTTATCTCGGATCAACATCTTATATTGCAAGCATTGGATATTTAAGAAATTTTGTATCACAAATCAAAATACCACAGTGCATATTTTGTATAAAAATAAGTAGCAGTCTGTATAACAAATTAACAATAAACATTGTGGCTAACAATTTGCTAACATGAATCTGAGCCATGAACTACCATGAATCTGAGCTAACATTACAAGAAGAGGCATGAACTACCATGAATACAAGCAGAGGCACAGGAGCTAACAATTTATCAAAGCCCTAACACTAACTACCATGAATCTGAGCCATGAACTTACACAAGGGACTTGGACTTGTGCCCCTGTTTGTCACCGGCGGCCGACCTTCCCTTCTTGTGGACTGGCGCGTGCGCGTCGCCGTCGGAGGACGAACCAACGGGCGTACGGCCCGGCTTCCGGCCGCTCCCGGTGGCAGCAACCGGCGGAAGTGCGTCGCGCGGGCCGCCTCCCTGCGTTCCTCGCGAGCTCGACGGCGAGGGTTGCACGCCCAGGAGGAATCCGAGCCTAGCACCGCTTCCACGCGGCAGGATCTGGAGGGAGGCTGCTCTATGAGGCGACGACGTTGGTGTGGCGCCGGTGGGCTCCGATCCGCCGCCGTCTTGGTCCTCCTGGAGATGGAATCCGCCGGAGTCCCTGCCCTCCTCCAGGTCCACCGGCTGCTCCTGTCGTGGGATAATCACGGCAGATGTTACCGGGGGTAACTGATCTTGGGGCAAGACGACACAGGCGTTTGGGAGAGGGTTTAGCTCAGAGGAAAACATGGTGCAATTCGATCTGGTATCCGGCAATCAAAGTCGCCGAGTCTCCGATCTTGATACAATAACTCAACTCTAGGATTACACTGGATGCTCGATATCAAGCGATATTGCTAGGGTTCTTAGATCTCTGCCTAAACTAGACCTGGGGGTCGGTTTATAAAGCACCCGTACCCCCTGGCTTATTCTCCAAGGCGCATCCTGTATCCTACCCGGACACGGCGCACAAACCCTAACTTTCTTCTACCATAACCCACAATCCGGGTTACTGGGCCTACAAGCTTGGGCCTTTATAGGTTTCCTTATCTTTAGCCGGATCTTGCACAACGTCCTTTGGGCCGGG
Organism: Alopecurus myosuroides; assembly: GCA_028641055.1. Lineage (NCBI taxonomy): Eukaryota > Viridiplantae > Streptophyta > Magnoliopsida > Poales > Poaceae > Alopecurus > Alopecurus myosuroides. The sequence continues at coordinate 232,568,604 of CM054058.1, forward strand.
TTACTCCTTGGAGTTTGGCCTACCGGGTTATCATCCCCCCGTCAGCTCCATGGCAGGCCGGCGGCGACGCAAGATCGGCCAGGAATCGCCTGGTGTGTGAGTGCGGTGGTGGGTTCCCTCGTCTTTCGTTTCTCTGGAGGAGGGGGCACACGACTCGGGAGTGCGGGGTTTGGCTCTGGCGGGTGGCGACTGAACTGGGGAGTGGGGGTGAGGAGAGGAAATATCTGCGCGAGGTGGACCGTGCGATTTGGATGGACGCGTGAGATTCATCCAGAGTTTAGGGTTTGTGTATACACACTGACAGGTGGGTCCAGTCTCCTTGCCGGGTCGGCGGGTAAAAGGGTTCGGGTTTGGCACCCCCATTCCCGCCTCCGCTAGACCCGATGGGTCTAATATTTTCCTGCTAATAAGACCCGTGGGTATTTTTCTACTCCAGACCCTCCCCGTTTAACACGGGTACCCGTCGGGTTTGCGGGTTTCGGGGCCCCATTGCCATCCGGAGAGGCACCAGTGTCGGGTGTGGGAGTGAAGCGGCGCGGGATGAATCTGCGGTGGAGGAGTCGATGAAGGTGTCGGAGGTGGGGGTTGCACCATCGCCGGAGAGGTAAAGCCGGACGCGGCCACAAGATTCGCCGCCGCTGCGTCCACTTGTGAAGTTGCCTCCACTAGAATCTTGTCGGAAGACATGCTCTTGGTGGAGAAGGGCTAGAGAAAAAGGTTCGCCAAAGAGGGAGTGGTTCGCCAAAGCTACAGGTGCGCTAGAGTTCTCTCTAGAGGTGTGGTACGAAGGAAGGAATGGGTGCAGTGAAACGGAGAAAGTAAATCATCCTTTACACCTGTTCCTGGCGATTCGTTCCGCCCTTTGGAGACGTTCCAGATGCACGCCACGCGTTCAGGAGTAATTGTTGCGGGATATGTATCACCGTGATACCACGGAAGGCGCGGCTGGGCGCGATGCTGCGGGAAGTCCATGCGCTGCAGACCCGTCCGCGGCCCTCCGGGCCCTAGAACTGTCCACGACAGCCTGTGCTGCTGATGCTGCCTGAGCGCGAGGAGGAGGCGGCATTTGCTGCTGCTCTTCCCTCCGCCGTGCTGAACTTGTTTGGATATTCCCTTGTTGTTGACTGACGTATGGCGTTCCGTGCATACCGCTTCTGTGATCCGGATAATTGGCTTGCTGTGCCACCGCAGTGTGCAACAGATCGATGGCCTGCCGAGTCTTCTCTGCATGGGGCGACTCTCCCACAGGGATTTGATTCAGCGCGAGTGTCGCCGCATACACATTGTCCATGGGGTTATTGTAGTGACCGGCTGGTGTGCGGAATCGCGATGGTGGTGGTGGTGGTAGGTCGTTGCCGGTTGTGACTCTAGTCTGTGGTGGGGGTAACCCGGTCCGTTCGCTTGCCGGATGTGTCGCTGCTGTCGCCGATTGGGGTGCGGTTCCCTGGTTCACCACTGGTATCGGCTGATCCTGAGGTGTGACAAATAAATTAGCCGGATTGATAACCCCGCCCGTTGCTGGTAACCTGGTTTGATGCCTTTGATGTACTCTAGACGTTTCCTCTCGGAGCCGAGTTTCCAGCGCATCCAGCTCACGCTGTCGCCTGGCCATCCCTTGCCTTTCTGCCTCTACCTGCCTTCTTTGTTGTTCCAGCGCACGACGAGCCACATCCAGATCCCTGACACGTTCCGCTGCGTTTTCCGGAGTGATAACCGTTGCAAGAACCGTGGGGTCTAGAATCAAATTATTATCGAATAAGGCCGGGTGGCACGGGTTTGAAGGACCCGCCCCTGGTGTCCGGTTTCCCAGGAATCCGAACGTGTTTGCATGCAACTCCTCGTCTGCTGCACGGCTGGTTACTGATGCCGATTCCCCATCGACCCGGGCCAAAACCGGGTCTTCGTTGGCCGCGCCCTGCTGCTGGGCCACTGCCTGAGCCGCCCCGACTGATGCCGCGGCTGCGTTTCCTTGGTTGAGATTGGCCGCGGGAGCCGCATAGACTGCAACTCGGCGTACGATATCCGGTGTAAATTCATGCTGTTCTTCCTCGCCTTTCTCCTCCTCATACCGGTTTTCCAGCAGATCCAGGATAGACCCGGTATCATCTTCTCTTTCGACCCGGTCGCGCGGGATCCATGCCGGCTCCTCCGGCTGTTCCCACTCCACGATGGGTTCTTCTGCCGGACGTATCGTTCCAATCGATTCTTCATTATCTGATCGGATAGAAGTGGCTTCTCCTGGCACAGAATCAGATCCAATATCGTCAGGGATCGAATTGGAAGTACATACCATACCAATGAAGACGCTGATCCGGCCGATTGTCACGACGGATCCGGATTCGAGGTGATCCGACTCTGGCCCCCAGCCGGAATCGTCCACCATCTTTTCTCCTTTGTGGTCGACGTAGATTTCGCCGACGACGAGATTCTCCATGCTCTTCCGAGCTTCTCCCGTGATGTAAACACCTTTGGACGCAGGCCCCACGGTGGGCGCCAACTGTCGTGGGATAATCACGGCAGATGTTACCGGGGTAACTGATCTTGGGGCAAGACGACACAGGCGTTTGGGAGAGGGTTTAGCTCAGAGGAAAACATGGTGCAATTCGATCTGGTATCCGGCAATCAAAGTCGCCGAGTCTCCGATCTTGATACAATAACTCAACTCTAGGATTACACTGGATGCTCGATATCAAGCGATATTGCTAGGGTTCTTAGATCTCTGCCTAAACTAGACCTGGGGGTCGGTTTATAAAGCACCCGTACCCCCTGGCTTATTCTCCAAGGCGCATCATGTATCCTACCCGGACACGGCGCACAAACCCTAACTTTCTTCTACCATAACCCACAATCCGGGTTACTGGGCCTACAAGCTTGGGCCTTTATAGGTTTCCTTATCTTTAGCCGGATCTTGCACAACGTCCTTTGGGCCGGGTTACTCCTTGGAGTTTGGCCTACCGGGTTATCATCCCCCCGTCAGCTCCATGGCAGGCCGGCGGCGACGCAAGATCGGCCAGGAATCGCCTGGTGTGTGAGTGCGGTGGTGGGTTCCCTCGTCTTTCGTTTCTCTGGAGGAGGGGGCACACGACTCGGGAGTGGGGGTTTGGCTCTGGCGGGTGGCGACTGAACTGGGGAGTGGGGGTGAGGAGAGGAAATATCTGCGCGAGGTGGACCGTGCGATTTGGATGGACGCGTGAGATTCATCCAGAGTTTAGGGTTTGTGTATACACACTGACAGGTGGGTCCAGTCTCCTTGCCGGGTCGGCGGGTAAAAGGGTTTGGGTTTGGCACCCCCATTCCCGCCTCCGCTAGACCCGATGGGTCTAATATTTTCCTGCTAATAAGACCCGTGGGTATTTTTCTACTCCAGACCCTCCCCGTTTAACACGGGTACCCGTCGGGTTTGCGGGTTTTGGGGCCCCATTGCCATCCGGAGAGGCACCAGTGTCGGGTGTGGGAGTGAAGCGGCGCGGGATGAATCTGCGGTGGAGGAGTCGATGAAGGTGTCGGAGGTGGGGGTTGCACCATCGCCGGAGAGGTAAAGCCGGACGCGGCCACAAGATTCGCCGCCGCTGCGTCCACTTATGAAGTTGCCTCCACTAGAATCTTGTCGGAAGACATGCTCTTGGTGGATAAGGGCTAGAGAAAAAGGTTCGCCAAAGAGAGAGTGGTTCGCCAAAGCTACAGGTGCGCTAGAGTTCTCTCTAGAGGTGTGGTACGAAGGAAGGAATGGGTGCAGTGAAACGGAGAAAGTAAATCATCCTTTACACCTGTTCCTGGCGATTCGTTCCGCCCTTTGGAGACGTTCCAGATGCACGCCACGCGTTCAGGAGTAATTGTTGCGGGATATGTATCACCGTGAATCCTCGAGTTACGCGCTGGAAAAGCGCACTAAGTCATTTCTTACCATGTGGTTCCGCGTCCGGTTCAGATGGCAGCTGCCACGTGGAAGATGGCTTGATGATATGCCTGGAATGTGTCACGTCTTGTCGAGAAGAAAGATTCTCCCAAGAAAGGCGGGGACGAGTTTTCCGGCTTATGGGCTGAAGAAGCTACTTTGCCAAAACAAAGAGACGAATCACGCCGGAAGAAGGACAAATTCAAGATCTTATTTCGCCTTGAGTTTAGTAGAAACCCAGAAGCCGACATGGAGTTTAAAACCTCTCCAGGGGCTATTGATGAGGTTATGACGAATAGGGTATCATCTGACATATCCCTAAAGCCGGAATGCTAGGGTGGCCTGTGGGCTATAAGGATAAGCCTTATAGGGCGTCCCAGCAGGCCGAAGCATAAGGCGGTAACCTGACGTATGGAAGGCGGAAACTTAGAAGGTCCCGACTTGGAGAAGAAGTCGGACGATCGAGTCCATGTGTACCTAGGTTAGAAAATAGACGGTAGGCGATGCTTTGTAAGACCTAGCCCGACTCTCTATATAAAGTCGAGCAAATGGATCCTTATGACATATCCAAATTCAACCTCATTGTAACCTTCACACGGGTTTTAACCCTCAATAGTAGATCTTGCAGGAAGTAGGGAGCCACCTCCGAGTAACCCGAACCTGGGTAAACCCGTGTCCCCCGCCTCTGGCAAAACTCTCTCGACGTCCCTCCCCACATGTTCGGTCGGGACATGGCACCCAACAGCAAGTCCAAAGCTACAAACCCCCCGACACCCAGCTGGGGGGAGGGGGCCTCAGAGGAGGTATAACCATGGAGGTGACATGCAGACCGGAAGAGGCCCCTAGGTAGAATCATTGGGTAACAGAAAAGTATGAGGCTGGAGACATTCGGCGCCTGACCTATGCCTTGAGGATGGCCACACCCTGAGCGAGGCTGCCACACCCTCTCGCCAAATGGTCCATCATTGTGACGATGGTCGACTAGCCTTCACGATGGAGCTTAGGTGGATCATTGCCAACATCTTTGGTAATGGCGTCTACAATGTCACATTGTTATGTGTGATGAGAGGGAAAAAGGGCATCTACTAGGTCGTGGTGAGGAGGTTAAAACCCACATAATCATTTCGTGTTTTCTTCTTTGTCTATTTTCCTTGTCATAACAACATTTTAATAATGTCTCTCCCGTTGCAATGCACGGGCAATTTTGCTAGTATACGGATAGAGACCCATTTGAATTGGAAAACGCTTCTTTTAGGGAGCGCGTTAGGTCCCCTAGCTCTCTCGCTCACTGCTCCTAGCGAACGCAACTATCTTTTAGGCTCGGTCTTGGCGCGTGTAAACATGCCCATTAGCACCATTTTGATTTTTTGTGTCATAGCATTTTTTATCAGCCCAACATAACAACTACATTTGTATGCTAAGTGTTCTTTGCCATTTTGATCAACGTTGCGTACGTCTTTAAAATTTGTAACAATTTCGCACATTATTTGTTGAGGGGGTATAAGCGAGATGTTGCAATGTTTTCTAGATGTTTTTCTAGAAAATGCGTATATGTTTTTAGAATTCATTTGGAATGATATGTTTTATGCGCTCTTTCACATGTTGTAAAGATGTGTTTTTATTGTTGCCATCGTTTTTTTTTTTGTTGAAATAAGGGATAATTTGTGTTGCAACCGGAATTGTGACGAATTATTTTGTTGCTTACCAACTTTTAAATTTATGCAAATAATTTTTTTGTTGCAATAGGTTGTGATTTTTGTTAAATTGTTTGAACTTGTTTGTTGCAACGCAATAAACATATTGTTTAACTATTTTTTATAGCATTACTTATTTTTTCGATTTATTTTTTTGGAATTATTTGTTGTAATATTTTTTTACACGGAGGGGATAATTTTTTTTGTGGTACCAATAATTTTTTTACAATGGCAGTTTTGCTGTAATTATCAAGATGATCTGGGCAACACAATATATCCATTCGGTTAAGTGGAGCTGATGTGAAGTACGAGTTTTATATAAAAAAATAGGGAGGCTAAAATACAAAAATACGTTATGCTGATTTTTGGACGTTGGACGACGATCGGACGGCTCACAAGGGGCCTAAAATTGGTCTGCCCTAGGGCAACCTGCGCCTAGCGCTGCCCATTAGAAATCAGGGTACCTATTATATCTTATCGTTGTACTGCCCTAGGTCATTAGAAAGCGCACGTTTCCTACCGGCCATTAGAATCAGGGTATATACCACCTCAACAGAAAGACCTATCGATCTTATCGTTGTACTGCCCTAGGTGATTAGAAAGCGCACGTTTCCTACCGGCCAAATATATTCGACACCCCCTCCTCTGATCGCGTGCCAACCTTTGGTAAAGAAAACCGTAGCCTGCCATGAGGCCTCGTCGTCGACGTAGTCTTCCCGTCTTTCGGGGCGACGCCGAAATTTTCAAAAGGCCGGTGCTCAACTGGCCTAGGTACGTCATCACCGACCTATGCGGATTCGCCTCGTTGATTTGGATGACCACCACCGCTTGTTACTACTCCACCTACGACCTGCCACCCGAGTTCTCCGTCCATCTTACGCCGATCCCGAGCAACATCAACACGGCGGCTCCGGCAGCGCCGTCCACCCCCCGGGTATTCGACGCTGTCCTGCACGCCAGCAACCGCCGCGCTACGGAGCGGTGCTACCACCACGGAGAGGCGGTTGTCACGTACGGCGGCTTCACCGTCGCGTCGGGCCGAACGCCGGATTTCTGCGTGCCGTGGAAAGGGGAGCGTGAGGTGCCGTTCAGGCTTTCGTGGGATTGGGACGAAGGTGATGGCCGTCTGCCCGAGCACCTGCGTGGCCGCATCGCCGCCGCAGAGAGAGTCGGCGCCGTGGACCTCGAGGTCCAGGTGAGACTCCTCCAAGGAGAGGATGCTCGGTTGGGCACGGGCATTGGCATTGGCAGGCCGACGTGGATTTGGTGCAAGCCGATGATGGGTGGAGCGCACGGCGTCGTGACACCGTGCGCTGTTCTCGCTTTGCAGAATTGGTTTTCGCATCTGGCCTAGCCGCCTGCGCTGGAGAGTTGCAACAAATCCACCACCGTTCATCGAATATTGCTGGCGGTTGCAACAGTCAAGAAGTTGGATGCTTTGCATATCGGAGAGCTAGTACAACAAATCCACCGTCAGTTTCTGCAATTTTTGTAGATCGAGTTTCTGTGCACCTGATCTACCACGGATGTAAGGTACCAGCGACCGATGTAAGAGAAGTTACATGCGGTTTTGTATCCAACAACAGGTATCATGTCGCAATGGATCGCCAACATTCATCAATCCCTTTGACAGCAAACAATTCTTGAACTTCAACGCACGACCTTTGCGCTTTAGCAGACCGCTAGGTTCATCCACATTTGCGGTCCTTCGGTTGACACCTGCTTATAGAAAACGAGATCATTACAAAAAAAAATCCACTGTTCTGGCAGTACAGCTTCATTGACAACGTTCATCGCAGCAGGTATAACCAGAATTCAGCAACAAAAATGCTCCCTCGCCAGAATTTAGCAACTAAAATACTCCCTCGTTGCAAAGTGTGCTTTGACAGTTTGGTTATTTATTTGTACATACGAAACGCATAATGTGCTTTTAAATGTGAATGGGATCATATCAAGATGATATAGCAACCACATATTATTGTATTAATTATTGGCCAAAAATATGATCAACATTTTGCAACAGAGGAGTATTATCCCAACTTACTTACTCAACGCCGTTGTAGCTCAACTGTGGCACAAGGCTCAATGGTCTTCCCCTCCAACTTCGATAACATCTTAGCCACTAAACGAGATAACCATAAGAAGGCCTCCAGTCCCCGCAAGCAGCCAATAATGTAAGATCCTATCCGAAGAAGGAAAAAAACAATGTTTTATATACATTTCCAACCATTCGGTCTATTCTATGTCTTTAATCTCCTCAACCAGTAATCTAATTTCTTATCCAGTTGGGCTGCCCCTCTCTCCCCACAAACTTCCTCAGAACGCATTCCTCCCTCTTCTCTCCAAATCTGACAGATATCTTTCTGGATGGGCCGCCGCTCTCCTTAACAAAGGTGGACATATCGCCCTGCTAAACTCTGTTCTTGATAGCCTTCCTACCTACTACATGTCCTCTTTCGTCCTATCTAAAGGAACTATCGCTCGCATTGACAAAAAAAGGACTTTTTTCTGGTCTCGGGATGATTCATGCTCTAGAGCACAATGCTTGGTCGCTTGGGACAAAGTCTATACTCCCAAAGATGTAGGGGGCCTGGGGGTTAAAAATCTAGGTGTCCAAAATGTTTGTTTGTTGCTGAAATTTTGTTACAAGTTCCTGCATGCCTCAAACCTGCCGCGAGACTGGCTTCTCCACCACTCTCCTCACCAACCTCATAATTCCTCACACTCTTCCTACTTAGCAAAAATAGTCAACTCCAACATGCATACCTTACGCCGCATCACTACATGCTCTGTCGGCAAAGGTGACGCAACCTTTTTCTGGCTTGACAGGTGGTTGTTACCTGAACCTCTAGCCACCACCTTCCCCGCCCTTTACTCCCACCATACCATTCAAACTTCCTTTATTAGTTTGGTGTTGTACTTCGGGATTGATTTTGGCATGCGTAATAGATTAACCTCGGCTGCGGCCGTGGAGCTTGCTTCTCTTCGTTCTCTCTTGCAGGATGTGCAGCTGACCGACCAGCCGGATTGCCGGAGGCTGGCAGATGGCACGGCCTTCTCCTCGCGTGGAGCCTACAAGGCTCTCACTTTTCAGGTTGCTGACAGGAGGATGGACATGCTATGGGCCGCCTTCGTTCCGCAGAAGGTCAATATCTTCGGTTGGCTCTTCCTCCTCAACCGCCTTAACACAAGGGAGAACCTGATCAAGAAAAAGATTGTGGACTCCAAGGTGTGCCCCCGGTGCCCTGCTACCTCTGAAGACCGAGATCACCTCTTCTTCGCCTGCCCGGCCGCTGCTGCGATTTGGCGCCGCCTCCAGATTACGCCGCGCTATGACGACATCAGCAACTTCTGGTGTCCCACGGATGTTCCGAGCCTACCCCTGGACATACTCCCCTCTGTCTTCTTGGTGGTGCTTTGGAAGATCTGGGACTCTAGGAACGCCATGGTATTTAGGAAAAACTCCCACCCAACCTCTCTCACCCTCTCAAACATTGTTGATGATTTGACTCTATGGGCTCACCGGTGCAAAGACACGGTGCACAAGGAGCACGCCGGTCTGTGGCGTGACTTCATCTCCTCACGACGTCACTCGTGAGAACCCCGATTGTATTATGTGATTTCGAGTAATATATTCAGGTGGGGATCCTCTCCCCCCCCCCCCCCCCCCCCCCGGGTGTTTGTTTCAAAAAAAAAAGTTAGCCTTGTTTCCTACGAGATCTTTGAAATTTTGTTCAGTGAGGGCAACCGCGAAAATCACCGAATGGGTTCGTCCGTCTTTCCTAATCTCATGTTGACATGTTTCAATGACTTTTTCCATCAGTAATTATCATGTTATATTCATCTCATTATCATATAGCGGACACCACTCTCCGTCTATATAAGAAATCCATGATTAGAGATTTATGATATTATACAATCTCTTCTTGTTGATAACCCTTCAATACCCACCTTGGACTTGAATACATTGTAATGCCTAAATAAAACATAAATTACTAAGTGCAATGAGACATTATCAATGTGATAATTGTTCAGCACTAACATGGTAACTTGTGGTCGTGGAAAAAAATTGTCAGAACAATAACAAAATGCGAACATATTTTGAAATCCTGGTCGAGATTAATGGTATGGGAGAAACAAAACATCTTGAATTTTCAGATTCAGCCTGATGTTGATATGCATAATGATGTGCGACATTCCTACATACATGCACCTCCTCTCTCTAGTCTCTACAGTGGAGGCGCAATAAAAAAAAACAAAACATGAGAAGATAACTCTACGCGTGTGTGTTGTTTAGAATTCCTGATTATTATAACGTGAAAGTGAACATGTAGCACGTCCATAAGGTCAAACTAGTTTAATGATTACACCATCCTATAAATAAACTAAGTGATCCTTACCATTTTACCAACAAAAATTGCACTTGATAAATTCTGTTTCTTGCACATTCATCCAATTAAACAAAATTTGGTGATAGATGTGTTTCAATCAAAATCACCACATTAATCACCAAACGAATTCATAGTACGCCATGAGGTCGGAGTCACCGGTTACCATCAAGAAGATGAAGAGATAATTCTGTGGAGATAATATGTTAATAATGTACTATATATATATATATATATATAGGAAGCATCTGTTAATTTACCTATATATATATATATATATATATATATATATATATATATATATATATATATATATATATATATATATATATATATATATATATATATATATATATATATAGACACACACACACACACACACACACACACACACACTATTATCAAGTAAATATACTTGTTACTTACCACATATTGAAGCATAAAAGTTGCATGACAACTTTTAGAAGATTGAAGATATAATTTAATTAATTCTTACCTTGTATTCCCTTGAAATACATAGCTGAGGATGTATGAGCCACAGGAATCCATTTACTGAGCCCACGATGGATGTGAAACATAGATACCAATTAATCTTGGTGTAGTAATCCTGCACATACAATTTCGTTAGTTTAATTCCACAACAACTCAGTGATCGTAGAGTTTAGTACCAGAAAGATACATGGAGAAATAAAATAGGAATGCTATGTAGTGATAGTAGCATGCATATAAAAACAACAATACTGGTGTATCCTTTTCTTTTCACGTACCACAGCCTCATAGGAGCCCGTTCGGCTAGAATCACTATAAGTCATAATTTCACAATTTTTGTTTTCTTACAGTCAGAATATGCATGACTAGCTGACTAGCAAACCAGTACCCATATCTAGAATATTGTTTTCTTTCTTGGAAAATAATTTTTTATTAATCCACCATGCATTTAGAAGAAACATATGACTTTACGTGGTCTCAAAATAATATAAGCCTAATGTAGGAATATGCAGTTTTTTAATTTAGGAATATGCAGTTTGGTTATGTTTTTTTTTAGTTTATCCGGTGAGGCAACTTTGATGTTTGTCATGAAGCTCTAAAGTTATTTTCGTAGTTTAATTTAGAACATTGAAGCCTTTGAAGTACTTAACTTCCTCCCAGGTGCATAGGAATACAAAAAGCGCTTCCTATATATTACCAAATAGACATAGCCCATATTGTCAAAAGGTTGCACAGAAAGCTACTAAATTTAGAGGGACATAGTAACCGCTTTGTTCCTGGGTGGCCATCCACAAGTGACAACCTCAAGTGGAATAACCCTTAGAAAAGGGCCCTGAGGCAACACTCAACATAAACTAGTCTTTCCACTTCCACCCAGGTGGTTCATTCATTAGTTCTACTTAGAATTTTTCCTCAACATATAGTAAAACAATTTTTAACATTGCATAGCATATACTAAGTTCTAAGGCTATCAAAATAACAAGGGTGAAAGAGATTTCTACACACTACTAGGATAATAGCATAGCATAATATAACTTAGTAAATTTTCCTATCATGCATACTACTCAAAAATCAACTAATGCATATAGAAAATAATGGGTAATTAATGGTGTGATACTTGCCTCTTTGAAGTTGGTGAAGAACAATCACCCTCTCTTCACAAATTAGAACGTTTTTCTTTGTACATTCTAAAGAATACAAGTAAACAACAATAAACAAACACTCACAAGCAAAGGGACAAAGTATACCAAGCAACAAACTTAACACAACAATCTATTCTACCAAAGAAATTTTTGTGTTTGGGTTTAGTGTATAACAAATGGCTAAGAATTGGTAAAGGACTGGGTTTGAAGAGTTCAAAATTATTGATCAAAAGTTTCACTAAAGGCTTATCACCTTTACTCTAATATGCAAAAGGAAAACTTGTTATTTCAATACACAAATAGAAACTAAGTAATTGTAGTTAGTGTTTGCCATTTGTGACTAAGGGTTGGTCTTTGATCAAAAGATCACACAAAGGTCTTGGCCTAAACTATTTATGTCTTGGTTTCTTCAATTCTGTCACATCCTCATTTGAGAACCATGTTGTAAGGGGGAAACTCAAAATTTAGGACCAACAAAAACTTTTATGTTGATCCTTATGATTTCTGGATTTATGAATCCATATGTAAACCCTTATGTGGTCAATGATAATAATTAGTGTAATGTTGTGTTCCTTGTGTCCTTGTGTTTTAAATCATCCAATTTATCTTGTATTGATATCACTCTAGAACTAGAAAAAATCCCTTTGAAAACCCTAAGGAAAAACATGAGTTTTTCACTCCTGTTTCGGGTTATTTCTTTCATGTTTGAACACCTCCAATAATTATGAATCCTATCTCAAATCTTTGTTTTCTTTGGATTTCATCCATCCTTGATTTATGTTCTCACTCACCATGCTCAAATAAACATTTTTTGTTTAGCAAAAATCATGTTTTCATGTGTGTTTTCGTGCCTAGTTATTAAAACAGGAATTGTCAAAACAGAGAAAACATAAAGCATCACCTTTTCCTATCTTGTTTTCAGGGCCCAAAGCATTTTGCATAAAAAATAAAAATGGGTTTATAAAACTAGATATCATAGTCTTCAAGCTCATATCTTCAATTTTCAAATTGGAATTCATGTGGTATATTTACCAAGTCCAAACTTTCCTCTGTTTTTAACAGAATTCCAGACTTAGGATGGATTTCTCACTAAGTCTTTAACTGAACTTTCTGAATTTTTGACAGTGTTTGGACTGAAACCAAACTTGCTAAAATTCATGTTTATGTTAAAAATCTTGAAATGAAACCTTGCCAAACCAGTGCACCACACATTCCTGTCCTTGTTTTCTTCTATAAGAGCCAAGGGGAGACGAACAACATGTGCCCAAAGATGGTGGCAGTAGGCCCGAGGTGTCATACTCTCGGGGATGTTCACTCTCCACCTGTGCTCCTTCTTCCACGGCATTGGGCCACTGGCTGCTAGCTCATGGTGCCACCAAGCTCACTCATAGCTTCCACGTGTTGGTCGTCGCCTGAGGAGAGCACATGAGCTCGGGAGAGCTCACTCCATTATTGCCCGAGTCCACCGAGTGTGCACGCTCGTGAAGCTCGAGTTTAAGATCACCTCCTGCCTCTCTGCCTTGCCACTCCACTCCTCTCCACTCACTCATCCACCCCTGCAATGCATAGACCGTGCCTCTCTTTGTGATAGCGAGGAGAGTCGTGCTCTCGAGCTCTGTCCGAGAGGAAGGAGATGCAGCAGATCGACCCCGTCTCTCTCTCTCAGTTCACTCCATTTCTGCCTCTGCATCTATGCCTTTCCCTGGCCATTGCGTCTGACACCGTGTCACAACCATTTGCTTGCAGGTGGAGCACCGCTGAGCACGACGTTGCCGGATCCGCCACGGTGCGCAGCAGGTGCGTTTAAGTTGTTGTTGCTGCTACTGCTTCACCAACTCATCCTCGACCTTCCTAACCTTCCTCGACCTCGCCTCACACACCAGTGCACGCCCTAGGTGAGCTCCTGCTGGAGATCGCCGTAGCTAGGGTCGCTGACGCCTCTGGCCGTGTCGATAGGAAGGAGATGAACCTTGGCCGTTCATCTCCGGATCAGTGGATCCCTTTGAATCCACTCGCCCTCTGTTTTTTCGCCGTTGGATGAAGATCCAATGACGACTTACCGGTTAGCTCGCGCGCGAACGCGCACTGGGCCGGCCCAACGTCACGCATCCCAGTCACTGGTCGATTCGGCCCGTGGATTGTTTTCCTGACTGTTTTAATCATTTTTGAAATCCCTGAAAATTGCTCAATCACTTTTAATCAAATTAAATTTCTTAAACTTCAGATCTGGCCACACCCATTTTTTTTGTGGTCCATGCACATGCAAGTGGTAGATCTAAGTTTTCATCTTTGGTTCATCCTAGAAAAATCCCCAAACTCAACCTATCTGAGAGTTAAAACTTGGGATAACTTTTATTCTAGGAATACAAATGAAGTGAGGTTAATTTCTATGGATATGTTGGGAATCCCCACAGGATCGATCACATCAAACTAGACAAACAAGCACACGCCAAAAAAAACTTTTGTCAAGGGCATGTATCGTGTCCGTTGTTTTACTCTTCATTTCTCTCTATTTTCTGGTACAATATTATTTCACCTGATGCTATGCTTATATACACGCATAGCAAACCGTGGCTTCCAAACATATCCAGACACTCAATCTATACGGTTACAACTCGAACTACTAATTTACCTATGTACATGACCAAGTGCTAGTCCTATACAGACTCCACATGCATGCATGCTAGGCAGGACACTTTCATAATGTGAAATACACGTGCTAACCTGATTACGACAAGATTATGCTATCAATCTCCCCCTAATCTTGACTTTTCATCTCCTTGTACTCCCCCTGGTCTTGACTCCAGGAAGATTCACGACGACTAAACTCAAAGTATGATCCAGACTCCCAGTAACGCTGCCAGGTGGACACCTTCGGCCACCCCTAGCGAAATACATGCCGACGGATGATCACACCACCTCGCATAGAGACATGTCCTCATTGAAAAGTCTCACCTTCACTGGTTCTTGTCCCACTATACGGTTGAGCTTCATCCTCTCGCCAAGACTCCTTTGTCTGCGCGCACGTCCTTGCCCTCGGTGACACCTTCGGCACCGTACAGCCCTCGACCGTGACGCACTTAATCTGCAACGGATCCTCACAGAGACGAGCACTTGGAAATAACGACAACTCACTGACACGACGTCGACCACACGTGCAAACATGCACACATTTCGACTCATCTTAACACACTGGTTGACGATCTTGAGGAGACTCCTGGCACCACACATCGGCACCACCGCTCCATCAACGATCGTCCATCTCCACCGGCTTGCCGGCGATAACTCCCCGTCATCACCTCCGTGTTGCTTCACCGAACGAAGATCGCCCGCCGTCTTCCTCCTTGTCGCTCCAACGAACGACGCCCGCAGCCCCGAGGCGCTAGTACGGGTCTCCTCCTCGGGGCAAGCGTGCGCTGAAATCTTCGACCTTGCTCTGATACCAATGGTTGGGAATCCCCACAGGATCGATCACAACAAACTAGACAAACTCGCACACGCCCCGTGGCTTCCAAACATAGCCGGACACTCAGTCTATACGGATTACAACTCAATCTATACGCATAGAAACCCGTGGCTTCCAAACATGCACGCTAGGCAGGATATTTTCTGAACCTGAAATACACGTGCTAACCTGATTACGACAATATTATGCTAACAGGATAGATCTCTTTGATACCTAACTAGACCAGTTGGCCTCACATGCACTTGATTTTCCTATTGAAAATGACATGCAAAATGGTAAATGACTAGAGATCCACTAAATGATTTTTAATAATTTTTCTAAAATGATTTTTGAGATGAATCCTTTTGGATGTGATTCTGTATGTATAGATCTATCATATCCTAGCTTTGCGTGGTTGTTTGAGCTGTAGATTAATTTTAGCATGCATTACTAGTTCTTGTAGTTTTATGCCATTTAGGAATATCATGTATTTGTTGTTTGATAATTGTTTAGATACTTTGATTGATCATACTAGCATGGGTAGGTGTTGTTTTCACTGTCATATGGATGCTATCTTATATATCTACCATCTTAGAATATATCTTTTCCATATAGTATGGATTTGCATGCATGTGGCTCCATATGCTTGTTTTCTAAGTTTTATAAGTAGTAAATATATTCTCCATGTTTATCTTCATGCTTTGAGTGTTCCCATGCCATGGTTGATATGATTATGCCTCTTTTATGTTGATTCTTAGCCACTGGTTGCATGTTCCACCCATGTATAGAAGTGTATGAGTTGCTTTAATCTTATACTGACGCGTGTTTCTATTTTTATATGCATGTGTAGTTGTTTCTAAATTGTTTTCATGTTATTTTGTAGATCCACATGAATGATCAGAGAGTCATTTCACTCTTTATGGCCTTGTATGTGAGTGGTACACCCACTAGACTCATGCCATTTTATTTATGGACGCTTAGTATCAAACTATAGCATTGTTTGTGTATTGTCTATGCATGTCTGAGTGTTGTGGTGTATCTTAGTGCTAGTATTTTTTGGTGTTTTTATTTGTGTAAATGCTTGTTGTATATGTACTCCAATAGCTATTGCTTGCCTTTGTTGTGTACTGATTGGGTGTTTTCTTTTTTACTTTTTACAACGTTAGATAACGAGGAGACTGCTAATCCTGAAGTGGTTTTATGTAATTCTTGTTTATTTCAGGAGTTCGATCAAGACCAGAGCCAAGGTAAGCCACTCGAAATGCTTGCTTGTTTATTACTTATCATTATCTATCATGCATGTTTTACTTCTGAAGTTTTCCAAAAGTTTTATTCAAAAACTATTCTCTTAAGAGCAAACACAGCGTGCAAGCTAAGCCCGTGGCTAAGGGAATCTCACTGACAGGGTTCGGGGCAATACATTGCGAGCTACCGTGTCCAAGAAAAAAGTCATGGCACCGGACCCTCTGCTGGACACAGGTACCACGTTTAAACAAATATTTGGGTAAAGTTGGTTAGGGAGAAGTGGAAGGGATATTCTGACATGAGAGAGAAACATGCTTGTGCGTGCTTAGTGTTTGTTGCCGAGAGATGCTACGCTGCAAACATTTTGCTAAGCTGAGCCCCGTCTCTTATGTCAGACTAGACACGGTGAAGACAAAATAAACGATGTGCATGCTCTAAGTGGACTATACCACTATCTATACTCTGTATCTAATATGTTATAGCCAGTAAATAATCTTGGTGCTACCAAGCCATTTAGTCATTGTAATCACATCACTTAATTAATCTAAGTCTCTTAGTGGACATTTTAACTTGATGTATTGGAAAACAAAAGTTTTGGAAAAACCCCGAGGAATGGTGGGACCTTGTCCGAGAGAGGTATGTGAAGGAGGAAGTGTTTTCAATTTGTTTTTCCAAAATGACACATAACCTAGTCTTCGCCGAACAACCAAGACGTACTGCCACATTACCTCAATATGGGCACGGGGTCTAACTAAAAACTTGTCGGTGTTAGTCTATGTGTACCTCAGTGTGCTATAGGGGTTAGAGTCCCCTGAACCGAATTGTCGCCAGGAGGGAGAAACGGGACATGCATAGTGTGGGGTTAACTTCACCACCAGTTGCAACAGTTGGGTCTCCTGTCATGGCGGTGTGCTGTCAGGATAAACCAGATCGATACGGCTGGCTCACTCGGTGTCGGGAAAAAAAAACTCAGTTGAAGAGGTAGCCATTTACTAGCACTTACATAGTGGATAGTTAGGACCAGTTATCTGATGTTCGCATACTTTCACGGACAGTCCATGGTTGCTCATGGCGGATGTACTGGATCTTGTGGATTGTGTACACCTCTGCAGAGTAAAACTATTCAGAATATCCGAGTCCTCGGATATGGACGGTTGAATGTCCATGTAGCTAGCATTATGTTAATTTTTTCAAAAAGTTTTAATTGTTGATGATGGTGCTATACATGGGAGGCACTCTGAAATGGAAATGATCGTACCTTTGAGGTACCGGAGAATGATGGTCTTGAAGATGTGATCTTCCAAAAAGTTTTGCAAAGAAAAACTTGCTTTTCTTTTAGTATGCTTTATCAAAACCTTGTGAATATGCAATATCTACAAGAGAAACTAAATATCTTTTAAAGTATCTTCTTCAACAAAGAAAACTAAAACTTGTGCACCCATGATGGGTCTTAAATTCATCATGCCTAGTTAAGCCCTAAGTATAGCCCTCCTATCACTTATATCACATACTTGCATTGTTAAGATTTTTTATGGGGTGACTTGCGAGTACAATCCAATGTACTCATATTGCTTTCGTCCCTGACTATTGTCTTGGTCAGACTGTGAGGACCTGCCTTAGGAGGATATCTACGAGGAAGAGTACTATGACAATCCCGCGAACTAGGCATGTCTCCCGGTCAGCAGCATGTGGTGTTAAGACGTTGACATGGGTTCTACTCGTTGTGTTGGCTTCCGCTGAATAAGTTAGTTGTGTAAGTGTGCTTGTCGCTTGCCCTGCGTGGCATTGGTCTCAGACTTGGTCGGCAGACCATTTGTGTAAGACTATGTTATTCGTGTAATGGATGTGAACTCTGATGTACCTTCTCTAAATATGTTGCTCATGACTGTCGATCTGGGATGATTAGTGTATGCATATTGGCGGTCTCGAACATCTAATTTGGGGTCCCCACAGAGTTGATATCAGAGCCATCCTGACCATAAGAGACCTTAGTTAGCATGGACGTTAGCTACTACTCCGACATCTATCTTATTAAATATAAAGGTCTTAAATGTGACTAAGTACCCAAAACTATGTCTAGTATTTCATATCTTCTGGTTTTCCAAATGGCTACTTACATTAAGTTTCCTTTCTGCATAAACCTAAAATTTTGCACACCGGTCATTAACTTAAAACTTGTGTAGATGGACGTCGTTTTCACCGAGTCTCTACAGTTGGGACTTGCTCGAGACGTGGTGTTCCGTTTTGAGAGGGAGATCATAGACACGACCAAGTTACTTGGGCGTCCACTACCCGAGCTCAGAGGAGGAGAGATTGACGGTGCCATTGGTCAGCTCTATTGCGATTTATAACACCTCGTCTCACGACCGGTAGAGTTAAGCAAAATTTCCAAGATTGGTATAGGCCCGCATTTACTCCCCCAATTATGGTTGTTTAGTATAATTTAGTCACCTTTAGCCCACTAATCTCACCTTATTCTATTTCAAGTTTTCAACCTATCGGCCCGCCCAGCTATTTTAGGCAAGATCGCCACTGGCCTTTGATGATTATTATCATATGGTGAAAGAGCTAATTCAAGTGGAATATAAATACAATTTTGCTATTCCTCGGTTTCCCGTTTTTCTCTTATGTACCGGTCAACGCGTGAGCCGTCGGATCATCGCCAAGATTCACGTGCTCGCGGGGCGTGTAATGCATCGGCGTGGGATTTTTGGAGCTATCTCGGCCGTGTTTGTTTCCTGTTCCAAAAATTCTTCCGTTGTCTAGGACCAATCCATTCCTCGAAGAGAGAGAAGAGACACGGGAGAGGCAACAGGGGCGAGGAGGTTCCTGGGCGACAAGCTCATCATCGACGATAAGGGCCTCGTCGTACACCCTCCGCTGGTGAACTCCGCTTGTATTGCTGTGAGGAAATCTATCTAGCGAGTTCCCGCGCTCGTCCCTGTTCGTTTCTGTCGGGGCTGGTGCAGAGCTCCATCAAGTAGCGCACGAATCTAGCCACATGTATGTATCTGTGTGTTCCAATCTATGGATTTGAGCTATGATTTGAGTTGTTAGTGATTCCCCACAGTTTAAAGGCGCGCCCTAGTACTAGGAATCAATATTTTGCTCGACGAGTTTTACATGGTGGAGCTTGGGAGAAGCAGCCACTGTCGAGGTTACACGGCGAGCTTTGCAAGGTGGATTGGGGCGAGGGGAGGGCGAGGGGTTTGTAGCTTGCCCCTTGTATATCGACTTAGAAAATCTCTTCCTGATGCCCCTTTGTATTTCTCTGTTTCGTTGTGTTGTTATTACAGGAGCTATAATGTGCTAAGAAGAAAGGGATTGAAATGCTTTTTTGAGGAGTTATAGTGTGATAAGAAGAAGGGTAATGAAATGGTTCAAGCTATATGCATATGTATATGTGTGTTTATGCTCACTCAAAATTCACTATGAGCTTGTTGTATCTGTATTGTTTGTGTAGCATTATTCACATGTGTCCATTTTTGTCTTTTTCATCTATAGATCTGAGCTGTGATTTCAGTCGCTAGTTATTTCCCATTATTTTAACGCGCGCCCTAGTACTAGGAATCGAGAATTTGCTCGACGAGTTTTACATGGCAGACCTTGGGGAAGATGCTACTGTCGAGGTTACACCGGCGAGCTTGCAAGGTTGTTTAGGGGTGTGTGTGGTGTGGCCTTTGTTTTTGTGATTCGCTACCCATGTATATTGACTTTGGAAAGATTTTTGTTGCCCGATGCTTTTTGTATTTTTTTGCTTTTGTTGTGTTGTTTTTTTCAGGAGTTATATTTTGTGCTAAGAAGAAGGGGAATGAAATGCTTTTTGAGGAGTTATTTTGTGCTAGAAAGAAGGGAATGAAATGGTTCAAGCTACATGCATATGTATAATCTGTGTTTATGTTCACTGAAAATTCAATGCGAGCTTGTTGAGTCTGTATTTGTCTGTTTAGCATTTTTCCATATGTCAATTTTGTTTTTGTTTCGATTTATGGATTTGAGCATTGATTTTTAGTCGTTAGTGATTACCGTCTATTTTAAACGCGCTCTGTGTTAATACAAATCGAGATTTTGCACGGCAGAACTCTGTGAAGCTGCTACTGTCGATGTTACACGGCGAGCTTGCAAGGCAGATTGGGGCGGGTTTCACGCTCCTTGTTTATTTGTGCTTTGTTTCCCATGTATATTTGGCCTAGGAATGTTTTTGATGACCTATTCTACTTAATATTTTAGCTTGTTGTGTTGTTTTTTCACAAGTTATTCTTGTGATACAGGGGAGGGTGAATGGAATGGGTTCAGGCTACATGTATATGTTGATTAATTTGATAGGGATGCCATTGTTTGTTTATCTGAGTCGGCAAAGTCTTTTTTACGTTTATTTTTGTATGAAAGATGTGTGTACTGATGTGATTCTTTCTGTGGTGGTTTTTGCTTAGCAGTGTTTCATGTATAGCCCCTTGTTTTATATTTCTTTAACCTGACATCATTTATAGTACCAGCTGTCTAAGATGGATTTAAAATAGCTCCCTGGTTTTTGTAGAATATTGGTTTCATCTTTTTTTCATTTGAATGTGTGGATGTTTCAGCATGTGGGACTATACTTTACTGACTTTTCAACAGTTTTTTCTTCTAGCGAGGATAAGTCTATCTGACCAATAGCAATGGACAAAGACAACAATGATGAGGTAATTAGAGCTAAAGATGTGTTTTTCATTTTGTGCTTCTTCTCTGTCTGAGCCTTTTTCTTTTTGGTAGGGTATTTCTAAATTAGATGGCGAGGTAGAGCTCTTAGAGGCAGTGAGTAAAATTGTAAGTGTCACTGTCTAATTTTTTTGTGTTTTAGTACAATCACTTGTCACTTTTGTAAGTACAACTAAAATTTGATACTATTTGGTTATTTATGTGTTTTCAGGTTACGAGAAGCTTGAAACAGTCTCGTGCACAGAGCAAGATGGATAATGTTCAGGGGAGGTGATAAAGTTTTTGTATGATTGGTTTTCTTTTTTTTAGTTTGTTTGGCATGTTGGCTAACCTTATCAGTTTTTTTTCTTTGTTCTTGTTGACATAAAATTGTTCGTGACAGGGCAGGCAAGTGGTTGACAAATATGTCTCAATTGCTAAGAGCAGATACAATCCTTCATATCTGATTGACATCATAAAGGGCTTAGAGAACGATCAAAGGCAGTAATCAGGGACAATGATTTTGGTTTTCTTCTTAAGCTTGATATCGGTGGTGTACCATGGTCTTTTGTACAGTGGCTTGCAGATCATGTAGACTCTGACAATGAAGAGTTTTTGTTTGATCAGATATCTATCCCAATCAGCATAGACTCATTTGGGCATGTGCTAGGTCTAGTAGTCATGGGAGATCTTGTTCCTCCTGAAACAAGGAGTTCAATGATGGAATTCTTACAACTGTTTGAACTAACTGAGATGTCGTCAGTCAACTTCTTCGGAGACAAAATAAAGACGAAGGGGTAGCAAAAAGATGAGTTCCTTAGGTGTGTCCTGTGTAGTTGCTTTTGCTTCATTTTACTGCCCAACATCATGTGTAAAACCTAGTACATCCTATCTACCTGCCATCACGCAAGTTGAGAAAATGAAATCATATAATTGGGGAAAGTATGTGCATAACTGGAATTTGCTTTACATCAAGAAGTAACAAAAAAATTCGTCAACACTTGGGTGTATGCAATTACTACTTTGCGGTTAGTGTTGAACCAAGTTTTTGTTGTTTTATTTTTATGTTCTTTTTTTCATTTCTTTTGTTTGCTTGTTTGTGTGTTTTCATCAATTATTTATGTGTCTTCTGTCTATTTGTCATACCCCACAGGTTCGCTACTTGGACTTTCTTGATTTTGGATCTGGTCTAATACCACATGCGTTACTAAGGATTCTAGTTTGGAAGCGTGATATGATGAAAAAAAAATCATCAGCCAAGATATGGATGAAGACAATTTTTACGGCGGACGCACAGTAAGTTTTTCCCTTTTTACTCTGTTTATAAGTATGTTGTTTCTTAGTTCAAGCTTTTGTTGTTGCTTAATTAAATCTATTTCTCTTCACTTTTTATCTGAAAGATTAAACAAGCCAGTGAAACATGCTACTTAGCAGCCAGTCTTTCTACACCGGAAAGCATTACCTCAACTGTTGACATTTTACAGAACTCAATTCAGTCACTTGATCAACGCGTTTTCACTGAGAAGATCAAACTTCACAATTTTAACTTATTTTTAATGTAGTTGTGTTCCTGTCTTTCTTATAATTACTTGTTTCCAACACAACAGGTTACAAATAGCATATGTGCATTGTTTGAGCAGTGTATTATCAATGAAACACAAGCAACCTGTAGCAAGATGCAGACCCTAGTTGCAAGTGTGATTGGCTGTTTATTAGACAACAAGTGTGTAGCAAGTTCTTCTCAAAGCACTCAGAAAGTCAATGATTCTTTAAAAGATGAAAACAAATCAAATGGAAGCACTGTGAAATTGCAGTCTCGTGATACCAGTACCAATTCGAATGAAAACCCAGGTACATCCAATACTATAACTTCTTTTTTGTCTCTATATTTTTTTCGTGCATCAAGAATGTTATATATTTCTTGTTTGCAATTTTTTGTCTTATATTTTAATTTGGCCACCCACATCCAAATCATTCAAACACAAGGAGCTTCCTGATTCAACATGTGGTAGCCAACACTCCGCAAATTTGGCGCCAATACCTAATACAAATGCAGGCCCATTATCTAAATTAGATGATATTCAAGAACAAAATATCACGACAACCGAGCAGGTTCTTATTTTTTGTTATATCTCTTTTTTGTTTCGTATTTGATTGATAATGCATTCTAGTTTATTTTAGTTCGAATGTTTTTTTATATCTATCCTTGATTATGGCAAGTCTTATTGAACCTAAGTCAAAAGATTCTTCCTATTTGTGTGGCGATGATTGAATTTTGTATGTGAATATCGCTTTATGCAAGTTACAAATTTATGAGTATTCGCAAGACAGCAAGGAAACAACTATGGAAAAAATGAGGTAGAAAATCTATTCACTGTCTTTTTCGTGGTATGATCGGTTGTTTTTACTTTGCTTTTGTTCGTTCCATTTCAACTATAATGATCAAGTGGTATTCCTGTTCTTAATAAGAACAAAATCTCGCACAGATGACGAGATACACCATCAGCGAGTAACCACAGTGCAAGTTTTGACCACATGTTGATGAAAGATAATTCCACTGATAAATCTGATGACCAATCAAATAAAGGTAATTTTTTAATGTTTTCTATTTTTCCCACTTTCTTTAAAGTATGTAATTTGCCTCACACTTATGATTTGAGTCCAATCAAAAATGTATATGCATGTTGTTTTTTTAAAAAGGTCATGACGAGATTTTTTTTTAATGAAGAGTTGGGGAATGACCGCGAAGATGTTGCCTTCAAAATAGCGTAGAGAACCCATTCTATGTTTGTAGGAATAAACAGTGTGAGTAAGTAAAAAATAAACAGTTGAACCACTATAGTTATGATACATATCTATCCTTCTTTTT
This sequence comes from Alopecurus myosuroides, assembly GCA_028641055.1. Classification (NCBI taxonomy): domain Eukaryota; kingdom Viridiplantae; phylum Streptophyta; class Magnoliopsida; order Poales; family Poaceae; genus Alopecurus; species Alopecurus myosuroides. Next base: position 232,592,448 of record CM054058.1, read on the forward strand.
GTAGCTTTGTTCACTTTTCTCTGTGCATATTTTTTTCTTTCATTTTTATATATTTAGATTTTGTAGTTCTACATATTCTAATTCTCATTTTATATGTAAACTTTTTTTTTATTTTGTTGTAGGCAAATTTGAAATAGATTCATACATCAGTAGTAGTGCGATTCATTGTGCTCAGAATCCCATAAAAGCGACGAACACACATTATCGGGCAGATTTTTCAACCCCACATCTTGTTGGGCTGATAAGCTACTTGAATTGAGTTCACAGTCAAGGCAAAGAAGGTTCTCAAGTGAAGTAGTAAAGTCTTATCTAGACAAGATGAACATAGAATACTTTGAGGTATGTTGTTTTATTTTTTGTTCAAACTCTATTTTTGTGTTTTCTGTTCTTGTTGTTTTTTCTTTTAAGTCATGTCTGTATTTTTTATTGCTTGATAGCCACGTCACATGCAACTAAACACCAAAGTCCCATTTTTTGTCACACCAACATTTTTGTAAAAACTATGTCTTGTGCCACACTCATTTTCTGCTTGGCTAAATAGCTTGAAGTTGTAGTGTTTTAAGTCCGTTGGGGGAAGTTCATGTGCATCCATTCTCGTAGTTTGACGTTTATTCCCATTTTTTGATGCAACAATGGTTTAGTTCCTGAATTTTTATTCTGGGTTTTAAATATATAACAAGGAGTTAATCGTGTATTTTATTTTTGTGCTCACATTTATGCAAGTAGCTCACAGTAGTAGACCGGTAAAGTTCAACTAGACACGAGTTGCACTCTTTCTGCCCAAATAAGTATGGCTACCATAGGTTCAGTTTTTATGACCGAATAAGTGCAACTGGTGTCTAAATGCACCTTTTCCAATCGGTAAAGTGCAACTAGACACGACTTGCACTTTTCTTCCCAAATAAGTATGACTACCGGCCTAGTATCATTTTTCTACGGACCGGATAAGTGTACATGTTGTCTAAATGCAATTTTCAACCGGTAAAGTGCAACTAGACACGAGTTGCACTTTTTTGTCGGAATATATAGAAATACCGGTCTAGTTTCAGTTTCTACGACCGGATAAGTGAAAGTGGTGTTTAAATATGCACCTTTTTCCAACCTATAAAGTACGACCAAACAGGAGTTGCACATTTTCTGCACCGAATATGTATGACTACCGACCTAGTTTCAGCTTTAATGTCCGGATAAGTGCAACTGGTGTCTAGTTGCATCTATCTAACGGGACAGGTAACTAGGCACAAGTTTCACATTTCTACCCTGATTTCTATAACTAATCGCTAATTTATTTTTGCATTTCTATGACTGTTTAGTTATAGTTTTTCCCCCGAATTCGTATGACTAGTTAGTTGCACTTTTTTGCTTGGTTATGTGCAACTGTGTGTCGAATTGCACAATTCTGCCTGAGTTCGTATGACTAGGGGCATTCTTACTTGCACTTTTTTATTTGATATGTGCAACTGGTGTCTAGTTTGTGCCTAACCGACGGGGCAAGTGCAACTAGCCATGAGTTTGCACATTTCTGTCAGGATTGGCATGACTAGTGTTTTTTTTGCATTTTTTGGCACTCTTAGCTACACATTTCTGCGCCAATTTGTATGATTAGTTAGTTGCACTTTTCTCCTTAGTCATGTGCAACTGACTTCTAGCTACACCTATCCAACTGGAGAAGTGCAACTAGCCATCAGTTGCACATTTTCTGCCTAATCTCCGTATGACTATTGCCTTTTTTTTGCATTTTCTATGCCGTGCTGGTTACACATATCTGCCCCAATTTGTACGACTAGGTAGTTGCACTGTTTTCATTGATTATGTGCAACTGATGTCTAGTTGCACCTATTCAACCGGATAAGTGCAACTAGACACGAGTTGCACATTTTTATGCTCGGATTGGTATGACTAGTGGGTTTGTATTTTGCACTTTTATGCCCTCTTAGCTACACATTTCTGCCCGAAATAATATGAATAGTTAGTTCCACTTTTTTGCTTCGATTCGTGCAACTTGTGTCTAGTTACACCTATACAGCTAGATACATGCAACTAGGGGACGAGTTGCACATTTCTGCCCCATTTCGCATGGCTACGGTTTTTTAGTTGCACCTTTTCAATTGGATATGTGCAACTCGTGTCTGGCTACACTTATTCGACCAGACAAGCACCACTATACATGGGTTACACTTTTCTGGCTGGATTGGTATGACTAGTGTATTTTTGCACTTTTTTGCTTGGATATGTGCAAGTGGTGTCTACTTATAGCTTTCCAACCGGACAAGTGCAACTATGCACGAGTTGCAAATACACATGACTAGCATTTTTTTTTGCATTTTTATGACAGGATAGCTACACATTTCTTGCCCAAGTTTCGTATGACTAGTGGAATTTTTTAGTTGCACTTTTTTCTTTGGTTATCTGCAACTGGCGACTAGTTGAACCTATCTGACCGGACAAGTGCAACTATGGACGAGTTGCACATTCTGCATGATATGTGCAACCGGTGTCTAGTTGCACCTAACCGACCAGACAACTGCAAATAGGCACATGTTGCAGATATCTGCACGGATTCGTGTAACTAGTGGCTTTTTTTGTTGGACTTGTTTTGCTTCTATATGTGTAACTCATGGCTAGTTGCACCCTTCCAACCGGAAAAGTGCAACTAGGCACGAGCTGCACTTTTCTTCCTGGATTGGTATGACTAGTATATTTTTGCACTTTTTTGCTTGGATATATGCAAGTGGTGTCTAGTTACAGCTTTACCGGACAAGTGCAACTATGCACGAGTTGCAAATACACATGACTAGGTGTGTTTTTTGCATTTCTATGACTGGATAGCTACACATTTCTTTCCCGGCTTTCGTATGACTAGTAGAATTTTTTAGTTGCACTTTTTTCTTTGTTTATGTGCAAACTGGCGACTAGTTGAACCTATCTGACCGGAAAAGTGCAACTACGGACGAGTTGTACAATTCTGCATGATGTGTGCAGCTGGTGTCTAGTTGCACCTAACCGGCCGAACAAGTGCAAATAGACACCTGTTGCACACATCTGCACGGATTCGTATAACTAGTGCACTTCTTTTGCTTATGTATGTGTAACTCATGGCTAGTTGCACCCTTCTAACCGGAAAAGTGCAACTAGGCAGGAGTTGCACATTTGTGGCCCGAGTACACATGACTAGTGGGTTATTTTGCATTTTTTATGCCCGGATAGTTACACATTTTCTGTCTGAGTTCGTATGATTAGTGTGGTTTTTTGGTTGCACTTTCTTCCTTGGATATGTCCAACTAGGTACGAGGTGCTAATTTCTGCCCGTCATGTCGTATGAGTTCTGGCATTTTCAGTTGTTTATTTTTGTGTCCGGATACGTGCAGGTAGTTTCTACTTGTACTTTTTCTGCTCGCAGAAGTCTAACTAGTAACGAATTCCAGATTATGCCCGGTTTCGTGCAACTAGGCACTACTTGCACTTTTTCAACTAGGTTGTTTGCATATAACTAGTAAGCACTTACACATTTTACCTTCATTTTTTCCAACTAGTTTCAAGTTGCACACCATCCCGGGAATGTGGAAGTAGTGCCCTTTTCAGGATGCAACTCTTCTTATATATTTTTTGAAGTACATTTTTTTTTTATTGTTCAACAGATTGATGATGGGCGGCCTTCAATACCTTTCGAAGTAAGCTGGCTTGCAAGCCCGAGGAATCAGGCAAATGTATTGTTTATTTCACATCTCCACAACATTTTATTATAATAACAGTAAAATTAAATTGGTTAGTTAGGAAATACCAACAATAAAACTTTGTTAGTTCTTTTTGTTGTACTAAGTCCGTTGTTTTTCTTTCTTTTTATGAGTCATCTTTCTGTTATGTATAGGCATTAAGAAGCATGAAGACTAGAAATTTGAGCGAGCAAGACTTGGAGGCTCCTCTTAATGAAGAAAATCATAAATTAGACCAAGAAAGATACCAGAAACCTAGATCCACTACAAGCCCAAAATCACCCGTGCATTCACCACAACGGGCATAACAAGTTCATTCGCAAGCTTCACCACAGAGAAATGAATCAAAATATACAATTATACTAGTAAGCACTAATTCAATCTATTCTTCTTTTTCAGTTGCATTTTTTATGTCTAATGAGCTTTCCTTTGTGTTTCCTTTTTATGCATGTTTCTATAGACCTCAAAATAAATTATTACTATGGTTTCCTAATTAAATGTATTTTTCTGTGATCAGAGCTCATAAGACTCACCAGATGTTCTTTGTTTGGTTCAAAAGAATCAAAGACAAACCAGAATTTCCCAAGAGTCAGAAGAGGAACTATTCATTGGACAACATCGTCTCAGCCCAAGTAGGAAAAGGAAGCCAGAATTCATCGATGACATCTATAATCAAACAATTGTTCCAAACCAGAACACTCTAGGGAGCTCATCATCATTTAGTCAATATAAAACACCTCTGCCACCAAGGAGGTTGGTTCAACCAAGCAAGTATATATCATGTCCATTTTATGTAAACATCTGCAATTATGAACCTTCGGATCTAGAAAAAAGTACTACCAATGAATTGTTCGTCTGACAAACATGGAGAAATACATGTAGTAAGTGTTGTTTAGTTTTGTAATTTTATGCTTTCTTCTGTGCACTCTTGCACTTATTTTCTATTATTTTGTTCTACTCATTCACTTCAATGATTTTTATGTTTGTTTTTACTGTTTTTAACAGTGAAAACACAATAGGATTTGATAATTGCAAACTGACCATGGAGACATTTGGTAATTCTATGAAACACGGAGGAGTGGTAGAATCTTGGGTTATAAATCTATATTGTAGAATTTCTTTTAGAGAGAAGCACCCAAAAGATTCAAACAGACACACATTTTTCACACTTCAATGTAAGAATTTGATGCCTAATATAATTTTTTGTCTTTTTAGCATGTATAAGTTGACTGTTATTTTTAAATCCATTTATTGGTTACTTCTTTTTTTCCTACTTACACAATTCTAATTCAAATGTAATAAACTATATATAGGAGTATTTCCTTGAGAAAGGACAAAATGAAGGGAGAAGGATGTACTACAAAAAGAAGCAATAAAAGCTTTTGAAGGAGCTGGGAAAGTTAGGAAGCTTCATTTGACTAAATCCATAAATTCAAAACTCTCTTTACATTATTATTATTTTGTTCTTTTTTCCCATGAAACAACATATAACGAGTGCATCAACCTGTTGTTTAGAATAGCTAATAAACTAGTCATTTTATTGATGTTTTTTTCAACTTTCCATTAAATTGTTTGTTTATTTTGCAGCTTCATTTTCCATCTTTGTATGATGAGCACTGGTTTCTGCTCACGGTGGACATAAGACATAAGAAATTCTTATTCTTGCATTCGTATTATGATAAAGATTCAAAGCTACATAAGAAAACAGAAACCATGATTGTATTTAAAAAATCAACATATCTTTTATTTCTTTTATTTTTAAATTTGAATCCAGTGTCTCCTATATTGCTTTTGCATAGAATAATTTTGTTGGTTTGTGTAGCTGATGCCCCTATCTCGTCACACATAATAATTTTTTTGTAATTTATATTTTGTGTTCTCAGATCAAAAACTTCAAAGAGATTTGGTATGAGACCAGCCAAAAGGAGGTTGATTTCACACAGTTTGAATCCGTGTATCCCAAAGTGCCTCAACAAGATAATAAGTTCAGTTTTTTCTCAACTTGAAATTTTATTATATGAGTTTTATATCTTTCCTTTCATATTTTTGTTCTTATTTTCAATGTGCTAATTTTTTACCCATCCCTATACAAAACATCAAAGACTGTGACATTTTTGTAATCAAGAACATTGAGCTTTTCACACCAAGGAGAAGTTTGATGGGCTTGTACTCAGTCAAAGGCATTCCAAAAATTCGAATCCAAATTGCAAACTACATGATGTTCTGCAAGTATAACGAAGTAGAAGAGATCAAGGAACCGGTAGTAGGATTCATACCAGATGTAAGACTAATAAACCCTTTTTTAATTCAAATTTAAAATGTCCTATATAATTTTTAACACATACGTACCAGAGTTTTATTCTTGTGTTTATTTACCTTTTTTCAAAGAGACAATTCTAGTTGTAAATGACGCAAGCACACTTTTTATTTTTGCATGAGGTGCATTGGAGATACGCCAGGCAGAGTTGAGACGACAAGGGTGCCAAAAAGAACAAATGATTTTTAGGACCTCAATGGTTTTTCATTTAGTTTATGAAAAAAACTGTGATTGTCAGGCCATAGGATCTCTCAGCGAGTTAACATATTGTTCTACCTTGTTTTTCTTATCCACCATCTGAAATATTATGTAAATACGTGGATATCAATCTCTTGTTTTTTGTTTATTGCAATTGAAGTCGCTATGTTCTTAAGAATATCAGTCATGAGTACTGCTTCAGTGTAAAGAAAATATCATTTCTCTCCATGAATATGACTTTTCAAAATGATTTTCATTTCTCATGCTTTATTATTTTTAGTTCATTTAACAATCTACCATATTTGTCATCCCAAATAACATAACCTTTAGAAGAAAGTACTTTAGGTGTGTTTCATTTTAATTTATCACACCAACTGAATATTTTTTCATATGCGAAAATACTTTGTATCAGGAGTGTTCATTTTATAATGTAAACAAGTAAGATAAATATTCTGTAGGTCCAAATAAATAACTGAATTCTGACAATAAGAAAGAACACTCATACTTTGCTTTTAAAAGTGATAACACAAATATATTACAATCCGGTCACAAAAATATAATGATAATTGTTTTTAGGATAAACAAGTTTAAATTATGAGTCAATCCTCTCTTTTTAGTCTGTTTCCTTTGGTTGTTCCATAGTCTTAGTTCTGCCTTGTGTTACACCTGCACATTTTTCATTCGCCTTTCTCCAAGCTCTTTTGCTATCTTGCTTTAGCTGAAAGTTTTTTTAGAGAATGACACAATAAGTAAGTTGTGATAAATGTAAAGGGAGAAAAAAGGAACTTTTCAAACCAGCTAAACTAAACAGACAAAATTGGTCTCCACATGTTTACCTTTTGGTTTCTTCTAGGATTTTGTTGTTTTCGGAAAGAGAGAAGAATCCAGATGCAAATTCATGCAAGTTCATTTGAACCACAATGGCTGCATGTAATTTCATTCCTTCAAAACATTTTCCCTACGATCACCTTTGTGTCCTTTCCGTATCTCTGAATCTGATGGCCCGCCTTTTGATTTCATAACATTTGGGTTCTTTAGATGTCCATAGTCAACTCCAGCTTCAGCAACTACCTCATCCTCATTTTGTTTTCCTCTGGTTTCTTGCTTTGCCTCTTCAGCCAATCTCATTTCATCTAGCTTCTCCGCAATTTTTTTAACTTCGTTAGCTACAAACAGATATTTCTCATTGCTCTTTGACGCATCTGATGCTACATTTAAGCATACTTTTGACAAAACATTGTATCTGAGCTGGCTTTTTTCTGATGTCAAATCTAGTGGCACATTGTAGATAATATCTCTTATCTCCTTTTTATCTATAGGCATCTACCTATCGATAAAATATTACTCAGGTATTTCTTGGATGTATAAATGCACAAGGACCTTGAGAACATGAGAACACAAAATACCATCCTTGTTGAACTTCGAACATATGCAAATAAAATCTTCCTTTTGAATATCAACAAACACTATGTATCAGCGACTTCTGAAATCACTGGCTGCAGCTAACTTTGATTTGTAAACCTCATATCAGACATTCCTTTGAATCTCATCAACGAGTAGCGTCGGAGTAAACTTAAGTTGTTTCTAAAACCGATAAAATATCTTCCGGTTATATCCCTTTCCATCTTGCACCTCCATATCATTCCCACACCAGTATGAAGTTGTTGTTGTTCTAGTTATGGAGTCTTACTCTTTTTCTTCAATGTTCTCTGCAATTTTGTCGCACTCGCATAGTAAACTGCTAACACTAAATTTCGAGCCAACGTTGTCCTTAAACACAGAATTTGTGCCTTCACTTCTCGTTGTCGAGTGGATAAAGGGAAGAAGTCATTTTTGAAATACACTAGAACAAATCTGTGCCTCATCTCCCACATAGCAGTCAAGTACTTCAAACCACCAACTTGATATCTTTCTATCATAGCCTTGCATGAAGATTCAAACTTAGCCATAGTCAAAGAGAAAATAATGATATCTCTGAACTTATTGTGTAAATTTGGTATTTTTGCAAAGCTTCTTGCATGTTTCTCTTCAGCTTTCCTTATCACATGGAATGGACAATTTCTGTGAACTACATCAGGAAAGATTACGGGCACAACTGTTTTCATAGCTACATCTTGATCAGTGATAATATTCACCGGACTCGTGCCACCCATGCAGTGTAGGGAAGTCTCAAATAGCCACTTGAATGTATCCACTGTCTCATTTTGTAGTATTGCACAACCAAACAAACGATTGTCCCCATGTCCTGTTACGCTGACAAAAGGTGCAAATGGCATGTTATATCTGTTTGTCTTGAATGTTGTGTCGAAACTTTTGCATTGTCCAAAGAGCTCATACATTCTTCTAGAAGTTGCATAACACCAGAAAATGTCCTCGACGGTATTGTGTATATCAACTTTGAATGCATAGTAGAACCTTGGATCTTCTAACTGTTTCTTCTTGAAATAATCAAGAGCCTGCATCGTGGCATTCAATTTGCTCTCCCTTCTCATTGCACTCCTAAGGTTGCTCACATATTTTTTGTATACGCCACAACCTTTAAAGAGACCCCTCTCAAGTAATATAGAATTGCCATGATTTTCTGAGTTGGTAGCTTCACTGAGTTGAAAGTTCTAATAAACAACTTCTCTTCGTCTGTCATATGTTTGTGCCTTCTAAGAAATATGGATTCCTCATGTAGACTCAACTCATGGTTGTGATCCATATGGAAACTAGTGACAACCCACTTACCCGTCTTTAGTGTGACAACCAATTCAGCCTAACAATCTATGATCTCTATCTTGTTTATTTCCTCTTTTTGGTGGTTGATCACTTGGTTGCAAAGGTTCCGCATCTCCGCTATAAAGATATTTTTTCCTTCTAGTTTCTTACCTATTGAAGTCTCTCTCTATTTTCCTTTCTTCAATAGTTTCTTCATCCAGAACTTTACCAGCGCGATTGCATTTGAATGTGTATCTAGTTGCACCGCAAGATTTCCCAGTTTCTCTGCTATGATAGTTGGATGCTTTCTTTGCTGAAAACTTAACTATTTCAGAATATGTGCTATAAAATTGGAAAGCATCCTTATGGCTACCAAATAATTGATTAATATGGGGGACATGGTGGCTGCGGACTTCCTGGCTACTAGTTTGAGCAGTAGCAACACTTCCATTCTGCAAGAACATATCAATATATTCTTGTGATAGCTCTTGATCAAATGTGTGTTTTTGCTCTGCACGTGAATCTTGCCCCTTTGTCCTGTTGTTGCTTCTGTGTTAAAAGTCATCTCATGTTCTTTTGAAGGAATACCAGTATCAATGCTTCTTTTCTCACCAATACTTCAATCAGAACTTTGCATCGACTGCGGAGAGCTTGGAAATGTATCATTAAATCAGAAACCAGTGTCTAAAATAGGATCTTCAGAATCATCCTATTCATTTTCCTCAACACGTCCACTTCTTTCGGTTATCATAAACATTTCCTTCTGCTTGTATAGAGTCAACAAGAAACAATTATCTTTTCTGTCAAATGCTTGAATACCAGCAGAAAAGGTTGAAATTAGAATGCAAAGTTTTTGTATTTGTTGATTTTCAATTTTACCTCATCACCCATTGGTCCATTAAGCAAGTCCAAGAAACTGCCATGTTCAAACTGAGAAATAACAATATAAAGAAATGTCAATAACTTATTTTATTAACTGTTTTTTATACAATATATTTGGCACAAGAAAATTAAGTTTTCTTATGAAGTTTTTAATGCATTTTTGGTGCAGAAGAGATGTACCTATGAATCATTCATCGAGTCAATGTCTTGCATCATTTGTGTATATGTCTTATTAGTTGCTTTCGACTGATTCAACTGCAAGTCCAAAATAAGATAACGCGTTACTAAAAGCACATGCAATTATATTTCAGTCTGTCTATTTAACTATGGCTATCTTAAAGCTGAAATTTCTTATATCTTACCACATTGTCTACTAATGTTGACTGAGCAGATTGCAAATCCATGGACGAAAACAAGGTTGTCTGCATTGCAATACATCGAAAGTTATCACAAGTAGAAACAAGGTACAGACTTAATTTAAAGTTCTATATATAACAAGGGAATGACATACCTGGTCAACTACACCATGTGCTTGCTGATAATGGGTATATGAAGTTGAATTGCTTTCGAACATGGGAATGGGATTATTGAGGAGATATCATGGAACTTGAGTGCCATATACATTGTCAGGTGGTTCAACCTGTTCAGTGGAGAACATAAAACATGATTTAGAACAATTACTTTTTTACAAATGTCAAATGGGGCAAATACAAAAATTCAGAACCATTTGCACAACATTTTTTGCATCTATTTCAAGACGTCTTGGAAGATGAATATACATATTTCACACACCGTTTTTAAAGTTCTATATGATCAAGATGTTTTTGCAATTTTTTTTTGTAAGAATGGTCACCTGTGCACTGTCTTGAAGAAAGGCACCATAGTGTTGAAAATATTCCCAAGTGTATCATCTGCAACAAATCAACAAAACATATTTTGTGTGTGTTCATGCATGACATTTCTCTTATTTTGTTATTCTTGATAGATTAACAATGCATTTTATTTATTGTTATAGGGATAAAAAAAATTACAACCGAACTTGACTTTTGATTACAATGTTTTTTCTTTCTGACTAGAGAAAAAATGAAGACACCTACTAAATCTATGTCCACTAACCTGGGTAAGCTCCAGTTCCACCTTCCATTGTTGTTGAGCTACTAAAGTAGTTGTTCTTCACTAGCTCATACAAGATCTAAACCTCATCTTTTTTTTTGTTTCTTTTTTATCTATGTTTCTGTTGAGTTGCCTGCTGCTGCTCTCCGGTACCCTCTTCTATCTCTGCTCGGGAACGTGATACTGTGGGATAATAGGGGAAGATAGATTCAGAAAAAAAAGGATCTGAACTAGTTGTTTCTCCACATGGAGAAGTGAAACAAGACTACAAAACAGGGAGAGGGAAGGCTAACCGGGAAGATAGAAGAGGGGGACATGCAGCAGATCACGAGAGAGGCAATAGATTGCGAGGACGGCAAGCACAGAGAACAGAGGATACGAGAGAGGCAACACATGATCTTGAAGGAAGGGGATGGGTGTACAAGGGAGCAAGTGGGTGTATGTTCTTTCTTTTCGCAGGGGTAAGGGTTCTTTTCTTGCGATAGAGAAGACATGAATAAGAGGTACATGCCCAATAGAGAAGAAAGAAGACATGCCCAAAAAGACAAAGGCCACAAATAGAAAACAACAAAGAGACGAAGAAATAAGTGACCGTTGCGCCTGGAGGACCTCCGTGCAAGACGTGCCTGAGAGTTGATACGCTGACAAAAACAGTGACGTAAGCAATCGACTGAGACTTAAGAAATTCTCAGTCGACTGCGACATAGACACTCCCATAATATAAATAATGTTAACAGGGAAGCAAACCGGGATGCAAACGGGGAAGCAAGTGTTGCATTTTTTTTTTTTTGAAACATAAAACACTTATATTAAGCAAGCAAGCCGCCTCATTAAAAACCTTCCAGTCCCCTCGGGTACCCTGGTAAGGAAAAGAGTGCGTAAAGAACTTGCTGCCCCAATCATAACAAGGATACATCGTTAGCTAGAGTGCCTACAAGAAAATCAGGAGGTTCATCTTGCCAAGAAACTGACAAGAAACCCTCAGCATTCCTAGCTAACAGATGGGCTGCTTCATTAGCCTCCCTATGACAATGAGAGAAAATAACCGAGGAAAAATTACGACAAAGCATGACACACTCCTCGTAGATCGCCACCGCTGGTCCAAGATGATTCCCTCCATTGATCATAACATTGATGACTTCAAGACAATCTGAATTCACTTCTATTCTGTTGCACCCCACTTGTCCCGCCAAAATAAGACCGTCACGAAGGGCATACGCTTCCGCAGTAGCTGGATCGGAAACATACGGAAGACCCCGACAGGAAGCCGCCAAGAACACACCTCGATCGTCACGAAGAATAGCCCCCGAGCTCCCTGAACCTGTATCAATAGAGAAACTCGCATCGACATTTAATTTGACAAAATCCTCTCTCGGTTTGCGCCATCCCACTCTCGGGGCATGTGTCTTCTTCTTCATTGCCTTAGTGTAGTTTAGTGCTAGCGCTGTTATTGCATGTGCGGTTCTAACAGGCGCCTGCACCGTTTCTCCCCTCGTGGCCCGTATCCTCTCCCACCAAATGTACCAGATAGCAACAGCAACAAGCTCGTTACGGCCCACCTCAGCGATTAAAGGAGCTGTCGCACTGGTATCTCGAAGCAACGCTTCCAAGGCTGATTCGCCCTCCCCCTCAACATCACATACTTGGTTGATAACCTCCCGCAGACCAAGGTGGCTCCAGATATCTTGGACTCTCGGGCATTGGAAAAACGCGTGAATTAAACTCTCGCAAGCATTCAGACAAAGTGAACAATCAGAGCTAGGCCGCATATGCCGATTGGCCAAGACTCCATTACACGGGATGGTACCATATAAAGATCTCCAGTAATGAATCTTTACCTTGGCTGGTACACAAAGCGACCAAAGTGTTTTCCAGATTGGAAGTGTTGAAGAAGTGCCATAATTCCCAGTCCTTCTAAGCTTGATGCCGTGTTGATGCTCCCACTCGAGATGATAACACGATTTCACAGAGAAAGAACCGGATTTTGTATACTGCCACCCTACGAAGTCATCAAAACGGCCAATAGCCAAAGGTATTTGCAAGATCCGATGGGCATCTATTGGCCAAAAAATTTCCTTTATCAAGTCCTCGTCCCAAACACCATTCTCTGTATCAATCAATTCCGAAACCCGAGATAAAACAATGTTACCTCTCCTCATAGTGATTCTCCTGTTCGGGCTTGACGGTATCCAGGGATCCTCCCATATTTTTATGTTCGAACCATCTCCAATTCTCCAGATATGTCCCCTTTTAAATGTTTGTATGCCTGCCCAAATACTCTGCCAAGTAAAAGAACTCCCCTTCTTCAACGGACAATTGATTATATCTCCCGTAGGATAGTATTTAGCTTTCAACACTTGGGCACACAAAGATTCTGGACATGAAACCAATCTCCAGCATTGTTTTGCAAGCATTGCAAGATTAAAACTTTGGAGATCTCTAAAACCCATACCTCCTTTTCTCTTCGGAACACACATTTTCCACCACGCAAACCAGTGCATATGCTTCTTCTGATCATCATCTCCCCACCAGAACTGGGACATTACAGTGATTATCCCTTTAATGATCTGTTTAGGTAGCTTGAATACAGACATCGCATATGCTGGAATAGCTTGAATGACGGCTTTAAGCAGAACTTCCTTTCCTCCAAAATATAATTTCTTCTCTTTCCAACCACTAAGAATTTTGCAAACTCTCTCAACAAGGTGTTTAAAACAATCAGCCCTATCAACTCCAACCATAGGTGGTAGACCGAGATATCTATCGGTCATCGCTTCAGTCATTATGTTTAATATAGAACAAACCTCCACTCTGGTGTTGGTATCCGTGTTGGGGCTGAAGAAAATGCTCGATTTTGCATCACTTACCAACTGACCAGAGGCAGAACAATACTCAGATAAAGCATGTCTCAAAGAGGATGCATTCCCACCATCCGCTTTCATTAGGATTAATGAATCATCCGCAAATAGCAAGTGAGAAATTGCAGGAGCTGCCCTGCACACTTTCACTCCCATGATATTGCCCACACTTTCCTCATGTTTCAACAAACTAGTGAGTCCTTCAGCACATAGCAAGAACAGGTAAGGTGATAGGGGGTCTCCCTGGCGGAGACCCCTAGATGGATAAACAAAATCTGAAAAATCATTATTGAGCCGAATATTGTACCTTACTGAGGAAACACAAGCCATAATAAGATTTACCCAATCACAGTCAAATCCCAGCCGCAAAAGAATGCCTCTGAGAAAACTCCATTCCACTCTGTCATAAGCCTTGTGCATATCCAATTTCACCGCACAGAAACCCTGTCTTCCCTCTCTCCTATTCTTTAGATAATGGTATGATTCATAGGCCACCAAAATGTTATCAGTGATTAAGCGTCCCGGAATGAACGCGCTTTGGGTAGGAGAGATGATATCAGGAAGCAATACTTTCAATCTGCTTGCAATAAGTTTCGAAATAACCTTGTAGACTACGTTGCAAAGGCTAATAGGGCGGAATTGTGTAATGTGCTCTGGGTTCTCCACTTTAGGGATCAAAACGATAGTGGTATCATTCCACCCTTCGGGAATTACCTTTGAATTAACCGCCGCAAGGACCTCATCAGTAAGATCCTCTCCAATGATGTGCCAAAATCTCTTATAAAACACCGCATGAAGTCCATCCGGTCCCGGAGCCTTTAGATCTCCTATATTGAACATTGCTTTCTTAACCTCTTCTCTAGTAAACGGAGCCACGAGAGCTAGGTTCATGTCCTGCGACACACAAGGCTCAATTTTTTGTAATGTTTCCAAATTTGGAGCCGAAACACCTGCAGTAAATAACTCATTAAAATAACCATGCACATGAGACAGCATCAGCTCGGGTTCATCAATTATAGTTCCTCCTTCCTCCTTTAGAGACGATATGTAGTTTCTTTTCTTCCTCGTTGACGCAAAACGGTGGAAGAAAGCTGTATTTTGGTCACCATGTTGCAACCAGTTAACCCGGCCTCTTTGTACCCAGTAAAGCTCCTCCTGCTCCAATAAGTTTTCCAATTTCAGCTGGACTTCCATTTGCTTGGCTGTAGCCTCATCCGACAAGGGACCTGACAAGATCTCGTTCAGTTCCCTCTGCAGTTCGCGAAGTCTTCTCCTAGGCCCTTTGAGGACCCTGTTATCCCATGTGTGTAGTGTTTCATGAACAATTTTCGTATGAAAACTGACAGATTCAGAAGCATGCAATCGCTTGGTCCTTTCCCACGCAGTCTGAATTATAGACTCAACGTCCTGTTCACAGAGCCACCTAGCTTCGAAGCGAGGTGGGCCTTGTTTTATGTTTCGGGTTCTTGACTCCATATCAGTATTGATTAAGATCGGACGGTGGTCAGACTTGCCGAAATCTTCATTGATCAAAACAGCCTCCGGGAACATGTCTGCCCATCTCCTATCGCACACACCTCTGTCAAGCCGTTCACGAATTTTACCTCTTCTCCACGTAAAGACATCGCCAAGGAAACCCATGTCCTCTAAGTTGCACTCGTTGATAGTATCTCTGAAGGCCTGCATCAGGCGTTGGGGTCTCACCGCACCCCCCTCCTTCTCGTTAGAGTACATGATTTCGTTAAAATCCCCAGCTAATAACCACGGTAAATCTCTTGCAGCGTGAAGAGATCTAATGTACTCCCACGTCAGATGTTTGTTTTCACCACTTGGTTCACCATACAAGCCCGTAAGACGCCATCCCATCTCACTATGCTCGTTGATCCTCAAGTCAATGTAGTTATTGGTGATCTCAAAAGATGTTACCTCAATTTCTTTGTTCCAAAACATAACTAGTCCACCACTCCTTCCATCACTTTCCGAAACCAGCATCTCATCGAACTTCAAACGCAAACGAAGGTTTTCTGCCTTAGCTTTACACAGATGCGCTTCAGACAGGAAAAGCACATCCGGATGTAACCGCCCCTGTAGCTCCAGGAGCGCACGAACTGCCGAGGATTTACGCATTCCCCGGCAGTTCCAGAATATGATAATCATTGCTCCCGGCGGTACCCCTCGAAGGAGCCCGCCGATTCTGAGTTTGAGTTAACTATCGAATTTTCACTACCACTTTTTTGTCTTTTTGCCTTCTCCTTGTTGATTTCCTCCTTCTCGAGCTGCTCTTTGCACCCCTGTACATCCTCCCCATCTCCTTGTGTTAATAGCATAGTATTAGGCTCACCAACCCGCGGATAGTTCTGTTGGTCTTTCATAAAGTTCAGTGATCTCTTTGTCTGTTTACTAATTTCTGACATCACTATGTCAGTCGCCTTTATCGGGCTGGAAGCAGTATCAGCAAGATCATCTTCTCTATTGGACTCAACTCCAATATTGCGCTCAGGATGCTGTCGCCAGTCTTGCACATCCGTAGCCACTCTGCCTCTGCCACCGAAGTTTCGGCCACCTCTGCGTCCTCCAGACCCCATATTTCTGCCTCCACCGAAGAACCTTCTTCCATGCCATGTCATAGGATCAGCCTTCAAAAAATCTCCCCACTTCAACATGGAGATATCATATTCACCGGTACCGCATTCAAGTGAAACGTGACCCAACATACCACACGCCCCGCAGAACTTGGGGAATTTTTCGAACTGAATTTTATAGAACTCTCGGTTGCCCCCTCTTGAGATAGACACAAATCTTGCCAAAGGAAGTCTTGTATCTATACGAACCCTAGCTCGCACAAAATCACCCATCCCATATAATGCCGATTCCACCATTGAAACCTTCCCAATTTTCTTCTCAACCAGGTTCTTGATTAGAGCATCAGATCGGTAGCCTTCTGGTAGTTTGTGAATCTGCACCCAAGCATCAAAAAAATTCAGGTCCACTGATCCCGGAGAACACAGGCCATCATATGGTTCTATGGATACCACGTTTTGCCTAAACAACCAAGGCCCTTGCTCAGAAACTTTTAGCCAATCTCCAAGGCAGTAGCATTGTATGGAGAATAAGTTCCACTCAATTGGTCGCATCTTTATCTCCTTCGCCGGACTCCACGCATTGATCATATGCTGTTCAAAAGATTGCGGACTGAACGGGTTTGTCGTGTGTACCCGACCCAAGGCCATCCACTTCACCCCTTCAACCGGTGCATCATCTTGTTCTTCGAAGATTAGATCATCTACCTCATCTTCCTCAAATCCAAGTCTCCCGAGCAGTTCATCTATGTCCTCTTCTTTTCTGTTGCCTGATCCGCTTGCCATCGAGGAATTCGGAGCCATCGAAGCCATCGCTGAACTACGAGAAGCCCTCCTGGTGAACTCCTTGCGATTGCTTCTGTGAGAACGCTTGCGAGAACAACAACGAAGGAAAACCCCGGGATGAGGATTAGAATCGAAGTAGGAAAACCCCCGTTCTCCCCCTCCGAATCGAAGGAGGAAGCCCCCCAACCCTAGTCGCGATGGACTAGGTCTAGAAACCCTAATCGCCTCCCCTGTCGCCAGAGAAGAACGAAGAGGTAACCCGGTGGCTGGCTCCTAGTCTAAGCAAGTGTTGCATATGATGATATGAGCTTAACCCATATGGCAAAACTATCTAGTCCAGGTGTTTGGCTAGATCAACATCCCATTTACATTGTAAATCTTCTGGTCAAAGTCGGAACCATTATTATAGTAGATGATTATTTAAAAAAAAAAACTATATAAACGGTCGAATCACAATCACAAATGCAGGAGCAGATAATGCGTGCCCTTTCGTGGCTTTTCACGTGAATCTAAGCTAGCCTGCACGCTGACGCGCTGGGCTGCGCATCAACCAAAACGTCGCAGGTGAAGGACTGCCAGGCCAGGCCCATGTCAATCTCGAGCTGCGCCAGGCCCCATCTCCGCTCCGCCGCCATGAGGCGAGCCAAATCCGCGGGCATCCCCAGCCCCGCGCCCGTCACGTTCACCTCCCACCGCCGCGCCTCCCCCGCCGCCAGCCGGAAGCTGGGGGTGCGCCCGCGCGCGAGCGGGACGCCCGCGTATGAGACGACGACGTCGCCGCCGCCATGGCGCAGCTCGTAGAAGTGGCCGTTGGCGACATGCACGACGAGGTCGAAGGCTGGCGAGGTCGCGCCCGGAGCCAGCGCCGGCTGGAGCCCCATGGCGCCGACGCCGAGTAACTCCACGGAGCTCGTGGTTGGCTTGTCATCGGCGCATCGCGAGCTGTCAAGCTCTCGGAGCCCAGGTAACATGGAATCGATCGGCGGCAGGGACACCAGCGCGACGAAGAAGGACCAGTACAGGAGCACCCCTATCATCCAGCAGCCCCAGCCGCAATCGTCAGATCCGGCGCCGCGAGGAGCGCCATCTCCGTGAACATTGGATGTCATCGGAAGCACGACAGGAATAGAGACAGACAGAGGTGTGGCACTATTTTGCTTGCGTGGCTTTGAAGATGATAGATTCGAGTCTCCGACTGGATCGATGCTAGGACTAGTTCGCCTTGGAGCCGTCACGTGGCAATATCTCTTCGTTTAAAAGATCAGGTTTCCTGCCAGGATCCAGACGGGGCCGTTAGTCTGTTTCTCCAACCAGTAAACCCACATATAGCCCGTGACAACTGATCAGACCCCTCGAGTTTCAAGTTAGCAGGAGCGTGTTTGGTTGCCCTAGGTGGGCTCGCATGGGCACCGAAAATAAGAGTAACTTTCACCTTTTCGAGCCCATTTGCACTGGACCAAATAAAGCTTGCCTCACGTTAGATCTAACCGCTTCTCAAAGCACCGCTCATACAGGATTCTAGGAACAGCCGAATCGGCAGTTTCTATCAGGCCAGGCCGAACCACTTCTTCACATGGAGAAAGATGCACTCGTTTTCGGAGCAGGTTGCATGTCTCTCTTACCCCGTGTGGGAAGCCGCCAAACCAAAACAACCTGTTTTTTTTTTTACGAGTAAATAGAAATCCATTAACCATGTTGCACAGCAATATCACTGGCAACTAAATCTGATACAAAAGGAGGGGCATTCTCTGCCCAACCTACACAATCGTTATCAAGGCCTGAACCGAATTTAGCTAGAGCATGAGCTACTGAATTACATAGGCGCGGGCAGAAAGAAAATTCGTGCCCATCCAGAGACCCAATACAGATACTCCTCGCTTCCCTCAGGAGCAATCCTATCGAAGAGAGTTCGTGGCTGCTGGAGTTGAGAGCATGAACCAAAGTCTGACAGTCTGATTCAAAAATCACTCTGTTCAGACCCAACGCGGCTGCACCTTCTGTAGCCGCCACGCATGCCTCAGCTTCAGCTTGCAATGCATCACGCAGGTGTCTCAGTTTCCCTGCCGCAGCTGCAACAAACTCCCCTGTATCCGTCCTTGCCACAAAACCCCATGCTCCTTTGTTCGTGCGCTCGCAAAAAGCCGCATCGAAATTGACTTTAACCCACGATTCCTTTGGTTGTTGCCATCTAGCTGTTGTCGGATGTGCTACAGGGCCATCAGGTTGGAGGGGAGGCCCCTGGCGACTCTGTCGAGTGAGATCCAACACATGTTTCTGAATGATGGAACAGACCTCCTCCGTAGTTCTTTCCTTCTCTCCTGCATTCACTTTATTCCTTGTTGTCCACCAATCCCAGAGAAGAATGTAGACCAGCTCACGCTTCTCTTTTGTCAACACACCGATCGCATCCATCATGGTTACTGGATTAGGAGCATCGATCAGTTTGATACGGATATCCTCCAACAGTAACTGTCTCCAAACCTGTCTGACCTTCTTACATTTTAAGAAAAGATGGCCCCCATCCTCGTCTGCACGGTTGCACATAGGACACCTCGTATCGAGCTCAATTTTCTTTCTCTGGATATTCATACGCAGGGGGAGACTGTTGTGTGTCAACCTCCAAAGGAAAATCCGAATCTTCCCAGGTAATTTAAGGTGCCAAATGTTGCTCCATACAGGTACCACGCTTGTGTGATTATCCGAAGTACCTGCATCACGTCCTGCTCTATTGTCCCGAAGGTCAATCCCCAGCCGATACGCTGATTTGACAGAAAAAACTCCCTTCTTATCAAAGTGCCAGGCAACAAAATCTTCCATCCCATGTCTAAGCGGAATAGCGATGATATCCCTCACATCATCCGGTGTAAACACAGCGTTCAGTACCTCCAGGTCCCACTGCATCGTTGTCGAATCCACAAGGTCAGAAACCAGAAGCGATTCATCCAACTCATTCAGTGTTGCCACTTTGCGAGTGCTTCCCCTCGGAATCCACGGGTCATTCCAGACGTCAATGTTTTCGCCGGTGCCCACATGCCAAATGATCCCCTCTTTCAGAAGCTCCATGCCCCGTAAGACACTACGCCATGTGTAAGAAATACCCGGTTTTGGTTTGGCCTCAAGGATGGATGTATCAGGATAGTACAGAGCCTTCAAGACCACACAGCAGAGGGAGTCCGGGTTTTGCAGCAGTCGCCACCCTTGCCTCGCAAGCATTTCTATATTGAATATGTGGAGCTCGCGGAAACCCATACCCCCATTATCCTTCGACCGTGTCATATTTTCCCAGCTGATCCAGTGGCATCTGCTCTTCTCATCTTGTTGGCTCCACCAATACCTACAGATCATTTTGCTAATCTCCTCGCATAAATTCTTGGTTAGGTCGAAACATGACATCGCATACGTCGGGATCGCCTGGGCTACTGCCTTTATCATAATTTCTTTACCCGCTTTCGAGAGAAGTCTTTCCTTCCATCCTTGAATCCGCTGCCAAATTCTTTCTTTTAGATACTCGAACTCTTTACTCTTCGAAGTCCCCAAGTGTACTGGCAGCCCCAAGTATCTATCGTTCATGGATTCCCTCGGAATGCCTAGAACTCCAAGAACAGCCTGTTTGGATCTCGTGCTTGTGCCTTTGCTGAACATAGCTGACGATTTACTCTTATTGATCATCTGCCCCGACTGTGATTCGTAGATGGCCAATATCTGTTGTAACTTTGCAGCATTCACAACATTAGCTTTCATCACGATAAAGGAATCATCCGCGAAAAACAGATGATTGATTTTCAGGGCATCACGGCAGAGTTTAATACCCTGGAGAGATCCCTCCTCCTCCGCTTGATTTAGCATGGCTGACAGGCCCTCTGCACACAAGATGAACAAGTAGGGGGATAGGGGATCCCCCTGCCGTAAACCTCTCTCCGGTTGGAAGGGATCCAGGAGCTTCCCGTTAACCTTGACCCGATAGGAGACAGAGGACACACAGCCCATGATCACCTTGATCCAATCATCTGCAAAACCCATTTTCCTCATGATATTTTGGAGGAAAGACCACTCGAGCCGATCGTAGGCCTTGCTCATATCTAATTTTACAGCAACTAACCCATCCTGTCCTCCTTTCTTCTTCCTCATAGCATGGGTGATCTCATATGCCAGTAACACATTGTCAGTGATCATCCTCCCGGGGACGAAAGCAGACTGAGTAGGAGAGATAATATGAGGGAGGATGATCTTCAGTCGATTAGCAAGCACCTTTGAAATCAGTTTGTACAGCACATTACAGAGACTTATCGGCCTGAACTCCGTTATCCTCTCCGGGTTCTTTATTTTGGGTATAAGGACGATCGTCGCCTCATTCCAATCTTGTGGCATTTGTCCCCCATTCAACACTTGCAGAACCTCCTCCTGTATTTTTGGCCCTAGCATAGACCAGAATTTCTTGTAGAATATAGCTGGCATGCCATCTGGGCCCGGTGCCTTGAGGTCCCCAATGGAATCAAGCGCCTCCTTGATCTCCTTGTTCTCATAAACCCGAGTGAGTGAAAGATTCATATCCTCTGACACCACACGTTTAACATGGTGTAGCAACTCATCGTTTTGTGATCCTGCAGAAGACATGAACAAACTTTTGTAGTGGTTAGTGATAAAGTGCCCTATTTCTTCCTCCTTCTCCACTACTCCTCCTCCTTCCCTCTCCAATCTTTTTATATGATTCATCCTCTTCCTCTCCGAGGCGAAAGCGTGGAAATAACTAGTGTTACGATCACCGTATTTTAGCCAGTTGGCATGTGCACGTTGTTGCCAAAATAAGCTGTGTTGATCCTCTAGTCTTGCCAATTTATACCTCAAGAGATGCTCCCTCGAGACACCATCCTGGCTAATAGTTTCCCTCCTACATTTCTCCAAATTTCTTTTGGCTTTTTTGATACGAGTCTTTAGTTCCCCCAAAACCTCTCGGTCCCATTGCCACAGCTTCCTTCCCACGTATTTTACAGCCTCCATTGCAACCTCCGCCCCATCAACGAACGCCGTATTCCACGCTTCTTGTACTACCTCAATACAGTCCTCCTCCTGTAACCATGCTGCTTCGAAGCGGAAGCACTTCTCCCCACGGCCTTCACAATGGCTATCAGCTTGCTCATTTAACACCGCCACAACTGGCCTGTGATCTGAATGACGAGGGTCCCCGTTTATTATTTTGTACAAAGGGAACAAACATCTCCAAGCCACGTTGGCCACTGCCCTGTCTAATCTCTCCCTCACATAACCCGTGGCCAAGTGCCAATTATTTCGCCACGTGAAGGGGTCCCCCACAAACCCCAAATCTTCCAATTGTGCATCCTCCAAAGCCCTCCTAAACTCATCCATACAACCCGGGGCCCGAGCCGGCCCTCCTTCCTTCTCATGAGAGAACAAGATCTCGTTGAAATCCCCCATACACAGCCAGGGTAGATCATTTTGAGCTTGCAAGGTTCTTAGCAGTCTCCAAGTTTGTTCCTTGCGGCCTGCCTTTGATTCACCGTAGATTCCAGTGAACCGCCACCGTGTACCATTCTCTTGCGTCACATTGACATCAATGTGATACCTCCCCTTCCACCTTAACGCAACATCCAAACCTCTGCGCCAGAAAAGAGCTAGCCCACCGCTCCTTCCAACACAATCAACCACGAGCATGTTTGGCAAATCCAAACTTCGTTTGAAACGATCCATTTCCTTCTCTGTCAATTTCGTCTCAGACAGAAAAGAATATCGGGCTCTTCCACCTTCACCAGATCGTGAAGACTCCGAATGGCCGGCTGGTTCCCAAGCCCCCGGTCATTCCACGCCACGCACTTCATTGATCCCCGCAGGACTGTACCGACAGTCCCGCTTCAACTGGTGTAACGATAACATTGCTCCCACCATCCCTCTGCTGGTCCTTCCTCCCTTTCTTCGACTCCTTTTGTACGTCCTCCCCGCCCAACAACAAAACATCTCCAATGCTCCTTTTTGCTTCATGCCTCCCCTCCTTCTTGGCAGACAAAACCTCATTTGCATCTACCTTCTCCACCGCCCGATCCTTTAATTTCCTATATTTGCCGCCCTTGCCCTGCTTCCCCCCTCCTCCTTCGCCAGTCATGGCCACCGAGACATTTCCATTCGGGATCCCTACTGTCCCGATCGTCGTAGTTTTCATGTCCTTGCCATGCATGATGGGCCTCGTTTTCCCCCCATGTTGGGCCTCCATCTCCACCTGGGCACACACCGAGACCGTCCGCTGCTGCTTCACCTGTTCCTCCACTTCCTTCGCCGTCAGTTTGTTTGTCTCTTCCCTCTCCGAGCTAAAAACAAGTTGTCTCGGTGTTCCCACCACGGACTTGACTGGTGGCAGTTTGAGGGGGCTAGAAACCTCATCGTCCAGACTACCCTTGCCCGATTTGGAACCAGCAAGAGAGTTCCTCTCCTCCCTTGTTTGCGAGTCCTTCCTCCAGCTATCACTGTCACTTCTCGACCCCCTGCCACCCGATCCGTAACCAAAACTCGAGCCCCTTCCACCACTGCCGAACCTCTCTCCACTCCATCTCCTGCCACTGGAGTCCCCACCCTTCGAAGGAATTGGTGCCCTCAGCCAGCTCCCGTACTGCTGCTTTTCCCCTCTCGCTAACTTTGTGGAACACTGTCGATCCCCATGACCAATGATGCCACACGTGTAACAGAAATCCGGCAAGAATTCATACTTGAATTCATACCACTTCGGTAGCATGCTCTCCTCAAATTGCAAGGGAATACCCCTCATAAGGGGTCGCCTGATATCTATCCTCACCCGGATCCGCAGGTGTTCACCAAGCGCCATATCATCATCATCCACGTCAACCTCAACGAACTCCCCAATCTGATCTCCAATCATCTCACCCGTCCTCCTCTTCATCATACCCAAAGTTAATTTCAGCACCTGGATCCAAATCGGGATTCGGTTGAACTCATATTCTTCCACCGATTTCGCCGGATCAAAGTCCTGCATGACTATAAGATCTTTGTTGAACATCCATGGTCCCTCATCCAGCGCCTTGCTCTTCCCCGACGGTTGCAGAAACGTGAACAGGAATATGTTATTGCCCAGCTCCTTGATCTTGATACCCTTCAGCGGACACCACAGCCTACCCAGCACCGTAGTCATCCCATCAAGAAACGGCGGTTTTTCAGAGATCAATTTACCTACAGCTTGCACTTCCACCGACCCGATCTTCACCCCATCCGTCCATCCAATCCTCAGGCTCTTATTCTCCGTTTTCGACAGCTTGAGTCCACGCAGAAGCCCCTCCACCTTCTCCATGATTCACAGCACCCACGCCTCCTGGATGGTTGAGGCCAATCCGATCTAGGAACAGGTGTTTTACGATCGCACGTCCTAGAAAATCGTGCGAAAGGCTGGGAGTTGGGGTTTAGGGGATGTGGGATATCGAAAACTAGGTTGAAATCCCGAGGAAACACAGGGATCAGCAGGAATCAACGAAGAAAACAGTCAGATCCACCCGAGGGCGACGAAGCAGGAGTACTCGTCCTGATCGCCACCAAATCGCCGATCTGTAATTAACGCTAACCGTCACAAACGGACGGACCCGCTCGATTCCAATGTCCTTTACAACCAAAACAACCTGTTATGCATGTGTGCGAACCTACCAACCACCATACAGCCTACCAAACAAAGCGCTCGACTCGAAAATTGGTTTGGCTCGCCAAGGCCCGGCTCGCATGGACTTCTTCCATTCTCATCGCTGACGAGGCCCAAGCCCTACAGGATACCAAACGCCCTAGATGATCAAGACCCGGCCCCTCGAGGCATTTTTACTCCATCCGTCCCAACATAATTTCATTTGTCCAAATGGAAGTCAAATATTTTGGGACGGAGGGGAGTGTGTTTTGGCTCGAAATTAGCAGCCATCCAACAGGACCGCGCACATTGAAAGCACCAGTTCTCCTGGACTCCTTCACATGGCCAGTTGCTTGCATAGAAAGTACAGTAGAATGACCAACAGAGCAAAAACTGAAAATCATTCTGAATGAATACATCATTCACAGTTTGGACATGTAAGAGTAGAGAAGGGTGATGTGGCTTTATCTAGTGATTTGGACCCCCTTCGTTCATTATTTAGCAGGCGCAGTTGCTTCGATGAGGTTCATACGAATAATCATGAGAACGGATGAAAGGTTCTCGGACAGATTTATTCTTCACCAGGTTCAGCCGCAATATTATATCAGCACACCAAACCTTTCGTGCAGTATACAGCAAAGACAAACCACCCTATCAGAAGAGAACAGAATGCAGATATCCCTATTAGGAAAGACCAGCCAGCCATAAAAATACCAATACAGGTCACAGTTACGAAAGGGGCGAACGAGCGAACAATAGACATCTTGTCCACCCATTTGCCGTGCAGCCAAACAAGAGCGGCCACGTTCAGGACATTCCACTCCACGGAACCACCGTGGGCAAGCCGGTTCAGGCAGTTCGCCACGAATGAGTAGCAATTGCAGGTGAACAGATTGTAGTACTTGTGCTGGAAATGTCTCGTGCCCAGTTGTAGGGCGCCATCCCATGATGTTGTTGTTCCCAATTCTGCGTGCTTGTAGGGACACTCGCATATATGGGCCGCGAGATTAGCAGGAAAGCAGCACTGCCCGAGAACAAAACAAGCAATAGTTCAACAATAATCGTCTACTGGAAAGGAAAGCACTGAAAGAAATAAAGAATGACAATGCAGGTACGTTTTGCGGAAGTGCACACAATAAACTGACAAGATTATGGAACAACGTATGCAATTTCACCATATAGATGATCAGACGTCACCTCTGTCATGTCGTATTAACTATTTATAAAAAAATTGTTGCTACAGAAAAAAAAAACTGGAATTATTATAAGATTTTCAGAATGCCTACAGTCATGCTCCATCTGTCATAGCAGGCAGGTGACAGACACTCGTTACTGACACAGAAGCTCAGGGTCAAAATGAAATACTACAAGCAAAATATGTCGACAAGGGAGTATGTCACATAGGAGACTAGTAGGAGTTTTTCCACAAAATAAATAACAGAAATTTACTAGCAGACTAAACTAATAAAGAAGGAGGTCAACTATGTTTGATCAGATATACCTTTTTTCTGTCAAGCTGGAGGTATCTGGCAACAGAACCATATGCGAAATTATCCATGCTCACCAAATTTGATCCAGCAAAATCCAGGACAGAGCCATCCTCCTGACAGATTCCAACATGCCCTATGTAAGGAGCAAGCCATGAAACTACAGGAAGAGGAGTCCAGACAATGCAACAAGGGAATCTTCCTCTCTTTGGATCTATCTCACCAACAGGCCACAACTCCTGCAGTTCATTGTTCGATCTGATGTCTTCGACATCAAAATCAGCTTCAGCCTCCATCTAGGAAAACACTTGAGTTAATACTAATGCTTGTTGAAGTTATAAAATGCAAATGCTATTACTGCTTCAGTTAATACCACGTCGACCTTTGCTGAAAAGAACAAATAAAATTACGCCCCCAATGCTTTTTGAGAAAAAGGGTGAAGAACTATAATCAGCTCTAGTTAAACTTTTTCATAGATTGAGTTCTTCCTTGGCCAACGCACATGGAGTAGTACTTCAACACAATTGCAGATCCATAAAAAAAAAATCAGCTCTAGTTTTAGTATTCCGCCGCACTTCCCTATAAACTGTCGCCAGCCTTGGGATTGTGTGTTTCAAATAATTGTCCACTGAGGAAAGATTGATTGTGGTGATGCAACGATTCCACTCTTTAAATGTTTGGAAAGTATTATGTGGTTGTAGGCTTGTAGCCTTGTAGTATGTCAATTAATTGGGACATGCACGGGCGTTTCTAATAACTTTTTCATGGATTGAGTTCTTCCTTGGTCAACGCACATGGGAGCCTGAGGATAGTCATACGGAGTAGGAGTAGTACGTCAACACAATTGCAGATCCATATAAAAAGATCAGGGTAAATTTCTTTGCACATTAAGATATGAACAAGAGAATAAATTTTCTGAATCAAATGATAGCCATCAGTACAAATTCTCCCCAATCAAATCGTTATCCAGTAAGTAGCAACTTTAGTCTTCTTAGTGTCTGCCATTTTCGAGTCCAAAAAGATAGCATGTCCCTTGCCATCGTAATGCAGGGTAGAACAAGGGGTAATTTTGCTACACTAAAGTGGTAAAGCCACACCTCATTAGCCACCACAAGCATAAATGTTTAGACTTCAGATTGACAAAGATACGACTCGAACTAAGGAAACGTATCTATCTACAACACTTTGCGTGTCAAACATGCTAATGACCTGATCTCTTTAATAGGAGAAGATAGGCTGAACAGCATAAGATCAGCTTGTCAAGGAAAGTAACACCAATCAGTTCAGTAAGACAAAAAGAAAATGGTTGAAAAAACATGGCATTGGCTTGTCGAAGTCGAAGGAGCCAAGCCTCCTCTCCACATTCCAAAGCAACTCGCCGCCGTCACCTCTGCCAGCCATCTGACCAGATGCGCCCAGCTGTACGAACTAGTAAATCGGTTCCTAGAAACTACATCTGGTACTAAATGACAGCCTCTAATATTCAGTTCAGCGTCATTGGCCTTTTCTCAAAGCGCCACTTCCGCGGTATGGTATGGTATGATACGGAAACGAGTTGAATCGCGAGACAGACAGTCACTTCCATTTCAAAATCCAGTAGCGCTTTTCCATTTAAGAAGGCAAAAGCAAAGTATGAACTGGCCCTAAAAATACGCGCCGGACGAACTAATGGAATCGAGGAGTGGCATAGATTGCGAGGAGAGCTCACCGGAGAATCAGCGGGCAGGTCCTCCGCGATCTGGTGGAGTTCACCGTAGGGGTGGGATTCCACTAGATTGGGCGCCGCGTCGCCCCTGCCTTGCTTGGCTTGGGAGTTTTTTCTGAGAAGAGCAGGCAGGAGAGTCGCAGTTGCAGAGGAAAGGGGAAGGGAGGGGAAGGTGCATGCACCTCGAGTCGCTCGTCTCGGCTGTACTTATAGGTGGCCAAACGTGCCGCACGGCACGGCCCGTGCGTGCCTGACGGAAGCACGGCCCGTCAGGGCACGGCCCGTTAAGGCACGGCGCTAAACGGGCCGTGCCGTGCCGGCCCGCGTGCTGCGGTTTTGTTTTGGGCACGGCCCGTTAGCACGATTGAGGCCCAGCGTGCCGATTTCAGGCACGGCAGCCCGTTAGGGCACGGCCCGTTAGGCACGCAGAAATTCGAATTTCAAGTTTTTTTTGGGCCCAAAAAGAGCGGGAATGCTGTTTTTTCACCGTTAGGGAGTAATTAGGGGGCAATTAGCCCATTTAAAGTGTGATTTGTGTCAGTTTTCGTCTGTTTAGCCATATTTAGTCATTAGAAGGCTAATTTAGTCTAAAAAATCGCATTTTTTTTCTATAAAAAGGATGTACACTCCTCTAATTTAATCGTGCCATGTCGTGCCCGTGCCGTGCCATGTCGTGCCCGTGCCGTGCCGCGTGCCGGCCCATTTAAGCCGTGCCGTGCCGTGCCGGCCCGCGTGCCACGAAACGAAAACGGGCACGGGCACTAGCGGGCCCGTGCCGTGCCCTGGCCCGTTAGTCGTGGGCCGTGCCGTGCTCGGGCCGTGCTTCCGAGCCGTGCTTCGGGCCGGCCCAAAAAGCACGGCCCGTTTGGCCACCTATAGCTGTACTGGATGGGCGTGGCGAAAATGGTACGCGCACGCCGCAACGCTTTGCTTCCGCCTGCAGAATTTGTTCGTTGGTTACTGGTCAGTGTTCACTGACAGGGTCTGCCCCATGTGCTAGGGAGAAGTGTAACAACCCGTCATGAAGGGCATGAAGGCAAGGCTTCATCCGCTGCTACAACGACTACTCGCCACAAGCGCGTCAGCAAACCCAATCCCCTATACGCGGGCGACACCTGGACCAAATAATTCTCCGAGTGGTGGGGTTAACCTGGGACCCACCTGTAAGGCGTGCATGTGTTAAGTATACCTGTGCGATGCTGGTGGAGGCATCTGGGATCAGATCACCCGATTGGCGGCCCCGAGTGGGTGTCCGAGTCCTCTCCTTTCCCCATACGCAAGACTGAAACTCGAACTGGATCGAGGCTGTAATTCCTCTGGAAGTAGAAATCGAGTTAGCCACCGCTGAAATCTCTTGATCTAGTTCCTCAATCCTGTAGAACTGTTACATTTGGTATCCAGAGCCTTTTAGATCTAGCAGAGAGGGAGAATTCTGGAGATCCAAGGAATTGTTAGTCCAGCGATAGGTGTGGATCTCGCGTATACGAGATCCGCGCAGAGTTCCTACGGGACACCCTAGCTGGCTAATTCCTGCGATTTCGTAGGCGAGTGAAGATGGCAGGAGAAGGGGAGACGAAGTCCCTCATGGAGATGCTGCAGCAGATGCAGAAGGAGGCCAGGGAGAATCACTCCGCCCTACAGCAAGAGATTCGTGACAATCGAGTCGTGTTCGACGAGTGGCGACCCTCTATGGAGCAGCAAGTGGTGCAGCTGCAAGGAGCGGTGAGGGAGATGCAGTCGTACTTGAGGATTCCGGGAACGGAAGTACCGGAGACGCCGCAGAAGGTGGGAGAACCTGTAAGCTCCGGTGGCGCTTCACCGATTCCACCGCCCGCGCCTGCCAAGTACGTGCCGCCGCGAGGTCGCACCAATTTCAGCCCCGATGGGCGCCATGAAGAATTATTGCAACGGGGGCAGAAACCTGGTGTTGTCACCACGGTTACGCCTCCGGCAAAGGGTACGCATCTCGATACAAACCTCAGCCATGAGTGCAGTCCTTATGATTTTGAGATGTCCACACCCTATTCTAGAGCCCATAGTGTCAACATTAGTGAGAATGCTCCTAATCGTCCCACACTTCCTATTTTTGATGGTGACAACCGAAAGTGGTGGAAGAAAAACTGTGAGAAATACTTTCGATTGTTCCATACCGACCTAGAAACTTGGAAGGACTATGCCTCCATGTACTTCTCAGGTCCAGCCAAGTTGTGGCTGCAATCTGTAGAAATCAAGATAGAAAGCATGTCTTGGGAAGAGTTTTGTTCTTTAGTTTGTCTTCGCTTTGGCAAAATGCAGTATCAGGTGTTAATTAGGCGTCTTACACACTTTAGACAGACAGGCACAGTGCAGGAGTATATAGAGAATTTCAATAACTTGATGCATCAAATGTTAGCACACAATGCCACCATAGATCCAGAAATTTTTCTTACTACATTCATTGATGGGTTAAAGCCAGAAATTAGAAGAGTAGTCATTATTCAACAGCCAGTAGACTTGGATACTGCTAGTTCTTTGGCTTTGTTACAGGAGGAGGTGATGGAGGATTTTCCCACAAAGTCATACAAGAAAACAGAAAATTATGCAGCTGCCAAGCCTGTCCCTCAAATGTATTCTGGGGCAACAGCAGATGAACACAAGACAGATAACTCGAGAAAAGGTGATACCAAGGATGCTCAACATAAGTTCAACACCCTGAAGGCTTGTCGCAGAGCTCGAGGCCAATGTTTCACCTGTGGCGAGAAGTGGAGCCCTACCCACAAGTGCAGTTCTCAGGTTCAGTTATGTGTAGTCCAGGGTTACTCGAGATGCTGGGCAAGGAATCTGATGAGGAAGACACTGAAGCAGTAGTACCTGAACCCACAGTGGACAGAGAACTATACTCTATATCACCAAGTGCCTTAAAAGGCTTGGAGGGCCCACAAACAGTGAGGCTTTGTGGATCAGTACAAGGGCATACAGTGCTCATATTGGTTGATTCTGGCAGCACTGGAAGCTTTGTGAGTCAAGTGCTAGCTGACAAAATGGTGGGAGGCAGTAAGTTGGATAAACCTACTCGAGTGAAAATAGCAGATGGGAAGATATTGCAAGGAACAGTGATCTTTTCAGATTGTGAGTGGGAGTGTCAGGGAAACAAATTCTGCAACACATTCAGGGCTTTACCTTTGGACTGCTATGATCTAATATTGGGCATGGATTGGTTGCAACAGCACAGTCCCATGATTGTGGATTGGGTAACCAAGAAATTAACTATTCCTATCTTAGGGAGAGCAGCTGTTCTAGAAGGAATTCAGGCAAACACTACCAAATGTCCAAAAATCACAGTGAAGCAACTATAGGCTATGACAGAAACAGAGGAGGTGGCCTATTGTTTATGGGTGTGTGTGTGTCAGCAGAAGAACAGATGGAGTATTGCAATCCAGAAATGACTGAAATCTTGCAAAAATTTAAACACTTGTTCTTGGAACCCAAAGGTCTACCACCAGCTAGATCTTTTGACCATGCCATTCCCTTACTACCTTGAGCACAACCTGTAACTGCTAGGCCTTACAGATACAATCCTGAGCAGAAAAACGAAATTGAGAAGCAGATAGCAGACATGATATCCAATGGAATAATATCGCCTAGTTGCAGCCCTTTTGCCTCTCCTGTGCTGTTGGTGGGAAAGAAGGACCTCACTT
Source organism: Alopecurus myosuroides (assembly GCA_028641055.1). NCBI lineage: Eukaryota > Viridiplantae > Streptophyta > Magnoliopsida > Poales > Poaceae > Alopecurus > Alopecurus myosuroides. The sequence continues at coordinate 232,624,090 of CM054058.1, forward strand.
GGAGATTGTGTGTGGATTACATGGGGCTCAATGCCATTACAGTGAAAAACAAATATCCCATTCTAGTGGTGGATGAATTACTTGATGAATTAGCTGGCTCCAGGTATTTTACCAGTCTAGACTTGCACTCAGGCTATCACCAGATCAGAATGAAGCCCGAGGATGAGTACAAGACAGCGTTTAGAACTCATAATGGTCATTTTGAATATAAAGTGTTGCCCTATGGCCTTACAGGAGCCCCAACTACCTTTCAAAATACTATGAACACAATCCTGGCACCGTTTTTGAGGAAAGGGGTACTAGTGTTCATCGATGATATTCTAATCTATTCAGGAGACATGAAGGGGCACTTACAACTGGTGCAGCAGGTGTTCTCAGTCCTAGACAACAATCAGTTGAAAATCAAGCTGTCCAAGTGCAAATTTGCCCAGCAAAAACTAGACTTCTTGGGTCACACAATTAGCTCAGAAGGAGTAGCCACAGATGAAAACAAGATAGCAGTGATAAAAGAATGGAAGGTACCAACCAATGTGAAGGAAGTGAGAAGTTTCCTAGGCCTGGCTGGGTACTATAGGAAGTTTGTTAGAAACTTTGGAATCATAAGCAGGTCATTGACTGATCTCCTCAAGAAAGGGCACTTGTTCCAGTGGACACCTGAAACTGAAGCATCCTTTCAAGCTCTCAAGCAGGCTCTGGTAACTGCACCTGTGCTAGCACTTCCAAACTTCAGAGAACAATTTGTAGTTGAAACTGATGCATGTGACACAGGAGTGGGAGCAGTATTACTTCAGAAGGGCCACCCCATTGCCTTTTGGAGCAAGGCTCTAGGCCCCAAAAATAGAGGGCTATCCACTTATGAAAAGGAGTGTCTGGCCATCCTAATGGCAGTCGAAAAATGGAGGCCATACCTGCAACACCAAGAATTCTTGATTAGAACGGATCAACAAAGCCTAATTCACCTGAATGACCAGAGGCTCACCACTGTGTGGCAGCAGAAGGCACTCACCAAATTACTGGGCCTGCAATACAAGATCACCTACAAGAAAGGCCAGGAAAATGTGGTCGCAGATGCCCTCTCAAGATGTAATACTGTAGAATTTTATGCAGTATCGAGGTGTGCCCCAGTATGGCTCGAACAGGTGATTAGTGGGTATTATGAAGACCCCCAAGCACAGAAATTGCTAACCTTGTTGGCAGGAGGAGACAAGCTGGATACTTATTCGCCGAAACAAGGAATCATTTATCACAAGGGTAGGATTTGGTTGGGTAACAACAGTAAGATGCAGCAACAAATTCTGGAAACTATGCATGCTAGTGTTGTAGGGGGACACTCAGGATTCCCTGTGACTTATCACAGAACCAAGAAGCTGTTTTCCTGGCCCCAAATGAAAAAGGCTATAAAACTATTTGTGGCATCATGTGGCATTTGTCAGCAGGCTAAGGTGGAAAGAGTGAAATATCTAGGCCTGCTACAACCTCTGAAGGTACCTCCAGGTGCTTTGCACACTATAACGATGGATTTCATAGAAGGGCTACCGAAATCTGGAAGGTATGACTGTCTCCTGGTGGTAGTGGAAAAATTCAGCAAGTATGCCCACTTCTTGCCTTCGAGTCACCCATACACAGCAGGTTCTGTGGCACAGACATACATGGAGGAGTGTTTAAACTGCATGGAATGCCAGTGGAGATTGTTTCAGACAGAGATCCTGTGTTCACTAGCCGTTTTTGGCAGGAATTGGCAAAAGTGACAGGAGTGCAGCTAGACATGAGTTCGGGGCAGCACCCCCAGTCAGATGGGCAGACAGAACGAGTGAACCAGAGTGTGGAAGGGTATCTGAGATGTTTCGTGCAGGATTGCCCCAAGAAATGGGTACAGTGGATACCACTCGCTGAATATTGGTACAACACTAGCAGGCACGAGTCGTTGGGTACCTCCCCGTTTGAGGCCCTCTATAACCATCAACCTCGACACTTTGGCATAGATCACCAGCTAGATTGTGCGATACCTGACCTTCAGGAATGGCTTGCAGCGAGAACAGCGGTGCAGCAGCAACTAAGGCAACATCTGCTCCGCGCACGGCAGAGAATGAAGTTCCAGGCTGACAAGAACCGGTCAGAAAGAGAGTTCCAAGTGGGTGATCGCGTGTACCTCAAACTACAGCCATACATACAGCGATCCATAACCACTCGAGCGAATCCAAAACTGGCGTTTAAGTACTACGGGCCCTTCGAGATACTGAAGAAAGTGGGGAGGGTGGCGTACGAACTGAAATTACCGGAATCCTCATCAGTCCACCCGATTTTTCATGTGTCGCAGCTGAAGTTCGCCATAGGACAGCAAGCAGCTGAGCCCCAGTTACCATCTCACCCAGACACTCTGGCCACTCCAGTCGAAATACTCAAAAGGAGAAGGGTAAAGAAAGGATCAACCTTGGCCTCGCAGGTACTGGTACGATGGTCTAACCTTGATGCAGGTCTCGAAACGTGGGAGAGCGAAGAAGAGCTCAAGCAGCGGTTCCCTGGAGCTGCAGCTTGGGGACAAGCTGCTTTTGAAGGGGGAGGGAATGTAACAACCCGTGAGGAAGGGCATGAAGGCAAGGCTTCATCCGCTGCTACAACAACTACTCGCCACAAGCGCGTCAGCAAACCCAATCCCCTATACGCGGGCGACACCTGGACCAAATAATTCTCCGAGTGGTGGGGTTAACCTGGGACCCACCTGTAAGGCGTGCGTGTGTTAAGTATACCTGTGCGATGCTGGTGGAGGCATCTGGGATCAGATCACCCGATTGGCGGCCCCGAGTGGGTGTCCGAGTCCTCTCCTTTCCCCTTACGCAAGACTGAAACTCGAACTGGATCGAGGCTGTAATTCCTCTGGAAGTAGAAATCGAGTTAGCCACCGCTGAAATCTATTGATCTAGTTCCTCAATCCTGTAGAACTGTTACAAGAAGCTTGGCAGACGCATTGCAACTTGGAGATGGCAAAAGATGCGTACTCATTCGTGCTATCCCAAGCCCAATGAAATGATCATGCTTGGAAAGTCACCGTCAGTCGAGACAAACAGCAAACACCTCTTGAGAACACCCATCCAATCTAATAAAATAAAATGGCTCTGTAAGATATCGCTTCCTGTGATTTATACAAAGAGAAGCCAGAGGGCGATTTAATAAATGAACGTGCTGCTACCGAACTACACCTGACGGGTAACCAACGGTGAGTACAGAAATTGCCAGCCTCCAGCAGCAGCTAGAGTACCAATCTACTCAATATTCCAACTGCAGGAGCACCAGGTGTGCACAAATTCTATTTACTGCAGTATCACCGATGTTTCTACTGTTCTCATTGAGCTGGAGAATGTCCGTCTTCTGTTCCTTCTGTTCTGGCTAGCAGACATTTTTCTCTCTTGGAAGTTCACTAAGCAGCCTCAAGACTTCGCATTAGTCTTCAACTTGTGTGTTGAAAACGAAGCTGGGGAACGCGGATGTAGTGTCCCTGGTAAAACACTTATATTAGTCATTGACTATTACTGGTTTGTGCAGAACAAAATATACGTCCAGAAAAGACTAGTTGGTAAAATGTGTTAAGCGCAAGTATGTATCTATACTTGAGGTAAGGCAGCGTCATCTTCTTTATAACAGACGGATGCTGCAGTACGAAGGCCCTCCACTCCTGCTTGCTTATCCTGTTGTCCTTGTCAGTATCAGCATCCTCAAATGTCTACAGAGGAATACAGCAAATATAGCTCAGTCAGAAATTCTAAGCGCATATTACTGAATCTGCAACTCTAAACATAGTAGAGCTGAGGTGAGAGTACAATGGACACTGGTCATACCTTGTCCAGTATTGCTTCCACAAGCTCGTCAGACAGCTCAACCTGTGACTCCATTAAAGTAGCAACAACCATTTGCTTCACCTGTGGGAACAGGGGTATGCACTTATAAGTACCAGCCAGGAGCATGCCACACAACAATCCTGACTTTATTTTGTTTGTCACACTTTTTTTCCTATTCAAGACATGTAGTGTGGGGAAGAATTCAAGATCAATTGTGACCTACTTCACATCGAGAGCATGTCTAGTTTCCTATTAGTAAATCACCAGCTCCCCACTCTGTTTCTATAAAAAGAACATTTGAGGGGATTCAAAGATTAACTGTGACCCTTATTTTGTTATTCTTTTTTCTATTCAAGACTTCTATTGTGGGGAACAATTTAGGATCATTTGTGACCTACTTAACATCGAGAGTCAGTGACTTTCTTCCTGGGAAGATATAAATATCTAAGATAATTATTATCAAAAGTGTCGACGAAGTTCATGATCCATGGTGAGGTTCATTTTGGCATTTCAGGGGATTTCTACCATGCTAACATCTCATAGTGAGGTTTATACTGAAATCCAAAGCGACACTGAAACCAAGTAACTTAAGAAAATGTGTGCACAAATCATGGCACATCAGTTAAACTCATAAAGCATGAGGAGCAACCGAGCTCAGATAGGACTGGCAGGTGCATGCAAAAGTACCAGATGTTATCACAACAATAAAATCACAGAAGACAAACCAGTTAAACATACCTCTTCACGCTCAATGAAACCAGTTTGCCTCAAATCATATAACCTGAATGAAACTAAAAAATATATATAATAAATAAATCATCAAGTGAAGATATAACTTAAAATGTGAAAAACTCTTGATTATCTTCCCAGTAAGCATACTTACAATTAATTTTATCTTCCATAGGAGCATTTGGATGAAACACACTTATTGAGTGGATAAACTCTTCAAATTCAATAACAGAATTTTTCTTTTCATCAAAAAGATCAAAAACCTAGATAGAGAAAACAATATATACAGAATCAAACCACTCAATAATAATAACGGGATTGAATACACTTGTGCCGACATTTAATGATAATTTCAGACCATATGCACTGCAGTTCCTAACTTCCTTCTACCATGCATGAAGATTAGTTTTGTTCAGGGCAAATAATACACAATATTGAGAAATTTTAGTCATATAGTATTTTTCAGTATCAAGAAATAAACCCCACAACACAAGCTCCCTATCTTAGAGGCTTTTAAATAGTATTTGGTACAGATACAGTTACAGTGGCGAGATTTGCCAATAAGGCAATGACCTTGTCAACTAGGACTAGTTGGTCTTACTTTTAGATACAGGACAAAAGAACAAGTGAATTAGACTTCCATAGGGAAAAGGTTTTATAAGAATATTTAAACTACATGAGTGAAAGCAACTTTTGCACTTACCCTATCTAAGAACAGATTCTTCCCTGACGGTGTCATGAACAACGCTAACTGCAGCTCCTCCTAAAAAATGTAAAAATCTTAACAGATGGTGGCCAATAAAAGGCTAAAAAGAAGTTGCTTACACTGATTACATCTATTGACTGCCTTTACCTGGGAGATACCTTCCAAGCCTAATATAGCACTATAAAATTCTAGACTAGTCACAGGTCAGCAACTTAACGGAAGGCCTACTGTTCATGCCCAACAAAATCTTGCTACGCTTTTTAGCTTTCTGGTTGTCCATACGAACATTAGGGATTTAGGGTCATTTTCACCTGAGCAGTTGTTGTTACCAAGCATAGTAAATACTTCCTCCGTTCCACAATATAAGACTTTCTAGTCTTTTTTGTCTTTGTCATAATTCATTGCTATATGGACGAATCAACACACTAAAATATGTCTACATACATACGAATCGGGACAAAACTAAAAACGCTAAAAAGTCTTATATAGTGGAACGGAGGGAGTAACTGGTAAACTAATGAGTAAACTACCAGGTCCTTTTAAATATGTTTTACTTATGACCATAAAGGAAGCTAGTCCTGATCAAAGTACTCCATTCCAAAATATAAGACGTTTTGGTAACTAGTGTTACTAAATACCACCTCCATTCCAAAATATAAGACGTTTTGGTAGGCTATTTTAATATACCAAAACGTCTTACATTTTGGGACAGAGAACGTAGTAACTAAAATCCTAACTGACACAGGACATTCGTTTTGTTGCAAATGAAATTGGAGAACCATTTCTAAGATTCCATGTTTGATGTTCCCCAATCATTAAACAGCTCTGGAGCTGCCATGACGGCATGGCAATTTGAGAAAGACAAGCTCGACTGATCCGAAATCCAACGCCATTGCTCATACAAACAGGATAAACTGGGCCGGTAGGCTAGAATAAAGAGGAGTTTTTACATATGCAAACCTTATGAATCAGGCCGTCGTTGATGATGGAGCAGCTGATTTTCTTGTACAGCTCGTACAGCGCCTCCACCTCGTTCACCGAGACTCCCAGGTCCCAAATCACCACAACCCAGAACAACCTCAGGCCACAAAACTAGATACAGGAGGGCACGCAACAGGATAGGACAAATTAGCTGTACTTACAGCAGCGGGATTCGTCGGCGAGGTCGGCGAGCTCATCGAAGGTGAGGCGGCCTCTGGTTCGGTCACCCTGGCGCGCGCGGGCGCTGATGAAGGACAGCATCCCTGGCGGGCGCTTCTGGAAGCAGCGGGCGGCCGCGAGCGCGACCGCGTCCACCACGGCGAGCAACGGGAACAATGCCATGCACGCGAGCTCCCCCAGCGTCAGAGAGCTTGTCGACTCCTGCCGCATCCGCGAAGAACGACCGGGTCAGACTAAGAAGATGGGCAATCGTCGGATCAAAGGAGGATGAGGGGAGGCGGCGGAGGCGCGATTACGAAAGGGTTGCGGGAGCGGGAGGAGTCCATGCGCAGAGCAGCTGGCAGCGAACCATCGATCGACGGGGCAGCGTCTTCTTCCTCGCCGGGGGCGGTCGACGAGATGGTCACGTATCGGCGCGCGGCCGTCGAGGTTGGGGGGGAATTGGCGGATCGGTGTGTCCGCCCAGTTGTTCCGGCCCAAGTTTAACCATTCATTCGCGTGGCCGAGTTGGATTTACGCCGTCCAGTGGGTTGCCCCAATCATTGATCCACCGCGGCAACACGTCTTCTCACAATAAGGCCACGTGCCTATGTATCGTGTCTCTTAGCACAATAATATCTCATGTTTTCTAAGTTTGTATCTAAATTTAATGTTTTTGTATTATGCATGCATATGATTGGTCTAACAACTATTTTTGTGTATGGCTACGGGTAAAGGTTGTATTAATTACTTCCTACATCCTCAAATAACTCAAATAAGTGTTACTTTAAAAAATAATAACTCAAACATTTTAAATTTTAATCGACTTTATAGACAATAGCAACCACATATGTGATTGCAAATCTGTGTATTATGAAACTACATGTCAAAACAGATCGAATAATACCGGTTTAGTACCATAAATATTGTCATGTTTTCCTATAAAATTGGTCAAACTCTAAAATATTTGACTTTCCCTACTTATTTGATGAGGGAGGAGGGAGTAAGATACTCCCTCCCTTCTAGTTTAAAGGAAATAATACAAAAATTATACAGCCCCAAAACCTTTCACCTCCTAGCCATATTAGCATTTAATTCACTCTCAATTAGTGGTTGCTTGCCTCCTCTGCCGATGCGTGCAAGATTTCAGGCCTAACCATCTAGAACTTTGGTTTAGAGTTTTGCCAATTAAACCCTATAAACTAGGACGGAGGGAGTAGAACATTCACCTCTCTCTCCTTTAATTATTATGCCACATCAGCAAATTGTTTAGGATACAACGCTAAGAAACACTCATTGGCACAGACCTAAAAGCATCTCTAGCGGATCTCGAGCACCGCCCATCCCGAAAAATTCGACCAGATTTGCGAGTTCGGTCTTTTTTCGGCTCACCACATATTGGCTCGGTCCAGAAACATTTTTTCTGGCCACCAAATATTTTTCCGCGTCACCACTATATCTAGTGTTCTCGGCCGATCAACATTCACCCTCACCCCCATCCCTCAGTCACATTTCGCTAGTCTCCAACCTCTTTGGCGAGCAAATATCCCCTTCTCATCCCAAAATGGAGTCGGGGTTCAGGGGAGTTGGTGTCGTGCCTCCTGCAGCCAGTGCCCACCTTGAACTTAGACTTCTCCAGCGACCAATCTGACTTCCCAGCGACGACCCCGCGAACTTCACCATCGACGATGATGTCGAACTCGCCGCAATAACCAATGACGCCCAGCTCATCCTGAAAGGGCATTTTGTGCTATACCCGTTTTGGAGTTTGATGACAACACAGTTAGGGTATTTAATGGTTTTGTGCTTCTATTAGTCTACATGTTCACCTGGGATATCCCATCCCAAAAAGAAGAGCGCATGGTTTCACGAAGAAAACAATTTTGCTCTGGATTGCGGTAGTACCGCGGTTTCGCCTGGTAGTACCGGGCATGCGATAGTACTACTGCCACTAACGCATTCGGCCCATTTCGGGACAGCAGGGTACTGGAACTGGTGCGGTAGTGGCCCCGGTAGTGGTGCGGTAGTACTGCCTTCGCGGTACTACAGGGGCAACTTCCGGTACTACCGTGGCAAGCGGTACTACCGTGGTCACTATCGGGATTGCGCGTTTTTAGCACTGTGGTGTACTGTCTTCAGTCCGGTAGTAGGCCGGTACTACTGCCTTGTCGGTACTACCAACGTACCCTCTGGTACTACCGGGGCTGCGGAAGAGGGAGCGACCAGCGATTCAACCGTTGGAAAAAAAAAGAGGACCCAATACTACCGGGATTTAGTCCGGTGGTACCGGCTGTGCGGGCGCTGCACGGCCACATTAGTGGAGAGAGAGTATAAAATGAACCCACCTTCTTCCTAGTTGGTAAAACTACTTAGATCTCCCTCTCCAACCACCCAAATACTCTGATACTTTGTGGAGATCTAGAGGAGACCTAGATCGGTGATTCCTCCTAAGGAATTGCAAATCCATGCACCACATCCTAGTAGATCTAGAAATCTACTTGGGGCCTAGAAACTCTAATGGAACTTGTGCTTGGAGCTTCCACCTTGTTACAAGAAGTTTCGAATCGATTGAGAGGCTCCATCTATCTTGTGGAGTGTCCTCAACCTTGTGTAAAGGTTTGGTCAACGTCTTCAAGTCGACCTCATAGTGGAAACGAGAATCTCCCTCACCAGAGAAGATCAAGGAGAATAAGGTGTGCACATCTGTGCTATTAAGGAGTGCCTAGGTGGCTCCCCACCTCTCTAACGTAGACATACTTTTCTTGAGAAAGAACTAGGGGAAACATATCCTTGTCTCCTTATTTACATTTGTGGTTTATCTTGTTACCTTTCATATTGCTTTCGTTGCGTATTGTATTTTGTATCACATAGGTTGTTCATCTAGTTGCACATCTAGACAAACTTGTATTACTTGTTTAGCCCAATCTAAAAAGGAAAAGAAGAAAAATTGGTAGTCAACCTATGCACCCCCCTCTAGTTGACCACATTGCACTTTCAATTGGTATCAGAGCCTCGGCTCTTACTAAGGGCTTAACCGCCTAAGAGTATAATGGTCAATGAAAGTGAGCCTGATGCTTCTAATGCGGAAATCACCAAGACGACCGACACTATAACTAACCTACAAGAAAGGGTTGGAACTATCCAAGCCAAATTGTCCAAGGTTAGCTATAGTGTTGGTTCGGAGATTTCTAGCATAAAGAAGATGTTGGAGGCCATGATGGGGAAAACCAAGGAGTCCGGGGAACTTTCCTCCACTGCCGATGATGTTAGCTCGGATGATGATTCCATTCCGGACATCGCCGAAATGGAGGCTAACATTGCTCTAGCCAAGGCAAAAGCCGACAAAAAGGCTAAGAGCGGTGAAAGTTCTGATGGCTCCAAGTCTCAAAGGGCTAATGGCTCGGGGCCTAACTCAAGAGTTCCACCACCTCCCAATTATGACTCTATACATCCCATTTCTACTATGCCACACATTTTAAATGTTGGACGTCCTCCCATGCTTAACACTAATGAATTTTCTTCTTGGAAGTTTGAAATGGAGTCTCATATTTCCGGATCTTGCACACCTCCTTGTGGAGAAGTGTTCTCCATGGATTCCATCCTCATGATGCAAACAACTTGACTCCAAGAGAGGATATTGAACTTCAACTCAACAAGACCGCTCTTGTCACTATTAAAAAGGCTTTCCCAAGAGAATATCTCACTACATGCGCGGTATCAAGACCGCCAAGGAGGCTTGGGGTAAACTTGACACCTTGTTCTAAGGAAATGCTATCATCCAGTCCTCCAAGTATGATGTTGACATTGACAAGTTCGAGAACTTCGTCATGCAAGAGGATGAGAGTCCCGAAGAACTATATAGAAGAGTTGTCACTCTTGCCAATCAATTGAGAGACTTTGGAAAAGAGGAAATCTCGATGAGTGGATCAGGAGGAAGTTTATCAAGGCCATAACTCCCTTTGAGAAGAACATCTCCACTAGCATCCGAACAAGATCGGACTACAATTAACTCAACTCCATTGGCGTCCTTAGTGAGTTCATAGCCATATCTTTATCTCACAAGAGTGCGGATGATGCTCTCGCTCGCTCTAGAGGAATGGGAAAGTCTCCCAACCTTGCCTTGAAGTCCAAGGCGGTTGCTCGGATAGAGGAAGTTGATGAGGATGATGGTGAAGATGAGGATTATGAGGACACATACAAGAGTGCTCACAAATGCATTCCTCTTGCCATGCATGGCTATTGGAAGAGATGGGAAGCTTATAAGGCCGGTGCTCCTAGACCCTCAAGAAACAAGGTCTACAAGAAGAAGGGGGAGCGGCCAATGCTACAATTTTGGAAGTGTAAATCACTTCGGCAAAGAGTGTCCTTTTGAGCCAAGAGAAGAAAATGAAGGAAAGCTTGTTCGGAAGGACAAGACCAAAGCTCCCTAAAACAAGAACCTCGCTAGAAGAGTTCCAAGGGCTCTATATGTTCAAGAAGGGACGGTATTAGAAACATACTACTCCAGAAATGAAGGAGAAGATGAAGTCGTAGGTGTGGTCCACGTCTCCGTAGATACGTCTTCCTCTTCATCGGTCTCTCTATTTGAATCCCCAAATGAGAAGGAGCCTATCCGACCTACATGTATCATGGAAAAAGCCACCGCGGTAATATATTCCACCTCCAAGTCTATTGCAACTAGTTCTCCCCTCATTATTGGATTGTGTTTAAAATATTATTGATGATGATGAGGAGGCTAAGAATATAGGCTCTTGGTTGTCTAGACTGGAAGGTGAGACCAAGGAAAAGGTAAAGGCCCTTTTGAGGCAACTTGATGATGCTAACTCTCTTATAGATGAGAAGGAAGAGATCATTGTGACCTTGGAGAGTTGTGGTGGTGGCCATGATAACAACGACAAGGAGCTTGAAGAATCTCTTGAGAAAGAGCGATCCATTAGAGCCTCTCCTGAAGAGAGACTATCTAGTCTTGAAGAAACTTATGCTCTTAGTGTTTCTAAACTTAGGAAGGACAACGAAAAATCTCATGCTCTTGTTAAAATCTTTGAAGAAGAAGAGTTGGAGCTAGGAATGGATCATGAGAGACTTGTTGAGCGTCATGGAAAACTAGAAAAGGTGATGAGGTGTTGACCTCTAAGTTGGCCCGATCTTCACGAATCGACAAGAACGCACGAAGAACGCGAAGAACACGAAGAACACGAGAGGGGGAATCATGGGCAAACGCGGGGAAACACAAAGGGGGATAAATAGCGAGAACCGAAAGATCCCAAACCTCCCGTCAACTAAGCTCCGAGGGCCTCCTACGGAACGATCGATCCAACTGAACTCACCTTGATTGAAACCGATTTACACCTGTGGCCGGTCCACCACGCCAATAGAACCTCAAGGATTTACGAGAGGGAAATTGGCAACTCCTAACAGAATCCACGATGGGAATGTATAAGTAGCTGTGGTGAATCTTGATACGGTCCTAGATGAACATCATAGGATATCCTTGTAAGAGGAGTCACCTCACAAGAGGGATACAAGGGCAAAGCGCGAAGTTCTCAAATCATCCCTAAACACTAGATCTAGCCACCGGGGTCCCTTATATAGCCTAGGGGGTAGGTGGGGTAAAAGTGGGCAAAAAGCACTTGTTTTCGGGCAACCACAGGGAGGCCGGCCTTGGAGGCCGGGGTGGGGCTGGGCGCCCTGCTTGGGGGCCAGCCGGCCTGGGAGGCCGGCCTGGGGCCGGGGTGGGGACCGGCGCCTCCGGGCTGGTGGCCGGCCTGAGGGAGAGCTGGGCCGGCCTGAGGCCGGAGTGGGGGTGAGGGAGGCCGGCCTGAGGTTGGGGGAGGCCGGCTTGGCCGGGGGGGAGGCCGGGAGCCTCCATTTCCCTCTGTTCTTCCTCCTCGGAGCTCGATCTCGATGTTGTCTTCACCCACTTCCTTCCTAGCTTCTTGGGCACCGTCTTGGATATGTTCTTGAGCATCTTGGGCACCATCTTGGGTTCATGGTGTGATTCCACCTATGCATGTAGAGGGGTATTTCATGAGGTAGCGCACCGTTCACCAAGTCATCGGAAACATACGGAGATAGGACTGAGTTCACCTTGTTGTGTATCAATGTTGTGCTTGGTTGAATACGGTGGGCTGCATCATCTCCCCCCTCCCTTGAAAAAGAGTCGTCCTCGACTCTCGTTCCATCCGTTGGTGAGCGGGAGAAGGAATGTTGACGACGAAGATGTCGTTGAAGTTGATCCGCTTGTCGAAGTTCATGTGACGGTAGGCTCGCAGTGGGGGTGGTCCAAAGGTGATGAAGATCATGAAATGTTCCTCCTTGGATGGTTGAGGAAGGTCTTGCGAGGCGGTGTAGTCATTGAAGTTGAGCCTCTTATCGAAGGTCATTCCAAGGTGTGCTCGTGGAGGGTGTAGTCCAAAGGCGATGACGACCTTGACATGTTCCTCATTGGATGGATGAGGATGAGCTTGAAAGGTGATGTAGCTGTCGTCAAAGAGCTCAAGAGGTGGTTTGTCGATTGGTTGCGGAAGCGGTAGAGTGTAGATGAACTTGACATTGGTTGCGTTGTCGTTGATTCTCTTGTCGAAGTCCATGTACATCTTGGCGGTTGGCATGTAGTCGTGGTGGTCATTGTCGTTGACGCGCTTGTCGAACTCCAAGTGCATCTTGACGAGGAGGATGTAGACGTGGTAGTCATTGTCGTTGACGCGCTTGTTGAACTCCATGTACATCTTGACGTAGAGGATGTAGATGGAGAAATCGTTGTCGTGGAGGTGCTTGTTGAACTCCATGCACATCTCGACATGTGGTATGTAGGCGTAGAAGGCACTGTCGTTGACGTGCTTGTCGTACTCCATGCACCTCTTGACATGTTGGATGTAGGCGTAGAAGGCGTTGTTGTCGAAGTTCTTGTGACGCGCCGTGTAGATCTTGACTTGAGGAGTGTGGATGGAGAATGCCTTGTCGTGGATGCGCTTGTCAAACTCCATGTGGATCATGACGAGCGGTATGTACTCCTTCCAAATCTTCAAGTCGGTGTCGATGTTCATGCTTTGTGGAGAGCCTTGTGTGGTGAATAGTTCATGAGGTTGAGGATACTTGATATGGTCACCAAATCTCTGCAAAATAGACAACAAAGATGGAGAGAAAGTTGGTAAGTCGTTAGTGTCGATAAGCACACATGGGGTTTTGCTCTCAACTCTCATCTCACGTTTGGTGGCTATCATGGCGATGCCTCTATGAACACTCATGCTTTTTCCACTCATTATGGGCTTGTGGCTCTCACGCACGTGATGGTGGATCTCTCTCTCGCCACTCATCGCACTAGAAGCTTGAGAGGGGACACTAGAAGGCTCCAAAGTCTTGGCACTTGAGGTGTGCGCACTTGTCGAAGTCGTTGCATTGCTTGGAGTCGGTAGTGTAATAGCATGTGGCGAGGAGGACTCAATCAACTCATCTCTTGGGTTGAACTCCAACTGTGTAATGTTGGGCTTGCATGAAGGAGGAGGTAGGGTCATGGCTTTAGTCGAAGAAGGCTCCATCATCTCCGTGATGTGGTAGTGTAATACATGCCTTGTAGCATCCTCAAGTGGTCGATGATGATGATGACGATGACATCCTTGGCTAGAATGGTGGCTTGAGCGTGGCCTTGTGGAGGTTGGTGGTGAAGTATCTCTCCCTGTCGGGGGGCTACCCCCGAGTAGGGGTAAGACAGGTGATAAACAGAGATCAGAGTACTATTTACCGGGTAGACGGCTACCTGGGTACCTGCTATCCGGTAGATGCTACTCGGTAATAAGTATTGAAGGCCAAGAGAAGATAAGGAGGAAGTTTGGAATCATCCGAGTAGAGATCAGGTGGTCCGAGTAGATGGGCATCAACCCTACTCGGGCACGAAGTCAATGGAGCCGTTCTGACGAGATCCCGCGTATCCCGCAGCCGTACAGGCGTGCGGTTCAACTTACAAGACGCATGATTATCCGCACTACGGCGTGGGAATAGTGAGGGTGGGCGCCTATCATGTCTTGTCACTGACAGAGGGGACATGACATGTCAGGAGCCTACTCTGTGAGGCTGACAGGGTGGACAGGTCCTGTTAGCCGGACGGCGTGGCGACTTCTCGCAACAGCGTCAGCGGGAACACGGAAGCGTGTTGCTGCTGTCACAGTGGCGTTGTCTAATCGTGTACTTTTAATCGTTGTTTACTCGCTGGGCACCAGTATATAAGGTGCCCAGCCCCCTCCTGCGCGAGGGACGTTGCCCTGAGAGCATTTATTGCGCTCCTTAGTGCTACACAGAGAGAGAGAACGAGAGAGTGGCTACTCGGCTGAGAGCCTGATTGTACTGTGCCTACTCGGTAACATCATATACAGAGAGATAGGAAGGAGTAGGGGTGTTACCTCCACACGAGGGACCTGAACCTGGGTAGATCGAGGTGTTTGTCGTGTTTCTGAGCGCGTCTAGTCGACGTGCGATCCCTCCCCGAATACCTACAGCGTCCATCGGCCCCAACTATTAGCCATCCCATGGCATCTGTCTTCTCCACTCCACGACAGTTGGTGCCCACCGTGGGGCTAGCAGCGGCGCTGGCTGGGGTTCATATTCGGACGGGACCGATTTCTGCATCAGGGGAGTGCGTGGTCTGTGGCCTTGTCCACAGATTCGGCTCCTTCGACTTCGTCACCGACAACGCCGGCGATTTTGGCGGCAGGCCCGTGCCTGCAGGCGGCTCGGTCCTCTCCTTCGGCGCGCATCTGGTGTACGTCGCCACCATCGTCATCCGCGATTTCCTGGAGGAGGTGCTCGTTGCGGATGATTCTCCTCTTGTACTCGCTGCTCGCGGGAAGCCAACTGGCTGCTCTGCGGACAACGTGGAGGTGATGATGACGGGCCCGGCTATCGATGCCGGGAAAGGCGTGGCCGCTGCGGCTGAGGACATCGAGGAGCAGCCTGCGGCCAGGGGTCACAATCCCTACGAGATGCCCCGGAACATTCCGGGCTACGTGGCTCCTTCCACGTCAACGGCTATATCGGCTGCTCGCGTTGGCGCCACCGAGCAGCTGGGCATGTCGCCTCCCACCGACATGGAGCTCATGGCATTGAAGGTGCAACTCAAGCAGCAGCGTCAAGCGCTACTCGCGGAGGCTCAGGAGCTGGAGAAGGTTAGGTGTCGGGGGGTTACCCCCGAGTAGGGGTAAGGCAAGTGCTATAGTAAAGGTCAAGGTGTTGTTGACCGGGTAGACGGCTACCCGGGTACTGCTACTCGGTAGGTTTCTATCCGGCCGTACCCACCAAAGGCCAAGAGAGGATATCAAGGAAGTTACGTTCGTCCGAGTAGAGAAGTGGGTCTGAGTAGACGGATGGCAATCCTACTCGGGCCAGAAGTCAATGGAGCAGTTCTGACAGGAGATCCCGCGTATCCTGCGTCCGTACCCGCGTGCGGTTCAACTTACTAGGTTTTTGATCATCAGTGACGCAGGGTTAGGCAGCCGTCCAGTCTTGTCAAGTACAGATGGGACATGACGAGATGGAGGTCTACGCTGTGAGGCTGACAAAGCAGACAGGGGCTGTCAGCCGTACGGCGCGGCACTTCTCCGCGCGAGATCTGTTTCAACGTCACAGTGGTCAAGTCACATCACCGTACCTTTTAGTCTTTGTTTATTTGGCTGGGCACCGGTATATAAGGTGCCCTGCCCCCTCCTACGCGAGGGACGTTGCTTCACTTCGCATTTATTACAAGAGACAACACTAGAGCTAGAGAGAACTGCCGAGTGCCTACTCGGCCAAGAAGCATACAGTGTACTGCGGCTACTCGGAAAACACACATATAGAGAGAAAGGCAGGAGTAGGGGTGTTACCTCCACACGAGGGCCCTGAACCTGGGTAGATCTTGTTGTTTGCAGTGCTAGAGATACCCTACGCGCGGCTACTCGCCGTGCGATCCCTCCCCGGATACCTCCAGCGTCCATCGGCCCCAACACTTTAGCCATCCTATGGCATCTGCCGTGATACCACCACGACAGTTGGCGCCCACCGTGGGGCTACCAGCGGCGCTGGCTGGAGTTCACATTCGGACGGGACCGGTTTCAGCTTCAGGGGAGCCCGTGGTCTTTGGCCTTGTCCACATATTCGGCTCCTTCGACTTCGTCACCGACAACGCCGGAGATTTCGGCGGCAGGCCCATGCCTGCAGGTGGCTCGGTGCTCTCCTTCGGCACGCACCTGGTCTACGTCGCCACCACCGTCATCCGCGAGTTCCCAGAGGTGGTGCTCGTCGCGGAGGATCCTCCTGATGTACTCGCTGCCCGCGAGAAGCCAACTGGTTGCTCTGCGGACAGCGTGGAGGTGATGATGACAAGCCCGGCTATCGATGCCGGGAAGGGCGCGGCCGCTACCGCTGGCGTCATCGAGGAACCTGTGGGTGCTAGGGTCCATAAGCCCTACGAGAAGGACCAAAAATTGCTTCCTTCCACGTCCACGGCGATCCCAGTTGCTCGCGGAGGCGCAACCGTGCAGCTGGGTATGCCGCAACCCAACAAGGCGGAACTCGCCGCCATGAGGGTGCAGATCGAGCAGCAGCATCAAGCGCTACTCGCGGATACCCAGGAGCTGGAGAAGGTTAGGCTTGAGCTCAACCTTGCGAAAAATGAGTACAATGCAACGCATGGCTTTACTCCTATTTCTAGGCTGCCTAGCAAGATAGGCGTTACTCGTCGCAACTTAGGCACTGAGCTGGCTAGAGATAGTAGGGCTGCTAGCCAATCTGCTAGTTTGGATACTGTGGGTAGGCCTAGATACAACACACCTGCAAAAACTCTTAGGGCTGCAGAGGCAGTGGCTGCTGAGTTGCCGCATCTCACTGGCGACGCGCGCGCTAGGCAGCAGGAGAGACTCAACGAGCTAGTGTTAGAGGCTGGCAGGCAAAACGAGGAGTTCCGGAAAGCCAATCCGGGTGCTGGCGCATCCCATGTTGTTCACTCGCATCGGATGAGATCTCATGACCATGCGTCATCACCGCTTCCCGATGGGGATAGAGACCAGAGTGTGAACTCTGGGAAAAACAAACAGATGCAGGTGTACGACCCGGCTGTCGCCGCAAAACAGCACGATGTGCCGCGACAGCCCGATCAGAAACACAACTCTGCAGGAGCAGGCTATCAAGCCACTAAAGCTCACAGTAAGGAGCAAGGAGGAAACCATGCAGGACCTTCTCGGCGTCCTGCTGCTCAGCCTACTCGGCAGAGGACACAGCAGCCAGCGGCAGCACAGCCGCGTGCGGCTGTGCCAGCAGCCAACCCGGTTGCGCAACCCGCAGCGGTGCAGCAAGACCGCTACAATCATGGCTACTCGGCGATGGGTCTAGCCGGTTATGCTGATCCAAGAGATGTCACTGATCGCGTGGGTGACCGCATGTTGGAGCCAAGTGATGCAAGGTATAAGCTGGACCGGATCAATCGGTCTACTCAGCTCGAGAACAAGGGGCCACCCGGCCCAGACTGCTTTGGTCGTCGCATCATGGAGGAGCCCTCCGTGAACCATTTTCAGCTAGCCAGGGGGACCAAGTGCTACAATGGCAGCACCAAGCCAGAAGACTGGTGCACATTGCAGGCGGCAACCGGAGATGGGCTGTGCGGTATGTTCCGCAAATGCTAGAGGGCCCGGCTCGGACTTGGCTCAACAATCTGCCCAAGGACAGTATCAACTGCTGGCTAGACTTCTCGGAAGCCTTCATCAGCAACTTCACCAGCACCTGTAAGAGGCCGAATAGGCCGCAGCAACTGTCTGCTTGCAAGCAACGAGAAGAGGAAACTGACCGAGAGTACCTTACTCGGTGGAGCACTTTGAGGAACACCTGTGAAGGTGTGAATGAGGCTCAGGCCATTACTTGGTTCGCTCAGGGCTGCAGGCATGGCAGCATGTTGTGGCAGAAGCTGCAGAGAGAGATGCCGAGTACTCTCGCCGAAACAATCAAGATTGCAGATATGTATGCACTCGGTGATCCTACTCAGCTTCTACTCGATTCTCCTGAGCCGAGAAGGAAGTTCTAGGAAGGCTACAGGCGCAATGACTTCCGCAACAAGCGCAAAGGCGACCGCCTTGATACTCGGTATGATCCAGAGGAGGTGAATGTTGTGACCACGGCTGCTGGGAGTAGCCAAAGGCAAAAAACTGCTGGAGCCCAATACGGGCAAAACCAGAATCAGAGCCAAGGCATCAAGAAGCCTTACACTACTCCCCAGCAGAGTAGCGGCAACTCGGATTCATCTCCGAGTTTTATGTTTGGAAACATGAAGGATGGGCCATGCAGCTTCCATACTCGGCATCCGAGTAGGCCAGCCAACCACACTACCCGGCAGTGCAGCTGGTGGGACCGCATCAAGAATGTAGACCTGCCCCCTCCTCCTCCTCTGCCGGCTGCGAATGCCAATGTGCAGCCTATTCGGGCAGCTGCTCCCAGGCCTGTAGTGTTTCCAAGAAGGGAGAATGTGAATCAAGTGGCTCAGGGAGCCGACCGCAACTACAACTACGACAACCGCAACAACCGCAACCGCAACTTCTACACCCGCAACAACAGGAACAACAACAACAACAACCAAGGAAACAACAACAATGGCAACAATGGTGGTGGAGACCGCAACCAGTACCAGGAGCACCATGAGAGCTACATGATCTTCACCACCGAGCCAGACGACAAGCAGTCGCAGCGCAGGCGCGCGATGGAGGTAAACGCCGTGATCCCGGTTGTGCCCCACTATCTGCACTGGTGTGACCAGGAGGTGACTTGGTCCAAGGTGGATCACCCCAAGGTGATGCCTAATCCGGGTAGCTATGCTCTGGTGGTGGATCCCACTTTCCTAGGACCTCAGAAGAATGTCAAGTTCAGCAAGGTGCTGATAGACAACGGCAGCAGCATCAACATCATGTACCGGGATACACTGGAGAAGCTCGGCCTTGCCAAAAACATGCTGCTACCCAGCAAGACCATGTTCCACGGAATTGTGCTGGGAGTATCTTGTGCTCCAATCGGCCGCATCTGGATGGATGTCCTATTCGGCACCAGGGAGAACTGCCGCACCGAGTGCGTCCAGTTCGAGGTGGTTGATCTTCAGAGCCCCTACCATGCTCTTCTCGATAGGCCTTCCCTCACCAAATTTATGGCTTCAACCCTTGCTGCTTACCTGAATATGAAGATACCTGGTCCCAATGGAGTCATCACCATCTCGGGTGATTACAAGAGGTCTTTGGAGTGTGCCTCTGCTAGTTCTCAGCTGGCGGAATCCATGGTCATTGCGGCCGAGAAGAAGAAGATGTACGAGGTGGTGGCTATGGCGCAAGCAGCGCAAGGTGGTGCGCCTGGCATGCCGAGTTCCCAGTACGGGACTGTGTTCCAGGCGTCCCAGGAGACAAATAAGGTCCAGGTTGATCCCGAGTTTCCAGACCGTGTTGCCATCATTGGCGCCGGATTGGGAGAGAAATAGGAAAGCGAGCTCATCCACTTCCTCCGTGAGAATCAGGACGTCTTCGCCTGGTCCAATGAGGATCTGCCGGGTGTTCCGAGGGAGTTGGTTGAGCACTCGCTACATGTGCGGCATGACGCCAAGCCGGTTAAGCAGGCTATACGCCGCTTTGGTGATGAGAGGAGGAAAGCTATCGGTGATCAGATCACCAAGTTGCTGATAAGCAACTTCATCATGGAGGTATTGCATCCGGAATGGCTAGCCAACCCGGTTATGGTTGAGAAGAAGAAGGAGGACCCCAAGGCCGACACCGCATGGCGTATGTGCGTGGACTACACCGACCTGAACAAGGTCTGCCCCAAGGATCCATTTCCGCTACCCCGCATAGATCAGGTGATCAATTCCACTGCTGGTTGTGAGCTTTTGTCTTTCATAGATGCCTACTCCGGTTTTCACCAGATAGTCTCAACCCGGATGATCAAATAAAGACTGCCTTTATTACCCCGTACGGGGCTTATTGCTATCGTGTCATGTGCTTTGGGTTGCGGAATGCTGGGGCAACCTATCAGAGATGCATGCAGAAATGTTTGCATGATCAAATTGGCAAGAACGTGCAGGTGTACGTAGATGACATTGTCATCAAAACGAATAAAACACATACTCTGCTTAGTGACATTGAGGAAACTTTTGCCAACTTGCGCAAGTATAGGATGAATTGAACCCAACTAAATGCACCTTTGGCGTCTCGGCTGGCAAGCTACTCGGCTTCTTGGTATCCAGTCGGGGCATTGAGGCCAATCCTTCAAAGATAAAAGCTATAGAGAGCATGTCTTTGCCGAGATCCCTGAAGGATGTGCAGAAGTTTACTGGATGTCTGGCTTCTCTGAGCCGCTTCCTGGGCAGAATGGGCGAGAAGGCCTTGCCTCTATATCAATTGATGAAGAAGAGTGACAAGTTTGTCTGGACACCACAAGCTGATGTAGCATTCAAGGAGTTGAAAGCCATGCTGGGTAGCGCTCCCATCCTGGCTAGTCCGCTACCCAAAGAGCCAATGTTGCTATACATTGCGGCAACCAACCGAGTAGTTAGTGTGGTGATTGTGGTGGAAAGAGAAGAGGAAGGCAAGACTGTGCAGCGGCCAGTGTACTATCTGAGTGAAGTGCTATCCAACTCCAAGCAAAACTACCCGCATTACCAGAAGATGACTTACAGCGTGTACCTGGGCGCCAAGAAGCTGAAGCACTACTTCCAAGAGCATCCCATCACGGTGGTGAGTTTCGCTCCCATCTCGGATATCATGGGAAACAAAGATGCAAGTAGCAGAGTAGCCAAGTGGGTGATCGAGCTAGCCGCGTACGCTCCTCTGTACGCGAGAAGAGAAGCCATCAAGTCACAAATCTTAGCAGATTTTCTGGTGGATTGGGCTGAGGTGCAGTATGAGCCTCCTTCGCCAAAAACCAACTACTGGAGGATGCATTTTGATGGCTCCAAAATGAAGGAAGGCCTTGGTGCTGGCGTAGTGCTTAGTCACCCAAGCGAGATCAACTCAAATACGTGCTGCAGATTCATTTCAAGGCATCTAACAATGTGGCAGAGTATGAGGCCGTGGTACACGGTTTGAAGGTAGCCAAGGAGGTTGGCGTGCAACGCATCATCTGTTATGGCGACTCGGATTTGGTGGTGCAGCAGGTATCCGTCACCTGGAATGCTCTGGATGCCAACATGGCATCATATCGGTTTTTGGTGCAAACCATGACTGACTTCTTTGAAGGATGTGAGTTCCAACATATACGCCGAGCAGAGAATGACGCAGCTGATGAATTGTCAAAGTTGGGGTCTTCTCGACAGTTCATCCCGGCTGGGATTGCCTTGGAGCATTTGAGAAAGCCATCCATCAAGCCATCCCCCAACTCGGAGTCTATCTTCGTTCCTTCACTACCAGGAGAGGAAGTTGTTCCCATGGAGATTGACTGGGAGGCTGCAAAAGAGAACCCGGGGACTACCGTCTCCTACCCGGGGACTGGCACCTGCAACCCGGGGACTGCCCCTCCCAACTCGGGGACTGTCGCATTCATCGAGGGGGTCATTTCCGAGTACTCGGGAGCTTTCCCTCAACTCAGAAGAGATCTTAGTGGCTGATCCAATGGAAACGGACGAACCAGTGTTTCCCATCCGGGAGACACCGAGTTGGGCTATGCCCATATTATCCTTTCTAAAGGACGGCACCTTGCCAAGTGATGAGGTTACCGCTAGGCAAATTAAGAGAAGATCCAAGGGCTATACTATCTTCAAGGAAGTGCTGCATAGAAGGAGTCCTACTGGCGTGCTGCAACGCTGCGTTGAGCCGTAAGAAGGAGAAGAAATTCTGGTGGAGATACATCAGGGAGAATGCGGGCATCACGCCTCTTCTCGGGCTCTGGTCAACAAGGCTTTTCGGCATGGCTTCTTTTGGCTCACTGCCTTGAAGCAAGCTGAAGATATCGTAAGAAAGTGCAACAGCTGCCAAAGATTCGCAAGTAAGATTCACATGCCAGCTTCCGAGTTGAAGACCATTCCCATTACTTGGCCATTTGCAGTTTGGTGTTTGGATATGGTTGGACCTTTCAAGCCGGCTAGAGGCAACATGACTCACATCCTGGTCATGGTTGACAAGTTCACCAAATGGATTGAGGTCAAGCCTATTCAGAAGTGCGATGGATCCACAGCTGTGAGTTTTCTGAAGGATGTGATACTGAGATACGGCTACCCGCACAACATCATTACTGATAATGGCACAAACTTTGCTGAGGGTGATTTTGCGAGATTCTGCAAGGAGAAGCGGATTCGGCTAGATGTTGCATCTGCTGCGCATCCGGCCTCCAATGGGCAAGTTGAAAGAGCAAATGGCCTGGTGCTATCCGGCATAAAGCCAAGGCTGATTGAGCCATTGCTGAAAACACCTGGGTGTTGGCTAGACGAGTTGCCGGCGGTGTTGTGGAGTCTAAGGACTACCCCTAACCGATCAACTGGATACACACCATTCTTCCTGGTATATGGAGCTGAGGCCGTATTGCCCACTGACCTAGAGCATGACTCGCCCCGAGTAACCCTCTACACTGAGGCGGAGGCAAGAGAAGCTCGAGAAAATGACGTTGACCTGCTAAAAGAAGCAAGAGAGTTAACTCTGTCACATTTAGCTGTTTATCAGCAAAACTTGAGGCGTTATCATAGCTGGAAAGTAAACACAAGGGTTTTCCGAGAAGGAGACATGGTCCTCAGGCTCGTGCAGCGCACAGCCGGGATGCACAAGCTTTCCCCTCCGTGGGAAGGGCCTTTCATTGTGAGCAAGGCTCTGCACAATGATGCCTACTATCTAGTTGACGCACAGGCACCCCAGAAGAACAGGCCGAATAGAGCTGGAGAGGAATCTAAGCGCCCCTGGAATGTTGCTCTACTCCGACGTTTTCACTCATGAGAAAAATGTGTATGTACTTTCTTATCCGAGTTAAAATTCTAGTCGGTAATCTGAATTCGAACTCGGGGACTGCCCTCGTCCAAAGTGCCCCTTGTGTTTCTATTCTATTTCTTACTTTGTCTATTCGGTTGAACCTCTTAGAATTTCAAAAGCATATATAGTAGTGTGTTTAAACCCACGTGCCAACTCTGCGACTCTGCTGCTGTCCGCAGCCCGGCTTCATGGCAAGCCAGAGAACAAGCCAAAGGTCAATGAACACACGAAAAACTGCTAAGGAAAGGAAACGTGTGGCAACCGAATAGAGTGTTCTTTAGTGCTTTCTTTCTTTTCGGCTAAGTGGTGGGCAGCGTTACTATGATTTTTCTAAGTGGCTAAGTATTTGAAACTCAGACTTTGAAATCTTGTGACTCGACTACCAAAAAAGCAACAAGTTGCAGGTAAGAGCTGAGACAAAAAGAAAGAGTGGATAAAAAATGCAACTCGGGGACTTGCATAGAAACGCAACCCGGAAGCCAGAGTTGCTAAAATATCAAACTGAATTAAAACTGAGTCGCAACGAAACAATAATTGTATGGTTACATCTGCAACCGGCATACCGGGGATCTAATCAAGGTTCAAGATAAAAGTGTTGCAGGAATCACTTGTTGGTAGTGGCAGTGTTGTCCGCATTGGCGTTGTCAGCATCAGCGTTGGCGGAGGCAGCTGGATCAGAGGTCGCGGTGGCAACTAAGATGGGATCCGTGGCAGAGGTGGACGCGGTAGATTGGGTCCTGAGCAGCGGGTCGACATTAGTTGGCACAGTAGCAGTCCTGCCCAGCTCGGGAGCCACCTGCCCGATCACCATCTCGCTGGTGATGGTGGCCTCCTGAGCGCTGGGTTGCGGCTGCTCGGCCTCTATGTTGGTGGCCAACTCGGACTCCTCCGGATTGACAAGCTGCTCGGTCCCCTCGATGACCTTGGCCTTCCCCTTCTCGGACGCTCGCTTGGCGGCCTCATCCTCCGACTCGGTATCATCTTCATCGTCCTCATCATCCTCTTCTTCAGGTTCTGTCTCTGGCTCAGGGAGGCCATCGATGTAGCTGGCGGTGTCGGCGTATGAGGCGATCTCGTAAGCCACAGCTTTCCGGCGAGTGACTCAGTCAGGGTTCTTGGTCCACTTGGAGTCTTCACGGATCGTGAGGATCCTGTTGAGATCCAGGTTTTCATACCAACTGATGATGAAGTGTAGCAACTCGTCAGCTCCTGCCCGAGCTGCAGAGGCGCGCCACTTCTTCAACTCGGCCTTCACTCCGTCCAAGTGCTCGGCAATCTCGCTGAAGGTTTCTGGTACATCCTGACCCGGCCAGAACAACTTGTGGAGTCTGAATCCAGTGGACACCATGGAGGTGCCCAGGCCCTTGAGGGAACAGATCCGCGACTTGATACTCAAGAGATAGTCGCTGATGGTGGAAGTGTTGTCAATAGGCATTCCAGATGCAGCCCGGAGCCGTCTGGCCTTTTCCACAGCAGGCACACCAGCAGAGCGGAGCTCCGGGAAGATGTCTGCATAGGGATCTATTTGGGATCAGAGACAGAGAAGAGATAAAACCAGGTAGAAAAAGGCGGAGAAGAGAAAAACAAGTCAGGTGCAGAGAAAAGATAACTCACGTTCCAAATCCACCAGCAGGGCTCCCAGCTTGATCCTCCAGTCATTCTCGTCCGAGATGTGCCTGTCTTCAATGCGGCGCGCATCTGCGATCTGGAGAACGAGTTGCTGGTTGTGTTCCTTCAGCATCGAGATCTCCATCTCGAGCGTTTTCTCTCTGGATTTGGCGGTCTTCTTAATCTCTTCCTTCTCGGCAACTTGGTTGATGGCATCCTCGAGGGCATCTTTCAGGTCGACCTGCATCTTCTCATACTCCGCCCTCTCGGTGGTGCGCTCTTTCTCGATCTCCTCTTCTCGGGTTTCCAGCTGCTGCTGCACCTCGGCAGGCATGAGGCAATTCAGGCGTTGCTCCCGGAATTTCTTGTATTCTTCTGCAAAGAGAACAACAGTGTCAGCAGAGTAACCGAGTAAAAGGAAACACAAGTGCAGAGAAGGAAGGCAACTCACCCTCCAGAGTTGCAATCTTGCTCTGGGCAGAGGCAGCAAAGACTTCGCAGTCGCGATGCTTTTCCATCAGGTCATTGAGCTTGCCTGCAGAGAAAACAACGATGAAGCAAAAAGTAAACACGGGCGTAAACACAAAACGCACAAACTGAATTGCTGAAAGCTTACCTTCAACTTCAGAAATCTGGAGAGTGCGGTCCAATGCCGCCTGCTCCATCGCAGCGCCGTCTTTTTTCTCGGCTTCAAGAGCCTCGATACGGTCCTTGGCGATGCGGTGGTTCCAGAGTAGCCGGCGGAACAATTTCGTCCTCTTCTGGAGGCTATTCTGCAGAAAAGAAGAGAAAAAGTTTGAGATCTTTTTGAAGATTTGTCCCGAGTAGACGGCGACTCGGTTGAGTTTTCGCCTACTCGGCCCGAATCTCGGGGACTGGGGGAATGGCTAAGAGGAAAAGAGGAAAAGAGAAGAGGAAGAAGAAACATCAACTCGGAAATTGCAAGAAGGAGAGAAAAGACTTACAACATAACTTTTCTCACCGTCCTTGGTAGCCTTGGGCATGACGAATAGCTTCCCGGCCAAGGTGCAGGTGGGGCTTGCGATTGTCATGGGAACAGAACCGACATCGGCCTTGTTCCAATCAGTGCGGTAGTGGTCAATCTGGCCCAAGTCAAGACCATTCCATTTAGGGTTGCCGTGCGCTTTGCTGTTCCAGGCTGGGTCAACAAACCCCACTCGGTCCAGGATCGTGGTAAGGCCTTCCGATTTGATCTCGCTATCTCCTTCGCCACGCAAGAAGAGATCAGGAACTGGTGCTGCCTCCTTGCCCTTGGACTTGGTGGTCCCCACGGCTTGGCCTGCTTTGAGAACAGCCAATCCCTTCACTCCCTTTGCCAGTGAGATCTCGTGGCGCTGAGATAAAGTCATCATGTACTCCGGATAGATGGGCTTCGCGCATCCGCCAGCACCTGGACTTTGCTCCTCGACGGGGCCAGTAGACCCAGAAGCAGCCGGGTTGGTGCTGGAGGTGGGCGCGGAGAGTGCTAACTGTTTGCTCCTCACCGGCTTCCCGGCTGGCGCGCCTTGTGACTTGGGGGGGGGGCGGCATCTGCTGTCCGGTTTGCGATGCAGCGCGCTTTGGCTGCTGCCGGACGGCCTCGGTCCCAGACTTAATAGTCTTCCTGGTGCTTGGAGTTTTGTCTGGCCGAGAAGCAGGTGGAGGCACTTGGCAAGAAGCAGTTGGCGGAGGTGACGGTGCTGTCTGAGTTGGTGGAGGAATCGGAGCGCTGGGTGGAGTCACCTGCTGGGTTAGCAGCACTGGAGGCCGGCTACCCAGTGCAGCGTCGGGCTGCGCTTGTTCCTGCCGGATGGGCTCCACCACGTCTTTTTCTACCCGCTGCTCTGCAGCGGGATCAGGCCTTGTATCAATAACAACTTCTACCCGTGTCCTGGCCGCGGGATCGTCTTGGGATGCAGCATTGGTGTCTTGCTGCTCGGGGGTGGCGTCTGGCCGCTCCAAGGCGGCATCATCTTGCTGCTCGATGGTTTCTTCAGTATTTTCCCCAGCTGATGCAGCTGGGGGAGATGGCGGCGTCTCGTCGTTGGCAACGTCCTGTGCGGCTTGCTGTTGTCCGAGGATGGGATCAATATCATCACCGTTGCCAGTGTTCTCGGTGCCGATATCTTCTTCTACGTCGATAGAGGAGGACGCGCACGTCCTTTCCTGCTCGTCCTGCTCTTCATCGTCGTGCGAGAGATCTACGAGTTGATCTCGGGGCACGACTGCTTTCCTCTTGGGGCGAGTGGAGGCTGCAGCAGCATCAGCGTCGAGAGGGGCGCTGGAAGAAAGAAAAAGTTCAGAGAGACAGAAGGAGAAAAGTGCAACAGGAAACGGCAACAAAGTGGTACTCTGATGGAACGCTTACCCTTTGCTGGCAGGGGGTTTTCTCCTAGAAGCGACGACTTTCTTTCCGCCTTTCTTCCTGGATTTCTTTGGGGGGGGGGGGGTTCTTGGGCATCACTGCCAACTCTTTTCCGAGTGATGGGAGCCGCCACGGACAGAGGATCAACATCCATAAGTTCCTCGTCATCGTCCGCCTCGGAATCCTCTGCAGAGTAAAGGAAGGAAGAAATTTAGAAACAGAGAAGGAAGGCAAAGGATGTTGCTAATGAGCAGAGAGATGAGCTTTGTCACCTTCGTCATCTTCGGACCAATCCCGAATAGAGGGACCAGCTCGTGACTTCCCGGGTTGGACGACATTGGGGATACAAAGGGTATCCTGGGTGTCGTAGGCGGTCTCGTCATCATCATCTAGGTCTTTGGTCCAGTTGGCAGTAAAGACCTCACTGTCCTCCTCTCGCTGGCGCGGGATGTGCTCAAATTGCAAACAGATAGCGCAGTGAGTTGAGTTCTCAGCTAAGGAGTTCTACTCGGGATAGCATGCAAACATAAAGCATATAAAGCTAAGGAGTTCTACTCGGGAGAGCATGCAAACATAAAGCATATAAAGCTAAGGAGTTCTACTCGGGATAGCATGCAAACATAAAGCATATAAAGCTAAGGAGTTCTACTCGGGATAGCATGCAAACATAAAGCATATAAAGCTAATGAGTTCTACTCGGGATATCATGCAAACACAAAGCATATTAGGCTAAGGAGTTCTATTCAGTATCAGAGTGCAAACACAAGGCACAAAGTACTAACCTGCTCAATGGGATTGTCGCGGCTATACGGCTCGAAGCCGTACGCCCAATTTTCAGTGAGGGATGTATGCATGATGGACCGGGCCCAGATGGCCACCACTGCCTTGCTCAGCTCGAACGTAGTCGTCCGAGTGCAGTCCCGAGCACCACTCATATAGCACATCTTGTGCACTCGACTCTGTAGCGGGAGCACTCGGCGCGAGATCCAGCAGGCGATGGGGTCATCCTGCATCAGCCCTGCCTTCACCAACTCGGTGAGGCGCTTCTCGACCGATAAGACATCTGGCACATTCTTCGACGGGTCATAACCCCACTTCTGCCCGGAGGGCGGTGAGTTGACGAATGCTGGAAGCCCTATTCTGTTCTCTATGGCCTTTCCTTCCTCAGGGGCTACGTTCTTGATGTAGAGGAACCCCCGCTGCCATTTGCGCACGGTGTTCAATCCCTTCACTCTCGGGTGATGACCAGTCGATCGCTGGAGCATCATCGCGCCGCCGGTTTTGGTCATCTCGCGGGGGCTAGTGGAGCCTCTAGGTTTTGGAACCTTTTGGCGGTGAAGGAAAAAGTATCGAGCCCAGGTATGGATTGTGGGATAAACCCCTAGGAAGGCTTCACACAGGGCGGCATGTGTGGAAAGCATGACTATGGCGTTGGGAGGTAGATGATGGGGTTGAAGGCCAAAGTGGCGGAGGAATTCGGCAAAGAAATCTGAGACAGGAAGGCCAAATCCCCGTTTGAAGTGGGACAAGAAGACGACGTACTCACCTTCTTGTGGTTCCGGCTCGATCTCGTCGCCGGGATGGCGGCAGACGACGCCGGGAGGGATGCGGCGCGTATTGACGTGCCAGGTGCAGTCCTCCGCCGTCACGTCTGAGCCTTCCCATCCGGCTCGGGCGGCAGCAGTGGGATTTCTGGGCGCCATGGAGGCGGAGGTGTTTGGAAGAGGTGGAGATCTCAACGGAATTGCGCAGTTATGCTTCTCTCTCTCTCTCACGGCGGCGCAACGAGTACTCGCGGTGGCGGAGTGCTCGAGGAGGCGAGGGAGACGAGGAGCGGGAGATTGGAAAGAACGGGAAAGAGGGAAAGTGGGCGGCGCGGGGGTATTTATTCCTCCTCTGCGGATTGCCGTTACTGGCGGATTGAACGTGGCATTGATCGTGGGCAATGATCGTGCGGCGTGGGTTAATCGACCGTTAGAAACGCACACAGCGCAAAACGCGCGTAGTTAATCTCACGTCCGGGTCGTGGGCTCTCGAGTGCGGTTGATCTAACGGGTCATGGGCCCTACTCGCAGAGGCTGGCGCGTGGCCTGTGTTTGAACCGAGGCGTCGCGGTCTCTGCGTGTGCCACGTGCCCCTTAGTCACACGAGCAGTTGGATTTGGTCTGATCCCGCAGGATCGTGGGCAGGAATTTCGCTAAGTCTTTTTACTCGGCATCACAAAAGAAAGGGAGTTCCACTCAGAGAAGAAGAGGCTCAAGCAAAATATAAAGGGCCATGTGGAGGTGTTACCCGGCCTCTTTCAGTCATGAAGACAAGTTTTGTTTTAAGCTGGCAGGGCCCAGCGAACAAGTTCATTGGACTCTACCAGCTTCGGGGACTAATGTCGAGGGGTTACCCCTGAGTAGGGGTAAGGCAAGTGCTATAGTAAAGGTCAAGGTGCTGTTGACTGGGTAGACGGCTACCCGGGTACTGCTACTCGGTAGGTTTCTATCCAGCCGTACCCACCAAAGGCCAAGAGAGGATATCAAGGAAGTTACGTTCGTCCGAGTAGAGAAGTGGGTCTGAGTAGACGGATGGCAATCCTACTCGGGCCAGAAGTCAATGGAGCCGTTCTGACAGGAGATCCCGCGTATCCTGCGTCTGTACCCGCGTGCGGTTCAACTTACTAGGTTTGTGATCATCAGTGACGCAGGGTTAGGCAGCCGTCCATTCTTGTCAAGTACAGAGGGGACAGGACGGGATAGAGGTCTATGCTGTGAGGCTGACAGAGCGGACATGGGTTGTCAGCCGTACGGCGCGGCACTTCTCCGCGCGAGATCTCGGAGGCGTGCCAACGTCACAGTGGTCAAGTCACATCACCGTACCTTTTAGTCTTTGTTTATTCGGCTGGGCACCAGTATGTAAGGTGCCCTGCCCCCTCCTGCGCGAGGGACGTTGCTTCACTTCGCATTTATTACAAGAGACAACACTAGAGCTAGAGAGAATTGCCGAGTGGCTACTCTGCCAAGAAGCATACAGTGTACTGTGGCTACTCGAAAAACACACATATAGAGAGAAAGGCAGGAGTAGGGGTGTTACCTCCACACGAGGGTCCTGAACCTGGGTAGATCTTGTTGTTTGCAGTGCTAGAGATACCCTACGCGCGGCTACTCGCCGTGCAATACCTCCCCGGATACCTCCAGCGTCCATCGGCCCCAACACTTTAGCCATCCTATGGCATCTGCCGTGATACCACCGCGACATTAGGCTTGATCTTAACCTGGATCAAAATGAGTACAATAGAGCGCATGGCTTTACTCCTATTTCTAGGCTGCCTAGCAAGATAGGCGTTATCCGTCGCAACTTGGGCGCTGAGCTAGCTAGAGATGGTAGGGCTGCTAGTCAATCTGCTAGTTTAAACACTGCTAATAGGCCAAAATACAGTTCCCCTGCCAAAATTCTTAGGGCTGCAGAGGCAGTCGCTGCCGAGTTGCCGCATCTCACTGGCGACGCTCGCGCTAGGCAGCAGGATAGGCTTAATGAGCTAGTGCTAGAAGCTAGCAGGCACAATGAGGCTTTCCGAAAATCCAATCCGAGAGCTGGTACTTCCCATGTTGTTCATTCGCATGGGAGCAGATCGGTGGATCAGGCCTCATCGCTGCTTCCTGGCACTGAGAGGGCTCACAGTGTGAACTCTGGCAAAAACAAACAGATGCAGGTGTACGACCCGGCTGTCGCCGGAAAACAGCACGCTGTAGAGCGGCAGCCCGGCCAGAAACACAACTCTGCAGGAGCCGGCTATCAAGCCACCAAAGCTCGAAGCAAGGAACAAGGAGGAAACCGAGCGGGACCATCTCGGCCTCAGGCTACCAACCCGGTTCAGCAGAGGGTACAGCCGCGTGCAGCTGAGCAGCCGCGAGCAGTTGCGGCAGCGGCCAACCCGGTTGCTCAACCCAGTCCTGTGCAGCCAGACCGCTATGACGATGGGTACTCGGCAATGGAGATGGCCGGGTACGCTGATCCGAGAGATGTCACTGATCGTCTGGGTGGAAGGATGCTCGAGCCCAGCGATGCAAGGTACAAGTTGGACCAGATTCACCGGTCCGAGCAGATAGAAGAGAAGGGGCCACCCGTCCCAAGCTGTTTTGGCCATAGAATTATGGGAGAGCCTGCCGTGACCAAGTTCCAGTTGGCCAGGGGGACCAAGTCATATGATGGGAGCACCAAGCCGGATGACTGGCTGAATGATTATGTCACCGATGTGCATATTGCAGGCGGCAACCGGAGATGGGTTGTGAGATACGTCCCACAGATGCTGGAGGTCCCTGCCCGGATCTGGCTCAATAACTTGCCGAAGGATAGTATCAATTGCTGGCTCGACTTCTCGGAAGCCTTCATCATCAACTTCACCAGCACGTACAAGAGGCCGAATAGGCCGCAGCAGCTCTCGGCTTGCAAGCAGTGGGAAGAGGAGACTAACCGAGAATACCTTACTCGGTGGAGCACATTGAGGAACACCTGTGAGGGTGTGAATGAGCCGCAGGCAATCGCCTGGTTTGCTCAAGGCTGCAGGCATGTCAGCATGATGGCAGCAGACGCCAAGACTTCCGCAACAAGCGCAGAGATGACCGTCCCGATACTCGGTACGGTTCTGAGAAAGTGAATACTGTGAACCAAGACACTGCGGCTGCTGGGAGTAGCCAAAGGCAAAAAACTGCTAGAGCCCAATACGGGCAGAACCAGAATCAGGGCCAAGGCTTCAAGAAGCCATACAATGCTCCCCAGCAAGGCAACACCAACCTGGAAGCCGGAGATGCGCAGAGATTTATCTTTGAGAACATGAAGGACGGGCCATGCAGATTCCATACTCGGCATCCGAGTAGGCCAGCCAACCACTCTACCCGGCAATGCAGCTGGTGGGACCGCATCAAGAGTGAAGGTTTTGGTCAGCTGCCCCCTCCTCCTCCTCTGCCGCCTGCGGATGCCAATGTGCAGCCTATCCAGGCAGCTGCTCCTAGGCCGACAGTGAATCCGAGAAGGGAGAATGTGAATCAAGTGGCTCAGGGAGCCAACCGCAACTACAACAACCGCAACGACCGCAACCGCAACTACTACACCCGCAACAACAACAGAAACAACAACAACAAAAACAACAACCGGAACAACGGCAACAACAACAACAACCGGAACAACGGCAACAACAACAATGGCAATGATGGTGGTGGAGACCGGAACCAGTACCAGGAGCATCATGAGAGCTGCATGGTGTTCACCACCGAGCCGGATGACAAGCAGTCGCAGCGTAGCCGTGCGATGGAGGTAAATGCAGTGTTCCCGGCTGTGCCGCATTACTTGCACTGGTGTGACCAAGAAATTACTTGGTCCAAAGATGATCATCCCAAGGTGATGCCCAATCCGGGTACATATGCACTAGTGGTGGATACCACCTTCCTGGGGACCAAGAAGAATGTCAGGTTCAGCAAGGTTCTGATCGACAATGGCAGCAGCATCAACATCATGTACCGAGATACCCCGGAGAAGCTCGGCCTTGCCGAGAACATGTTGCTTCCCAGCAGGACCACTTTTCATGGCATTGTGCCAGGAGTGTCTTGCGCTCCAATCGGCCGCATCTGGATAGATGTGCTATTCGGCACCAGGGAGAACTGCCGCACCGAGTGCCTGCAGTTCGAAGTGGTTGATCTTCAGAGCCCCTACCATGCTCTACTCGGTAGGCCTACGCTCACTAAGTTCATGGCTTCAACCCATGCAGCCTACCTGAAGATGAAGCTACGTGGTCCCAATGGTGTCATCACCATCTCAGGTGATTACAAGCGGTCCCTGGAGTGCGCATCCGCTGGATCTCTGCTGGCAGAGTCCTTGGTCATCGCTGCTGAGAAGAAGAAGATACACGAGGTGGTGGCTATGGCTCAAGCATCTCAAGTCGGTATGCCTGGCATGCCGAGTTCTCAGTATGGAGCAGCTTTCCAGGCCTCCCAGTAAACCAAGAAGGTGCAGGTGGACCCTGAGTTCCCAGACCGTGTTGCCATCATTGGCGCCGGGTTGGGCGAGAAATAGGAAAGCGAGCCCATCCACTTCCTCCGTGAGAATCGGGATGTCTTTGCATGGTCCAATGAGGACATGCCGGGTGTCCCGAGGGAGTTGGTTGAACACTCGTTACATGTGCGTCCTGACGCCAAGCCAGTTAAGCAGGCGATGCACCGCTTTGGTGATGAGAGAAGGAAGGCTATCGGTGATCAGATCACCAAGTTGCTGATAAGTGGATTCATCATGGAGGTACTGCATCCGGATTGGTTGGCCAATCCGGTCATGGTTGAGAATAAGAAGGAGGACCCCAAGGCCGTCGTGGCATGGCGCATGTGCGTCACTAGTAGAGAAATGCCATTCTATGGAACGCCATCTGTGGCGCATCTATTATGCGTGCGCCATAGAAAAGAAATTCTGTGGCGCATGCTCACAGGTGCGCCACAGAAATTTCCAATTCTGTGGCGCATCAACACAGCGTGCGCCACAGAAACAGAGTGGGCCCCACACCAATCAGTGGACTGTGTGTCAGAAGCCCCATTATTATGGCGCACTCCACCTGGTGCGCCACAGAAAATACCAATTCTGTGGCGCACGGTTCTGCTGCGCCACAGAAATACCATATTCTGTGACGCATTTTGACGTATGCGCCACAGAATATGGTATTTCTGTGGCGCAGCAGAACCGTGCGCCACAGAATTATGTGCTGGTGCGCCACAGAATTATGTGCACTGTGCACATAAAGATGGCAGCCCCCTCTCTCCCCCCACTCATTTCATTCCAAGTGTATGTTGCTCACTCGCCTCCCCCTTCTCTCCACTCCATTTTTACACATTTAATTCTCTTTTTTTTGGTAGGTGAACCTATTTATTCGATGTATAATTGTTGGTGAAGTTTCTTGTTGTTGGGGGGGGCCTAATTACTTCCATCTATACTCCGGTCCCTCCCTCTCCTTGCTCTTTTCGCGTCTCGGTATCGGAATCTACTAGAGGTGAGTATAGTTGGAGGTGCATGTCTCGTGTGCCATCGATCGATGTGTATGGTGTTTGTCATGCATGTGCAGGTGGACCGATCGATTGTCGCGCGCGTGTGGGCGGTCATGGTGTGCATGGATGTTTGCCGAAATGTTGATTCACTTCCATTTCGGCAAACTTTTGCACCCCATATGTCCTACTTATAAGAGAGGTCATGCCGAATTTTTCCGGCGACTATGCCTGTTGTGTTCTAATTTTCTGCTCTCTATGTGTCTGTGCAGGCAACCATGGTACTAGAAATGAGCTCTGCTCGAATCGCTAGATACAAGAAAGACGCGAAGGCGGACATGATTCGGTGCAACAGGCGGCAGATAAGATGTCCGTGTCGATCATGCAAACTCGTGCGCTGGATTGACCCTGATTCCGGACAATTGGAGGAGCACCTTCTCAGACGCGGGTTTCTTTGACGACCGCAACCACGTGGCACCGCCGGCAGCAAAAGTTGTGCACGAAGAAGAGGGCGAGTGAGGTGACGAAGGAAATGACGGCGAAGAAGATCATCATGAAGAAGGATATGTCGGCGGAGAAGATCGACATGACGATGAAGACGTGAACACGGAGACCCCGCTAATTTCTGCCTTGCGGGACTCTCATGTTCAGGATCTGCTGCTTAAGGAGACGAGCAACGACATAGCTGCAGCTAGGGAGAAAGCCAAGCTGGCGCAAATGGAGATAGACGGGGTGACTCCGTTGTTTCCTGGGTGCCGCCCCGAGGATACGAGGTTGCATGTAACGCTTGCTGCTCTGAAGATGAAGACGCAAAACAAATGGACCGACTCGAGCTTCAACAAGAACTTGAAATTCTGGCACGATCGCCTTCCCGAGGGGAACACATTGCCAAGCAGTATCAACGAGGCTAAGAAAGTCGTGTGCCCTCTTGACCTACCTCACTAAAAATTTCACGCCTCCATCAATGATTGTGTAATTTATCGGGGGGAGTACAAGGACACAACCACATGTCCGAAGTGCGGCCACGGACGATACAAGTGTGGAACCAACAACAAGAAAATTCCTCGAAAAGTGGTATGGTACTTTCCTATCACTCCCCGTCTTCAACGTACTCTACGTGGACCCTAAGGAAGCATAGCTCATGCAATGGCACGCGAAAAGGGAGAAGCCGGAAGAAGATCCGGAGAAGGGCTATATCATGACACATCCTGCAGACGCTGCCCAGTGGGAAGCATTGGACATAGCTTTCCCGAGTTTTGGGGGCGACGCGAGGAACGTCAGGCTGGGTATGAGCACCGATGGACTCAAATCCGTTCGGCAACCAGAGTAGCACACATAGCAGCTGGCCCGTGTTTGTATGGCCTTACAACCTACCCCCGTGGCTGTGCACCAAGCAAAAGTACATACACTTGAGTATTCTCATCCAGGGGCCAAAACAACCAGGTGTCGACATGCATTTGTATCTCGGGCTGCTGAAAGACGAGTTAGACACGTTGTGGAAGACGCCACCCCGTACGTGGGACGCGTACACTAGAGATTATTTCCATATGAGAGCCGCGTTGCTGACGACGGTCACAGACTATCCTGGTTACGCGTATGTATCTGCCCAGGTCGGCCACGGATTCTGCGGCTGCGTGAAGTGCATGGACGGGACCCCGCATCTCCAGCTACCAAGGGATCCTGGGTCTTCGAAAACCGTGTACCCAGGGGCTCGAAGGTGGCTTCGCCTGGATCACCCGTGGAGAAAACGCGGTGAGTTGTTCAATGGTAAAGACGAGCCCGATGGAGCCCCGCGCACTAGGAGCAGCGAAGAAATCGACGAGCTTCTGAAAAATTGGGACGAGTGCCCTTCGCCGGAAAGAAACGACCCAAGCCAGAGCCGCTGCTGGGTGTATGGAAAGCGAGGTCTGTTTTCCACGACTTGGAGTACTGGCCGGTCCTCCACGCGCCTCATAGCCTTGATGTGATGCACATTACGAAGAACGTTACGGAGAGTCTGCTTGGCACTATTTGCAATTCGGAGAAGTCCAAGGATGGGCCGAAAGCAAGATACGATCTAAAACATTTTGGCATTAGGAAAAATCTACAGGTCCCCGCCGATAGTGATGATGATGATGACGATGAGGATAAGACGGAAGGGACTCAACGTGCTCCCCGCAAAAAGGCTAAGAAGAACACCGTGGTGCTTCCCGCTGCCTGCTTCACATTGAGTCCGCCGGAGCTTGAGCAATTTTTAAGGTGCCTCGTAGAAGTCAAAGTTCCTCACGGATACTCAGGGAGTATAAGCAGATATCTCGACTTAGCGAAGAAGAGGTTCACCGGGATGAAGTCTCACGATTGTCATGTGCTCATGACGCAGATACTTCCTGTTGCGATCCGAGGGATAATGGACGAGCATGTCCGTGATACGTTGTTTGGCCTTTGCAACTTTTTTGACGTTATCACCCGGAAATCGATCGGCGTGAGGCAGCTCAAGATGCTACAGGATGAGATCGTGGTGATACTATGCGAGCTCGAGATTTACTTCCCGCCGGCATTCTGTGATATATGTGTACATCTCCTTCTCCATGTCGTTGATGACATCAGGCATCTCGGCCCGACGTTTCTGCACTACATGATGCCGATGGAAAGGCAGAATGGTGTCCTGGAAGGATACGTTCGCAATAGGGCCCGTCCAGACGCAAGCATGGCCAAAAAATTTCTAACCAACGAGTGCATCTCTTTCTGCGACAATTACCTAAGCACCAAAGACGATCAGGATGTCGGTTTGTCCACCAGGACGCACCTTGGCAGACTCAACGGAGTCGGTCACCGCGAGGGCTGCCGCGACGTCCATGTCGGCATTAAAAAACGACGCGACGACTTTGATAGGGCTCACCGGGTCGCGCTACAACACTTAAAGTTGATCGAGCCTTTCGTGGAAGAGCACAAAAGCTTAATCAATCAGAATTATATTGAAATGGGCGGGCCGAGGAAGATGGGAGACGTAACCAAAGGGCACAACTCCGGCTTCACGCGTTGGTTCAAGCAAAGTCAATTGATTGAAGCACGGAGAAAAATGCCTTCTACGGAAGATGAAAAACTCATATACATCTTATCACAGGGCCCCGGGCAGAACGTAAGGACCTATCAGGGGTACGACATCTCCGGTTACAGATTCTCCACCGAGGACAAGGACATGAGTAGCGAAAATCAAAACTCAGGAGTAACTATGCTATCATATGGCGACGCCGAGACTAATGTGGAAGAAAGATACTTCGGAAAGATCGAGGAGATATGGGAGCTCAACTACTGCGGAGAGACGGTGGTGCCAATGTTCCGTGTGAGATGGGCCAAGAATGTCAAGAAAGAAGGACGGTATTTCACCACAATGGTTATACCCAATGCCAAATCGAAGAATGCATCCGCGAAAAATGAGCCATGGGTACTCGCTAGCCAAGTTGACCAATGCTTCTTCATCACCGACCCGTCAAGGCCTAGCCGTGTTGTCGTGAGAAGGGGCAAGAGGAGCATCATCGGAATGGAAGGAGACGCCAACGAGGAAGACTTGGACAAGAACGGTGATCCGAAGATCGAGGAGGAGTTTGACAAGCACTTCGACATGCCTACTACTGGTAAAGTAAGAAGGAAGACATCCCTACCTATCCACGGTTGTCCGTTCACACGAAGAAATCTCAAGGTGGCCGACATAAAGTATTCAGTCGCCAACAAAAAGGGCAAGAGACGCTAATTAAGTTAGATCGGAACCGAGACGAAAAAGACTTTATTATGTATATATGTGCATGTGTATGTTAGACAACCATGTGTGTGTGTGAGACGTTATATAAAAATATATTCTAATATTAAATGTGTGTTTTATTTTTGTAATTGTAATTTCCTGTTTTCTTTCTTTCTTTAATTATAACTAATTAAATAAAATATTAAAAAAATGTGGGGCAACACTAGGATTCGAACCCATGAGTCCAGGGTTTTTTACCTCACAACCAAACCAATAGGCTATTAACACACATTTGTCAATATACAGAGTGTTTATGTTTTATTTTATTTTTACACACAATTCTATGGCGCACGGTCGTGCACGGTGCGCCATAGAATTCTCTAAATTCTGTGGCGCATCTCCACAGTGATGCGCCATAGAAATTCCTTCATGTCTATGACATGTGGCCCCGCAAATCTGCCCACACAACACAATTCTATGGCGCATCCCTCTGTCCGTGCGTGGAGAACACCGACCTGAACAAGGCCTGCCCCAAGGACCCGTTCCCGCTACCCCGCATAGATCAGGTGATCGATTCCACTGCCGGGTGCGAGCTTTTGTCTTTCATTGCTGCCTACTCTGGTTTTCACCAGATACCTCTTAATCCGGCTGGTCAAATAAAGACTGCTCTTATTACCCCATACGGGGCTTATTGCTATCGTGTTATGTGCTTTGGGTTGAGGAATGCTGGGGCTACTTATCAGAGGTGCATGCAGAAATGCTTGCATGACCAAATCGGCAAGAATGTGCAGGTGTACATAGAAGACATTGTCATCAAAACGAAAGAAACACATATTCTGCTTAATGATATTGAGGAAACATTCGCTAGCCTGCGCAAGTACATGATGAAATTGAATCCGACTAAGTGCACCTTTGGCGTCCCGGCTGGCAAGCTGCTCGGCTTCTTGGTATCCAGTCGGGGCATTGAGGCCAATCCTTCAAAGATAAAAGCTATAGATAGCATGTCTTTGCCGAGATCACTGAAGGATGTGCAGAAATTTACCGGATGCTTGGCTTCCCTTAGCCGCTTCCTGGGAAGAATGGGTGAGAAGGCCTTGCCTCTCTATCAGCTCATGAAGAAGAGTGACAAGTTCGTCTGGACGCCGCAAGGTGATGTGGCCTTCATAGAACTCAAGACCATGCTGGGTAGCGCTCCCATCCTGGCAAGCCCTCTTCCCAAGGAGCCAATGCTGCTGTACATTGCAGCTACCAACCGGGTAGTCAGCGTGGTGATAGTGGTGGAAAGAGAAGAGGAAGGCAAGACTGTGCAATGGCCAGTGTATTATCTCAGCGAGGTGCTATCCAGCTCCAAGCGAAACTACCCGCACTACCAGAAGATGACATATGGCGTGTACCTAGGTGCCAAGAAGCTCAAGAATTACTTCCAAGAGCACCCTATCACAGTGGTGAGCACTGCTCCCATCTCGGAGATCATGGGCAACAAGGATGCAAGCGGCCGGGTAGCCAAGTGGGCAATTGAGCTAGCCACATACACCCCTCTGTACGCGAGAAGAGAATCCATCAAGTCACAAACTCTGGCAGATTTCTTGGTGGATTAGCCTGAGATGCAGTACGATCCTCCCTTGCCGGAAACCAACTTCTAGAAGATGCAGTTTGATGGCTCCAAAGTGAAACAATGGCTCGGTGCTGGCGTGGTGCGCACGTCACCCAAGCAAGATCAACTCAAGTACGTGCTGCAGATCCATTTTAAGGCATCCAATAATGTGGCCGAGTATGAGGCACTGGTACATGGCTTGAGGGTATCCAAGAAGATCGGAGTTCAACGCATTGTCTGTTATGGCGACTCGGATTTGGTGGTTCAGCAAGTTTCCGGCAACTGGGATGCCTTGGATGCCAACATGGCGTCCTACCGGTTTCTAGTGCAAACTATGACTGGGTTCTTTGAGGGGTGTGAATTTTATCACATACACCGAGCTGGGAATGATGCAGCTGATGCACTGTCCAAGTTTGGGTCTTCTCGGCAGTTTATCCCGGCTGGGATTGCCTTGGAGCATTTGATAAAGCCATCCATCAAGCCATCCCCCAACTCGGAATCCATATTCATTCCATCTCTGCCAGGATCGGAAGCTGTTCCCATGGAAATTAATTGGGAAGCTGCAAAGGAGAACCCGGGGACTATCGTCTCCAACCCAGGGACTGGCACTTGCAACCCGGGGACTGCTTCACACAACTCGGGGACTGTTGCGTTCATCGAGGGGATAATTTCTCAGTACTCGGGGACTCATCTCCAACTCAGAAGAGGTCATGGTAGTTGATCCAATGGAAGTGGACGAACCAGTGTTTCCCATCCGGGAGACACCGAGTTGGGCTCTGCCCATATTATCCTTTCTAACGGATGGCTCATTGCTGAGTGATGAGGTCACGGCCAGGCAAATACAGAGAAGATCCAAGGGATACACCATCATCAACAAGGTGCTGCACAGAAGGAGTCCTACCGGCGTTCTGCAACGTTGCGTTGAGCCAGAGGAAGGAGAAGAAATTCTTAGAGAGATACACGAGGGAGAATGCGGGCATCACGCCTCTTCTCGGGCTCTGGTCAACAAGGCCTTTCGGCATGGATTCTTTTGGCTCACTGCATTATGAAAAGCTGAAGATATAGTGAGAAAGTGCAACGGATGCCATAGGTTTGCGAGTAAGATTCATATGCCAGCATCCTAGTTGAAGACCATTCCCATTACTTGGCCATTTGCTATCTGGTGTTTGGATATGTTAGGCCCTTTCAAGCCAGCTAGAGGCAACATGACTCACATCTTGGTCATGGTTGATAAATTCACCAAGTGGATTGAGGTCAAGCCTATTCGAAAGTGTGATGGAGTCACAACTGTGATTTTCCTGAACGATATCATTCTGAGATACGGCTACCCGCACAGCATCATCACTGATAATGTCACAAACTTTTCTAAGGGTGCATTCGCAAGATTCTGCAAGAAGAAGCGGATCCGGCTAGATGTTGCAGTAGTTGCGCATCCAGCCTCAAATGGGAAGGTTGAAAGAGCATATGGCATGGTCCTATCCGGGATAAAGCCAAGGCTGATTGAGCCATTACAGCTAACCCCTGGTTTTTGGCTGGACGAGTTGCCGGCGGTGTTGTGGAGTCTAAGGACTACCCCTAACCGATCAAATGGATACACACCATTTTTCCTGGTATATGGAGCTGAGGCCGTGTTGCCCACTGACCTAGAGCATGACTCGCCCAGAGTAACACTCTACACTGGAAAAGAGGCAAGAGAAGCTTGAGAAAATGACGTTGACCTGCTAGAAGAAGCAAGAGAGTTAACTCTGTCATGTTCCGCCATATATCAGCAAAGCCTGAGGCGTTACCATAGCCGGAAAGTAAACCCAAGGGTTTTCCGAGAAGGAGATATGGTCCTTAGGCTCGTGAAGTGCACGGCCGGGATGCACAAGCTATCCCCTCCGTGGGAAGGGCCTTTCATTGTGAGCAAGGCTCTCCACAATGATGCCTACTATCTAGTTGACGCACGGGCACCACAGAAGAACAGGCCGGATAGAGCCGGAGAGGAATCCAAACGTCCCTGGAATGTAGCTCTACTCCGTCGTTTCCATTCATGAGCAAAAGTTGTATGTATCCCTTTAACCGAGTTAAAATTCAAGTTGGCACTCCGAATTCAAACTCGGGGACTGCCTGTGCAAAAACCTTGCCTTGTGTTGTTTATTTTATTTCCTTTGTCTACTCGGTTGGTCTACTTAGAATTTCATGTGCATATCTAGTAGTGTGTTTAAACCCAAGGGCCAACTCTTCGACTATGCTGATGCCCGCAACCCGGCTTCATGGCAAGCAAGAGAACAAGCCAAAGGTCAATGAACACATGAAAAATTGCTAAGGAAGAGAGAAGTGTAGCAACCGAGTAGGGTGTTTTTTCCTTCTCTGTTTTAATTTTCGGCTAAGTGGTGGGCATCGTTAAAATTCAAATCTCAAGGTGGTTGAGTATCTGAAACTTGGTACTTGAAATCTTGTGACTCCACCAGCAAAAAGCCACAAGTGGCAGGTAAGAGCAAAGACAAAAAGACAAGTGGATGAGAAATGCAACTCGGGGACTTGCATTAAAACACAATCCGGCATCAAGCCAGTCTTGCTAAAAGTGAAACAAATAAAACTGAGTATCAAGATAAAACATAAGTGTAGTGATTACATCTGCACCCTGCATCCCGGGGATCTGATAAGTGTTTTAGATAAGAAACTTTAGAAATTTAGACGACGGTGGAGGTAGTGGTATCCGAGTTGGTGTTGGTAGGCGCCACTGGCTCGGAGGCAGCTGTTGTCGATGTAGGCTCGGCCGCTGAAGATGTTGGAGTATTGGAGATTGGCTCCGATGCAGAGTTGTTGGAGGCCTGAGTGACGGAGGCGCTGGGAAGACGGTAGAGCACGGAGGTCGCAGCCCCAGTCACGCCCAACTCGGGAGCGGGGTCGTCAATCACCATCTCGGTGGTGACAGCCGCCTCCTGCGTAGCGGGTTGCGGCTGCTCGGTCTCCGGATTAGCTTCCATCCCGGAGTCCTCCGCGCCGCCACGCTGCTCGGTTTCCTCTTTCTCGGCCTCTTCGTGCTCGGACTCCTCATGCTCAGTTTCCTCGTCATCTCGGCCGTGGTCTTCGCCGGCATCTTCCTCGAACTCGGCCTCCTCCTCTTCCTCCTCCTCTTCTTCATCAACATCTGTATCCGGCTCGGTGGAGCCGTCGATGTATTGGCTGGTCTCAGCGTAGGAGGCAATCTCGTATGCCACTTCTTTTCAGCGTGAGATACACTCGGGACACCCAGTCCACTTTGAGCCATTTCTGCGAGTTCCAATCCTGTCAAGATCCAAGTTTTCATACCAGGACAGGATGAAGGGGAGGATCTCGTCAGTTCCTGCCCGAGCCGCGGAAGCACGCCATTTCTACAATTCTTCTTTGACATGGTCCAAGTTGGCTGCCATGCCGCGAAAGGTTTTCGGAACATCTCAGTCGGGCCAGAACAGTTTGTGCAGCTTAATTGCAGTGGATACCATGTAGGTACCCAAGCCTTTGAGGGGGCGTACTTGGGTCTTGAGGTTGACGAGATGATCATCGTTGCTGGAGGTATCATCAACACTCAGACCAGCTGCTGCCCTGGCCTTTCTCGGTTTGTCCACAGCTGTTTCACCAGTGACACGGAGTTCCGGGAAGATGTCTGGATCTGGAAATGCCAGTTCTGGTTAGAAAGAGTAACCGAGAAGAAGAGGGGATGAGTAGAAGAAGACAGAAAAGTAAAAAAAGCAAACAAGGTGAAGGGTAGCGGCAACTCACATTCCATTTCCAGCACAAGGGCTCCCAACTTAGTCCTCCAGTCGTCTGTTTCTCGGATCTGCTTGTCCTGGATGCGGCGCGAGTCGCTGATTCTGGCCTCGAGAGCTTGATTCCTTTCTTTCAGAGTTCTGATCTCTCTCTCTCGAGTTCCCCCTTCTCGGCAGCAGCTGTTTTCTCAAAGTCTTGCTTTTCGCGGACAACGTTGATTGCAGTTTGGAGCGCGTCGGAAAG
The DNA here is from genome assembly GCA_028641055.1 of Alopecurus myosuroides. Classification (NCBI taxonomy): domain Eukaryota; kingdom Viridiplantae; phylum Streptophyta; class Magnoliopsida; order Poales; family Poaceae; genus Alopecurus; species Alopecurus myosuroides. The sequence goes on from CM054058.1 coordinate 232,667,708, forward strand.
ATCGACATGGAGTTTCTCGAACTCCGTCTTCTCGGTCTCCCGCTCTTTTAGCAACTCGGCCTCAAGGACCTGCACTTGGTGGTGCGCTTTAGCTGGAGTAAGGCATTGCTGATGTTCCTCTCGGAATTGCTTGTATTCTTCTGTGGGTAGAGCAGCAAGTTAGACAACTGAGCAAGCAATAGAAAGCTAAGTACGGGAAACAGAGAAGGAGTAGCTCACCTTCCAGTCTGGAGATTGTACTCTGCGCGGAGGCAGCCATGACCTCACAGTCCTGGTGCCCATCAACAAGCGCCTTGAGCTCACCTAGAGAGATGACAGTGACTGAGCAAAAAAGCAAAAAACGGGCGTAAGCAAAAAACGCACAAACCGAGATGCTAAAAGCTTACTTTCCATAGCGGACAGTTTGATAGCGCTTTCCATGGAATTCTTCTCCATAGCGTCCATCTCACTTTTCTTGAACTCCAGCTCCCGGCTCCTATCTCGCACTTGGCGATGAGACCACAGGAGCTGGCAGAAGACCTTGGTCCTCTCCTGGAGGCTATCCTGCAGAGAGAAAAGAAATTTGATGAGTTTGGAAGATTTGGCCCGAGTAGATGGCAACTCGGTGTAGTTTTACCTACCCGGCCCAAATCTTGAGGACTGAGTAGTGGATAAGAGAAGAGAGGTGAAGAAGAAATCTGGCAACTCGAAAAGATCAAAGGAAAAAAGGTACTTACCACATAGCTCTGCTCGATATCTTCAATGTTCTTGCGAAGAACAAACAGCTTGCTGGCCAGAGTACTGCAAGGTCCAGCTACAGCCATGCGAACAGGGCCGATGTCGGCCTTATTCCATTCGGTCCGGTAGTTGTCGAGGTTCCGCAGCTCGGTACCGTCCCAGGCGGCGTGGCCAAGTCTCTTGCTGTCCCAGAACTTCTCGATGAAGCCTACTCGGTTAAGGATAGAGGCTACGCCTTCCTCCGGGAGATCCTCTTCATCCTCGTCGTGGGAAGTAATTTCCTTGATGACCAGGGAGTCTTTCTTCCGCTTGGACTTGGAGCGGGATATAGCTCTTCGCTCTTTCAGAGCGGCTAGTCGATCAGCTTCCTGGGACATCTTGATCTTATGGCGCTCCTGCAGCTGAACCCAGTACTCGGGCAGAGTAGGAGCCTTCTCCGTTTCGCTGGCGCCTACGTCGGGAGCTTGATCCTCTTCAGGGCCAAACTGGACGTCGGCATGCACCAACCTGGTGTTCGGGTTGACTTTCCTAGCCTTGTTAAGCGGCCATTTGTTCTCAGGTGGAGGCTGCTGTTGTGCGGGCTGCCCGCCTGCCTGGCCGTCTGGCTTCTGTCCGGTTGGTTGAAAGGACAGCTGTTATTGCACAGCTTGCCGCTATCCGGTTGGCTGCGCGCCAGCCTGCGAGGCAGCGCGTGGAGGTTGCTTCCTAGTCGCCTGCGGGATCACCTTGGCGGTAGAGGGAGCTGTTTGCTTCTTAGAAGTTGGCGGAGGCACTTGGCGAGTTGGCGGCGCCGTCGGCTGGTTGGCTGGCGCAGCATCCGGCTGCACTACGTATTCACGTGATGGCTCCTCCACGGGGTCTTGTACCCGCTGCGCGGCAGCAGGATCTTCTACTCGCTGCTCGGCAGCAGGGTCTGACTGCTCGGCAGCTTTGTCTTTAGGCTGCTGCTCGGCAGTAGGATTCGGATGCTCCGCTGCGTTGTCTTCTTGACGCTGCCCGACAGCATGATCAGTGGCCTTACCAGCTGATGCAGCGGGAGGAGTTAGTGGCTTCTCGGCATTGGTGGTGTTCGGAGTAGCTGGCTGCGCGGTGGGCTGCGACTGTTCAAGGGTGCGCTCTGTATTCACCTCGGCGCATGTATCCTGGGCGCCAGTATCCATCTCGGCGCCTGTATTCTGGGCGCCAAGGTCTTTCTCTTCTCGGAGAGGAGAGGACGCTGGTGTCCGGTCCTCTGGATAGCGATCCACTTCATCGTCGGAGAGTTCCACGAGTTCTCGTGGTGGATCTTTCTTCCTCCGGGGAGCTGGTGCGGCAGTGGCATCGGCATCAAGGGCATCACTGATAGGAAATGAGTAAAAGAGGAAGGAAATCAGAAAATGTGCAAGGAAGAGAGCCAGGGAGAAAGCAGAGTAGATAGCAACGAACTAGGGGCAACCCGGAAAGACTTACCCGTCAATGGTGGGGCGCTTTCTGCGCAAGTTGGGCTTGTTTCCGTTTTTGATTCCTCGTTTCTTCTTGAGTTTCTTGGCAGGAGGATCCAGTGCCCCGCTACCCATCCTCTTCCTGGTGGTGGGGGCAGCCACGGACACTGGACTGGCATCCACGGGCTCCTCTAGCTCGTCCAGCTCAGGTTCCTCTGCAATGGGAAGAAGGAGGAATTCAGAATAATAAAAGAGACAGATTCAGGTGCACTACTGGCAAGCAAAGAGGTGAACCCGGTCACCTTCTTCATCCTCTGACCAGTCCCGGATAGAACCCGCGACTCGGGACTTACCGTCCTGAACAGCGTGAGGGATGCACAAGGTGTCCTGGATGTCATACGCCGTGGCGTCATCCTCTGTTCTATCTGCTTCCCAGTTGGCCTCGAAGACGAGCTGGTCCTCGGCCTTCTGACGATGGATGTGTTGTTGATACAAACATAGAGCACAGTGAGTGGAATTTCAGCAGAGTAGGTCTACTACTTGATCTAGCATGCAAACAGAAAGCACTAAATGCTAAGAAACAGAAGAGGTAAACGAATAGGAGTTTTACTCGGGACAACATGCAAACATAAAGCATATCAAGCTAAGTGATTCTACTCGGAGCAGCATGCAAACATAAAGCATATCAAGCTAAGTGATTCTACTCGGAACAACATGCAAACATAAAGCATATCAAGTTAAGTGATTCTACTCGGAACAACATGCAAACATAAAGCATATCAAGCTAAGTGGTTCTACTCGGAACAACATGCAAACATAAAGCATATCAAGCTAAGTGTTAAGAGAAGAGTTCTACTCGGAACAACATGCAAACATAAAGTATATGAAGCTAAGAGATCTATTCAGCATCAACCACAAGTACTGAGCATACAGAGAAGAAAACTAACCTTGGGGATGGGCTTGGTGCGGCTATACGGCACGAAGCCATAAGCCCAGTTCTCGGTGAGGGTGGTCCGCATGATGGACTTGGCCCAAATGGGCACCTCTGCCTCGCTGAGCTCAAAAGTGGTAGTCCGAGTGCAATCCCGAGGTCCTCCCATGTAGCACATTTTGTGTGCCCGATCCTGAAGCGAGAGCACTCGGCACGAGATCGAGCAGGCAATCGGGTCATCCTGCAGAAGCCCTTGGTCAACCAGTTGCGCCAGGCGCTCCTCTACCTGGACGACGTGAGGCACCATATTCTTGGGATGATACCCCCAGTTCTGTCCGGTGGGCAGCGTGTTCTCGAACTTGGGGAGCCCAATTTGGTCCTCAGCAACTTGTCCTTCTGCGGGAGGGACATTCTTCATATACAGAAAGCCCCGCTGCCACTTGCGCACAGTCTCCAACCCGAGTACCCGCGGGTGGTGCCCGGTGCTACGCTGCAGCATCATTGAGCTACCCGTCTGGGTCATCGCGCGTGGAACTAATGGGTTGCTTGGATTGGGAACGCTCTGCTGGCGGAGAAAGAAGTAGCGAGCCTAAGTCTGGACTGTGGGGTACACGCCTAGAAAGGCTTCACAGACAGTGGCGTGGGTGGATAGCATGACAATGGCGTTTGGAGGAAGATGATGCGCCTGGAGGCCAAAGTGGCGGAGGAAGTCGGAGAAAAACTTGGAAATGGGCAGGCCTAGGCCGCGCTTGAATTGAGAGAGAAAAACGACATACTCATCGGCTTCCGGAGTCGGGACGAGCTCCGTGCCGGGAGGACGGCAGATCACACCGGGAGGGGCGCGGCGAGTGTTCACCAGCCACTGGCAATCAGCGGCGATGACGTCTGAGCCCTCCCAGCCGGCGCGGGCCGGTGCCATCTCCTCCTCATGCTGGTCCGCGGCGGCGCCCGCAAGATCCATGGCGGCGCGGTTGCTGGTGGAGACGCGGGAGCTCGTCGAGGTTGAGGACGACGATGGAGGCGCGCCGGAATCTTTGCTCTCTGCTCTCAGTGCGGCGGCGCGTGGCAAGTTTGCGGTGGCGCGTGGCAAGTTTGCGGCGGCGCTGTGCTCTACGGCGAGGGCGAAGGCGAGAAGAAGCGATGCGAGATGGGGAAAGTGCGAAGGGAAGAAGTGATTTGGGCGTGGAGGTATTTATTCCGTCTGTGAATTGCAGTTACTAGTGGATTGATCGTGGCTGAGATCGTGCGGCGTGGCTTAACTGCCCGTTAGAAACGCATATAGCGCAAAATGCGCGCGTAACGGGCGCAGTTGATCCCACGACGTGGGTCGTGGGCTCTCGAGTACACAATCGAGGTGACCTAACGGGCCGTGGGCCCCAGGTGCAGTAGCTGACGCGTGACATGTTGAAACGCCAGAACCGAGGCGTCGGGGGCGTGGGCGTGTGACACGTGCCCTCACTGGACACGAGAAGATGGATTTGATCTGGATTGAGCGGGAGCGAGTGGAAAATTTCGCTAAGTGTTGGGTTCTCGACAGAGCTCTGCGTTGCGTGTTCTACTCGGCACTTAGCGGATTTCTCTCAAGACATTATTCAGAGAAATTCGAGCAAGGACTTTGAGTGTCCAAGTTGAGGAGCAACTCGGCCAGACTGCTTCACGGAGGCAATTTGGTTTAAGCTGGCAGGGCCCAACGAACAAGTTCGCTGGACTCTACCAGCTTCGGGCACTAATGTCGGGGGGCTACCCCCGAGTAGGGGTAAGACAGGTGATAAAACAGAGATCAGAGTACTGTTTACCGGGTAGGCGGCTACCCGGGTACCTGCTATCCGGTAGATGCTACTCGGTAATAAGTATTGAAGGCCAAGAGAAGATAAGGAGGAAGTTTGGAATCATCTGAGTAGATATCAGGTGGTCCGAGTAGATGGGCATCAACCCTACTCGGGCACGAAGTCAATGGAGCCGTTCTGACGAAATCCCGCGTATCTCGCAGCCGTACAGGCATGCGGTTCAACTTACAAGACGCATGATTATCCACTCTACGGCGTGGGCACAATGAGGGTGGGCGCATGTCATGTCTTGTCACTCACAGAGGGGACAAGACATGTCAGGAGCCTACTCTGTGAGGCTGACAGGTGGACAGGTCCTGTCAGCCGGATAGCGCGGCGACTTCTCGCAACGGCGTCAGCGGGAACACGGAAGCGTGCTGCTGCTGTCACAGTGGCGTTGTCTAATCGTGTACTTTTAATCATTGTTTACTCGCTGGGCACCAGTATATAAGGTGCCCAGCCCCCTCCTGCGCGAGGGACGTTTCCCTGAGAGCATTTATTGCGCTCCTTAGTGCTACACAGAGAGAGAGAACGAGAGAGTGGCTACTCGGCTGAGAGCCTGACTGTACTGTGGCTACTCGGTAACATCATATACAGAGAGATAGGCAAGAGTAGGGGTGTTACCTCCACACGAGGGCCCTGAACCTGGGTAGATCGAGGTGTTTGTCGTGTTTCTGAGCGCGTCTACTCGACGTGCGATCCCTCCCCGAATACCTACAACGTCCATCGGCCCCAACTATTAGCCATCCCATGGCATCTGTCTTCTCCACTCCACGACACTCGCCTCTTGCCTTGATGAAGTAGTGGTATCATAGTGTCCATGGCGAGGCTGTTCTTGATCCTTGTCGATGAGGGGGTGCGAGGAGAAGGCACAATCTTGGTGATGATGAGGTGGAGGCTCCCATTCCTCATGTTGGTGATGACGCTCATGGTCCTTGATCCTTGTAACATTGAGGCAATGGGCGCTCAAGTTGTTGTCTTCATGGTGTCGATGATGTGGTGGAATTTCTTGGTCTAGAAGGTGCGGTGCTTCATCCAATATGGGAGGAGAAGAATCATGGATAGCATCTCCATTTGCTTGTAGTTGGCGAGGTCGCTCATGTGTGTCCTCATCAAAAATAGGAAGTGAGAGGTCACTTGGAGCATCTTCACTTGCTTGTTGTTGACGTGGTCGCTCATGTGGTTCCTCATCAAACATGGGAAAAGAGAGATCATGAGTAGCATCCGCGCTTAGTTGTGGTCGGTGTGGGCGCTCATTGGGGTCTTCATCAAAGAGAGGAAGTGAGATATCATTTGTAGCATGCCCACTTGGTTATTGTTGATGGTGGTGCTCATAGGGGTCCTCAGCAAAGATGGGAAGTGAAGTAGCAAGTTGAGCAATCCCACTTAGTTGATGTCGAAGTGGACGCTCATTGGGGTCTTCCTCAAAGATGGGGAAATACAAGCCATATGGAGCATTCTCACTTGCTTGGCGTTGAGGAGTTCTCTCATTTGGGTATTCATCATAGATGGGTAGCGGAAGCTCATGTGGGCCATCCTCATTGGTTTGGCGATGGCGGTCATGATGGAGAGGATGGCGCCGGTGGTCATTGTGGTGGATTTGTGGGAGGCATTCACTAGAATCCATGTCATGGTCACCTCTTGATAATGGCCTTGGTCTTGGTGGTCATTGTGGTGCTGACACACATTTTGCCTTAGAAGCCTTGAATGTGGGCAAGCACCATCCACGAAGCCATTTAGACCAATGTCATGAGTCGAGCTTGGAGAAGGTGGGTGATGAAGAATATCCGGTCGTAGAGGGTGATCTTGAAGAGGGTCACCACGGCCTTGTCGGTGTCAAGGTCGAGGTAGTGGTGATGGCGAGAAATGCTCTAACCAATGTCGTCGCGGAACTTGTGGTAGAGGATGCGGTGAGGTGGTGTTAGCACTCTCTCCCATATGGCGGTGATGATCATGGCGACGGTCTTTGTGATGAGCTTGGTGATGATCATGTGGAGACTTGCCATTTCGTCGTGACTTGGAGGTCGATGATGATCCATGGCGGTTGGCGAGGATGGTAACTTTGCCTCCAATACTCGACATGTGATCATTGAATCGAGAATGATGAGCTTGAAGTTGATGGTCCAAATGCTCCAATCCATCACGAGCAAGTTGGCAAAGCCGAAAGTGTTCATGGCGGTTGACGAAGTTGTGGTAGCCAATGTTGTTGGAGAAAGAGGTTCCTTGATCTTCCGAGCTTGGTCTTGTGAATACTCCTTCCCTATCCATCTCAACAAGAACACAAGGGTGATATGATGAAATGGATGTCACACTTACCCAACGTTACCTTTTTGGTCGTATTGAGGCTAGTGGACGAGCCTAGGTGTAGGGCGGTAAGTCAAAATTGAGTCCAAAAAGATATAAAGAAAACCGCAAACGACAACACACACGCTATATGTGGAAGGCAAATGGGTTAGAAATGTGGCGAGGAAAACGACAAATCCAAAGAAAAGTGTGTTGTAAAACATGGAGAAGAACCAAAGAAAAGTTAGCACGAAAACCAATCCTAGTGGAGGAAAATGATATGGTGGAAACTAAAAACACACACACACAAGGGATAAATGGGGTTAGTGCGGCCAATGGACGAGCGGAGACGAAATGTACCTATCGAATACTAAGCTCAATGCCACACCAACACAAGGAGGACGCTAGCTCAAACCGCAAACTTGAAAAGGCAACAAGATTCACAATGTGGCAACCTGTCACTCTCTTCTCTCTTGTAACTCGAAGCTAAACGTTCCTACAATTGAAAGCAATTGGCATCGATCTTTTGCCTCTTTTGGCTCTTTTTTCTTCTTGCTCTTTCTCCTTTTTTTTGATTTTTCGCTTTTTGATGATGATGATGCGGAGATGATTCCCAAATGCCAATGCCTACTCGAAGCTATTCTCTCACAAGCGCAAAAACTCGCACTCTCGGTGCCACTATTGCGATGCCAAGCGATGTAAAAGAGCTAGTCCGAATGAGCAAGGTACACAAAGGATGGTGTTAGTTCAAGTGGAAACAAGTTATACCTATGTGGTGGATGATCTCGGACTTGCGGCCGGTGGATGTCGATGTCATGTGGATCCATTGATGTAGTTGCGTAGGTGATGTCGATGGCTACGCGTATGAACTTGCCTCACTCAAATCGGAGCAACGACGACAAAGAAAAACAAGATACAAAATCTGTCCAAGAATCGAAGAGCAGGATTTTTCCTGAAAATTTGGCTCAATTTCGAAATTCCTCTCAAATCAAGAAATTTTTTGGACAAATTCGAGAAAAGTGGCTGAATAGAAAGGTGGGGAGTGGTCTTTGGCAACAAATCTATGGATCAAAACCACGAAAAACTCAACAAATCGATAGATCGGTCGAAATCCCTTTTGGCTATTTTTGGTAAAATTTTCGAATTTGTGGTGGATAGAAGAAAAATTGGTGGAAGGGAAGGGGATGGGGTGTCGGGTTCGTGTCAATCTAGCTCTGGATACCAGATGATGAGGTGTTGACCTCTTAGTTTGGCCCGATCTTCACGAATCGACGAAGAATGACAAGAACGCACGAAGAACACGAGAGGGGGAATCGTGGGCAAACGCGGGGAAACACAAAGGGGGGTAAATAGCGAGAATCGGAAGATCCCAAACCTCCCATCAACTAAGCCCCGAGGTCCGCCTACGGAACGATCGATCCAACTGAACTCACCTTGATTGAAACCGATTTACACCCGTGGCCGGTCCACCACGCCAATAGAACCTCAAGGATTTACGAGAGGGAGATTGGCAACTCCTAACAGAATCCACGATGGGAAAGGATAGGTAGCTGTGGTGAATCTTGATACGGTCCTAGATTAACATCATAGGAGTAGCCTCGTAAGAGGTGTCACCTCACAATAGGGATACAAGGGCAAAGCCCGAAGTTCTCAAATCATCCCTAAACCCTAGATCTAGCCACTGGGGTCCCTTATATAACCTAGGGGGTAGGTGGGGGAAAATGGGCAAAAAGCACTTGTTTTTGGGCAACCACAGGGAGGCCAGCCTGGCCAGCCTGTGAGGCCGGGGTGGGGCTGGGCGCCCTGCTTGTGGGCCAGCCGGCCTGGGAGGCCGGCCTGGGGCCGAGGTGGGGGCCGGCGCCTCCGGGCTGGTGGCCTGCCTGAGGGAGAGCGGGGCCGGTCTGAGGCCGGGGTGGGGGTGAGGGAGGCCGGCCTGTTCGGCCAGGTGGCCGCTCTGAGGTTGGGGGAGGCCGGCCTGGCCGGGGGAGGGGGGGAGGCCGGGAGCCCCCATTTCCCTCCGTTCTTCTTCCTCGGAGCTCCGATCTCGATGCCGTCTTCACCCACTTCCTTCCTAGCTTCTTGGGCACCGTCTTGGATATGTTCTTGAGCATCTTGGGCACCGTCTTCGGTTCCATGGTGTGATCCCACCTATGCATGTAGAGGGGTATTTCATGAGGTAGCGCACTGTTCACCAAGTCACCGGAAACATACGGAGATAGGAGTGGGTTCACCTTGTTGTGTATCGATGTTGCGCTTGGTTGAATACGGTGGGCTGCATCAAAAGGAGTTCACGTCTCTTAAATAAATCCATGAAAAACTCACCATGTCTCGTAATAAGCTCCTAGCTCAACAATTTAATAAGCAAGTGATACCTTCCTCTACTAGCATTGTTATCACGCCTACCTCTTGTGCTACTCCTAACATTTTAGGAAGGGAGAAAATTATCAATGATGCCATAAGCTCTCAAGGAGCTAAGAATGGGAATTAAGGTATTGGCTTTGTTGCCAAGTCAAAGAAGACGAACAAGAAGAAGACCAAGAGTGTCACCTCTCCTTCTAAAAATATTGTCTTTGTGAAGGAGAGAGAGGTGACCAAGGAGAAGGAGACCAACACCATTGTGGGTGGTGATACCTCTTGGGGGAGCATCACTCACAATGACTTTGCCGGAAAATATAATCCCTCTTATGTTCTTATGAAATCTAGAGATGGTCATGTTTATGCTAAATACGTTGGTACTTGTTATGGTGATGATTATCATTGGACTATTTGGGTTCCTAAGACCCTTGTTACTAACAAAATAGGACCCATTGAAGGATGGGTACCTAAATCAAGAAATTGATCTCTTGTAGGGAAGTGCTTCTGGGTCGGGTAGATGGACGGTGGATAATGGTGCATCCCAACATATGACCGGAAGCAATGAAACAATGAGTAATCTTGAACCTCCATCACCATATCTTAATTGCGTCACTATTGGTGACAATTCCGAGTTTAAGGTATTGGGATGAGGCAAAGTGGCTATCTCAAATGATTTATCAATTAAGAATGTCCTTCTTGTTCAGTCCCTTGGTTACAACTTGATGTCCATTCTTCAACTTGAAAATTGTGGTTTTACCTCGTTCTTTAATAAAGAAAATGTCATTATCACTTGGAAAATAACTATTATAGTAGACTTTGTTGGGTTTGTAGAGAACGACATGTATGTAGTGGACTTCTCTAAAGGAGACACGTGTGTCGCGACATGCCTAATGGCTAAAGTTGATGTGGGATGGCTTTAGCACCGCCGGTTAGCCCACACCAATATGAGGATGTTGCATGACCTTCAAAGTGGCAATCATGTTCTCGGACTAACCAAGTCTAAGTTTGCTAAAGATTGTGTGTGTAGATCTTGCACCTTTGGGAAGCAACATGGAGAACTCCACCCAACCAAGACCACCATCTCCACCACAAGAATTCTAGATCTTATTCATTTGGACCTATTTGGTCCACTATCCTATGATAGTCTCGGAGGAAAGAAGTATTGTTTGGTGATCGTGGATGACTAATCAAGATATTGTTGGGTGTTTTTCTTCAAGAGAAACAGTGAGACTCAAAAGAGAGTCATCGAGTTCATCACTTTGGTTGAGCGCCAACACAATGCTAGCATCATGGCCATCCGGAGTGATAATGGCTCGGAGTTCAAGAACTATACCGTTGAGGGGTTTCTTAGTGAAGAGGGCATTGCTCATCAATATTATACTCCCTATACCCCTCAACAAAATGGTGTAGAGGAAAGAAATAAATGGACCTTGATGGATGCGGCTAGGACAATGATTGTGGAGTTCTCTTCTCCTTATAACTTTTGGGCCGAAGCCGTCTCCACTACATGTCATGCCACCAAACGGTTATATCTTCGCAACATCTTGAACAAAACTCCCTATGAGATTCTCACGGGCAAGAAGCCGGACGTATCTTACTTCGAAAGTCTTCGGTTGCAAGTGCTTCATTCGCAACAGAGGTAAACATTTGTCAAAGTTTGGGACCAAATCTTATGAGGGTATCTTTGTTGGTTATGCCACAAATTCTCACGCCTATAGAGTCTACAACAAGTCCACCGGACAAATTGAAGAAGCTATAGATGTGGTGTTTGATGAGGATAATGGCTCCCAAGGGGGGCATATAGTAGGAGATGCAATTCCTCCAATCGTCATAAGAAGAATGGGGATTGGTGAAACAATCCCCATTGAGGGTTACCGGATGACGGAGGGAAGGAATATGCTCCACTTAAGTGGAGCCATTGACTACACCCATTGAGACACAATCTACCCAAGAAGATGCACCAAGCCCTCAAGCTAATGATCAAGGCCAAGCAAGTGATCAAGGCAAAGCTACCAATCAAGGCCAAGATCAAGATCCCCTCATCGTTGAGAGAGCTCAACCTAGTGGTGACCCTTCACCCATTGATGATCAAGGCCAAGATGAAGATGTACATGACTCCGATGAAGAAGGTGATTCTTAAGACATATCCAAGGAATCTTTTGCCTCTTTAATTGAGCCCAAGAAAGTTTGTGAAGCTCTTGAAGATCAAGATTGGCTTGAAGCCATGCATGATGAACTCAACAACTTCGATCGCAATAAGGTTTGGAAGTTAGTGCCAAGACCCAAAGATTGCAAGAATGTTATTGGCACCAAATGTGTGTACAAGAACAAGCAAGAAAAAGATGGTATCGTCATTCACAACAAGGCGAGATTGGTGGCTCAAGGGTTTTCTCAAGTCGAAGGTGTTGGATTTCGGTGAAAAACCTTTGCTCATGTAGCTCGTCTTGAATCTATTCGCATCTTACTTGCTTATGCATCTCATCATAACTTCAAGTTACAACAAATGGATGTTAAGAGTGCTTTCCTAAATGGTCCCATTAATGAGTTAGTATATGTCAAGCAACCTTCGGGTTTCAAGGATCCCAACCACCCCGATTATGTCTATAAACTCGATTATGCACTCTATGGACTTAAACAAGCTCCACGTGCGTGGTACGAGCACCTTAAAGAGTTTTTAGTGGGTCGTGGGTTTAATGTTGGTTTAATCGATCCCACCCTCTTTACCAAGACGGTTGTATGTGACTTGTTCATATGCCAACTCTATGCGGATGACATCATTTTTGGATCTACTAATACTTTGTTCAATGAAGAGTTTTGCAAGCTAATGACCGATAGGCTTGAGATGTCCATGATGGGGGAATTCGAGTATTTTATTGGCTTTGAAGTGAATCAATATCATGAAGTAACCTTCATCAAACAAGAAAAGTACACCCAAGACATGCTCATGAGGTTCAATATGCATGATGTCAAGCCTATGAAAACTCCCATGTCCACAACCCTTGACTTGAAACCCAATCCGAATGGTAAAGAGGTAGATCAAAAGGTATACCGCTCCATGATTGGATATTTGCTTTAACTTTGTGCATCTAGACCGGATATCATGTATAGTGCAGGTAAATGTGAAAGGTTTCAAGCCTCTCCGAGGCAAAGTCATTTGGAAGCGGTTAAACAAATCTTTCAATATTTAGTTCATACCCCAAGCTTTGGTCTTTGGTATCCCAAGGGTTCAAGTTTTTAGATCATTGGGTACTCAGATGCGGATTATGCGGGAGAGAAGACGGATAGGAAGTCCACATCCGGGGTTGCCGATTCCTTGGTCGCTCTTTGGTGTGTTGGTCTTCCAAGAAGCAAAATTGCATTGCTCTCTCCACCACCGAGGCCGAGTACATCTCCGCGGCAAGTTATTGTGCTCAATCGCTTTGGATGAGGCAAACCTTGAAGGATTATGGTGTCATGTTTGACAAAGTGCCTCTTCTTTGTGACAATGAGAGTGCAATCAATATCGCCTACAGCGCCGTTCTTCACTCCAAGACGAAGCACATTGAGATTTGTCATCACTTTACTCGGGATCATGTTGAGAAGGGTGATATTGATCTCTCATATGTATCAACCAAGGATCAACTTGCGGATATCTTCACGAAGGCCCTTGATGAACCAAGATTTTGAGCTTTGAGGAATGAACTACATGTCATAGATTCGTCTAACTTCACTTGATACCTTGCATAGATACCTCTATTACACGTGTTATGTGGTTTGTATGTAGGCATGGACATAGGGGGTGCGTAACTCAATTCATGAGTCAACACTCCTATTATTATGCGTAGATTAAATTTTTCTTGCATATCTAGTCATTTTGTGACTTGTTGTGCTTCAATGTTGAGTAGTGCTTTTGGGCCCAAGATATATCTTCACGACGCCAAGGAACACAATCAAACATGGTGGCTACGGCCACCAATCTCCTCATATGAGGAGTTGGTTCTTTTTCGGATATTAATTCACATATCTAGACCTTTTGTGGTCTTGCATTTGTTCTTTCTTGGGAAACCACCCACTTTTGGCCTCTCTCTTTCGATCTTGCAAACTTGGGTGTTTGTTCCCTCTCCTCACCATCGGGTCTCTATCTAACCTAAGCCTTCCTCTCCATACCCTCAAACCCCGTCCTAAAAATCTTGCACAAGTTCATCTATCTCCTCCACTAGTTTTTGGCAAATTTTGCCTTGACACCCGGTAGTACCAGCAGAAAGGGCGGTAGTACCGGCCATGCGGGATTTTTTAGATTTTTACGCAGGCCCGGTAGTACCGGCCCTCCCACCATGGTACTACCGGGAGTGCGGCAGTTTCGTATCCACCTATAAGCAGGGCGCGGGTGAAGGGGATCCTTTTCCCATTCTTATTCCCCGCCCCCTACTCCTTCTCCACTGCCACCACACGTCGGGCCATCCGGTTGCGCCGCCCCTCCTCCATTGGTATCCGGCATCGCCTCCTTGCCCCATCTGCTCCCTGCTCCGGCTAGGGGCTTCCCCTCCATGGCATCCGGTATCTCCCTCCCCTCTCTCCCTTATCTTCATGTCCGTGAACGGTTGGAGAATCTTGGGTTGTGCCGATCTACTTTTCTAGCAATGCCATGTGGTTCATTGTAAACACTAACAAACGGGTTTTTGGAGGTTTTTTGATATAGCAGATAAATAAAATGCGATTAAATAAAGGGCAGTAAATAATATTGCAGCGAGTGGCCCAATCCTTTTGAGAGCAAAGTACAAGCCGGTTGTATTACTTATGACTACCAACGTTCTCGAGGACACATGGGAATTTCGTCAAGTGCTTTCGCTTCGTTGCGGTTGATTAATATTCATTGGTTCATGAAGTGTTGTGTGGGTGAACCTATGATAATAGACCGCCCAACTAGGACTAATGCATACTTTCGATTATACCCCTCGTAAGCATCCGCAAATACAAGAAAGTAATTAAGATAAATCTAACCACAACCTTAAAACTCCGGGATTCTACGCTGCCTCGTGCATTAGTTTCCTAATGGGGGTTAGGTTTCTGTCACTCCGACAACCCCACAATTAGTAGCCAAATACACAATGCATCCTACTAGGCCCATAAAGGTGAAGTGTCATGTAGTCGATGTTCACATGACACCACTAGAAGAATAGCACCACAACTTAAATACCAAACCTTGAGATATTACTTCAACATAACTTCACTACTAACATCATGACTTCTCCCATGTCCTCAAGAACTAAACGAACTACTCACAAGACATCATATGGATCATAATCAAAGGTGATATAACGGATACTAACAATCTGGTCATAAAGTGCTAACAATGATAAATCTCACAAGCATAAACTACTAACAAGTAATCCACACCGGGAGAGAGATCTAACGTAAAACAACGATAGAGGCCCCTAATTGTTATAGCAGGATGAAGGTGGATGATGAGGGTGATGGTGCTGGTGGTGATGATGATGACGATGACGATCTTGATGATGCCCGGAGCGATGACGGTGACGACGGTGATGATTTCCCCTCTCCGGAGAGGAATTTCCCCGACATATTTCTCCCTGCTAGAGAGCTTTTCTCTCTCTGGTGTTTTCCGCCCCGAGGCGGCGGCGGAATAATTCTTCGATGATAATCTGGGTATTAGGGTTCCCTAGGGTCAAGTACGCGAAAGGGGTCGGCCAGAGGTGGGCCAGGGTGGCCACACCACCTGGCGGCGCGACCAAGGGGGGGGCGCCACCACATGGTGTGGGCCCCTGGTGGCCCCCCTCTGGCTCCCCTTCTGGCTAGCCTCCTCCTCTGAACTTCTAAGACATCTTCGGTGTCCCCCCTCTTTTTCTGAACTTCTGAAATAGGGTATCGTGACGGTGCTTTTTCCATCAGATTTCTGGTCCCGGTGTTTATTCTCCAAAAATTATGAAACATGCAAAATAAGATAAAATTGCATAAGTGATGCATCATAACATGAAATATATCGATGAATAACAGAAAATAAAAATATAAAATAGTGATGCAAAATGGACGTATCAACTCTCCCCAAGCTTAGACCTCTATTGTCCTCAAGCGAAACTGAACTCAGTAAACATGACCACAGGTTTATGGAGTGAGGTGTCGATAAATAAAATACGGACAAGAGGCATCACATCTAACAAAGAACAAGTCGTTTTAGACAACAACTTTGTCGCACCCGGACTTCTAGAGGATACTCACAGTCCGCTAAACAGTAGAACAAATGGCTTACGGGGCATACCAGCACCCGCATCTCAATATGAGCAGGCCAACACGTAAACGTGTGACAACCATTCTCTACTATCCATCGTCTGCGTAAACCATCCCATAGAAATCCGACTACTTCCATTGACGTACTTCATAACATACACACATGGTACGTCAATGGCATTTGAACAAGTGATATCACAACATATCTCTAAGACACAAAAGATTGAAATAAGTTGCAAATAGGTCTCACTAGAGCAGAGATAGCAAATACAATCATCCAGAGGACACATGTCCCAACAATTCATCATTACATCACAGCGGAAGCATCCAAAATGTCTGGGTACAGACAAGATCCAAATAGGCCTAAGAGGCCGGAAACGAAAAGACGGAGCCCATCCACGATGTCTCGGATCCTACCCGGGTCCGCTATCTACTCGTCAGCAGCCTCGTCATACTCCACGTAGTAGCCACCATGGGGATCCTCGGAAACGTAGTCTGCGGAAACAACAGCCCCAAAGGGGTCAGTACAGACAAGTACTGGCAAGCAAGACTCACAAGATACCAAAGTGTACCCGGCAACACCAAGTACAGATGCTTTGGGTTCAACGGAAGAATAGGTGATACAAAAGTGCGGCAGCAGGCTGCTCTAACCAACTACAGAAACACGCTACAACTTCCGGCTAAAAGAAGGGGATAAGATAGCGTATCGTAACCAACTACCACTAACCTCAAACAAACCCATCCTGGATCTCGCCCCTTATCCAAAGAAGCAATCCGAGGATAACTCACACAGTTGGATTAATGATGGTTCAAGTTATGGTGACAATAAGACTATTACTAGTCAACATTAGTATTAAGTTAGGTGTAAGTTGTCTAATCCTTGTTAGCCAGCCCTATCACCAAGTCATCCATAACCGCGGACAACACGGCTTCTCGAGAAGATTTAACCCTGCAGGGGTGCACCAATTTGGCCGTACACGTAAGAATATCCCGCCAGATGGGGATCAAACCCACCAAGCGAGGCACTCTACACAACCCAACTCTTCTTCGCATCAAGCCCAAAGAACCATGTGCTGTGCGTGCGCGGCTAATCGAGCCCCCACGAAGAAAAGGGGGACCCTCATAGCACTGGAAGACCACGCCGCCCTAAATGCCGACTACAAAAGTTCCACCCTGGCCTCGGGTTCGTACCTGCATATGCGTGCATCAAATGGAAAGCCCGAACTAAGTGTGGCGATTTGGACGAGATGCGAATCGAATCAGAGTTGCGGGGGCGCCCATACACGCTTCCCACATGCGGTTAGCGCGCTCAACATGGATCCAGAGGACAAAGACTTTTCTTGAGTTCGACACTAGCAGGCCTCAAAACCATACCCGGCCTCCTGCCGGTGACTTATCATCAAATTAGCATTACCTCAAACATTAACAGGTTGTTGTTTAAACATCGAGCCCCCAGAACATAATAAATATGGTAACAGAAATAACGGACATCAGACTCGAGCATAAACAACCCTAATCATGCTAGTAAGACACAGGCAACAAGCAATGGGGTTATAGGTGTGGAGGTGAGGCTATATCAGGGTTACAGGATAACATGTGGTAGGATCGGAACACAAGCAACGAATCTTAGGGCTAGCAGAATAGACAACGGAAAGTATCGATATCCAGTGTGGAAAGGACACAATGGTTCTGGTGAGTGAATACTTTCCTGCAAACTCAGTAGCCTGGTACTGGGCTAACTCCTCAGAAGTAGTGTCGTAAACCTCGTCTGTCTCAACGTCGTCGTCTATTCGAGAAGAAGCAAACAAACAACGCAGAGAGACAAACAATCAATAACATGGCATAATGCACAATCATGGGATGATGCATGACAATTTAACTGATGCATCAAAATAAGCTAGTTGACATGATAACATGTTTAAATGGACCCATATGCAATTTGGATTGCATATGGAAAGCCCATGAATTAAGGTTGGAGTAAATGATCTACAACTAATCATCATGTGTAAGTGGATTAGCATGATGCATGGATGAGGAAAACAAAAAGAAAACAACAATAGATTCAATTTGAAAAGGTGTTTACCAAGTTTGAAATTTTATTTATTAAGTTATGAAATTTTGGCTTCTTAAAGGAGTTACACAAGCATTTGTTGTTTTCACCAATTTTAATTGTTCAAAATAGATAACAAAATTCATATTTAGAAAGAACACAAATTTTTAGGTGGAATACATGTTTCATTTGTTGAAAAAGGAATTAAAATGAATTAATTATGAATTAAACAAGTTTAAACAAGATTTAAATGAATTTAATTCAATTATGAAATTATTTGAATTTTTATTTGTTCAAAACATTAAATAACATTCATATTTGAAAAGATTATATTTTTCTGGTTAGAAACATATTTTATATGTTCAAAAAGAATTAATTTGACCAAGTTATGAATTTAGCAATTTTTAAATGATTTAAACAAGGTTTAAATTATTTAACCAATTTTAATTATTCAAAACAGGAAACAATGTTTATATTTGGAAAGGTGGTTCAATTTGGTATGGAAAACATATTTTATATGGGCCATTTGAATTAAATTTGAATTAGTTATGAAATTAACCAAATTTGAAATGAGTTGTTTGAATTTGAATTTTGAAAACATTTGAAATGTTCAAAACAGAAAACAAATGATTTAAACAGGTAGAGAATTCAATTTGGTTCAGAATACATATTTTATTTATTTTATTTGAAGTTGAAATTCAAAAGATATTCAAATTTTAAATACAGGGGCTATTCTGCAATTTTAAAACATTTAGATTTGGTCCAGGGGCTTGGATGCAAAAGAAATCTCGCAGAAAGGGCCCTGGAACCCTTTTTCACGCAGCAGTTCGACCCCTGGGTCACTGGCCTGTGGGCCAGCGCCCAACTGGCGCTGCGTGGCGCGCCTGCGTGGCCACCACTGCCAATGGCAGGTGGGGCCTGCCTGCCCGCGTGGCAAAGGGTGCAAAAAGTGGGTTTATTCTGCGCGCGGGGGGATCGAACCCGCGACGCAGCGTTGCGCGCCGTTGGATGCAACCAGTGCGGTGCGGATGCGTTTGTTGACAGAGAGATGCGCGCATGGTTTTGATGTGGATCTGCGCTTAACTGACGAAACTGAATAAAAATTCAGTCTTTCGTCTGAACCTGTCGACAGCGGAGGGAAACGGCGGTGTTGCACGGCGCGGTGACCACGATTTGGCGGCGCTGGGCGTGCGTGCGTGCGTGCTGAGGATTGTGGAGTGTGCGCGTGTGCTTGTACGGGCTGAACACGCACGGGATCGTGCTCGATTGCAACCATGGCGGCACGGTGGCGGACGCTGCCGGAGTTTCAGAACGGGCGCGTGCAGAACAGGAAACGAGGGGCTGGAGAGAGGCATGGGACGCTGCGGTGGCTCACCGGGAGGTGGTTGGTGTCGATGGTTGAGGCTGCCGTGGTCGGGGAAGACGGCGCGGTGGCAAGGTTCAGAACAGCTGCGGCGGTGACGGGCTCGTCGTCGAGGATCTGTGGCCCCTAGGTCCTGCTGCAGCTGTCGATGAGGACGAGGGAGAGGTGGCGGTCCTGCTCGTGCCCCTGGCTTGCACGGTGGCGCCGTTCGCCGGAGAGGAGAAATAGAGAGGAGGAAGGGAGCTGGCGGCGGCAGGGAGGAGGGAGAGGGCTAGGCTAGGGTTTAGGGGGCTCGGGGTAGATATAGGGCGAGGAGAAAGGGAGCAGGTGGAGGGCATTGTGCTCTGCTGCGTGCGCGCTGGCGTCAGCTGACGCCAGCCGTACGGAGAAAGAAGAAGGGCCCTGCGGGCCTGCTGCGCGCGCGCGCTGGGGTTAGGTGGGCTGGGCTTGGCCCAGTCTGCCTTCCCCAGCCGTTTTCTTTTTATTTTTATTTTCTTTCTCTCTTTTTTTTTGCTGAAAAGGAAAGGTAAGAAAGAGAGAAAAATTAGAGGGGTTTTGGGGTTTTAAAATTTGGTGTTAATTTTTACAATTTGTTATTTACAAAACCCCAACTGTGCCATTGTTTGTTTTTCAAAAAATTTAAACTTGGTTGCTGTCTGAAATTTCAATTGAATTTGAGTGAATTTGATATTAAATGAATTATTAAAAGGAACCATTTAATAGTTTGAACTTTCTATTTTAATGGAAACAAAAGATGTTTTTATTTGAAATTTTCATTTGAAAATTGTAACAGAACAAGTATGAACAAGGATTTTGAAAATTGGTTTGAAATTCATATTGAAAGACAAGGGAAAACAAAGGAAAACAATTGGAAAACAAATGCAAAACTTATGATGACATGATGCAAAACATAATTTAACAAAAAAGCAAACATTCTAAAGGTTGTTTTTCATACTTGGGATGTTATAAAACGCCCCCCCCCTTGAAGGAATCGCGCCCCGAGATTCCTACTGAGAAGAGAAAAGGTCTGGATACTTCTTGCGAAGATCCTCTTCGGTCTCCCACGTTGCCTCTTTATCGGAATGATGAGACCACTGCACTTTCAAGAACTTGGTGCTCTTGTTGCGAGTTTTGCGCTCGGTCTCATCGAGAATGCGAACAGGGTGCTCCTCATAAGAGAGATCTTCTTGCAGTTCAATGGAATCATGATCAACTGCACGACCTGGGTCTTTGAAGCACCTCTTGAGCTGTGACACGTGAAACACATCGTGCACCTTGAATAGCTTTTCTGGAAGTTCAAGACGATAGGCATTTTCTGCACGCCTTGAGAGAATGTTGAAAGGACCAATGTATCTCGGTGCAAGCTTTCCTTTGACACCAAAACGATGAGTGCCTCTGAGGGGAGTTACACGGAGATATGCTTTGTCACCAGGTGCATAGACCATGTCCCTGTGCTTGCTGTCATAGTAGCTTTTCTGACGAGACTGAGCAATCTTGAGATTGTCACGAATGATGCGAACTTTCTCTTCGGCTTCCTTAACAATGTCAGGGCCTAAGAGTGAACGTTCACCAGCTCCAGACCAGTTGATTGGACTCCTGCATCTGCGGCCATAGAGAGCCTCAAATGGTGCCATGCCTAGGCTTGCCTGGAAGCTGTTGTTGTAGGAGAATTCAGCATATGGAAGACATTCCTCCCATTTCATGCCAAAAGAGAGACCACATGCTCTGAGCATATCCTCGAGAATCTGATTGACTCTTTCGACTTGCCCTTGAGACTGAGGGTGATAAGCTGTGCTGAACAGAAGTTTGGTGCCCAATGCTTCTTGAAATCTTTTCCAGAAATGAGAAGTGAAGATGCTTCCACGGTCTGAGCTTATTTCCAATGGAACACCATGAAGAGGAACAATCTTTGCTGTGTAGAGCTCTGCTAACTGGCTAGCTGAGATTGTTTCTTTGACAGGAAAGAAGTGAGCTACTTTTGTGAGACGATCAATGACAACAAAGATTGCATCGTTGCCCCTCTTGGACTTTGGAAAACCAGTGACTAAGTCCATTTCAATCATGTCCCACTTCCACTTAGGGATTTTCAGAGGTTGGAGAAGACCGGCTGTTTTCTGATGAACTGCCTTAACACGTTGACAAACGTCGCATTCAGAAACGTATTGAGCAATTTCACGTTTCATGCCAGGCCACCAATACAGTGTCTTGAGATCATGGTACATCTTTGTACTTCCAGGGTGTATGGAGAGAGGAGTTTCATGAGCCTCCTTGAGAATGACATCTTTGAGACTTTGAACTTGAGGAACTGCAATGCGTCCTTCAAAGAACATAGTTCCCTTGTCATCAATTGAGAAGGACTTAAATTTCTCCTTGCCTTCTTTGATGTGTTCTACCATCTTCTTGATTTCAGCATCACGACGTTGTTCAGAACGAATCTTGTCCTCGAGAGTTGGACTGGCTGTCAAGTTTGCAAGATAGCCTTGAGGAACAAGACCAAGGTTCAGCTTCTGGAATTCTTCATGAAGAGGAGGTTGGCTTTCCATGATCATGAGATTATTGCAATACGACTTGCGACTGAGAGCATCGGCCATAACATTAGCCTTGCCTGGAGTGTAAGAAATGGTAAGATCAAAGTCTTTGATCTTTTCAATCCATCTCCTTTGCCTGAGGTTTAGATCTGGTTGAGTGAAGATATACTTCAGACTCTTATGATCTGAAAAGATTTCAGTGCGATTACCCAACAAGTATTGTCTCCATTTCTTGAGGGCAAACACAACTGCTGCAAGTTCAAGGTCATGAGTGGGATAATTGAGCTCATGTGCGTTCAACTGACGTGAAGCATAAGCCACAACTTGACTTTCTTGCATAAGAACTGCACCTAGACCTTGGAGAGAAGCGTCACAGAAAATTTGGAAAGGTTTGGAAGGATCTGGGCCAACCAGAACTGGTGTAGAAGTGAGTTTAGTCTTCAGGAGATTGAAACTTTCATCACATTGTGGAGACCAAACGAACTTCTTGTCCTTCTTTGTGAGGTCAGTGAGAGGTTTGGCAATCTTGGAAAAGTTTTGGACGAAACGACGGCAATAGCTAGCCAAGCCAAGAAAACTTCTTACTTGCTTCACCGTCTTTGGAGGTTTCCAATCAACAATTGCTTTAACCTTTTCTGGATCAATGGCTATGCCCTTGGCTGAAATGACATGACCAAGGTAAGCAACTTCTGAAATCCAGAACTCACATTTGGAGAACTTGGCATAAAGACGATGCTCGCGAAGCTTCATGAGAGTGAGACGAAGATGTTCTTCCTCGGATTTGGAATAGACAAGAATGTTATCAAGATATACCACAACGAACTTGTCGAGGTATTCATGGAAGACAGAATTCATGAGTCGAGAGAAGGTCGCCGGTGCATTGGTGAGACCAAAGGACATGACGGTGAATTCATATAGACCGTAGCGAGTGGTGAAGGCTGTCTTTGGAATATCCTCTTTTCTGATCTTTATTTGATGGTAACCCATTCTCAAGTCCAACTTAGAGAATATTGAGGCTCCAGCAAGTTGATCAAAAAGATCATCGATACGAGGAATTGGATACTTGTTTTTGATGGTTTTCTCGTTAAGAGGACGATAGTCAACAACGAGTCTCTTTGTGTGATCCTTCTTCGCAACGAACAGAGTTGGGCAACCCCAAGCCGAGGAACTAGGTTGAATGTAACCTTTTTCCATGTACATATCAATTTGTTCCTTCAACAACTTCAGCTCGGGAGTTCCTATCTTATAGGGATGCTTAGAGATTGGAGCAGTACCTGGTTCAAGTTCGATCACGAACTCAACAGCTCTGTCCGGAGGCATCCCTGGCAACTCTTCTGGAAAGACGTCAGGGAATTCGCAAACCACCGGAACATTTTCAAGTGAAGGTAGAGGTTTTGCATCGAGGTTGTATAGCTGAATGGAACTTGATTCATGTGGAGAATAGATTATCTGGCCAGAAGGATGGAACAGAGTTATTGACTTCTGAGCACAGTCAATTCTAGCTTTATTGGCTTTCAGCCAATCCATACCAAGAATGACATCAATGTCAGAATTGCCAAGCAGTATGAGGGAAGCAAGGAATATGTGGCCTCCAATTAGGATTTGATTTTTGTGACTGATCTTGGACGTTTGCATAGTTGCTCCAGGGGAGTTTACCACTAGCGGGGAACCCAAACCAACAAAAGGGAGTTTAATTGCTGTCGCAAAGATCTTTGACACGAAAGAATGTGATGCTCCGGTATCAAACAACACCTTAGCTGGAATAGAGTTTACGGGAAATGTACCGAGAACGACGTCAGGAGCTTCCTCAGCTTTGTCGATCTTGACATGATTCACCCTTGCGGTCCTCCCGACAGGACTGTTGTTGGAGTTGAAGGCCTTAGGCGGGGGAGCGCGCACCATTGCCTGGTTGGTGTTAGGACGAGGTGGTGGTGGAGGTAGCTGCCTCTGCGTGCACTTGTCAGCGTAGTGCCCCGTCTGCTTGCACTTGTAGCAAGTGACGACACGAGGAGGCCATGGCCTTGGCTGCCCCATCGAAGCCCTCTGATCATGCATCTGAGCAGGGTTGGGTGGGCGGATAGCGAAGCCTGGAGAAGTTTGGGCGTATGGAGCCCGAGTGACAGCACCATTTGGTACCCAGATGCGGCGCTTCTGCGGAGGGGTGGTCATGTTGGAGGAGGAACCACCCTCACGCGAGTGCTTGCGAGACTCCTCGAACGCCTTGCGCCCATTTTCTTCATTGAGCGCGGTGTTAACGAGATCCTCGAAGCTGTTGGCCTTGATATTGGTGAGGGCATACTTGAGTTCCGGGTTAAAACCTCTGCGGAACCTTGCCATCTTCTTAGCCTCAGTGGACACCTCATCACCAGCGTAACGAGCGAGGCGGTTGAACTCACTCTGATAGCCGATGACGTCCAACTTGCCCTGCTTGAGTGAGCAAAACTCTTCACGCATCCTTTCCATGAGACCATCTGGAATGTGGTGCTTCAGGAAGGCTTCCTTGAAAAAATTCCACGTGACTGGTATCCCAGTTCTCATGGCCTGGAAGTTCTCCCACCAAGTAGCTGCCTGGCCCTTCAGCAGATAGGAGGCATACTTGACCTTGTCTTCCTCAGCAATGTGAGCAATCTCCAGAGCCTTAGCTATCTCACGGATCCAGTCATCA
This sequence comes from Alopecurus myosuroides, assembly GCA_028641055.1. Lineage (NCBI taxonomy): Eukaryota > Viridiplantae > Streptophyta > Magnoliopsida > Poales > Poaceae > Alopecurus > Alopecurus myosuroides. The sequence goes on from CM054058.1 coordinate 232,692,072, forward strand.
GCGTCCAGAGGCTCGCGTGTGGCCATGAAAGCTCTCGGACCCACACTGAGGAACTCCTTGATGCTGACTCGTGGAGCCGTCTGGTTGTTGTGCTGATTAGTCTGAAACTGGGCCATCTGCACCATGACTTGGGTCATCTGAGTCAACAGCTCCGTGATTGGCGGTGGCTCAGGCGGGTTGTTCCTTGTTGGCGGCATCCTGAATGGAAATGCATTTTAGCACAACAATAGAAAAGGATAGACTTGGCAACCGAAAGAGAGATTATTCCGACGCATGAATAGATAACCATCAGGTACATCATCACATGTTCAAATACATCAGAATATCCAACACACCATAAATGGTTCGAATGCCAAAGGATAACTAAACATAGCTAAGAATGGATACATCGGTACTCCCATGCTCATCACGCAGGACGGCGGCTAGGAGTACGGTGAGAGGTACGGTGAGGAGCACGCCCACGAAAGTAGGTAGAACGACGATCCACGTAGATCTGACGCGGTCTGAGAGCGACTCTAGGTGTGGTGAAGTACATAGCGTCGACTCCCTGTGCTCCAAAGCGTGGAATCCCAGTGTAACCAGCACCGAGGTTGAGGAGTGGACCTCTGATCGGCTCGTAACCTCCAGCATCTGGAAGGAGACGACCAACTGGCTGATCGAAACGTGCAAAGCGCTCCTCTCCAACAAAGTCTGTGGTGTACGTCGCCAGACGAGTCAAAGCAAGGTAGAGATGCTCTCTGACTGAAGCCAACTCCTGAGATAGTGTGCTGGCAACTGCGTCACTGTGCCTCACAAACTGAGCGGTGGTGTGCAGCCTGGAGTTATCATGCTCGTAGACATCCAAGTTGTCGTAGAGAGTGAAGTGAGCTCCCTCCGAAGTGATGTAACCACGGGGGATGTGGCGATAGATAGAATCGTCAAATCCCCAGTAGTCAGCACGAAGGACGGTGAGACTCACATAAGCTGCCTGCTGCACGGCCATATCCACTGTGGAACCTACTGCCTCGTAGTGGTGGACTACGCTCATGCCATCATCTGACAGAATGTAGACGATAGCCTGGTAGTAGGTCTGGTCAAACTCTCGCTGCTGCTCGTAGACCTGGTACTCTGGTGCCCAACGGAACCCCAGAAAAGTGACCATGTCTCTCAGCATCTCCGGATAACCGGCAGTGCTCTCGCAACGAGTCATACGAACCACCTGCGGGTAGAACCTGAGATCCATCTGCAGATGATCGGGGAAGTTTTGATTAGACGCCGGTAGAAGAACTGAAGTGGCAAGCAACAACAAGGTTTCAACGGACGAAAAGGATGTTGAGAAGAACAGGATATCGAAGCAACATTGGGGAAACACGAGACCAAACACTCCAGAGGTACTACGGAAAAAACCCATCCGGGCTTCTAAAGGATCAATATCTACTGCTTAAGGAATAGAGGATCTGCTTCCGGGGCTTACACGCCTCCGTTCTCAATCATGAGTAGGCAACATGATAAATCATGTCACAACCACCTCCATTCCTATGGTCTAGTAGATATAACTATCCTAGAAAAACCAGGATACGTGAAACCCTAACTTGAATGTTTAGATGAGGAGAGAAAACAACGTTGCACTTCCTTACCAGAAAAGGGAGGGTGGGTGGGGAAAGAAATAAAAGAACAGAATTCCTACTCTCACGTTTCATTTTTCCTATATAGCTACAAAATAGTTTCTAGACTCAACTGCGACCAGTAAAAGGGATCCTACAGGCAGACAGGCTCTGGTACCATTTGTCGCACCCGGACTTCTAGAGGATACTCACAGTCCGCTAAACAGTAGAACAAATGGCTTACGGGGCATACCGGCACCCGCATCTCAATATGAGCAGGCCAACACGTAAACGTGTGACAACCATTCTCTACTATCCATCGTCTGCGTAAACCATCCCATAGAAATCCGACTACTTCCATTGACGTACTTCATAACATACACACATGGTACGTCAACGGCATTTGAAGAAGTGATATCACAACATATCTCTAAGACACAAAAGATTGAAATAAGTTGCAAATAGCTCTCACTAGAGCAGAGATAGCAAATACAATCATCCAGAGGACACATGTCCCAACAATTCATCATTACATCACAGCGGAAGCATCCAAAATGTCTGGGTATAGACAAGATCCAAATAGGCCTAAGAGTCCGGAAACAAAAAGACGGAGCCCATCCATGATGTCTCGGATCCTGCCCGGGTCCGCTATCTACTCGTCAGCAGCCTCGTCATACTCCACGTAGTAGCCACCATGGGGATCCTCGGAAACGTAGTCTGCGGAAACCACAGCCCCAAAGGGGTCAGTACAGACAAGTACTGGCAAGCAAGACTCACAAGATACCAAAGTGTACCCGGCAACACCAAGTACAGATGCTTTGGGTTCAACGGAAGAATAGGTGATACAAAAGTGCGGCAGCAGGCTGCTCTAACCAACTACAGAAACACGCTACAACTTCCGGCTAAAAGAAGGGGATAAGATAGCGTATCGTAACCAACTACCACTAACCTCAAACAAACCCATCCTGGATCTCGCCCCTTATCCAAAGAAGCAATCCGAGGATAACTCACACAGTTGGATTAATGATGATTCAAGTTATGGTGACAATAAGACTATTACTAGTCAACATTAGTATTAAGTTAGGTGTAAGTTGTCTAATCCTTGTTAGCCAGCCCTATCACCAAGTCATCCATAACCGCGGACAACACGGCTTCTCGAGAAGATTTAACCCTGCAGGGGTGCACCAATTTGGCCGTACACGTAAGAATATCCCGCCAGATGGGGATCAAACCCACCAAGCGAGGCACTCTACACAACCCAACTCTTCTTCGCATCAAGCCCAAAGAACCACGTGCTGTGCGTGCGCGGCTAATCGAGCCCCCACGAAGAAAAGGGGGACCCTCATAGCACTGGAAGACCACGCCGCCCTAAATGCCGACTACAAAAGTTCCACCCTGGCCTCGGGTTCGTACCTGCATATGCGTGCATCAAATGGAAAGCCCGAACTAAGTGTGGCGATTTGGACGAGATGCGGATCGAATCAGAGTTGTGGGGGGCGCCCATACACGCTTCCCACATGCGGTTAGCGCGCTCAACATGGATCCAGAGGACAAAGACTTTTCCTGAGTTCGACACTAGCAGGCCTCAAAACCATACCCGGCCTCCTGCCGGTGCCTTATCATCAAATTAGCATTACCTCAAACATTAACAGGTTGTTGTTTAAACATCGAGCCCCCAGAACATAATAAATATGGTAACAGAAATAACGGACATCAGACTCGAGCATAAACAACCCTAAGCATGCTAGTAAGACACAGGCAACAAGCAATGGGGTTATAGGTGTGGAGGTGAGGCTATATCAGGGTTACAGGATAACATGTGGTAGGATCGGAACACAAGCAACGAATCTTAGGGCTAGCAGAATAGACAACGGAAAGTATCGATATCCAGTGTGGAAATGACACAATGGTTCTGGTGAGTGAATACTTGCCTGCAAACTCAGTAGCCTGGTACTGGGCTAACTCCTCAGAAGTAGTGTCGTAAACCTCGTCTGTCTCAACGTCGTCGTCTATTCGAGAAGAAGCAAACAAACAACGCAGAGAGACAAACAATCAATAACATGGCATAATGCACAATCATGGGATGATGCATGACAATTTAACTGATGCATCAAAATAAGCTAGTTGACATGATAACATGTTTAAATGGACCCATATGCAATTTGGATTGCATATGGAAAGCCCATGAATTAAGGTTGGAGTAAATGATCTACAACTAATCATCATGTGTAAGTGGATTAGCATGATGCATGGATGAGGAAAACAAAAAGAAAACAACAATAGATTCAATTTGAAAAGGTGTTTACCAAGTTTGAAATTTTATTTATTAAGTTATGAAATTTTGGCTTCTTAAAGGAGTTACACAAGCATTTGTTGTTTTCACCAATTTTAATTGTTCAAAATAGATAACAAAATTCATATTTAGAAAGAACACAATTTTTTAGGTGGAATACATATTTCATTTGTTGAAAAAGGAATTAAAATGAATTAATTATGAATTAAAAAAGTTTAAACAAGATTTAAATGAATTTAATTCAATTATGAAATTATTTGAATTTTTATTTGTTCAAAACATTAAATAACATTCATATTTGAAAAGATTATATTTTTCTGGTTAGAAACATATTTTATATGTTCAAAAAGAATTAATTTGACCAAGTTATGAATTTAGCAATTTTTAAATGATTTAAACAAGGTTTAAATTATTTAACCAATTTTAATTATTCAAAACAGGAAACAAAGTTTATATTTGGAAAGGTGGTTCAATTTGGTATGGAAAACATATTTTATATGGGCCATTTGAATTAAATTTGAATTAGTTATGAAATTAACCAAATTTGAAATGAGTTGTTTGAATTTGAATTTTGAAAACATTTGAAATGTTCAAAACAGAAAACAAATGATTTAAACAGGTAGAGAATTCAATTTGGTTCAGAATACATATTTTATTTATTTTATTTGAAGTTGAAATTCAAAAGATATTCAAATTTTAAATACAGGGGCTATTCTGCAATTTTAAAACATTTAGATTTGGTCCAGGGGCTTGGATGCAAAAGAAATCTCGCAGAAAGGGCCCTGGAACCCTTTTTCACGCAGCAGTTCGACCCCTGGGTCACTGGCCTGTGGGCCAGCGCCCAGCTGGCGCTGCGTGGCGCGCCTGCGTGGCCACCACTGCCAATGGCAGGTGGGGCCTGCCTGCCCGCGTGGCAAAGGGTGCAAAAAGTGGGTTTATTCTGCGCGCGGGGGGGGGGGATCGAACCCGCGACGCAGCGTTGCGCGCCGTTGGATGCAACCAGTGCGGTGCGGATGCGTTTGTTGACAGAGAGATGCGCGCATGGTTTTGATGTGGATCTGCGCTTAACTGACGAAACTGAATAAAAATTCAGTCTTTCGTCTGAACCTGTCGACGGCGGAGGGAAACGGCGGTGCTGCACGGCGCAGTGACCACGATTTGGCGGCGCTGGGCGTGCGTGCGTGCTGAGGATTGTGGAGTGTGCGCGTGTGCTTGTACGGCCTGAACACGCACGGGGTCGTGCTCGATTGCAACCATGGCGGCACGGTGGCGGACGCTGCCGGAGTTTCAGAACGGGCGCGTGCAGAACAGGAAACGAGGGGGCTGGAGAGAGGCATGGGGCGCTGCGGTGGCTCACCGGGAGGTGGTTGGTGTCGATGGTTGAGGCTGCCGTGGTCGGGGAAGACGGCGCGGTGGCAAGGTTCAGAACAGCTGCGGCGGTGACGGGCTCGTCGTCGAGGATCTGTGGCCCCTAGGTCCTGCTGCAGCTGTCGATGAGGACGAGGGAGAGGTGGCGGTCCTGCTCGTGCCCCTGGCTTGCACGGTGGCGCCCCCTAGCGTGCTGTCGACGGCGGCGCCATGATCACCCACCTCCACCAACGTTCACCGGAGAGGAGAAATAGAGAGGACGAAGGGAGCTGGTGGCGGCAGGGAGGAGGGAGAGGGCTAGGCTAGGGTTTAGGGGGCTCGGGGTAGATATAGGGCGAGGAGAAAGGGAGCAGGTGGAGGGAACGGTGCTCTGCTGCGTGCGCGCTGGCGTCAGCTGACGCCAGCCGTACGGAGAAAGAAGAAGGGCCTTGCGGGCCTGCTGCGCGCGCGCGCTGGGGTTAGGTGGGCTGGGCTTGGCCCAGTCTGCCTTCCCCAGCCGTTTTTTTTTCTTTCTCTCTTTTTTTTTGCTGAAAAGGAAAGGTAAGAAAGAGAGAAAAATTAGAGGGGTTTTGGGGTTTTAAAATTTGGTTTTAATTTTTATAATTTGTTATTTACAAAACCCCAACTGTGCCATTGTTTGTTTTTCAAAAAAATTAAACTTGGTTGCTGTCTGAAATTTCAATTGAATTTGAGTGAATTTGATATTAAATGAATTATTAAAAGGAACCATTTAATAGTTTGAACTTTCTATTTTAATGGAAACAAAACATGTTTTTATTTGAAATTTTCATTTGAAAATTATAACAGAACAAGTATGAACAAGGATTTTGAAAATTGGTTTGAAATTCATATTGAAAGACAAGGGAAAACAAAGGAAAACAAAGGAAAACAATTGGAAAACAAATGCAAAACTTATGATGACATGATGCAAAACATAATTTAACAAAAAAGCAAACATTCTAAAGGTTGTTTTTCATACTTGGGATGTTACAAGCATCACATCTAACAAAGAACAAGTCGTTTTAGACAACAACTTCCTCTCATATAATTAAACTGGAAACAAGCAGATGAACAATAAAGGTGCGAAAATTAAATCAAAATTGGTAAAGGCAAACTTTGTTCTTGGTCAGAGAACAATTAACAGTGTACTTATTTTTCGACCAGATTCTTTATACTAAGCTTATATTGCAGAGTTTGTCATGCTCAATTATAACGGTCTCGTTGCAGACATTGGTAACTTTCAAAGTGGTATTAAAACAGATAAAAGCATTTGTAGAAACAAGGAAGAATAAGGAACATGATTGAGCAAATCAACATATAGCTGGATGAATCACAAAAAACTCAAATGCTTGCTTAAGACAGAAAGAAGTAGGTTTACTGACTTAACATAAATGTAAAAGATAGGCCCTTCGAAGAGGGAAGCATTGATCACTCATGTGCTAGAGCTTTTATTTTGTAAAATAGAGGTATAAAATGGTTGACACTCCTCCCAACCTTTCTTACACAAACCATGGTTAACCGAATCCTCGGGTGCCTGCCAACAATCAAAAATCATGGAGGAGTGTCTAATTTTGAGAGTGTATGTTTATGTCAAGGAATGGCAAACAGAAAATACAGTACGTCACAAGCCAACTAGACTTCACAAGAGCGGCTCCCATAGAAGGACGCAACTGGTATAGAAGGTCATCCCTCTTTCTCTTTTGTTTACACAATTATGCTTTGGCTGATAAATCAGGGGCAAAAATAGTGAAGAGAATTTGTATTATTATTTGGGGCTGGGAACCCCGCTGTCAAATCTTCCAGCATTTGGATAAGCGGATGAAACCACTAGTCCAGGGTGTGAAATCCAATCAACAAGTGAGATAAAGATTCTCTATTTGTGTCCTCGTGAGATAAAACAGGGGCACAAAACAGGTGTAATTTTGAAGGTTTAAAGGTAGCACACAAGCAATTTACTTGGAGTGGCGGTGAAATACAACATATAGGCAGGTATAGTGGACACAAATGGCAAGGTTTTGGGGCTCAAGGTTTGGATGCACGAGAAGCATTCCCTCTCAGTACATGTTTTTGGCTAGCAAGGTTGGGTAGCAAGCATAAGAATTGAAGTAAAACTAACAAAAACATATATGATAAAGCTAATCATGCAATCTTCCTTGAAGATGCAAACAAACTTATTTGAGAATAGTAACCTTATGAGCTAACAAGAAAGACAGATCATGGAATAATATATCTACATGCAACTCCCTCTTTTCTACTCAAGTCTCAACATATTGTTGCTACTGACCAATGCTAAGTTTGCCAAAACCAACTATATTAACTTGAAACTCCAACATTGATACCAATACTAATAACAAGATCAACTACATAAAAAATTGCAAACTAAAATAAAGTAGAACAAGTAGATGATTAAACTTTTCATTAATACTTCATTGAGGCAACTCAAACCAAGGGATACAACGATAACCAACTAGAGAGCGACACTTCCATACTGCCAACCATACTATACGATATTTTCTCTACTCATGATATGACTCTACTAAAAAGTAAAAAGGGTGAAAGATAAAGGTGTGATACCGTGGCCCTCCCCCAACCTTGGAACAAGCCAAGGGGATGCCAATACCAATGACGAATCATTTCTTAGGTGGTGGTGGTGAATCCTTCTTGGTGAGCTTATCAATTGATTTCTTCAGATCTTCAATTGCGAACATAAGCATATGCATCATCTCCGTATTGTGATCAATACGGTTTGCATGCTTGTCAGACGGTGATTTCCAGCCATCAAGATTCCCCCCCCCCCCCACACTTCCTTAGGTTTAGAGCTTTCTCTATCTGCATGATTAGAACGATCCATATCCCAGCAAGAAGGCAACTTTTCCTCGGGTAACCTCCTAGTTTGATACTCATGAATTAAAGTACGGAAATGTTTCGTTATGCCTGAAAGTGGTGTCCTTGAAGCTAAGTAGTGACGCGGGCCTTCCCTCCGGTGCTCATCCTCGCTGTTTGCTTGGAAGGTTTTGCAACCACTCCTATGCTTGCGATGGTAGCGCGTGGACGCACTAGTGGGTTTTATTCTACATCTCCTTCAGCTCCACTCTCGATCTCCTCCGCCGGCTTCCACTCTTGGAGATCATCTTTCTTTGGTCCCTTCCCCTTGTTGTTGTTGGCGGAGACCATGATGCTTCTAAAACTGAAAACAGATCCTGGCAGAAACAGCTCGAAATAGAAACACGACGAGAAAACGATATACGGACCTCGGGGGGTCCGGGGGGTTATAGAGCAAAAATATGCGTAACGAAAGGAAAGTCCAGGTCGAAAACGAGTCGAAGGGGGGCTCCGGGGCGCCCACACCATAGGGTCGCACGACCAAGGGTGGGCCCGCGCCCCCAGGTGGTGTGGTGCCTCCGGGCACCTCCTCCTACTCTTCTTCGGCTCGGTATTTTTCATATTTTCCAAAAACCAATAATTTATAACTTGGAAGGTATTCCGCGAACTTTTTCTTAACAAAACTGTTACCTATTCCAAAATAGACTCTGCAGATTCTAGAATCTTCCCTCTAATGAACTTCTCCGGAGTCATTACTTGAACAACATCAACATCTTCATCGTAGGAATCCCCGGAAATATAATGTTTGAGTCTTTGCCCATTTACCACTTGTGTAGTGTTATCTTTGAGGGAAGCAATTTTGATAGCACCGGAACGATACACGTCTTCAATAATATAAGGTCCTTCCCATCTGGATAGTAATTTCCTGGAAAAAAATCTGAGACGAGACTGATACAATAGAACTTTCTCACCAACATGAAACTCTCTTTTAAGGATTCTTTTATCATGCCATTGTTTAACTTTCTCTTTGAAGAGCTTAGCATTATCATAAGCTTCACATCTTCATTCATCTAGATGATTCAAATCAAACATTCTTTTCTTACTAGCAAGTTTAAAGTCTTTATTTAATTCTTTCACTGCCCAATAAGCTTTGTGTTCTAATTCTAAAGGCAAGTGACAAGCTTTTCCATAAACCATTTTATAGGGAGACATACCCATATGATTTTTATAAGCAGTTCTATAAGCCCATAAAGCATCATTCAACTTATCAGACCAATTCTTCCTAGATTTATTAACAGTCTTTTGTAAGATAGATTTAATTTGTCTATTTGATAACTCTACTTGCCCACTAGTTTGAGGATGATAAGCTGAGGAAATTCTATGATTAACATCATATTTAGCAATGAATAAAATGACGACCTCCATCAGTCATAAGATATCTAGCCACACCAACCTAGGGAAAATAACATCTTTGAGCATTTTTTAAGAGGTCTCACCATGAGCACTTTTTGTAGGTATATCTTCTACCCACTTCGTAACATAATAAACATCAACAGGAATGTGAGTGTAACCATTCGAAGGAGGAAAATGACCCATAAAGTCAATTCCCCAACAATCAAAAGGTTCAATAACAAGACAATAACTCATAGGCATTTAATTACTTCTAGAAATATTTCCTACTCTTTGGCATTCATCACAAGATAAAATAAATTTGCGTGCATCTTTAAAAAGAGTTGGCCAATAGAAACCTGATTGTAGAACCTTCTGTGCGGTTCTATCTCCAGCATGATGTTCTCCATAAGCACTACCATGGCACTTCTTCAATATTTCACGTTGTTCATAATATGGAACACATCTTCTCATAATACCATATACTCCTTCTGTCGTGGGAAAAACACGGCAGACGTTACCGGGGTAACTTACTTTGGGTAAAATCGACTCTGGTGTTTGGGAGAGGGTTTAGCTCAGGGGAAAACATGCTATCAATCGATCTGGTAGCTCTGGCAGTAATGTCGCCGAGTCTCCGATCTAGGGTTACTACTATCAGCTCTCGTATTACAGGATACTCGAATATCTGGTGAAGCTCTGTTTCTCTAACCCTAAGAACCGGTTTATATGTTACCCGGCTCCCCTGGCTTCCTATACAAGATACACCCGGAATCCTACCCGAAAACCGCACACAACCCTAAGTTTCCTAACCTTGACCCCCACGGTACGGGTTACAAGGCCTACGCTCCTTCTTGGGCCTTCTAGAAACTCCTCCTCCTTGAGTCGGGTCTTGCGCGATTTCCTTTGGGCCGGGTTTCACCTTGGCATTAGCCTACCGGGTTACCATCCCCTCATCAGTAGTCCCCAGAATAGCTTGGGCTTCGTGAAACTAACCATGAAGCGCACGCTATTCCCTGCAAAACAATTAACATTCAAGTTCATAAAATACCGAGTTAGAACGCCTTGATAATAGCTAGGCCTTGCTCTATGGGCGGTCCATATAATAACCCGGGTTTTCCCAAGTCAAAATACCATTTTCCGGGTCAACACTCCGGGAAAACGTGGCAAGACCCGGCTCCGTACCGTTGTCAATTAATCCGAATATCGCGCCCGCAATCCACCTCAATTTCGATCTGGATATCTCGCAACGGGTATCTTGATATTTATCCCCAAATATCCGGTCCAGATCACTTTTCTCCAAAAATTTCGCGCTTGCCGCTTAAACCTAGGGCATTTCTCCCCCGCACCTATAAATAGGCCCCTAGGGGTCAATCCTAGATCCACCGACCATTTCTTCTTCTCTCTCTCTCTCTCTCTCTCTCTCTCCACTCCATCCTTGCGCTCGCGAGCCCAAGCTCGAGCTCGCACCAGCGAAGCCGCACCGCCACCTGCAAGAACGCCACCGGGGTTGCGCCGCCGCCACCTGGTCGCCACCGTCTGCGCCCGCAATGCTACCGTCAATCCCCGCCGCAACGCCCACAAGCAAACCGCCGGAGATCTCAAGGCGCCGCCGCCGTCGAGCTAACCACCGCCGCCGCGCATCTCCTTCAACCCATCTGGTAAGTTCCTTCAATCTCTTAGATCCAGATTTCGATTTCACGTGGATAGATTGGATCTAATCTTACGCTCTAGTTTCCATTATTCCTCATTAACTTGGCATGCCCTTGCGATTCCCAATTCCACATCTTTCCGCGGCTCGCACTTAGCTAACTTCACGTTTATGCACCTTAGCACATTTCCTCATTTGCAATCTCATATTTTTCCCATGCATTTCGTCTAGATCCATTCGCCAAACTTTTGCAAGTATTTTAATCGTTTTGCCCTCTCTTCTCCTCATTATATCGAATAGTTGCAGTTTCCGGGTCTCTCAATATTCACACTTTACATTTTGCCTCTTTTTAGATCTACACACATGGCTCCTAAGGCCAGCGCCAAGTCAAAGGGAAAAAACCCGGCCGGCAAGCCAAAGCCGGGTCAGTCGATTTCCGCCAACTGGGCGAAATCGACTGGCACAAAAGCTAAACTTGATGAGCTGACTGAGTCGGGTGTTCTGCCCGCCCGGGAGGAGATCCACTGGAGGATACCCGGCGAGGAGACCCGGCCATCACCTGGCCTAGATGAGGTGGTGGTTTTTGTTGAGCATGTGATCCGGGGTTTCCGCCCCCCGGGTCACCCTTTCTTCCGGGAGCTCCTGGACCACTACAAGCTCCGGGTATTCGATATCGGCCCCAATTCCATGCTCAATATCTGTCATTTCATAGTCTTGTTCGAAGCCTATTTGTGCGTTCCTCCCAACCTCGCTCTATTCCTCGAACTCTTTCAATGCAAGCCATGCCGAGAGAGTGGCGAGGGGCCCTCCTGGTCTGTGGGGGAGTCTCAATTCAAAGACGAAAAAATTCCCTCATGCCGACTCTTAGCCTCCATACTCACGTCAAACACTGGCAAAAGACTTACTTTTACTTCCAAGATACCTCTTTACCCGGCGAGAAGCCATTGCCGGGTTTCTCCGACGATACCCTCACTTTGTCCGATAACCTCGATTCCTTTGCCTCTGAGGCCGAGAGGCAATCTATCCAGCCTCTCCTTCATAAGCTTGCTGTGCTCTCCGCCCAAGGTCTTATTGGGCTTAACCTGGTAAAGACCTGGGTTAGCTGTCGGATCCAGCCTAACAGCATCCGATCCAAACTCATGTGCCACTACTCCGGGCACCTCACCGACTCTCTCCGATACTCGGAGAAAAATTACCCGGCTAGTGACATGAACAAGATAATGAAGGCCTTCCTGGCTGAGAAACTTGACGCTATCAAGAACATAGCTGGGCTTAACCCCTTCACTCGTTCTAAGCCGGCTCCTCCAGTAAGAACCGGTTTACTCTCTTTATCCGACTGATGTTTCTTATGCGCATATACTAATCTTTGTCTCTATATTACTTACACAGGAGGACGATGCATTCTGGAAGATAGTAACCCCTCCCCCTTCAGAAAACTCGGAGGAGGACGAGGAGCCGGCTGATAGTGATGAAGGTAAGTCCGGATCTTCTGTTTGCAGCGTCTTCATTAACTAGTTTAGACCAACTTGTTCCTTTTACCGACAATGCTCCTTATCCACCAGAGCTAGAGGACAAAGAAGACACACAGTCGGACGAAAGTGAAGCTGAGCCAGAGGTGGAGATTGGGGCGAAGAGGAAGACCCGGGGAGTTGTCTTCAAGGTGCACTATTCCTCCATTGCCTCCAAACCATACTCGTACGCTAATATGTGCGAACTTAACCAACGCTTAACGGATTCATCATACTTGAAGGAACCTGCCCCGACAAAACGAAGGGTGACCCGGAATTCCCCGGGTGACGATCCTCTTCACCCGGGTATTCCTTCATCACCCTCTCGCCGAGCCGGTACTTCCCAAACTCATACATCCTACATTCCTCGGAAATTTCCATCTCCAAACCATCCCTTAGCCGGCCAACTCCGGGTCTCACTCTCTGACTCTTTATCAGCATCTTCTGGGTCCAGCAACGATCTCCCACCGGATTTCGTCGTGAATACCGGGTAAGCCACTTTCCTTGCTAATCAATACACTATTATTATCCATGTCTTTCGTTTATTATCTGCTAACTGCTTATTTTCCTTTCTCAGAGCCAAGGTCACAGTCAGTGACCCTGAATATATGAATGTAGACAATCCAGCTATGGAAGACCCGGAGGTTGTTGTGCAGCCCGCAGCTGGCGGCGCAGAAGAAGAACAGGAAGATTTGCCGAAAGACCCGGTTGAGCAGGAAGTCGAGTTTCCTCTACCAGGAGACGAGGACATCGAGTTCCTGGGATCACGGAGGGGTGACCCCACTCCTAACACCCATGCAACCCGGATCAACTCCCCCAAGCAGGAAAGGACCCCGCCCCCGGGTAATCAGAACCGCAGCTCTTCCAAGCCGAAACTCGGCGATCTTGATTTTGAAGGGATGTTGACTGAGCTCTTGTCTCTGAAGACCACTGAAAGGGATATCCTTGAGTCCCTGTCAGCTGAGCACCAGGTAACTTAACCAATGTTGCTTATGTATTTATCCAGTCCCCAAGTTCCGAGTTAACTGTATCAAGTTTACTCGGTACTTTCATAGCTGTATAACCTTTCATACCCGGTTTTACCCTACATCCGACTAACTTTTCCTTGTATACTTCCGCAGGCGCACGTGACCCGGTCTGAGGAGATGTTGGCAAAAACCAACGAGCTCCTCCAGGCCGAGACCAAGCTGCGGGAAGAGCTGGAAGCCGAGGTGAAGGACCTTGCCAAGGATGTCAAGAAATACAAGAGATGATCCCAAAATGCTGAGGGTGCACTGAAGAAGATTTCGACCCAGGTTGCTGACACTTACCGCTCTCTGCTTGGTAAGAGATCCTAACTTTACTGAATATAACCCAGATTTCTTGTTCTGCAAGGTTTGTAACCCGGATCTCATTGCTTTAATTTTTTTGGTATCCTATAGCTCCGGGTGAGGAGGCTATGGATGACGATGATGTTGAGAAGCTGAAGACACTAAAGGCCGTGATCCGGCAATTCTCTGTGGGGACCAAATGGACCCTGGAGGCTTTGAAGTGGCCTGGGATTTTCGGCGGCGCGGACAAGATGCTCGAGGCGTGCTCGACTATCCCCGCCTGGATTGAGCACTGGAAACGTTCAGCGTGTCGGGTTGGGGTAACCCGCGGGCTTGCTCTGGCCAAGGCCTATTTTCCTAGGCTTGAGCCGGCAACGCTCGTGAACGGGTTCCCCGAGTTTAACAACAACGGCTCAAGGTTCACTGGCAAGGACTACAAGACTATCCATGCTCAGGTGCGTCATTCGGCGAGCTTGATAGCCGAAAATCTGGATGTGAGCAAGCTCACCCCGCCCTACAATGTTGATAACAAGCCGGTCCCATCTGATCTCCCCAAGCCCTTCGACATGCTGGCCCAGTGGAAGGAGGAAATTGCCAAGAAGAAAGCTGAAGCCGAGAATGCGCCATCCACATCTACTCCGGCTGTTCCTCCTCTAGCTCGCGCCGATACTGCAACTAACCCGGATATGGGAGCAGGGAAGACCACCGATGAGCATGTTGAAGACCCGACCGCCAAAGGTACTCTTGATGACTCGGCTATGGATGCCGAGTGAAGTTTTATTGTTTCTCGCCCCAAAACATTTATTCGGCCAATGGGCATTATGTAATATGCCTGATACAACTATTCTTTTAATAGTGCGCCTGTGCACTTTTGATACTACTTTCGTATTTTGTAATACGTTTAAACTTTAATAGCTTTTGGTGGCCCTTTTGGCCATCCACCTCGATATGATTTTTCCCAGTCTTATACTTTTTTGCCACTTTTCTGATATTTCTCTTTTTCCCCGTCCATGAGACTCGGTTTCCGGGTCTCAGGATCTTTGACTGATAGAACTTTTTGCTTTTCAAGTCCGCAAGCTCCCAAATCACTAAAAGTCGGGTTTTTGGGTTTCAAACTTGATGGCTAACAACTTATTGATTTTTTCAAATTCCCAAGTCCCCAAGTCCCCAAGACTCGGTTTTTTGGGTTTCGAGCTCGATAGCTAAACAGTTTGTTGCTTTTCTCAAATTCTCCAGTCCCCAAGACCCAAATTTCCGAGTCTAGGGATTAGTTGTTTTTAAGAAAAAGCTACCTGTTCTTGCCAGGTCCCAAAGTATAGAGATATTCATTGTGAGTTTCCGGCTGTTGACCTTTTACTCTGCATAACTTGTGGTTTGGATGACCCTTTTGATCCTCTTTGTTGTAAGCCGTCTTTCGTGTGGGTAGTCAGTGCTGCTATAACTTTATAAAAGCAGGGTCAGGCAAGTCCTAATGAGCATCATGACTGATTGCAATTATACGTTAGCAAAGCACGCCACATTATTGCGAGTCACATCAGGCTTAAACAAGAGAAATCAAGAAAATTTGGCTCTATTGTCCGGTTATAAGATTGTAACCGTACTTATTGCAAGTAATCGGTCCTTATAACTTAATGGCATCGTGGCCGGGTCTTGAGATTATAGCTATGCTATTCAAGCAATCAGCCCCCAAGACCTATATATGCAATCTAAAGAAATATTAAATCTAGTGTACTATGAGCAAACAACTAATATTTACCTGATAAAATAGGACAGAAGGTAAAAACAGAAAGATTAAAAACTTTACAGAAATAAACGAGAAAGAAACAATATCATAGCTTAACCATCTCTTTATTGATATAAGAAAAGTTAGATCAGCAAGCCGCCTCATTAAAAACCCTCCAGTCCTCTTAGGTACCCTGGATAGGAAAAGAGTGCATCTGAAATAAACAAGAAAGAAACAATATCATAGCTTAACCATCTCTTTATTGATATAAGAAAAGTTAGATCAGCAAGCCGCCTCATTAAAAACCCTCTAGTCCCCTTAGGTACCCTGGATAGGAAAAGAGTGCATCTGAAACCTGCTGCCTGTTACATCGTGTAATTCAACTTGGAAACCTAGCCTATGCTAAGTGTAGTAGGGACGTAGCTGAGCCATGTTCCATGGTCTTTCCCTCTCTTGCATAGATGAAGTGGTGTGGGTGGTGTCGTTGACAGTATCCGACTTTTCCCTTGCATCTACTAAGTAATATGATCCGTTGTGCAAATTCCGGCTTATGATGAACGGACCTTCCCATGGCGGAGACAACTTATGCTTTCCCTCCTTTGATTGTACTAAGCGTAATACCAGGTCCCCTTCCTGGAAGACCCGGGTTTTGACCCGCCGACTATGGTATCGCCTCAAATCCTGCTGATATATGGCTGATCTCTCCAAAGCTTGCTCCCTGTGCTCTTCTAGCATATCCACAGCATCTTGCCAAATCTCCTCGTTCTCCACCTCAACATAAGACGCCGCTCGGGGTGAATCATGAATGATGTCACTCGGCAACACTGCCTCTGCACCATAAACCATAAAAAACGGGGACATCTGAGTAGATCTGTTAGGTGTAGTGTTAATTCCCCAAACCACTGATGGTAACTCCTCAACCCATGCTCCAGCAGCTCTGAGGCACGGGACTCTCAGTCGTGGTTTCAATCCATGCAGTAACTCCTGGTTTGCCCTCTCCACTTGTCCATTAGCTTGTGGATGGGCTACCAAGGCTATGTCAAGGCGGATGCCGTTGTTTCCACATAATTTTTCCATCTCTCCTAAGGACATGTTGGTTCCATTGTCTGTTATTATGCTATGGGGATATCCAAACCGATAGATAATCCTTTTCAGGAACTTGACTGATGTGATTGCTTCACAATTGTTGACTGGCATAACTTCAACCCACTTGGTAAACTTATCAATAGCCACAATAAGATGAGTCTTTTTGCAAGGTGACATGTGAAAGGGGCCTACCATATCCATACCCCAAATTGCAAACGGCCAGGTCAGCGGGATTGTCCGTAACTCCATAGCCGGCACATGGATTTGGCGAGCGTACCTTTGACATATGTCACACCTTGCAACCAAGCGCTCCGCGTATGCTAAGGCCGTGAGCCAGAAGAAACTGTGCCGGTATGCTTTAGCCACGAGGGACCTTGTGGAGGCATGATGCCCACAATCACCTTCATGGATCTCCTTCAGAATCTGCCGGCCTTCTTCTGGTGCTACACAGCGCAAAAAGACTCCTGCTGCACTTCTTTTATACAACTCCCCATTGATGATAGAATAGCCCTTTGCTCGTCTCAGGATTTGCCTGGCTAAGACTTCCTGTGGTGGTAACTCACCCCGTGATAGGTAGGCCAGAAACGGCTCTGTCCACTCGGGAACAACGCGTATCGTGGCCACGAGCTCCAAATCCGGGTCTTGGTTGGCCACCTCTTCTTCAGATTCGGTTTTGATAGATGGCCGCCATAACTCGTCCGGAAAAACATTGGGTGGAACCGACTCTCGGCGCGAGCCGAGTCTTGCGAGCGCATCTGCTGCCTCGTTCTTTCGCCTGTCAATATGTTCCACCTCATACCCGGAAAAAGACCCGCCCACCCTGTCTACCTCTCTGCGATATGCTGCCATTGTTGCATCCTTTCTATCCCAGGTTTCTGAGACCTGCTGTACCACAAGATCCGAATCTCCATAGCATCGTATTCGCCTGATGTTCATCTCCTTTGCAACTCTCAACCCATGTAACAATGCTTCATATTCGGCCACATTATTGGAGCAATCGAAATGAATTTGCAACACGTAACTCAATTTATCTCCTTTAGGCGATGTAAGTACCACACCAGCCCCTAATCCCTCATACTGCTTAGAACCATCGAAATGCATCACCCAAGACTCGGAACTTGGCATCATTGTGGGCATGCTTGTGTGAGTCCAATCATTTATAAAACCAGCTAAGGCCTGGGATTTGATTGCAGACCTGGGCTCGTAGTTGATGTGATAATCTCCCATCTCAATGGCCCACTTGGCTATTCTACCTGTCGCGTCTGAATTTCTGATAATATCCGCCATTGGTATAGAGCTGACCACTGTTATGGGGTGTTCCTGAAAGTATGGTTTCAATTTCCGGCTAGCCATGAAGACCCCGAAAACTAACTTTTGCCAATGTGGGTAGCGCTGCTTTGCTTCCGATAGGACTTCACTCACATAATAAACCGGCCTCTGTACCGGATGATCCTTCCCATCCTCCTTACGCTCAACTACAACCACGGCGCTGACCGCTCGGGGCCCAGCCACTACGTATAACAACATGGGCTCTTTGGGACCCGGCGCTCCCAAAATCGGTGCCTCAGATAACTGCTTTTTCAGAGCCTCGAACCCCTCGTCCGCCTCTTGGTCCCAAACAAATTTGTCGGTTTTCCTCAAGAGCCGGTACAGGGGTATTGCTTTTTCTCCGAGCCTGGATATAAACCGGCTTAACGCCGCTACACATCCTGTAAGCTTTTGAACGTGCTTCAGGCCTTCCGGCTTTTTCAGACTTTGAATAGCTTTAATTTTGTCCGGGTTTGCCTCGATCCCTCTCTCAGAGACAATGAAACTGAGTAACTTTCCTGCTGGAACTCCAAACACACATTTTGTGGGGTTAAGCTTCATCTGGTATCTTCTCAAGTTTCTGAACGTCTCCTTTAGGTCATCAATGAATGTTTCAGCTCTCCTGGTTTTAATCATCACATCGTCAACATAGGCATGGACATTGCGTCCAATCTGATCCTCAAAGCACTTCTGAATGCATCGTTGGTACGTTGCGTCAGCGTTCTTTAGCCCGAAGGTCATAGTTTTATAACAGAAAGCTCCAAAGGGGGTTATGAACGATGTTTTCTCCCAATCTTCCTTCTTGAGCTTGATCTGGTGATACCCGGAATAGGCATCCAGGAAACACAATAGGTCACTTCCTGCCACTGCATCTATAATCTGATCTATTCTTGGAAGGGCAAAAGGATCCTTTGGGCAGTGCTTGTTGAGACTCGTGTAACCTATGCACATCCTCCACTCGTTGCTCTTTTTCATCACTAGAACCAGATTTGCCAACCAATCCGGGTGAGAAACCTCCATGATAAAGCCGGCTGCAAGGAGCCGGGCAATCTCTGCTCCTATAGCCTTTCTTCTTTTGTCGGGGGGTTACCCCCGAGTAGGGTAAAGACAGGTGGTAAAGGCAGCTTACAGAAGAGAGGTTTGGTCGAGTAGCCGACTACCTGGTACTCGCTACCCGGTCGACTGCTACTCGGTCTCACCTCAAGATGACCAGAAGAAGATATCAATCAAGTGCTATCCTTTCGAGTAGAAGGATTGGCCCGAGTACAATTGGCGGGAACAATTGGCGGGAACCTACTCGGGCCAGAAAGTCAAAGGAGCCGTTCTGACACAGGATCCCGCGTATCCTGGGTCCGTACTTGGCAGCATTCGAACTACTGTTCATATGGGACCGGTCTCCCTGACAGTGACAGCATGGAAGCAGGCGGTGGCAGGATAAGGGTGGCCTACTCTGTGCCTAGGTACAGTGATACCAGTCTGTCCCCTAGTTTTGCCCAACGACTTTACAGAAGCAGCCAAGGTTAGGAACCAAAGCTGTCAGCGGGTACTCGGAGAAAGGACGATGTGCACACTATGTCGACACTTGTCTAGATTTGGACGTATCCGGCTGGGCACCGTGTATATAAGGTGCCCCGCCGCCTCCTGCGCGAGGCATGCTCTGGGATCTTGCTCATGCTCATCAGTGAACCCTAGAAACCCTAAGTCCTTGACCTAGCTCTACTCGGAGAGGAGAGAGAGGCTACTCGGTAGCGATACCATTTGTACTGTGGCTACTCGGAGAGACATCGTAATACATAGAGAAAGGCAGGAGTAGGGGTTTTACCTCCTCACGAGGGCCCTGAACCTGGGTACATCGTGTTGTTTGTGTTGTGTGGATCTTACCTCACGCGGCTACTCGTCGCGTGATCCCTCCCCGGACACCTCCAGCGTCCATCGTCCCCACATCTTTAGCCATCCCATGGCATCTGCCGTGACACCACCACGACAGTTGGCGCCCACCGTGGGGCAACCAGCGGCGCTGGCTGGAGTTTCTGTTCGGACGGGATCTTCATCGGCGGAGCGCGTAGTTTGTGGCCTTGTCCACAGATTCGGCTCCTTCGACTTCGTCACCGACAACGCCGGCTGTTTCGGCGGCATGGCCATGCCCGAGGGCGGCTCGGTGATCTCCTTCGGCTCTCACCTCGTCTACGTCGCCACCGTCGCCAACAGCGCCTACCCCGAGCTGGTGCATGACGCGGAGGATCCTCCCGCGGTGGTTGCTGCTCGCGGAAGGCCTGCATGTAGCTCTGCATGCTGCGCTGAGGTGATGGTGACGGGCTTGGCGGCAAACACTGGCGCAGCCGCTACTGGCGCTGCGGCCGTCGTCGAGGAGGTTGATGACCCGCCTGCTGGTGGCAGGAATCACCGGCCTTACGAGAAGGAGAGCAACTTGCCACCTTCCACGTCTACGGTCATCCCCGCGTCTGCTGCGCGAACCGGTATGCCCACTCCCACCGACATCGAGCTCCTAGCCGCGAGGGAGCAGCTCGAGCGGCAACGCCAGGAGCTGCTTGCCGAGCAGGCGGAGTTGGAGAAGATCAGGCTTGAGCTGAGTTTGGACCAGCTTGAGTACAACAAGGCTCACGGCTTCACGCCGGTCGCCAGGAGGCCCAGCAGAGTAGGCGCTACGCGGCGCAACCTGGGTGCCGAGATGGCGACAGTTGCGGAGGTGCCCGCGCAGTCCGCCACCGCAAACACTTTCACGAGGCCAAGGTACAGCACACCCGCCAAGACGCTCAGAGCTGCACAGGCCGTGGCTGCCGAGTTGCCGCGCCTGGATGGAGAGGCGCGTCTCAGGCAGCAGGAGAGGCTCAACGAGTTGGTGTTGGAGGCCGCCAGGCAGAACGAGGAGTTCCGGAAGGCCAACCCGGGAGCTGGAGCTTCGCAGGTGGTTCACTCGCACGCGGCTAGATCTAACGATCAGGCCTCGTCTCCGCATCCCAGCCGCGAGAAGAGCCGCAGCGGGCGCTCGGGTAGAGACAGGCAAATGCAGGTGTATGACCCGGCTGCTGCCGCGAAACAGGTTGCTGTGCCGCAGCAGCCCGGGCAGGAACACAACGCTGCAAGAGCAGGCTCTCAAGCCCATCAAGCTCAAAGCCGTGCCCGAGAAGCCGCGCGTCCGGGTACTTCTCGGCAACCCGCAGCTCAGCCTACTCGGCAGAGGCAGCAGCCGCGCCCAGTGGCACCAGTCGCCAACCCGGTGGAGCAGCCCGCAGCTATGCAGGTGGATAGGTATGATGATGGCTACTCGGCTATGGAGATGGCTGGTTATGATATTCATGACCGCGTTGGTGAGCGCGTGTTGGCGCCTGGAGATGCAAGGCACCAGTTGGACCGTATCAGCTTGTCGGCGCGGCTTGAGAGCACGGGTCCTCCCGGCCCCGAGTGCTTTGGCCCGCGCATCATGAACGAGCCTTCCGTGAAGGGCTTCCAGCTCGCAAGAGGCACCAAGAGCTACAATGGTAGCACCAAGCCCGAAGATTGGCTCAATGACTACGTCACCGCGGTCCACATTGCGGGTGGCAACAGGAGATGGGCAGTGCGGTACGTCCCGCAGATGCTAGAGGGTCCAGCTCGCACTTGGCTCAACAACTTGCCCAAGCACAGCATAAATTGCTGGCTGGATTTCTCGGACGCCTTCGTCAGCAACTTCACGAGTACATACAAGAGGCCGAATAGGCCACAGCAGCTGTCGGCTTGCAGGCAGCGAGAAGATGAGACGGACCGCGAGTACCTTACTCGGTGGAGCACCTTGAGAAACACTTGTGAGGGTGTGAATGAAGCACAGGCCATCACTTGGTTTGCGCAGGGTTGCCGACATGGCAGCATGCTTTGGCAGAGATTGCAGAGGGAGATGCCGAACACCCTGGCCGAGACCATCAAGATTGCGGATCAGTACGCACTCGGTGATCCTACTCAGCCACTGATGGACTCCTCTGAGCCGAGAAGAAACTTCAACAGCAGCAAGCGCAACGAGTTCCGCAATAAGCGCCGAGTAGATACTCGGTATGACCCTGAGGAGGTGAACGCAGTGAATGTTGGAGGCGGTGGTGGCCAAAGGCAAAAACCTGCTGGAGCCTACGGGCAGAACCAGAACCAGGGCCAAGGCAACAAGAAGCCATTTCGCGCTGCTCAGTCGGGTAGCGGGAACTCCGAGCAGCCGAAGAAGTTTGTCTTCGATGACATGAAGGATGGCCCATGCAGCTTTCACACTCATCATCCCTCGAGGCCCTGCTAACCACACTACTCGGCAGTGCGAGTGGTGGGATGTGATCAAGAGTGATGGCTTGCCTCCTCCTCCTCCTCTGCCAGCCGCCAATGCTACTGTTCAGCCTACTCGCGCTCCCGCAGCTCGGCCGCCAGTGTACCCGAGAAGAGAGAATGTCAACCAGGTGGCTTAGGAGCCAACCGGAACTTCAACAATGAGAGATACCGCAACAACAACAACAACTACAACCGCAACAACAACAACAGAGGCAACAACAACTATCAGGGCAACAACAACAACAACAATGGCAACAATGGGGGCAATGGCTCCAACCAGTACCAAGAGCACCATGAGAGCTATATGATCTTCACTTCTGAGGCAGTCGACAAGCAGTCACAGCACAGGCGGGCCATGGAGGTCAACGCAGTGATTCCTGCTGTCCCTCACTACATGTATTGGTGTGACCAGGAGATCAGGTGGACTCGGGCAGATCACCCCAAGGTGATGCCCAATCCGGGTACCTATGCCTTGGTGCTGGATCCTACCTTCCTGGGCCCCGAGAAGAATGTGAGGTTCAGCAAGGTGCTATCGACAACGGCAGCAGCATCAACATTGTGTACAAGGACACACTCGAGAAGCTTGGCCTGGCCGAGAACATGATGCTGCCCAGCAAGACCACTTTCCATGGCATTGTGCCCGGGATCTCATGCAACCCGATTGGCCGAGTGTGGATTGATGTGCTATTCGGTACTCGGGAGAACTGCCGCACAGAGCGCCTGCAGTTTGAAGTGGTGGATCATCAGAGCCCCTATCATGCTCTACTCGGCAGGCCTGCTCTGAGCAAGTTCATGGCCTCTACACATGTGGCTTATCTGAAGATGAAGATCCCCGGTCCCAACGGCATCATCACCATCTCGGGAGATTACAAGAAGTCCATGGAGTGTGCCTCTGCTAGCTCCCAGCTGGCGGAATCGATGGTGATTGCTGCCGAGAAGAAGAAGATGTACGAGGTGGTGGCCATGGCTCAGTCCGCGCAAGCTGGCGCACAAGGTGTGCCGAGTACTCAGCATGGTACTGCTTTCCAAGCTGCCAAGGAGACCAAGACAGTCCAGGTTGACCCCGAGTTCCCGGAGCGCGTGGCCATCATTGGTTCCGGGTTGGCGGAGAAATAGGAAAGCGCGCTCATCCACTTCCTCCGTGAGAATCGGGACGTGTTCGCCTGGACCAATGAAGATCTACCAGGAGTCCCGAGGGAGTTGGTTGAGCACTCTTTGCATGTGCGTCCTGACGCCAAGCCCGTGAAGCAGGCTTTGCGGCGTTTCGGAGATGAGAGAAGGAAGGCCATCGGTGATCAAATCACCAAGCTGCTGATCAGTAACTTCATCATGGAAGTGCTGCACCCGGACTGGTTAGCCAACCCGGTCATGGTCGAGAAGAAAAAGGAAGATCCCAAGGCTGCCACTGCATGGCGCATGTGCGTCGACTACACCGACTTGAACAAGGCATGCCCCAAGGATCCCTTCCCGCTACCTCGCATCGATCAGGTGATCGATTCCACTGCTGGTTGTGAACTGTTGTCTTTCATAGATGCCTACTCTGGTTTCCACCAGATCGCACTCAACCCTGCTGATCAAATAAAGACTGCTTTCATTACCCCGTACGGGGCTTATTGCTATCGTGTCATGTGTTTTGGCTTGAGGAATGCGGGTGCAACCTATCAGAGATGCATGCAGAAATGCTTGCACGACCAGCTCGGCAAGAATGTGCAGGTGTACGTAGATGACATTGTCATCAAAACGAATAAAACACATACTCTGCTTGCCGACCTGGAGGAAACCTTTGCTAACCTACGCAAGTACAAAATGAAACTGAATCCGAGTAAGTGCACCTTTGGTGTACCAGCTGGAAAGCTACTCGGTTTTCTGGTTTCTAGTCGGGGCATTGAAGCCAATCCTTCTAAGATAAAAGCTATTGAAAGCATGTCTTTGCCGAGATCACTGAAAGATGTGCAAAAGTTCACGGGTTGTCTGGCATCTCTGAGCCGCTTTCTGGGCCGAATGGGCGAGAAGGCTCTGCCTCTGTACCAGCTGATGAAGAAAAGCGACAAGTTTGTCTGGACTCCGCAAGCGGACGTGGCATTCAATGAGCTAAAAGCAATGCTGGCTAGCGCTCCCGTCTTGGCTAGTCCGCTACCCAAGGAGCCTATGCTGCTGTACATTGCTGCGACTAACCGAGTAGTCAGCGTGGTGATAGTGGTGGAGCGAGAAGAAGAAGGCAAGAGTGTGCAGCGCCCAGTCTATTATCTCAGTGAAGTGCTGTCCAGTTCCAAGCAAAACTATCCGCACTACCAGAAGATGACATATGGTGTGTACCTGGGCGCCAGGAAGCTGAAGCATTATTTCCAGGAGCACCCCATCACTGTTGTGAGTTCTGCTCCCATCTCGGATATCATGGGAAACAAGGAGGCGAGTGGCAGAGTAGCCAAGTGGGCGATTGAGCTAGCCGCGTACGCTCCCGCGTATGCGAGAAGAGAAGCAATCAAGTCTCAGGTCCTGGCGGAATTTCTTGTGGACTGGGCCGAGATGCAATATGAACCTCCTGCTCCAGTTTCCAACTATTGGAAAATGCACTTTGATGGCTCAAAGGTGAAAGAAGGCCTTGGTGCTGGCGTTGTGCTTACATCACCCAAGCGGGATCAACTCAAGTACGTGCTGCAGATTCATTTCAAGGCATCCAACAATGTAGCCGAGTACGAGGCAGTGGTGCATGGTTTGCGAGTAGCAAAGGAGGTTGGCGTGCAGCGCATTATATGCTATGGTGATTCAGATCTGGTGGTGCAGCAAGTCTCGGGTACCTGGGATGCTTTGGATGCCAACATGGCATCGTATCGTTTCTTGGTGCAGTCAATGACTGGGTTTTTCGAAGGCTGTGAGTTCCAGCACATTCACCGAGCAGAGAACGAAGCAGCAGACGAGCTATCCAAGTTGGGATCTTCTCGGCAGTCCATCCCGGCAGGGATTGCCTTGGAGCATTTGAGGAAGCCATCCATCAAGCCTTCCCCCAACTCGGAATCCATCTTTGTTCCTTCTCTGCCAAGTGAAGAATCTGACCCGATGGAGATTGACTGGGAGAGTGCTGCAGAGAACCCGGGGACTGCCGTTCCCTACTCGGGGACTGCCATTCCCTACTCGGGGACTGCCATTCCCTACTCGGGGACTGCCACTTCCTACTCGGGGACTGCCACTCCTTACTCGGGGACTGCCACTCCGTACTCGGGGACTGCCACCCTCAACCCAGAGGCTGTCGCATTCATTGAAGAAGTTCTCGCCAATCGGTCTGGGCTGCAGAGAAGCGCTCCTACTCCTCCTGTGCAACCGCCAGAGCCTGTCCCAATGGAACTGGACGAACCAGTGTTTCCCGCACGGGAGACGCCGAGTTGGGCTATGCCCATATTATCCTTTCTAAGGGACGGCACTTTACCTGAAGATGAGGTGACTGCGAGGCAGATTCAGAGGAGGTCCAAGGGCTACACCATAGTCCGAGATGTGCTGCACAAGAGAAGTGCCACCGGCGTGCTGCAACGCTGTGTGAGCCCAGAAGAGGGAGAAGAAATCCTGGTGGAGATACATCAAGGGGAATGTGGGCATCACGCCTCATCTCGGGCTTTGGTCAAGAAAGCTTTTCGGCATGGCTTCTACTGGCTCACTGCACTGCAGCAAGCTGAAGATATTGTGAGGAAGTGCACCGGCTGCCAGATGTTCGCAAGTAAGATTCACATGCCAGCTTCCGAGTTGAAAACAATTCCTATCACATGGCCATTTGCTGTTTGGTGCTTGGATATGGTTGGTCCTTTCAAGCCGGCTAAAGGCAATATGACACATATCTTGGTCATGGTGGACAAGTTCACCAAGTGGATCGAGGTGAAACCTATTCGGAAGTGCGATGGGGTCACAGCTGTGAAGTTCGTGAAGGATGTGATCATGAGATATGGCTACCCGCACAGTATCATCACCGACAACGGCACCAACTTTGCAGAGGGGGCAATGGTGCGATTCTGCAGAGATAAGCATATCCGACTAGACGTTGCGTCAGTCGCGCACCCTGCCTCCAATGGGCAAGTTGAGAGAGCAAATGGGATGGTACTGGCAGGCATCAAGCCAAGGCTGATTGAGCCATTGCTGAAAACACCTGGGTGTTGGCTAGAAGAGTTGCCAGCGGTGTTGTGGAGTCTAAGGACTACCCCTAACCGGTCAACCGGCTACACGCCATTCTTCTTGGTATACGGGGCTGAGGCCGTGTTGCCAATAGACTTAGAGCATGACTCCCCCCGAGTAGCCCTCTACACTGAGGTGGAGGCGAGAGAAGCTCGAGAAGACGACGTTGACCTGCTTGAAGAAGCAAGAGAGCTGACTCTGTCACGTTCGGCTATCTACCAGCAAAACCTGCGGCGTTATCATAGCCGAAAGGTGAACCCAAGGGTTTTCCGAGAAGGAGACATGGTCCTTAGGCTGGTGCAGCGCACAGCCGGGATGCACAAGTTGTCTCCTCCATGGGAAGGGCCTTTCATTGTCAGCAAAGCGCTGCACAATGACGCGTACTATCTTGTAGATGTGCGCCCATCGCAGGCGAACAGGGCAGATAAAGCTGGAGAGGAAACCAAGCGCCCTTGGAATGTAGCTCTACTTCGTCGTTTTCATTCGTGAGCAAAGATGTGTATGTACCCTCTTATCCGAGTTGAAATTCTACTCTGCAATCTGAAATTGTTCTCGGGGACTGCCCTCGTCCAAATTTGCTCTAAGTGTTTTTACTCGGCTCGGTCCTTTTGTCTATTCGGTTGCTCCACTTCAGAACTCATAAGTGCATTGAGTAGTGTGTTTAAACCTATATGCCAACTCTTCGACTCTGCTGCTGTCCGAAACCCGGCTTCATGGCAAGCAAGAGAACAAGCAAAAGGTCAATGAGCACACGAAAATCGCTAAGGAAGAAAGAGTGCAGGAACCGAGTAGATTGGTTGTTACTTTTGTTCCCTGTCTCCGTCTTCTCGGCTAAGTGGTGGGCTGCGTTACCATGATTGTTTCTAGCGGCTAAGTATTTGCAGCCCTACTACTTGATTCTTGTGACTCGAATACCAAAAAAGCGACAAGTCGCGGGTAGAGCAGAGATGAAAAGATAGGGTGAATAAGAAATGCAACTCGGGGACTCGCATGGAAACGCAACTCGGCATTAAGCCAGTGTCATTCAACTTGAATAATGTCGAAATAAACAGAGTGGGCATAAAAACTGAGTAGCAAGCAAAACAAAGATAGTCTATTACATCTGCTCCCGGCATCCCGGGGATCTGATAAGTTTTCGAGTAAAAGAGAGTGCAGGTTGATTCAAGATGAGGAGGCAGTGTTCTCGGCGCTGGCCTTGGCTGCTGTTTCTTCGGCGGCGGTCTTGGCAGCAGCTTCTTCGGTGGCGGTCGTGGCAGCTGTTCCTTCGGTGCTGGCATGGGTGACATCCGCTCCCGTCTGGGCGGTGGCGGATTCCTTCATCTCGGCATCATCCTGGGTGGCCGCCTGCTCAGAAGTGGCCGTGGCCACCGAGACGGGTCCTGGAGCCGAAGAGGAGCCTGAAGCTTGGCCAGGAGGGGGCACCGTGTCGTCGAGAGCAGCACCTGAGGAGGTGCCAAAGTCAAGTGCGGCGGTGTCGATGTGGGCGTACTCGTCCTCATCGCTACTTGCGACGGCGACGTTCTTCCCCTTCCCGGCCTTGCCCTCAGGAGATTCGAAGTGGCCTTCCAAGTCGGATTCTACTTCGTCGTCTTCTTCCTCTTCCTCCTCGTACTCGGTGTCGGGCTCGGGGAGGCCCTCGATGAAGGTCTCCGTCTCAGCACACTCCGCGACCTCGTAGGCGATCTGCTTGCGTGTGGCCACGCAGTCGGGATCTACCTCCCACTTGGAATTATTGCGCTTCCCGCGGATGAGCTGCATGTTGAGGTTTTCATACCAGGATGCTATGCAGAGAAGCATCACGTCTGCACCAGCACGGGCGCCCGAGGCACGCCACTTCTTCAACTCCTTCTTCACATTCTTCAGCTTGAAGGCTAGGCCCTTCATGGTGGTTGGCCGATCATCATGAGGCCAAAACAGCCTGTGGAGCTCAAAGCCCTCGTGCACCAAGTCAGTTCCGAAGCCAGCCAGCTGTTCGAAATAGTCTTTGAGCACCAGCAAGCTGTCCTCGATCCCGGCTCTGGTATCTGCTGCCTCACCTTTTGCAAGGCGAGCTGCTTGGGCCTTGGCCACCTTAGGCGCAGAAGGGGAATCAAGATGAGGCCAGATCTCTGAAATAGCATGTGGTAACTTCAGAACCGAGAAGAGAAAACCGAGTAGAGAAACCGAGAAGAAATACGACCGAGAAGAAAAGAAGCAGCGAAGAAAAGACTTACCGGACAGTTCGTTGCGCAGCCGCTGCAGCTGGGTCCTCCAGGACTCCTCGTTGGAAATGTGCTTTTCTTGGATCAGGCGCAAGCTATCCATCTGAGCAAAGAGATCAGCGTTGGTCTTCTTTAAGGTTTCGCATTCCTGCTCAAGGGCCCTCTCCTTGGCTCTGAAAGTGGTCTCGGCCTTGGCCTTCTCGGCGATTGCTTTGTCCCTCTCGGCGCCAATCTTGACGGCATCCTGGAGTGCCTTTTGCAACTGGAGTTGCAGCTTCTCGGTCTCCGTGGTGTGGTCCTTCAACAGCTCAACGGCCTGGTCGGACAGCTGCTTCTGCACCTCTGCTGGCTTGACACAATCTTGGTGTGCCTCAGCAAACAACTTGTAATCTTCTGCGAAGAGATAGATGAGGTTAGCAGAGGAGCAGAGAAGAAACAAATTCAAAGTCAAACCGAGTAAACAACAAACTTACCTTCTAGCCTTTTGATGGTGGCCTCGGAGTTCTCTACGAAGCTGCGGCATTTCTCATGTTCGTCTGCTAAGGCCTTCAGTTTTTCTGCAGAGAAGGAGAGGTTAGCGCATAAGAAAGCATAAGCGAGCGTAAACAAAAACGCATGAATCGCACAGCTAAAAGCGTACCTTGCACTTCAGTCAGCTGCTGGGTGCTGTCCTTGGCGTTCTTGCTGGCTGCCTCCGCAGCTGCCTTTTCCTTCTCTAGAGCAGCAATTCGCCTCCTGGCGATGGAATGGTTCCAGAGAAGAATGCGGTATAAGTGGGTCCGCTTAAGAACGCTATCCTGAGAAACGAGAAGAAAATGAGTTAGGCAAAGCAGAGAAGATTCAGCCCGAGTAGGAGGCTACTCGGAGAGTATCCGTCTACTCGACCCGAATCTCGGGGACTGGGGGTGATGGTAAGAAAGAAGAAAGGCGAGTAGAAGAGAAGAAAATTCAAATCGGAAAAGGCAAGAAGGACTTACTGCATAGGACTGCTCGATGTCTTCGGCGTTCTTGCGGTGCAGGAACATCTTGGCTGCGAGGGTGGCGGTCTCGGTGGAGACGGACATGGGCTTGTGTCCCAGATCGACCTTGTTCCAATCCACGCGCATGTGGTCGATGCCGCCAAGGGTCAAGCCGTGCCACTTCTCCTCCCCGAGAACCCTGCTGTCCCACCTGGCGTTGATGTGGCCAACGGTGTCCAATACCTGTTCAAGACCCTTGGAAGTTATTGGTTTGTCTTGGACTCCGCGAGAAGCGATGTTGACAGATTGGGGTTGGCTTGGATCTGGAGGAGGGGAGTTCATGGCTACAACCTTCCTTCCCCTCTGGATAGCTAAAGCTTTGTCCTTGGGAGGGAAGCCGATTGAGTGCTGATGGCTAACCTCAATCATGTACTCCGGGTAGCAAGGCTGGCCAGCAGCGCGAGCGTCTGCAGAGAGCGCAGCAGGAATCGGGCCGGACTCGTGGATCACGAGCGCTCCGCCTGAGGATGTACTCTGGTCTCTGGCCCGCTTCTTCGTTTGCTCCTTCTCAACCCTCTGCTTCTCGGGATCCTCAGTCTTCTTCCCCTCAGTCTTGGCCTTCGCCTTCTCGGCGACTGCCTTCTCGGCAGCTTGCTTCTCAGCCTTCTTCTGCTCAGCCCTGGCTTTCTTCTGCTCAGCCTTGGCCTTCTCAGCAGTTTCCTTATCAGCAGTTTCCTTCTCGGCCTTGGCCTTCTCAGCAGCTTCCTTCTCGGCTGCCCTTCTGACAACCTCATCCTTCAGAGCATCCAAGGCTCGCTGCCTGGTTACTCGCCCGGCAGGAGGGCTGGATGCGTCCTTACTCTGCGGCGACGAGGAGGAAGTTGGCGGTGTAGGGCCTTGCGCAGTCGGTGGTGTAGGGCCTTGCGCAGTCGGTGGTGTAGGGCCTTGCGCAGTTGGTGGTGTAGGGCCTTGCGCAGTTGGCGGTGCCGCAGATCCGTCGCCTTGTGCAGCTCCTGGCTGGGCGCTACTCGGTGTCACGCCCGGTTGCACACTGCTCAGTGGGTAAGCATCCGTCATGGTGGCATCCGTGGCGGTGGTGTCTTCTGCTCGCTGCTTGGCAGCGAGGTTCTCTTGTGCAGCAGCCCCTGTGGTGGGCTGCTCTTGCTCTACTTCAGGCCGCTCGGCGGCGGTGTTGTCTTGCATCTCCTCGGCCTTGCTAGCCGAGGAGAAGGGGGTCTCCTCATCGTGGATGGTAGTGTCCTCGTGCTGCTGCTGGTCAGACCTGCTCCTTGGCGCACCGGCGTCTGTCGGATTGGCAGCAGCAGCGTTTGGCGTGTCGGCCTCATCATCATCCAGATTGACCAGAGGTACTGGTTTTTCCTTAGTATGGTCAGACGCGAGAGCTGCGTTCGCGTCCATAGGAGGTCTGCAGAGAAAAGGAAATCGCAAATTAGAAGAAGATTGGGGAAAATAGCATAGCGCGAGAAGGGAAGCGACCGAGAAGAGGGCTTACGCGGTGGTGCACTTGAGCTCTCGTCTGGACCTCTTCACGACCACTTTCTTCTCGGCGGGCTTCTTCTTCTTGGCAGGGGGCGCTGTGCTCCGCTACCAGCCCGTTTGCGGGTCCTCAGAGCGGCGATGGACAGGGGCTTGACGACTAGGGGCGCATCGCCCTCGTTCTCGTCTTCGTCCTCGTCGTCCTTGTCCGCGGCAACTTCATCTGGGAATCAAGAGAAAAGAGGAAAGAATCAGAAACAGCAAACGAGGGATTGATGCTTCTCGGAAGCAAACGAATGGAAGTATAGTACCGTCAAAGTCTTCATCAGACCAAGTGCGGAGAGCATCGCGCTTGTCGATAGTGGGGGAGCGAGTAGGGTTGGTCTGCTCCGTGGCATCGAAAGAGGGCACATCATCCTCCTCACGATCAGGAGACCAGTTGCCCTCAAAAACCTCGCAGCTCTCGATTATCTGGCGAGTAAGGACCTGAAAAGCAGAGAAGGATCACAGACTAGCCGAGTACCAGGAAGGAATTCTACTCGGATAGGCGTGCAGGTACAAAGCACACAAAGCCTAGGCAGTTTACTAAGCATTCTACCCGGATAGGCGTGCAAACACAAAGCATACCAAGCCTAAGCATGTTTGCCAAAAGGTATTACCCGGAAGGGCATGCAGGTATAAAGCACATCAAGCCTAAGAATCGTTCTCGAGTAGGCTATCCGGCAAGGCGTGCAAACACAAAGCATACTAAGCCTAAGGCGATTCGGCTAGATGTCCTACTCGGAACGCAAGGCAATTGCTAGTTGATGCAAGAAGGAGAAGCTATCTACTCGGAAAGAGTATGCAGAGAGCGAAGTAAGAAAGGCGTACCCGCTCAATCGGCTTTGTACGGCTGTACGGGACGAACCCGTATTGCCAGTGGTCGCCAAGGCTTGTCGTCAAGATGTTCCTTGCATGCCAGGGAACGTCGATGTTGTCGATCTCGATGGTGGTGGTCCTGGTGCAGTCGCGGGGGCCTCCCATGTAACACATGAGATGGCAGCGCTCCTGCAAGGGCAGTACTCGGCGCTGGATCCAGCAGGCCACCGGGTCGTCGTTCTTGAGGCCCTCCGCCTTCAGCCAGCCGAGTCGATTCTCCATCTCGATGGCGTCATCATCGTTGACGGGCTTGTCCTTCCAGTACATCCCGATTGGAGCGCGATTGCTCCAAACGGGCAAGTTGATTCGATCATTCACCGGGGCTCCTTCCGCGGCGGCAACGTTCCTGACGTAGAGGAACGTCTTCTGCCACAGCTTGACGGAGTCCAGCCCCTTGATGCGGGGGTGGTTCGTCCCGGACCGCTGCACCATCATGGCGCAGCCGGTGTCGGTGGCGCGGGCGACGCCCGCGGAGTCCTTCTTCCCGGTAGATTGCTGGCGCAGGTGGAAATACCTGAGCCACGTCTCCCACGTGGGCCGGATGCCGAGGAAGGCCTCGCAGACCACGGCGTGGTAGGCGAGGAAGACGACTGCATTGGGGGGCAGATGGTGCATCTGGATGCCGAAGTGGTTGAGGAACTTCCGCAGGAAATCGGAGACGGGCAATCCGAACCCGCGCTCGAAATGCGCCAAGAAGACGACGCGCTCTCCCTCCTGCGGGGACGGCACGATTTCACCGTCCGGCGCCCGGCACTCCACGCCGGGAGGGACTCGCCTGGTATTGACGAGCCAGGCGCAATCTTCCGCGGTGACGGAGGAGCCGGCCCAGCCAGATTTGGCCATTGTTGCGAGTAGGGAAGGTGGAAGATTTCGAGGGGAGTTGGTTGGTGGATTGAATCCGCGGCGGCGCGAGAGCTTGCGCGGCGGCGGAGAGCTCGGTGGCGGAGAAGAGCAGGAGACGAAGAAGGAATAGTGCGAGGGAAGGGGAAAAGGAAGTTACCGGCGGGGGTATTTATATCCCCTCCGCGAGTTTACCGTTACCGTCGCGGAAGTGGGATCGATTGTGGCGTGTGGTGGGTCCTGTGGCCGGCTAGAAACGCACACAAGCGCCGGTTGCGCGCGTAATGGCCGCAGCTGATCCCACCACCAAATCGTGGCCTATAACTGCACTTGATGGGACATGACGGCCGGTGGGCCCATTGCGTGAAAACTGGACGCGTGGCAGGTCGTGTCCTGGGCAACGAAACGACAAGGTCGTGGATGCTTGACACGTGTGCAGTTGCTGCGCGAAGGGCTGGATTGTGCTCTGTGCTGCAGAGGCTCAATCTGAGAAATTTCTCTAAGTCTTTGTACTCGGTTACAGAGTAGAAATCAAGTGCTACTCGGGAAAGGGGAAACTCAAGGTACTTTCCAGATAGCTACTCGGAGTTTCTACTCGGCATCTTGAGGTTCAAGGGCTGAGATGCAAAGGCTGGTTTTAAGCTGGCAGAGCCTAGTGAACAAGTTCGCAAGACTCAACCAGCTTCGGGGACTGCTGTCGGGGGGTTACCCCCGAGTAGGGTAAAGACAGGTGGTAAAGGCAGCTTACAGAAGAGAGGTTTGGTCGAGTAGCCGACTACCTGGTACTCGCTACCCGGTCGACTGCTACTCGGTCTCACCTCAAGATGACCAGAAGGAGATATCAATCAAGTGCTATCCTTTCGAGTAGAAGGATTGGCCCGAGTACAATTGGCGGGAACAATTGGCGGGAACCTACTCGGGCCAGAAAGTCAAAGGAGCCGTTCTGACACAGGATCCCGCGTATCCTGGGTCCGTACTTGGCAGCATTCGAACTACTGTTCATATGGGACCGGTCTCCCTGACAGTGACAGCATGGAAGCAGGCGGTGGCAGGATAAGGGTGGCCTACTCTGTGCCTAGGTACAGTGATACCAGTCTGTCCCCTAGTTTTGCCCAACGACTTTACAGAAGCAGCCAAGGTTAGGAACCAAAGCTGTCAGCGGGTACTCGGAGAAAGGACGATGTGCACACTATGTCGACACTTGTCTAGATTTGGACGTATCCGGCTGGGCACCGTGTATATAAGGTGCCCCGCCGCCTCCTGCGCGAGGCATGCTCTGGGATCTTGCTCTACGCTCATTCTGGAGCCCTAGAAACCCTGAGTCCTTGACCTAGCTCTACTCGGAGAGGAGAGAGAGGCTACTCGGTAGAGATACCATTTGTACTGTGGCTACTCGGAGAGACATCGTAATACATAGAGAAAGGCAGGAGTAGGGGTTTTACCTCCTCACGAGGGCCCTGAACCTGGGTACATCGTGTTGTTTGTGTTGTGTGGATCTTACCTCACGCGGCTACTCGTCGCGTGATCCCTCCCCGGACACCTCCAGCGTCCATCGTCCCCACATCTTTAGCCATCCCATGGCATCTGCCGTGACACCACCACGACATCTTTCCTCGTTCATCTTTCTCAAGCCCTGCTTCACAGGCCGAGACTTGGGATCAACATGCAAACTGTGCTCAGCTAACTCGGTCGGGATACCCGGCATATCGCTAGGCGTCCAAGCGAAAACGTCTTGATTTCCCCGAATGAACTCTATGAGTGCTTCCTCCTGCTTATTGTCTAGGTTGGATCCTATAGCAAATTGCTTGGAGGGATCGCCTTCGATAAAAGCCACCATCTTGGTGTTCTGGACTGCTTTGAACTTTGCTCTCTCATCTTCCATGTTCGGTCTTTTCAATGTTGTTCTATCTTCCGGGTCTACCTGAGACCGGTAATACTTGAGCTCTTCCTTCCTGCAAGCCTGTTCTGCCATTGCCGCGTCTCCTTCGTCACACTCTGCTGCCACAGCCCGGTTCCCGTGTATAGTAATGGTCTATTTGGGACCCGGGATTTTTTACTGCAGGTACACATAACACGGCCTGGCCATGAACTTTGCGTAAGCCGGCCTCCCGAACAGCGCCTGATAAGGGCTGCGCAATTTCACTACCTCAGACGTGAGCCATTCCACTCGGAAATTGTCCTTGGATTCTCCAAAAGCAACCTCTAATTTATCTTTCCTTCAGGGCACGCTGAGTGACCCGGCACAATTCCATGAAACACTGTAGAGCTTTTCTGCAGCTGAGACTCCTTGAGCCCCATGCGCAGGAATGTTTCCCAATATAATATATTGATGCTACTGCCACCATCCATCAAAACCTTTTTCAGCTCGTAACCATTAACATGTGGTGCAACCACCAAAGCTAACACACCCGGGTGTTCTATTGTTTCCGGGTGATCCCTTCTGCTCCCGTTACCTCTTGTTCTGACCATCTTAGATATCTCGGAACGCCTGAAGAAACCGAGTTTACGGCTCTCTTGAGTATCTTTCTATCTTTGTTGGAAGTCCCGGTAGTATGAACATGGTACTGCCCTAGCTGCTTTGGATTGGCTTGGAAACCTCCAGCACCTCCTTGATTATTGCCCGGATTACCACCTCCTACGTTGCCGGCTGGGGGTGGCCCATTTCCCGGGTTTCCACCCGGACCCGGTCCTCCTCCCCAGCCTGCGCCTCGCAGGGCCTTTTGTATTTCCTCATTCTTCCATCTTTGTAAATCCACGCACTGCTCTAATGTATGATTAGCCGGCCTGCCGTTCCTGCTATGACGCGGACAGGGCATCCTGAAGGCCTCTATATGATTAGCCGGCCTTGGTGGTCCTTGGTAATTTCCTCCATTAAAGTTTCCTCCGTTAAAATTTCCCTCTACCCTAGGTCTTGCGAACCCGGCTTCCGTATTAGCAACAAATTCGGGGTTTCCTTCATATGGGCGCTTGTGCTAGTTGTTTCCATTGCTTCCTCCATTATTACCCGGTGTAGTCCCGTTTCCGGGTCTTCCATTATTACTCGCGTTGGCTTTTGCTTTCTTGTCATCAACATCTTCCTCTGTGGTATCTGTGGAGGCATGCTTGTTGCACGCGTCCATTAACTCTCCCATTGTAACTTCTGAAGCGTGCCGACTGGACTTCATGCGTGTCAGCTTTTGCACTAAGGGTATGTATTTGCATGTTTTCGCCATAGCTTGTAATGCATCCTTTGGCTGGATATCAGTGGACGAGTGGAGAATTTTCATGACCCGGCGCACCCAGCTGCGCGCCGACTCTCTCTTCTTCTGGACACATCGCTCTAAATCATCGATCGTAAATAACTTCCTGCATGCCCCATGAAAGTGCTTGATGAAGGCAGTTTTCAGCTCATTCCATGAATTGATGGATCTTTCAGGTAGGTTATTGAAGCATGATTTTGTTGCTCCCTCTGACATCATTAGGTACATAAAGTTGGCTTGAAGATTCTCAGATGCGTTGCGAATCGACATAGCCATCTCATAGCTGCTCAACCAGGTTTCTGGATCCATGGTCGGCTCATAATTAACCACTTTACCCTGTTCTTTAAACTTATCCGGGTAACGCTCGGCCCTGATAGCGTCCGACAAACACTTAGGCCCGGCGAGATTCGCCGGTACTGGCCTCACCCGGGAAACGTGTGAACCCGCGACAGGTACGGCGGGGGGTGCAACCGCTACCGGCCCTCGTACCGCAGACCCGGCTTCTGCACGCCTGGCTCGAGAACTATCCACAATAGATTGCGCTGCTGATGCCGCATGCGTTGCCGGTCTATGGGGAGGAGGCGGCATTTGCTGTTGCTCTGCCCTCCGCCGTGCCGAGCTTGACTGAATATTCCTCACGTTTCCGGGCTGCCGGCTAACATACGGTGTTCCGTGCAAACCGCTTCTATGGTCTGGGTAATTTGCCTGTTGAGTCACTGCAGTGCGTAGCATCTCTATGGCTTGCCGAGTTTCGATTTCTCGAGGCGTTTCTCCCAGTGGGATACGGTCGAGCGCTAGAGTCGCGACGTACACGTTATCCATAGGGTTGTTGAAGTGACCTGGTGGAGTGTGAAATCGTGGTGGTGGTGCTGTATTGCCAACATCGACTCCTGTTTGCAATGTGGGTAACCCGGCTTGCACGTTTGCCGGCTGTTCTCCCAGGGTTGAAACTTGATGTCCGGTTTCCTGATTCACAGCCGGGATCGGTTGATCTTGGGGGGTGATGAACAATGCAGCCGGGTGTAAATTTCCACCAGTTGCCGGTAATCTCGTCTGGTGCCTTTGGTTGTAAATCCTAGTCGACTGAACCTGAAGCCGGTTCTCCAATTCTTCCAGCTCACGCTGGCGCGCGGCCATCCCTTGTTTCTCAGCTTCGACATATCTCCTCTGTTGATCCAGTGCACGGCGTGCCACATCCAGGTCTCGGGCACGTGCCGCCGCGTTTTCTGGGGTTATCACTGTTGCTAGCACCGTGGGATCTAAGATCGGGTTATTGTTGAACAGAGCCGGATTACGCGGATTGCAAGGTCCCGCTCCTGGTGTTTTGTTCGCCATGAATCGAAACATGTTTCTCTGCCGCTCGCTTTCTCCGGTGTGGCTGGTGACTGAAGCCGACTCCCCGTCGACCCGGGCTATAACCCGGTTTCCATCAACCGGAGCCTGCTGCTGGGCCAGCGCTCGCGCCGCTCCGGCCGCGGCCGTCAACACATCCCCTTGATTAAGATTGGTTGCAGGGGCTGTGTAGACCGCGAACCGGCGCGCGATGCCTGGCAAAGATTCGTATTCTTCCTCATCACAGCTATCTTCCTCGTACCGATCTTCCAGCAGGTGCAGGATAGACTCGGTATCTTCTTCTCTCGTGACCCGGCCACGCGGGGTCCATGCCGGCTCCTCCGGCTGTTCCCTCTTCGTGGTGGGCTCTTCTACCGGATCGGCTGTCCCAACCGATTCTTCTCCATCCGACTGAACGCAGGTCGCTTCTCCTGACACAGAATCGTACTCAATATCGTCAGGAACAGAACCGACGTACGTACCATGCCGACGAAGACGTTGACCCGTCCGATCGTGACGACAGATCCGGTTTCTAGCAGATCCGACTCTGGTCCCCAACCAAAGTCGTCTACCATCTTCTCTCCTTCGGGGTTGGTGATGATCTCGCCGATGACGACGTTCTTCATGCTTTCCCGAGCTTCTCCCGTGATGTAAACGCCCTTGAACGTAGGCCCCACGGTGGGCGCCAACTGTCGTGGGATAATCACGGCAGACGTTACCGGGGGTAACTTACTTTGGGGCAAATCGACTCTGGTGTTTGGGAGAGGGTTTAGCTCAGGGGAAAACATGCTATCAATCGATCTGGTAGCTCTGGCAGTAATGTCGCCGAGTCTCCGATCTAGGGTTACTACTATCAGCTCTCGTATTACAGGATACTCGAATATCTGGTGAAGCTCTGTTTCTCTAACCCTAAGAACCGGTTTATATGTTACCCGGCTCCCCTGGCTTCCTATACAAGATACACCCGGAATCCTACCCGGAAACCGCACACAACCCTAAGTTTCTTAACCTTGACCCCCACGGTACGGGTTACAAGGCCTACGCTCCTTCTTGGGCCTTCTAGAAACTCCTCCTCCTTGAGCCGGGTCTTGCGCGATTTCCTTTGGGCCGGGTTTCACCTTGGCATTAGCCTACCGGGTTACCATCCCCTCATCACCTTCTTTATATAAATGTGGGTCATCCCAAAAATAATGCCTCAAATCATAGAAGCTTTTTCTTCTTTGTTGAGATGTAAATGTTGGAGGCAAATACTTTGAAACAATAAAGTTAGCATAATCTGCATACCAAGGACTATCTTGGGGTTTTACCTTTATTGCAGCCAATTGTTCATTTGGAAAACTATCATTAATAGGAATAGGGTCAAAAGTAATGTTTTCCAATCTAGACAAGTTATCAGCAACAACATTTTCAGCACCCTTCCTATCCACAATATGCAAATCAAACTCTTGTAAAAGCAACACCCATCTAATAAGCCTAGGCTTAGCATCTTTCTTTTCCATAAGGTATCTATTAGCAGCATGATCAGTATGAATAGTAACCTTTGAGTCAACAATATAAGGCCTAAACTTATCACATGCAAAAACTACACCTAAGAACTCTTTTTCAGTAGTAGCATAATTCTTTTGAGCAGCATCAAGAGTATTACTAGCATAATGAATAACATTCAACTTATTATCTATGTGATGTCCAAGAACATCACCTACAGCAAAATCACTAGCATCGCACATAATTTCAAAAGGTAAATTCCAATCAGGTGTTTGAACAATAGGAGCAGTAGTTAAAGCCTTCTTTAATTTTTCAAAAACTTCCTTACAATCATCATAAAAAACAAATGGTACATATTTTTGAAGAAGATTAGTAAGAGGCTTTGATATTTTAGAGAAATCTTTAATAAACCTCCTATAGAAACCAGCACGACCAAGAACACTACGAATACCTTTAACATCCCTAGGACAGGGCGTTTTCTCTATGGCTTCCACTTTAGCTCTGTTGACTTTAATACCTCTTTCAGAAATTTTATGTCCCATAACAATTCCTTCATTAACCATAAAGTGGCATTTCTCCCAATTAAGAACAAGATTAGTTTCCTCACATCTCTGTAAAACTTTATCAAGGTTGTGCAAACAATTATCAAAAGAAGTTCCATAAACGGAAAAATCGTCCACGAATACTTCCACAGTTTCTTCACAAAAACCATGAAAAATAGCAGACATGCATCTTTGCAACGTAGCAGGAGCATTACACAAAGCAAAAGGCATGTGTCTATAATAATAAGTACCATAAGGACAAGTAAAGGTTTTTTTTCTCTTGATCTTGCTTCCTAACAGAAATTTGAGAAAACCCATGATAACCATCAAGAAAGCAAAAAATGAGTTTTCTTAGAAAACCTCTCTAACATTTGATCAATAAAGGGTAAATGATAATGATCCTTCTTAGTAACTTTATTAACCTTTCTGAAATCAATGCACATTATGTAACCAACTACTGCTCTTTGTGGAATTATCTCATTATTTTCATTAGGCACAACAGTCATTCCTCCCTTCTTAGGGACACAATGCACAGGGATCACCCATCTACTATCAGCGATAGGAAAAATAATACCAGCATCACGAAGTATTAATACCTCATTTCTTACCACTTCCTTCATCTTAGGAATTAAACAACATTGATGTTCAACTACTGGCTTTGTATCAGGTTCAATATTAATAGCATGCTGACATATAGTAGGAGAAATTCCCTTCAAATCATCAAGAGTATATCCAATAGCTCCACGGTATTTCTTAAGAATTCCCAGCAATCTTTCCTCTTCTTCACATAAAAGTTTAGCACTAATAATAACATGATATATTTTCTTATCATCAATATAAGCATATTTGAGATCATCAAGCAAAGGTTTTAAATCAAAAACAGGATCCTCCTTGGGTGGTAATGTGGTACCTGCACTTATTTAATATTTCACCTTGTTCATAATATGGAACACATCTTCTCATAATACCATCTACTCCTTCTTTATATAAATGTGGGTCATCCCAAAAATAATGCCTCAAATCATAGTAGAACTTTCTTCTTTGTTGAGCTGTAAATGTTGGAGGCAAATACTTTGAAACAATAAATTTAGCATAATCTGCATACCAAGGACTATCTTGGGGTTTTACCTTTATTGAAGCCAACTGTTCATTTGGAAAACTATCATTAACAGGAATAGGTCAAAATTAATTTTTTCTAATCTAGACAAGTTATCAGCAATAGGATTTTCAGCACCCTTCCTATCCACAATATGCAAATCAAACTCTTGTAAAAGCAACACCCATCTAATAAGCCTAGACTTAGCATCTTTCTTTTCCATAAGGTA
Organism: Alopecurus myosuroides; assembly: GCA_028641055.1. NCBI lineage: Eukaryota > Viridiplantae > Streptophyta > Magnoliopsida > Poales > Poaceae > Alopecurus > Alopecurus myosuroides. The sequence continues at coordinate 232,732,909 of CM054058.1, forward strand.
TCTAATAGGAGCATGATCAGTATGAATAGTAACCTTTGAGTCAACAATATAAGGCCTAAACTTATCACATGCAAAAACTACACCTAAGAACTCTTTTTCAGTAGTAGCATAATTCTTTTGAGCAGCATCAAGAGTATTACTAGCATAATGAATAACATTCAACTTCTTATCTACGTGTTGTCCAAGAATAGCACCTAAAGCAAAATCACTAGCATCACATATAATTTCAAAAGGTAAATTCCAATCAGGTGGTTGAACAATAGGATCAGTAGTTAAAGCCTTCTTTAAATTTTTAAAAGCTTCCTTACAATCATCATCAAAAACAAATGGTACATATTTTTTAAGAAGATTAGTAAGAGGCTTTGATATTTTAGAGAAATCTTTAATAAACCTCCTATAGAAACTAGCATGACCAAGAACACTACGAATACCTTTAACATCCCTAGGACAGGGCATTTTCTTTATGGCTTCCACTTTAGCTCTGTCAACAATACCTCTTTCAGAAATTTTATGTCCCATAACAATTCCTTCATTAACCATAAAGTGACATTTCTCCCAATTAAGAACAAGATTAGTTTGCTCACATCTCTGCAAAAGTTTATCAAGGTTGTGCAAACAATTATCAAAAGAAGTTCCATAGGCGGAAAAATCGTCCATGAATACTTCCACAATTTCTTCACAAAAACCATGAAAAATAGCAGACATGCATCTTTGCAACGTAGCAGGAGCATTACACAAACCAAAAGGCATACGTCTATAAGAATAAGTACCATACGGACAAGTAAAGGTTTTTTTTCTCTTGATCTTGCTTCCTAACAGCAATTTGAGAAAACCCAGAATAACCATCAAGAAAGCAAAAATGAGTTTTCTTAGACAACCTCTCTAACATTTGATCAATAAAGGGTAAAGGATAATGATCTTTCTTAGTAACTTTATTAACCTTTCTAAAATCAATGCACATTCTATAACCAACTACTACTCTTTGTGGAATGAGCTCATTATTTTCATTAGGCACAACAGTCATTCCTCCCTTCTTAGGGACACAATGCACATGGCTCACCCATCTACTATCAGCAATAGGAAAAATAATACCAGCATCAAGAAGTTTTAATACCTCATTTCTTACCACTTCTTCATCTTAGGAGTTAAACAGCGTTGATGTTCAACTATTGGCTTTGCATTAGGTTCAATATTAATAGCATGCTGACATATAGTAGGAGAAATTCCCTTCAAATCATCAAGAGTATATCCAATAGATCCACGGTGTTTCTTCAGAATTCCCAGTAATCTTTCCTCTTCTTCACCTGAAATTTTAGCACTAATAATAACAGGATATATTTTCTTATCATCAATATAAGCATATTTGAGATCATCAGGCAAAGGTTTTAAATCAAAAACAGGATCCTCCTTTGGTGGTAATGTGGTACCCAAGTCTTCCATGGGTAAATTATGTTTCAGTATCACCAGTTGACGAAGAAGAATATCGTCAATCTCATTTATCTCTTCCATAAATACCTCACTCTCGTGGCCCTCCATATATTTCTGCAAAGAATTTTTAGGAGCAAGAGCAATACAAGCACGTTGTTCAACTTTAAAATTCTCATCAGGCAATTTAGATTCATAAGGTGCTCTAGAAAATTTAGAGAAACTGAACTCATAAGATTTTCCATCAAATTTAGTCAATATCTTCTCCCTCTTACAATCTATAATAGCACCACAAGTGTTCATGAAAGTTCTACCAAAAATAATACCCCCTCCGGTCCAGAAAAACTGTCGTGGGAGGTGAACCTACCAAGTACAAATCCATAGCTATAATGGCGACACATAATTTGGATCAGAGGGAGTAGGACAAGTTTTACTAGCAGCCTTACCAAGTACTAGAAAAACTGTGGAATATTTAGTCTTACCACATAAAACTTCCACATCTCTAACAATAGCAATCGGAAAAATAGTTTCTCTATTAGCAAGATGAATAACCACATCAATATCTCCAAGCTCACAAGAACCAATTTCATGCATAATTTCTCTATAAAGCTCATAAGGTATAGCACTAGAACTAGCACCAATATCACACAAACCATAATAGCAATGATCACCAATCTTCACAGAAAGCACATGAACACTAGTTTTGTTAGGTCTATGAGGATTGTAAACAATATTAGAAGCATCCTCACAGAAGACAATGTGTTCATCCTCCATATTTCCACAAACAAGATCTTTAACTATTGATGCAGCAGGTTCAACGGTTATTTGTTCATCAGGTTCAATATATTTATTATTACTCTTATTAACACCACTAGCCACCATAGAGTGTTCTTTCACCTTAGCAGGGAAAGGCATTTTTTCAACATAAGACTCAGGAACAACAGGATTAACAGCATGCACTTCTACATTACTAGCAGGAACAATATCTTTATAAGGTGCATGGTACTTGTGATAATCCTTTTTAGGAATATCAAGATAGGAGGCAAAAGCTTTAAAACAGTTTGCAAAGATCTGAGAATCAAGACCACAAACAACACTAACATTATAGAAATCCTTGGTTCCCATAAAAGATTTAGTGCATTCATTATGATAATTTATACCTGACTTTCTACCTTTTTCATTCTCCCAGCCTTCAATGTTTTCTTGAATACGGTCAAGAAGATCCCATTTAGCTTCTTCCTTCATACGTATGAATGATCCAGAACAAGAAGCATCCAATAAATCCTTATCATGAAGAGGAAGTCTTGCATAAAAATTATTGATAACAATATTACGCGGGAGTTCATGATCGAGACATTTGAGCATTAATAACTTCATTCTCCCCCACGCTTGGGCAATACTCTCTCCATCATGAGGACATAAATTATATATTTGATTCCGGTCTTTATGAATCTCACTAGGAGGATAGAATTTAGAATAAAAGAGAGGAACAATTTCCTCCCATCCAATAGATTCACCATTCTTCGGTAATTCGAACCATTCAGCTGCCCTTCCTTTCAGCGATAAAGAAAATAATTTCCTTTTAACTTGATCCATTGTAATACCTGCACACCTGAATAACTCGCATAATTCATGTATAAAGAGCAAATGATCACCGGGATGGACAGTTCCATCACCGTAGTAGCAGTTATCCATAACACGTCCAACAATTTTCATAGGTATTTTATAAGGATCTAATTCAGCAGATAACAGGTTGCTTACTACCCTAGTAGTAACGTTAGAAGCACCCCTAAACAGAGAACCAAAAGTATTCTCCATAATGAAATAAAACAGCAGACTGAAATAAAAACATCACTCACGGTAAAGTTTATCTTACCAATTCCACTTACCAATAGCGCTTCACTCCCCGGCAACGGCGCCAGAAAATAGTATTGATGACCCACAAGTACAGGGGGTGCATCGTAGTACTTTCAATAAATAAGAGTGTCAAACCCAACGAGGAGCAGAAGGTGTTGACAAGCAGGTTGGATAGAGGATTCACTGTAAACACTAACAAACGGGTTTGGAGGTTTTTGATATAGCAGATAAAATAAAATGAGAGTAAATAAAGTGTAGTAAATAATATTGCAGCGAGTGGCCCAATCTTTTTTAGAGCAAAGGACAAGCCGGTTGTATTACTTATGACTAACAAACGTTCTCGAGGACACGTGGGAATTTCTTCAAGTGCTTTCGCTTCGTTACGGTTGATTAATATCCATTGGTTCGTGAAGTGTTGTGTGGGTGAACCTATGCTAATGCACCGCCCAAATAGGACTAATACATACTTGTGATTATACCCCTCGTAAGCATCCGGAGATATAAGAAAGTAATTAAGACAAATCTAACCACAACCTTAAAACTCCGGGATTCTACGCTCCCTCGTGCATTGGTTTCCTAACGGGGGTTTAGGTTTCTGTCACTCCGGCAACCCCACAATTAGTAGACAAATACACAATGCATCCTCCTAGGCCCATAAATGTAAAGTATTATGTAGTCGACGTTCACATGGCACCACTAGAAGAATAGCACCACAACTTAAATACCGAACCTCGAGATATTACTCCAACATAACTTCACTACTAACATCATGACTTCTCCCATGTCCTCAAGAACTAAATGAACTACTCACAAGACATCATATGGATCATAATTAGAGGTGATATAATGTATAATAACAATATATTCATAAAGTGCTAGCACCGATAAATCTCACAAGCATCAACTACTAACAAGTAAACCACACCGGGAGAGAGATCTAATGTAAAACAACGATAGAGGCCCCTAATTGTTACAGCGGGATGAAGGTGGATGATCAGGGTGATGGTGCTGGTGGTGATGATGATGACGATGACGATCTTGATGATGCCCGGAGCGATCACGGTGACGATGGTGATGATTTCCCCTCTCCGGAGAGGAATTTCCCCGGCAGATTCTTCCTGTCGGAGAGCTTTTCTCTCTGGTGTTTTCCGCCCCGAGGCGGTGGCGGAATAATTCTTCGATGATAGTCTGGGGATTAGAGTTCCCTGGGGGTCAAGTATGCGAAAGGGGTCGACCAGAGGTGGGCCAGGGTGGCCACACCACGTGGCGGCGCGGCCAAGGGGGGCGCCACCACCATGGTGTGGGCCCCTGGTGGCCCCCTCTGGCTCCCTTTCTAGCTAGCCTCCTCCTATGAACTTCTAAGACATCTCTGGTGTCCCCCTCTTGTACTGAACTTCTGAAATAGGGTATCCTGACGGTGCTTTTTTCCATCAGATTTCTGGTCCGGGTGTTTATTCTCCAAAAACTATGAAACATGCAAAATAAGATAAAATAACATAAGTGATGCATCATAACATGGAATATATCGATGAATAACAGAAAATAACAATATAAAACAGTGATACAAAATGGACGTATCACGCCTCAAGAAGCATGTCGCCTACTTTGCTGAGGCCCTCGCCATGTGTGAAGAGTTCAACCTCATTCCTCTCGTGAAGGTGCATCAAGACTATGGTGACTACTACATCAACCAATTCTACTCCACGGTCTAAATTCATGATGATGATGTGAGGTCCTGCACTTAGATGACCGAGGGCGCCAAGCTCACTGCTACTTCGGCTGAGTTCGCCGCGGTTCTTGGGTATACCATCAACGTTGAAGATGATGGATGGCGCTGTCATGACAAGGGCACGTCTGGTGGGAGGAAGGTGCTTCGCAATGTCACCATGTTGGGTGGTATCTGTGGGCAAGCTGAGGATCTTGTGCCCACCTTTGAGATTATGCACCCCATCTACCGAGAGACTATTGCTCCCCGGGTGGGAAATTGAGATCAAGTTCATGGCTATGTCTTCGATCTCTTTTCTATGTCCTTCAATCAACAAGGCAAAGGCCAAACTCTCGATGTCATGGATTTCATATACCAGGAGATGTGGTTCACTGTGCTTGATAGGAGGGCTCCGACTTATGGCCCTTATGTGATGAAACTTCTTGTTGACAAGTATGTCGAGGCCAAGAATGGTGCCAATCTTGTGGATGGCCTCACATTGACCCTCAGAAGCCCAAGAGTCTTCGAGTCAAGGAGCATCTTATTCCTTCGGAGAGGTCCAAGCTGAAGGGCAAGACTGCTACTGACACTACCACTCCCTCCTCCTCGAGGGTTCCTGCTCATAAGCCCGAATGGTTTGCCAAGTTTGCCTCCAAGGTCAAGGCCTCAGTTTGCTTCTGTAATGACTGCCTCTATGATGCTCACCTTGCTGCCCATCACTCTGAGAGACGTCAGAAAGATATCATGGTTGCACCGCATCTCCCTCGCTCTCCTGTGTCCACTACTCCCCCTAAGAAGGCTGCTTGGCTTCGTGCACATGGTGTTTCTTGGAGCGACGATGATGATGCTCATGATGGTGATGAGACCGCATCTTCTAAGGGTGGTGATGATGATCCGGAGCGTACACCTTCCAGGGGCTCTACGGAGTGATCTCTTAGGGACGCTAGTATCACGCTGAAAGTAAAGTATGGGCACCTAGAGGGGGGGTGAATAGGTGCTACGACCAATTTTAATTTTTCTTTTGATTTAGGCTTAACATAAAGGTAAATTCTCTAGATAATGCGGCTACGGTGAATTTACCTATATGACAAGGATAATGCTAAACACAATGGAAGCGGTAAGTAAAGAGAGTGAGGGAACGAGGTAACCCAAGTGAAGCACACGGAGACGCGATGTATTCCCGAGTTCCTCCTCTTTAGGGGAGTACGTCTCGTTGGAGGGGTGTGAGCTCGCCACGAAGGCCTACTCAACGCCACAAAGGCCTCACCATACTCTCCGATGAACTTCCGCCACAAAGGCCTAGTTCACCTTCCACTATTGAACCCCTTTGAGGAGGGGAATCGAGTCCTTTACAAACACTTGGGGCACACACCCACAACTTAATTGGGGGCTCCCAAATCTTCTTGAAACACCAACAAGAATCAAGATGCCTAGGTTATCCACAAGAGGAAACCCTAGGCTAGATCCCTTGAGCTAGAGAGGGGGAAATGAAGAACGGCTCGGTGAAGATGTAGATCGGGGCCTTCTCCTTCAATCCTCCAAAGATCTTCAAGATTGGGTGGAGGGATTGGGAGATATGAGGGAGAGCTCTTAAATGCTAATAAATGCTAAGGGGAAGAACTAGATCTTGAGGAGCAAGAGGAGGGGTATTTATAGCCCCTCCTCACAACTAGTCATTGTGCAGGAATTTTGGGACCGGAATATCCGGTCCAAGTTTGGACCGGAATATCCGGTCAGTCCTTCTTCTCGAATCATGTTGACTTAAACCGGATTATCCGGTTGCCCGCGAATAATCCGGTTCAAATAATCCGGCTCACTTCTGAAACGCGCAGGCAGTTGTACCGGATATTCCGGCTCCTCCGGAATAATCCGGTACAAAAATCCGGCTCGCATCTGTCCGAAATTCTTCCGGTCCTTAGCCGTTTTCGAGCAAACACACAGCAACCGGAATATCCGGTCCGAGATGAATAATCCGGATCAAATAATCCGGCTCAACTCTGTCCGGAAATGTTCTATAAATCTCCAGACCGGAATATCCGGCTCCTCCGAATAATCCGGTTCCAAATAATCCGGTTGCCTTCTGTCCCAAATCTCTCAGGCCAAACTTCACCGACTTTTCGGTGATCGATGCCGATGTTAAGTGAAACACCTGCACGCTTAACACCTCGATAAATAATGTACTTAGTATTGTTAACTAACACACAAAACACTGGGAAAACGAAATGCACTTTCAATCTCCCCCTTTTTGGTGTTAGATGACAATACTAAGATTTGCAATTAAACCTTGACTAAAACATGTTTGAAACAAAATGAGAATGTCTCCCCCTATCTATATGCATACCTTTTGTTTGCCTCAAATGCAAATAGATGCAATAATATACGGGGAGAGATTCCAAAAAGTAGCAAACATGCCAAAGAACCAACCTCACAAACATGATGAGAATAGGATAAAAGTATATTTCTTGTGCGTAGGGATGATATCCAATAATAACCAAGCACAACAATAGATAATATCCTCAACATATAAGATAGAGAAACATATAGCCACCAACATAGATAATCCATGATAATATCCAAGATAACCAACAGTCTCACACACGATAACACATAGTTTTAAACGAGATAAAAAACGAACTAAAATGGACACAAGCTCTCAAGAAATGATAAAAGCATACGCTTGTGCCCGAACCCATGCAAATCCCGTAGTCTAGTAGTTACTCCTCCCCCTTTGCCATCGAGACACCAAAAAGGAGGGGAATAACTAAGCTAACGTCCCAACACAGTCTAATAATCAGAATGCTCAGAGGACTCGCCAGCAGACTCCTCGGACTCTCCCTGTGCCTCGCGCTCATCCTCAGAGTCAACATCATCCTCCTCATCATCCTCAGCAGCAGTCCTGTAATTGGTAGCCTGTGTGACCCGGAGAGCCTCCTCAATGCGCTCCCAAGGGGTACGATCATCAGCAGACCAAGCAGAGTAAGACTGAGCAACAAGAGGATTAGGCAGATCACCAGTAGCACCACTCACGTGGTGAAGAATCTGACTCTGTGAACTGGCCAACTCAGTGTCCCTGCAATAGGCCCTGTACTGCTCCTTATGTATGTCCACCTTCATGCAAAGCACATTGCGCTGAAACCAGGAGAGCTTCCTGATATGGCGCATAGTGCTAGAACCAGGAGAGGACGTGGGTTGAGCACTAGAAGAGGGCATACCCCCATAGAGGAACCACCCTCAAATGGAGGAACAAGAGCAGCAGGAGTGGTCTTCTTCTTCCTCTTGACATACAACTTCTTCACCTTGTGTTCAACCATGGGAAGCTCAGCAAGATCCCTCTGCATCACATCCTTGATAAGCATCATGATGTACGAACCATAGGGAATGGTGTTCCCACCAACCATAGCAGTGTACAGCTCGTGAAAAATGATGTCCATAACATCCACAGTATATGAAGCAGTCGGATCCTCATCTTCCATGCACTCCTTAGCCAGAATGAGCAGGTTGCACAAAGGAGAGGTGAGAGCATCATTATTGCCTCCACTCGGCACCAAGAAGGATCTAAAGATGCGCACCAGCTAATCATAGAGGGGAAGAAGTCCCTCAATGCCTCCAACAGTGAAACCAGGTGCATATAACTCAGACATGAACATCTCCCTCCGAGGTCTCTCTACCTCATGAACACGGAGACCAACAGGAGGATGAGAGCGGAAACTGTACCCAAGCAGACGAGCCAAACGGTGAAAAGGAACCTCATAGGGAGTGGACTCAGTCATCCACTTGAGGCAGCAAACCTGACCCTTACTGAACACCAGAGTAGACATAAACTGAGTGATGCGCAGAGTGTTGTAGTTGCACTAGGTCTCCATGAGCTTCACAAGCCCGAACCTCTCAACAATGCTCGCGGCATCAGCAAACTCCTCCTTCTCCTTGATAGCAGCAAAGTCAAATGGGTGCATCTCTCGGATGGGGAACTTGAAGTCACAATAGATATCAGCATAAATGTAAGACTTCTCCAAGTTCTAGAAACGAGAATCACAAGCAGCATCTCGAGGAGTGAGGTAGACATCCTTCTGCCTGAGCACAGAGAAATCTGGAACAGTGGTGTCGGTCTTATAGTTGAGCCGATTCTTCCTCTTGTTCCTAGAAGAAACCTGCTTCTTGGGGCGCTTGCTCGAACCCCTGTCAGAACCACCTGTGAAACAGACAAGAAGGATAGCAATGGGGATGAGTGCACGTATGTCAAGCAACGGATGAAACATGCATACAAACAATAGAGAACATTCCAGGTATTAATCTAGGTTGAAATCTAGCAAGGATTATTTGTGATCTGTTCTCAAAAGGTACAGGAAACAGCCGGATATTCCGGTTCAGAACTGAACCGGATATTCCGGTGCACCCGGATATTCCGGTTCAATCGTGGACCGGATATTCCGGTACTGCGAAAACAGCACACAAACAATCTCAATCTAGAGTTCAAAAGTAGATCGATGACAAGTGAATCTAATATATTGTAACTAGCATGCAATGGGTACCCTGGGGAACAATTTCTACCAAGCATTGACAACAAAAAATCAGATCCATGGAGTGGTATGGTTATAGCACCAAGATTCAACGAGATTGAACTTTACCGGATTCCATGGACAATGATGCTTGGATGGAAACGCTCCCAAGGACGAGGGGAAGCAGATCTGAGCCAAAGCTTGAAGATCCCACGGAGGAATCGGCCCGGGAGGCCAAGAATCGGTGCGGCGACGTTTTGGGGTGGAGGAGAGGAGTTGGGGAAGAAAGGCACGAACTGCCTCTTCCCCGTTCGTCTCCTGGATAAGTGACTTTCGCCGAACCAGATATTCCGGTTCAAGTTTGAACCGGATATTCCGGTACAACCGGATATTCCGGTCCAAAACTGGACCGGAAATTCCGGCTGCCTACTGATTTGAAATTTCCTTGTTTCAACGGACGACACAAGTGCTAGAAGAAGATGGCTTTGTGGTAGAATGGCTTAGGTTTAGAAACACCGAACTGATAGTAGTACTTATCCCTCTCAAAAGTAAGAATCAAACAAACAAAAGACCAATTGAGTGGGATTTTCCTACGAAAGAACACTTAGAGAGGAAAAAACAAGAAATGCAATGAAATATCAAATAAGTCCCAACTAAGATCCAACTCTTCAAATGAGAAGAGGTTGGTGGCCTAAGCCACCATGTAAGAGTTCATGGTATGCAACCGCGAAGATATATCTTGGGGGCATTGCCATTACTCGACATTGAAGCTCACAATTCAACATTAGAAATAGAGAGATAACAATGAAATTTTTTCTTTGGGCATAATGGGGGGAGGGAGAACCCAATGTGTTAGGATAACACTCCCCCTATGTCCATGCCTACACCTAATCTCAAACATGTTTCATCTATAGGGGTGTGTGCAAGATCTTCAAGTCAAACTCCTTGAATCAATCACATTTAGTTCATTCCTCAAGAACAAGAATCTTGCATCATCAAGTGGCTTCGTGAAAATATCCGCAAGATTGTCCTTGGTGGGCACATAAGATAGTGCAATATCCCCTCTTGCCACATGGTCTCGGATGAAGTGATGGCGAATCTCAATGTGTTTGGTCCTTGTGTGTTGCACGGGATTGTATGCAATCTTGATGGCACTTTCATTTTCACACAAAAGAGGCACCTTATCCAAATGAACTCCATACTCCTTGAGAGTTTGCCTCATCCATAACAATTGAGTTCATGCACTTGCGGCGGCAACATACTCGGCTTCGGCGGTGGAGAGTGATATGCAATTTTGCTTCTTGGAGGACCAACTCACTAGGGACCTACCAAGAAATTGGCAAGCGCCGGAAGTAGACTTCCTATCATCTTGATCACCCGCCCAATCGGAATCCGTGTAGCCATTGAGAGAAAATTGTGCCCCCTTTGGGTACCACAAACCAAATCTTGGGGTATGAACCAAATAACGAAAGATCCTATGGACCGCCATTAAATGGCTATCCTTAGGAGCCGCTTGATACCTTGCACACACACCTACACTCAAAACAATATCGGGCCTAGATGCACAAAGATAGAGCAAAGAACCAATCATAGAACAATACAACTTTTGATCCACATCCTTACTCCCTTTTGGATTACGAGATAGGTGGCACTTGACTTGCATAGGAGATGTCTTGATCTTAGCATCTTGGAAATTAAACCTCTTGATCATATCTTGGGTATACTTGGCTTGAGAAATGAAGGTCCCACGAGCCAATTGCTTGATCTCAAAGCCAAGGAAGAATTTAATCTCTCCCATCATAGACATGTCGAACCTGTCAGTCATAAGCTTAGAGAACTCATTATTGAAAGCTTGGTTAGTTGAGCCAAAGATGATATCGTCCACATATAGTTGGCATACGAAAATCTCTCCCTTTACTCTCTTGGTGAAGAGAGTGGGGTCAATCTTCCCAATTTCGAAACCACGATCATCTAACAACTCCCTAAGGTGCTCATACCAAGCACGAGGTGCTTGTTTGAGACCATAGAGAGCCTTGTCAAGTTTGTAAACATGGTTAGGAAAGTTGAGATTCTCGAACCCCGGAGGTTGCTTAACATATACCTCCTCTTTTAGTGGACCATTCAAGAAAGCACTTTTCACATCCATTTGTTGCAATTTGAAATTATGAGAGGATGCATAAGCAAGGAGGATACGGATGGACTCAAGGCGAGCCACGGGTGCGTAGGTTTCATCAAAGTCAATGCCTTCAACTTGAGTGTAACCTTGACCAACCAATCTTGCCTTGTTCCTAATGACAATCCCATGCTCATCTTGCTTGTTCTTGAAAATCCACTTAGTGCCAATAACATTGTGGCAATCTTTGGGCTTCTCAACCAATCTCCAAACTTTTTTGCTCTCAAAGTTATTGAGCTCATCATGCATAGCTTCAACCCAATCGGAGTTCTCAAGAGCTTCATACACTTTCTTAGGCTCCACCATAGAGATATGAGATTTATGCTCACAAAAATGTGCCAATTGCCTTCTTGTGGATCTTCTAGCTTGAACATCCTCCAAGACCTTGTTGTCTTGGGCATCAATTTGCTTCAAAGCTCTTCTTATCCTTTTGACACGACGGGCTTCGATCTCCTCATTATTGCGAGGAGGGATCACTTGATCATCTTGATCATTTGGGTCCCCATCTTGACCAACTTGGACTTGATCATCATCATCATCATCAACACCAATATCTTCAACACTTGGATCAACTTGAGGAGAGGATGAATAGGATGTTTGATCTTGGCCTTGACCTTGACTCGCATTAGTGAGAGGAGTGGGTACGACTTGCGGAGTCACTTGGTCAATGAGAGGAGGGTCTTGAACATGTTCTTGGTTAGGTGTAACATTTGGCTCCTTGGCTTGTTCTTCAATTGTAGAGGAGGTATCCACTTGAGTAGAGCATAGTCCTTCTCGAGTCGCCATAAGGTGTCCCTCAATGGGGCGGAAAAATCCCACACCCATCCTTCCTATGGCTTCTTGAGGTATTTCAACATCTACATTAGAAACATGAAATTGCGCCACTTGGGAGCCATCATTTTCCTCGAAAGCCACACTACAAGATTCTATGACAATCCGTGAGGCTTTGTCAAAGACTCTATAAGTGTGGGATTCGGCACCGTAACCAACAAAAATACCCTCAATAGTTTTGGATTGAAATTTAGACAACCTAACACCCTTGATCAAATAAAAGCACTTACAACCGAATACACGGAACTAGGAGACGTTGGGCTTGTTGCCGGTGAGGATCTCATATGGGGTCTTGTCCAAGCCCTTGCGGATGTAGAGGCGGTTGGAGGAGTGGCATGCGGTGGATATGGCCTCGGCCCATAAATATTGGGAGAAGAGTACTCCGCCAACATGGTCCTTGCCATATCCAAGAGGGTGCAATTCTTCCTTTCGGCAACACCATTTTGTTGAGGAGTGTAAGTGGCGGAGTATTGATGACGGATGCCTTCTTCACTAAGGACTTCATTCAATGTATAGTTCTTGAACTCCGAGCCATTGTCACTCCTAATAGCCATGATTTGCACATTGTGTTGACGTTGCACTTCGTTGGAGAAGTCGATGATGGTTTGTTGAGTTTCACTCTTGCACTCGAAGAAATAAACCCAAGTGTATCTTGAATAATCATCGACAATCACCAAGCAATACTTCTTGCCACCAAGACTTGCCTCGGGCACGGCACCAAAGAGATCAACATGGAGAAGCTCCAAGATCCTCTTTGATGAGATAATAGTCTTGGCCTTGTGCACCTTGTCATGCATCTTCCCTTCCACACACGACCTACAAACGCGATCCTTTGCAAAGGAACCATTTTCTTTTAGTCCGACAATAAGGCCACCTTTGTGAAGACTTTGCAAAGTTCTCATGTTGACATGGGATAGGCGGAGATGCCACAACCATCCCAAGTCCGCCTTCCCGAAAAGACACATTGCTTGAGAGTTGGTTGACTTCGAAAAGTCCACCACGGACAACTCATTTTCAACATGTCCCACGTGAGAGACGTCAAGAGTCTTGCTCCTCAAAAGGACCACAATATCACCATTGAAAAAGACGGAAAAACCCATCTTTCCAAGAGAGAGGACGGAAAGTAAATTGTAACCAAGGTATTCGACAAGCATGACGTTCTCGATAGTTATATCGGGAGCCACCACAACCTTGCCGAACCCGGATACCTTAGACTTGGACGAGTCTCCATAAGTGATGGTTGCTTGGATGCCATTTGGTCGCAACTCCGTCACAAGCTCTCTGCTTCCGGTCATATGATTAGTGCATCCACTATCGAGAATCCATTTAGTCCCACCGGAAGCATAGTCCTGCAAGAGATCATTGACTAGAGTTAGGACCCGAGATGGGTCCCTTCATGTTAGCAACAAGGGTCTTTGGAACCCAAATAGTATAGTCAATGAAACCCTCAATAGGACCAACATATTTAGCTTGCACAACACCATAATAATCAACATATAATAAATGGTGTGGATTGTTAGTTCCCGTGGATGTGCTACGAGTAGTGTTGTCCCTCATGACACTACTACTCGAGGCAATGTTGTTTGCTTGAGCGGGTGTACTAGGAGTAGTGTTGTCCCTAATGACAACACCACTCGAAGCACCATTGTTGGTCTTCTTCTTGCTCTTCTTCTTCTTGGCTACACAACCTAGACCCTGCTTGCCCACTTTTTGCCTTGGTGCACTCAATTGTGGTCTAGCAATGACCGCATTAGAGTTAGGGGCAACCACTTGTGGGGAAGGGGTCACAAACTTCACAACTTGAGGGCCTTTACCCTTGAGCCTTGCTAGCTCATCCTTCAACCTAGCATTTTCCTCAATAATATTTGCATGATCACAAGAAGAAGTAGAGGTGCTAGCATTGTTAGTTTGATTAAGTTGAGTTTGAAGTTGTTCATGCAACTCTTTGAGGGATGAGTGTTGGCTTTCCAAAGCTTTGTGAGCCTTGGTTAGCTTTTCAAACTCCTCGGTTAGTTTACCATGACCAACCCCAAACTCGAACTTATCCTTTTTAGCCTTTTTATATTTAGCAATGGCAAGATCACGTTCCTTAGTGATGTTTGAGACAAGTTCATTATGAGTTAATTCAATAGATTCAAGTTCATCCTCTAGAGAAACTCTACCATCATGCTCTTCCTCAAGAGTCATAGAGAGAGATGCAATTTCATCCGCATCCCTTCTCTCAATCTCACCTTTCTTCTCAAGAGCATCTTGGGCCTCTCCCAATTGCCTCATGAGATACTCAACGTACTTCTTGGTCTCCCCTTGCATGTTAGACATAAAACGATCCAAGGAGACTCTTTCTTCTTCTTCTCTAAGACTAGCAAGATGTTCAAGTTCACTAGGGGTCTTAGAGTTGGGGGAAGGTGATACCTCCGTGGCCTTATCCATGAAGCACTTGGCATTACGTTGAGGAAGATTGTCATTGGGGGATTCAAAGAGGGATGAAGCTGATGGAATAGAAGCAATAGCTAGAGCGGCCACTTCACTTGTGGTTTCTTCTTCTTCATCACTCTCGGAATCATACTCCTCTTGAGTCAAGAGCACAAACTTGGTGGGAGACTTCTTGTTGAAAGGCTTCTTCTTGAAGTGAGGTTTCTTGTACTCAACCTTGGACTTGTCCTTGCAAATGAGCTTGCCACTATGGAGCTCTCTATTCTCATAAGGGCACTCCGCAATGAAGTGATGCTTATCTTGACAACTGAAGCAAGACCTCACTTTTTGAGCCCCATCATTTCCATAGCGAGACCTTGTCTTCTCCTCAACAAATCTCTTTCCCTTGGGAGGATTGCTCCAAAACTTTTGCACAGTGAGAGCAATGAGATCCTTTAGAACGGGATCATAGTCTTGTTCCTTCAAAGGAGGCAACGCCTCTTCTCCTTCTTCTTCATTCTCAACCTCTCTTCACAACACCTTGGCCTTCAAAGCAACGGATGCTCCTTGGTGCATTCCAATGGCCCTAGCACGGTTGTCAAGCGCATTCTTGGTTTGCACTTTGTAGGAGAACATCTCTTGCATCACTTGAGTTGAGGTCATAGAGGAGAAATCATGTATCCCTTGAATGCTCTTCATGTCCGCCCCCTCAAATGGCATAATGGCAATCATGTACTTCCTCTTGATCCAAGCATCATCAATGTACGTGGCACCAACATTTGAGAAGGTGGTGGCAAGAGTCTTGAGTCTTCGATACATGTCCACATGATCCTCTCCATCATGCATATAGAACCCTTCGGCCTCATTGGTCAAGGCATCATATCTATTCCTTTGCATGCTCTCATTGCCCACAAATAATGATGACAAGAGCGTCCCATGTTTCCTTGGCGGTGGAATATTGTTGAAGATGCGGCATGTGGTTAGGACCCACGGCTTGTTGAAGAATGGACAAGGCGGTGTAGTTGAGTTGGCAATCTACGGCTTCTCTTCTTGTGAGATTCTTGGGATCAAATGGCTTGTATCCATCACGAGTGATCCTCCAATAATCTATACAAGAAGAGTTCAAGTGAGTCTCCATGTAGTATTGCCATTCACGAAAAGAAAAGGCACCAATTTTAGGTGGATCTCCCCTAGGGATTATATGAGGACGAGGGACGGGGGGATCGGGAGAATATCGTCCTTCAACGGAGTTATATCCTTCCTCTCCACCTGCGCCTTTCTTAGTGGATTGTTCGGCGGAAAATTTTTTAAGTGGATCACCATCTACCCCTTTCTTGGCGCCTTCCGGAGGAATTTCCGGAAGAGAGGATTCGACTACCTCCGGGCCTTTGGCTTTGAGGAGTTGTGCCATGAGTTCACGCAACTCGTCAAATTTGGTGTCTATGGATGAGATCAATGAATTTCTCAACGCATTGAGATCATCCATGGTCACCTTGCCACCGGCCGTTTCGGTATCCAAATCGTCTCCCATACTAAAACTCTTAGGCGGTTAAGCCCGATAGAAGAGCCGACGCTCCGATACCAATTGAAAGTAAAGTATGGGCACCTAGAGGGGGGTGAATAGGTGCTACGACCAATTTTAATTTTTCTTTTGATTTAGGCTTAACATAAAGGTAAATTCTCTAGATAATGTGGCTACGGTGAATTTACCTATATGACAAGGATAATGATAAACACAATGCAAGCAGTAAAGAGAGTGACGGAACGAGGTAACCCAAGTGAAGCACACGGAGACGCGATGTATTCCCGAGTTCCTCCTTTTTAGGGGAGTACGTCTCGTTGGAGGGGTGTGAGCTCGCCACGAAGGCCTACTCAACGCCACAAAGGCCTCACCCTATTCTCTGATGAACTTCCGCCACAAAGGCCTAGTTCACCTTCCACTATTGAACCCCTTTGAGGTGGGGATCGAGTCATTTACAAACACTTGGGGCACACACCCACAACTTAATTGGGGGCTCCCAAATCTTCTTGAAACACCAACAAGAATCAAGATGCCTAGGTTCTCCACAAGAGGAAACCCTAGGCTAGATCCTTCGAGCTAGAGAGGGGGAAATGAAGAACGGCTCGGTGAAGATGTAGATCGGGGCCTTCTCCTTCAATCCTCCAAAGATCTTCAAGATTGGGTGGAGGGATTGGGAGATATGAGGGAGAGATCTTAAATGCTAATAAATGCTAAGGGGAAGAACTAGATCTTGAGGAGGAAGAGGAGGGGTATTTATAGCCCCTCCTCACAACTAGTCGTTGTGCAGGAATTTTGGGACCGGAATATCCGGTCAGTCCTTCTCGAATCCTGTTGACTTAAACCGGATTATCCGGTTGCCCGCGAATAATCCGGTTCAAATAATCCGGTTCGCTTCTAAAACGCGCAGCAGCTGTACCGGATATTCCGGCTCCTCCGGAATAATCCGGTACAAAAAATCCGGCTCGCATATGTCCGAAATTCTTCCAGTCCTTAGCCGTTTTCGAGCAAACACACAGCAACCGGAATATCCGGTCCGAGATGAATAATCCGGATCAAATAATCCGGCTCATCTCTGTCCGGAAATGTTCCAGAAATCTCCAGACCGGAATATCCGGCTCCTCCGAATGATCCGGTTCCAAATAGTCCGGTTGCCTTCTGTCCCAAATCTCTCAGGCCAAACTTCACCGACTTTTCGGTGATCGATGCCGATGTTAAGTGAAACACCTGCACGCTTAACACCTCGATAAATAATGTACTTAGTATTGTTAACTAACACACAAAACACCGGGAAAACAAAATGCACTTTCACACGCTTCCCTCTTTTCGGTATCTTTGATGCCAAAGGGGGAGAAGTGATCTCTTAGGATTGCGGGTGTTTGCATGGGAGGTCCACAAGACTGTTTCTTGGCTGCTTTTCTCGTTGGGCTCGTAGACTCATTATTTGCTTTATCGTGTTTCGCGTTCAAAACTCTGTTCTTGTGTGTGAAACCTATCTTTATTCAGTTGTATGAACCTATATCCGTTGATCCGAAGTTCATTATGATGATTAGCAATTCTCCTTGTGTACTAACTTGTGTTGTCATCAAAAACCAAAAAGGGGAGATTGAAAGGGCATTTTGTGCTATACCCGTTTTGGAGTTTGACGACAACACAGTTAGGATATCTAATGGTTTTGTGCTTCTATTAGTCTACATGTTCACCTGGGACATCCCCTCCCAAAAAGAAGAGTGCTCCGTTTCACGAAGAAAACAATTTTGCTATGGATTGCGGTAGTACTGCAGTTTCGCCCGGTAGTACCGGGCGTGCGGTAATACTACCGCCACTACCGCATTTGGCCCATTTCGGGACAGCAGGGTACTGGAACTTGATTTTCAGAAACATAACATAAAGTTAGCTGGAATTTTTTTCTAGCAGAAGGTTGATTCAGTTTCTTTTTTCAAGAGTGCGCAGATTGTGTACTATAGGTTGATCCGCTTTTGTATCACGTAACAGTATATAAAATTCTCTCACAGATGAGATGGTCAATTGCATTAAGCGCATACCACAAGTGAATAGTAAAATGAATGATGATTTGTGACCTCATTCTCAAACTTATAAAGGTATGAGGCAGGGTGACCCACTATCTTCATCGACCATTGTTGTTTAACTTGGTGCACATTCATACTTACCGGTGACAAAAATGCAAGAAATCTCAAATCAATCCATCCCTCCCTCTTTAACAGATGTCTGGTACGAAAAAATAATTTTACAGGCTAGGTTTTTGTTTTGTTTTTTCAGACATTTCATTTCATCTGTTATGTATGGGTGAAACTGTGACACTCAAACAAGAAGTTTTACCCTTGAAATATATGATCATTTCCTACATGGTATCCTCCGGGGACAGGCAGATAATTATTAACTCTCTTTTGAGCTTCCAAAGCGAAGGACTGACCTTTATATATGGATATATAGATCACACAAGCTAATAATCTAGAATTTCTTTCTTTATATATGGCTGGGACACAAAAACTGATCTCAGTTATTTTTCCTGTATTCAGAGAAGAGTATAAAAGCTAGCCAATATAGCTAATACTGTATCACTTTTAAATGGGAATGGGTAGGCAATGGGAATACAGAGATACAGGAGAAGGTGGCATCTGAGGAGAATATATACAGTACATGAGAGATTGAGAAGACAAACATGCTTCCCTCCTACAGGAAGCATTGTAACTTCTTTACACCGTTTCACACACCAGGATCGTCATCATCAGAAGATTACGCAGTAGCAGCTGCAGCTTCCTCTGCCACTTCCTGCTGCAGAGTGCAAATGAGGTTGCGATCTCCGTACACGTTGTCCACACGACCTGGCAATAGTAGAAGAGAGATCATTAGCTTCTATGTTGACAAAAACAACATAAGTAGCATGAAATCTTCAGAGCTATCAGTACATGTTGTTGGCCAGAACTTGGCACCGCGAAGCCACGCCGCAGGGAACGCGGCGTACTCCCTGGAGTATGGCTTAGTCCATGCGTCACTCATCAGGAGTTGGGGTGGGTGAGGAGCGCCCTGCGTAATAGAACACACAAACACATGTCAACTACCCAGTTCATGTATATTGAGTTGCATGCACCTTCAGTTCAGCCAAAAGGTCAATCTGTTGGGAAAATGTTTTAGTTATTTACTGAGACAGTTTGGAGTAGATTACCTTCAGGACATTGTTGTTCGCATCTGCTTTGCCAGTTTCCACCTGTGCAATTTCTTCCCTGATGGAGATAAGGGCATCACAGAACCTGTCTAGTTCAGCCTACAAGACAAATGATGTGTCAGTAAGTTAATGCAGAAACCAGCAGTTAGTGCAAAGTCGAGCAATAGATTCAACTGGACATGCTTACCTTGCTTTCACTTTCAGTGGGTTCAATCATAAGTGTGCCTGGAACAGGCCATGACATGGTAGGTCCATGGAATCCATAGTCCATCAAGCGCTTTGCCACATCCTCAGGCTCAATACCAGCAGTTGCCTGTAAAAAACAATCCAAGATCCAGTCAGAGTACTGAAATGGATAGACGCAAGGTTCAAATGCTAACATAGTTATGACAAGTACCTTGAACCCTCTTAAATCAATGATGAATTCATGGGCAACAGTTCCATTAACTCCACGGAAAAGAACCGGGTAGTGTTTCTGCAAAATTCATCACGATGAAACAGTCAGAAAAGTAGTTAGGCTATAAGTACAAATTGTGGCAAAGCGACCATGAGTAACATCCAGTACCTCCAGACGCTTTGCCATGTAGTTTGCGTTCAAGATCGCAATCTTTGAGGCATCAGTGAGTCCCTGAGACCCCATCATGGCTATGTATGTGTAGGAAATTGGAAGAATCAAAGCAGATCCCCATGGAGCAGCAGCAATGGAACCAAGAGGGTCGGTTTTCTCAGGGAGCGGAAAGCCACCAGTGGGGATCTAATGAATTAAAGAATTAGTCCGATAATGCAATTGCATTTCCTTTCAAATGAAACGACAAGGCAAAAAAAACATTATTGATTCTTTTGGTTATAGTACTCGACATTTAATCATGGCTTGAGTAGTTAACACATCATCACCAAACACTTAGTATTTTTTAGTTGTAAAATGAAAGAATACAAAAGATATGACACACTTCCTAATATAAAGCTCGTCTGTTATTAAAGTTAAGTATTGGTCAGTGAGTATAATTTTATTTAGAGAGAAAGCATACAAAATTCAGGACACCTACCACTGGGTGAGATGGTAAAAATGGTGCCAGGTGCTGCTTAACACCAATAGGACCCATGCCAGGACCACCTCCACCATGTGGAATGCAAAATGTCTTGTGAAGGTTAAGATGGCAAACATCTGCTCCAATAAAACCAGGGCTTGTCAACCCAACCTGTAAAAACACATTTTTTTGCACGTTAAAAAGAATCATATGGCTCTTATAATATCAGTATGTAGTATGGGATATCTAAAATTACCATATCGCAATTTCTCAATTAGCTCTAGATGAAGTTGAAGAGATATCTTCTTACAGAAAGCATATCTTAGCATGTATGGTCAAGTACAAATAAAACAGAATTCTTTAAAAAGATGAAAACAAATGGAAAGTAGATCAAATAGGTTTAATACAATTTGTAGCTTTATTCTTTAAGTAGAGTAAACTTCACCATCATGTTGGAAAGATATATAACACAATCTGTGGACCAACATATAACGTTCCAATCTATTAATATAAAACACAAGACGGGAGCAAATGCAGAAATAACAAGTAGACAAAGTGGAATAACAAGGTGCAAAGAACTAACCTGAGCATTCATGTTGGCCCCATCCATATAGACCTGCCCACCGTTCTCATGAATGATCCTGCATATCTCATCTATGCCTTCTTCATAGACTCCATGGGTTGAAGGATAGGTAACCTGAAGAACAAGGTGATCATGTAACATTCTGTTATTCTTGCCACAGGGAAAAAATAATACAAATATTTCTAATAAACTTTCATACTCAATGAACTGGTTCCAGATTAGTTACTCTTAGTCACTTCCTTAAAAAAATTGCCCTTATTTTTCAACCATGTGTAGCTTTAAGTATCCTTGCATAACATAAAGCATTCGTACATTTCCAACCATTATATGCCAATTAGTAAGTAGATGAGCAAGAATCAGTAGAGGGAAGTACTAGGAAGCTGTTGTCCGATTTCCATCTTAACATATACTAGTCAAAATTTCAGCAAATTGTGCGGCTAGATACTATAACATACTTCCATCTGATTAATTATTCTACACCAACAAATCTGAAGCACCAAAAGAGGCAGTATAGATTCTTCCTATTTTTACTCTTACTAATGTGGGTAGATTTAGATGTTGCAATACAATATGATCGTGTAAGTCCCCTAATTTTCTTCTTCGCGCTTCATACAATGATAGCAACAGTATAGATTAAGAGCGCTATATTAAAATTTAGTAATGAACTAGTTGAGCTGCAATTATTATAACTGAGGTCGGAATCCGTGATAAATTCTCAATGGGCAGAGTGTAGAAGCAGTACCATCAGAGCAGAGAGGTTGTCCTTGTTTTGTTCAGCAGCTTTCCTCAACTCCTCAATGTTAATGTTACCTTTGGAGTCAGTTCCGACAGTAATAATCTTCATTCCACACATAGCAGCACTTGCAGGATTTGTACCGTGTGCCGAGACAGGAATGATGCAGACATTTCGGTGGTGGTCTCCTCTTGCCTGCATTTTTTTTCACATGGTTCATAAACAAGAATGCTCAACAACACAAGAGAACTAGCACAGCATATTTATCATGACATACCCTGTGGTAGGCCCGAATAACCATCAGTCCAGCATACTCTCCTGAAGCACCAGCATTTGGTTGCAAAGAGAAAGAATCAAAACCGGTGATCGTGTTCAACAGCTCACCCAAGTTGTCAAACATTTCCTTCATAAAAAAGAAGTCATTTCAGAACGCCTAGAATTTTTAAATTATATATAGTTTGCCATTAGGAACGAAATAAATGCTAATTGGTCCTTACATGATATCCTGCAGCCTGATCAATAGGGGCAAATGGGTGCATGTTTGCAAACTTGGGATCGGTGACAGGCATCATCTCAACGGTAGCATTCAGTTTCATGGTGCAAGAACCAAGAGGAATCATACTGTGGCACAGTGAGAGATCCTTGTTCTGCAGCTTGTGCAGGTAACGGAGAAGCTCGTGCTCTGTGTGGTACCTGCAAGGCCACGAGATAATTTCAGTTTATTTAATAGTACATCCTGACAAATTAGTTAAGCTCGTGCGATGTGTGCAATGCTCTTGTTTGGAAAAAATAAAATTATTTGAACAGAGATGCAAGCACCACACATACATGCTAAAGATTGGGTGAGTTAGGTAGGGGCTGTCGCGCACAAGGCTGGTAGGGATGGAGCTTGAGACTTCAGGTGCAATGGATTCAGCTGTGAAGTCCACCTGAAAGCGTTTGTGACAGAACATCATTTAATGTCCCGACATAATTCCGCATCAAGCACGCGTGGTTTTGCACCTGATGGAACGACCACTTACTGGCTTGCCGCCGAGAGAACACCTTGAAGAGCTTGTCAACATCCTCCAAGGTGGTGGTCTCGTCGAAGGCGACGGTAATCTACAACATCACAGCTCAAAGTTATTGCTCAACGCAGCATAAACTCAGGAGGTCTGTAGTGGAACATAAAACATGAGCAGTAAACGAACCGTCTTTGCGTCGACAACGCGAAGATTCATCTCGTTTTTGCGAGCCTCTTCAGCAATAGCATTCGCGTCGGCGCAAGTGATCTTGACAGTATCAAAGTAGGGCAGCTCTTGCACCTGTCACTGTCCCGAGCTTCTTCAACCCATGGGCGAAAGTACCAGCCAGGCCATGGACACGGTCGGCGATAGCCTTTAGCCCAGCAGGACCATGGTAGACAGCATACATCGCCGCCATGTTGGCGAGCAAGGCCTATAAAATGACAAAGCATCTTTATTAATGGCTATTCTATGACAAGATGCTCGGCCACTAATAACCTACCGTATCAGAAACAATTAAGTATTGTGCTGTGAGTGTCGCTATCAGACAATTTGGTGAGCGGGTGGAGTGCGTGCGTGCGTACCTGCGCGGTGCAGATGTTGCTGGTGGCCTTGTCTCTCCGGATGTGCTGCTCCCTGGTCTGCATCGCCATGCGGAGCGCTGGCTTGCCGCTGGAGTCGACGCTCACGCCGATGATGCGGCCGGGCATCAGCCTCTTGTACTCCTGGGAGGTGGCGAGGAACGCGGCGTGTGGGCCGCCGTACCCCATGGGCACGCCGAACCTCTGCGCGGAGCCGACGGCGATGTCGGCGCCAATCTCGCCTGGCGGGCGCAGCGTGGTGAGCGCGAGCAGGTCCGTGGCCATGACGACCTTGACGCCGTGCTTGTGCGCGTCCTTGACGAACTCGGCGTAGTCGAGCACCTCGCCCTCGGTGCCGGGGTACTGCACGAGCACGCCGCAGACGTCGCCGCTGCTGTAGTCGAAGTCCTTGGCGTCGGACACGACGACGTTGAGGTCGAAGCCGGCGGCGCGCGTCTGGCAGATGTCGATGGTCTGCGGGTGGCAGTTGGAGGCGATGAGGAAGGTCTTCTTCTTGGACTTGAGGATGCCGTTGCACATGGCCATGGCCTCGGCGGCGGCGGTGGCCTCGTCGAGCAGCGAGGCGTTGGACATGGGCAGGCCGGTGAGGTCGGCGACCATGGTCTGGTAGTTGAGCAGCGACTCGAGACGGCCCTGCGCGATCTCGGCCTGGTAGGGCGTGTACTGCGTGTACCAGGCGGGGTTCTCCATGAGGTTGCGCAGTATGACGGCGGGGATGTGGGTGTTGTAGTAGCCCATCCCGATGAAGGACTTGTAGAGCTTGTTCCTGGAGGCGAGGTAGGCCATGTGGTCGAGCATCTGCGACTCGGTGAAGCCGGCGTCGAACTTGCCCGTGAACTGCATCGGCGGCGCGCGGATCGCGGCCGGGACGGTGGCGTCGATGAGCGCGTCGAGGGTGCTGAAGCCGCAGGCGGAGGCCATGACCTCCTGGTCGGCGGGGGTCGCGGAGTTGTGCCTCCGCGGGAAGGTGTCGCTGGGCTGCAGCGCCGACACGGAGACGGGCCGGCCTGGCGTGTACTGGTGGGCCGGGCGTGCGCCGCGGCGGGCGCCGCGCGGGCCGGCCGCGGGCGAGGGCACTAGGGTGGAGATGCCACGCGACGGGGACGGGGAGGTGGTGGATGAGGAGGCCGCGAGGAGGCGGCGCAGCAGCGCGCGGTTGGCGAGGCGGCGCGCGCGGTCCATCGCGGATTGGGGGGACGCACGCGCAGTAGGCAGAAATGGAAGCGGTGAGGGTAGGAGGTGGCCTCCGCTCCTGCCGAGAAGAGCGGATGTGGGCTTGGATCAGGAGGTGGGATTTGGTTGGCTATTATATATCGGCGCATTCAGAGAGGAAAGGAGTCTCTCCTCTGTGTTTGAGTGGAGTGAGGTGGAGAGCACGGCACGAGAGAGAGGTTACGGAATGACGTGGGCGCTGACACTGCGCCCGACCCCGACTGGACTCATCGGCAACGGGAGGCTCGGAGGAGGATGGCGTTTGGATGGACGAGGAGCCGAGCTGCGGCCGGTATAAGAGGCCCAGCCACAGAATCGGGCAAGTAGGGAGAGTGGGAACGTGCGCGCGGGGAGGTATCAGGAGGAAGACGATCGACCGGAGAGGTGAGGAAGGGCTGCGGGCACGACGCGCGTCTGACCTGCGCCGCTGCAACCTGCCGGGACCTTATCGCTTTCCTCGCCCCAATCCGCCTCTCCGGCCGCAGAAAATTCTGTGGTGGGAGCAGGCGAGATCGCCGTATTTTTTGCGGCGTCCGTTACCCCGGTGGGAGAGCCCCGGCCAGCGCACGGTACCAAGACAAACCGGTGCGGTGCTGGCGACCGCGACGCGACGTATGTATGCTACTAGATCCGGTCCAAAGCGTAACACGTGGGGACGGCGGAGCTGGGTACCAAGGTTTTAGCGCGGAGGCTCACCGGGGCAATCCGGAGGTGGTGGCGCGTCAGAGCATGGTTAATAATACAGCCAGCTGCTGGCTATAAGCCATTGCCATGTCACATATAGCTAGCTTATAGTCAACATGTACAATAGTTGGCTATATAAATGAACTACTTTATCAATATATGGCCCACATGACACTCTCACATAGTGCCTAGGAGCACGTGTTGCAGCTGGCTACTAACTAGTAGCCCGCTTTGCTTCTCTCTCCTCATCTCTCTCCTCCACATAAGCAAAAGTATATTATTTAAATCCTTATAGCCTGCTTATGTCACCTTATTGTACTTGCTCTCAGTGAACCGGCATGGGTTTTGGTAGATGGGCGGATCGAGGTGGACCAGACCAAGACGTTCGTCGGGATCACCTACCGCGAAAGAATCTCCGGGAACCCGTGGGGTGGGAGGCCGCACGTCGTTGTTCCACCAACCTCCGTCGAGTACTGTATTACTTAACCTGCCCATTTATTTTACAACAGCTTTGCTCTTTGCTGGAATGCTGGATTTGATTGGGCAGACCTGCAGGTGGGAATTTTTTTCTTTGACGCCAGCTGCATGTGGATGTTGCTATGAGAACCAGAGTATACACGGCCAGCCATACGCATAAAAAATAACAAAAGAAAAGTTCAGCAGAAAAAATCCTTGAATAAAATTTTAGGGATTGCTTATGTCTCAGTCGACTGATTTTTTTCTTAAATCTCACTCAATTTAGAAAAGTGCAACTATAGTTTACAGAAGCAGAAAAGTGCAACTGAACTTGTTGCGCTTTTCTGTCCAGAGAAGTGCAATTGCAATTTTTTTTGAACTCGGTTGCACTTTTCTCAAAAGCGATTGAGATTTGAGAAAATCTCAGTCGACTGAGATTTAGCAAAACTGAAAACTTTAACAACATTTTCTAACTACTTCGGCAGAGCTGCAGGTGAGAACTTTTTCTTTGAGCCTAATAGATAGGATGTCAATAGATGGAAAGTGTTTTGTGCTCCTAAACACGGATGCTACTGCCAGTTAGAAAAAATCGAAAAGAATCATTTATGAGTTCCAAAAATTCTGACAACAAATCTAGATATAGTAAATGGTGTATCCAACAAACGTGCAAATTTTCAGTTTCAAATATAGAGTATTATGGGCTACATAAAAATGACAAAACATCCTAAAATTTAGAAATTTGAAATAGGCATATTTACATCCACACTTTTGTCTTTTTTTTTACTCAGAATACAAAGTATTTGTAATAGTTTTTTGCACGTTTGGTACACCCTTGGCAACATCTAGATTTATTTTCATAATTTGTTTAAACTCATTTTTTGTCTAACGGGCAGAAGCGTTGGTGCCCAGGTGAACCAAATCCCCTCCGGGCAATAGAGCCTTTGGACATGACCTCTCAAAGTTTAACACCATAAATTTTGAAGTGAACGGCTCAATCTTTGCTTCATCAGCGAAACCGCTTGCTTCGATATATGGAGCTCACTTGGACAAGTTTAATTGTGGAAAGACTTTCGCTAAGTAATCAGATTAGGTTTGTCTAAAATTTCGGAGTAGGGATATTTTTTCCCAACTTTAGAGAAGTGTTTCTTTTGTTACTAATTCTCACGCCATACTCAAGTTCCTTTGTAGGAAAGGGGGAGGCGACACTCCTTGTATAAGACCATCTCTAGTAGAACCCTGGTATCTACGCACGCTTCTATTTTTGTAAACAATGTCGGGTCTCTAAGTGTAGAGGTTTGTAGAACAGCAACAAGTTTCCCTGAAGTGGATCATCCAAGGTTTATCGAACTCAGAGAGGTAGAGGTCAAATATATCCCTCTCAAGCAATCCTGGGATTACGGTACAAGAAGTCTCTTGTGTCCCAACACACCTAATATAATTGTCAATTGTATAGGTGCAATAGTTCGGCGAATAGATAGTGAAATACAAGTGATATGGATGATTATAAGTGATGTAGCAATCTGAATAAAAATGGCAGTAAGCAAACATGTAGCAGAACTGATTGTAAACGGTGTTTCAATGCTTAGAAACAAGGCCTAGGGATCATACTTTCACTAGTAAACACTCTCAACAATAATAACATAATTGAATGCATAAACATCTCTCTTCACTACGCTACTCCGAACCAATCTCCGGTCGGATAACAAACACCAATCATTGCGCAGGGCTGCAAAAAACACTCCTTAGAGTTCACATTTCCCCATCTAACCCCCATGCTATCACCATGAGACCTAGATGGTTCCAAACAAACACCACGATTTCATAGGGTCAACCAAAAAAAAATATAAATATCATGCTAAACCACACGGTGCACAAACTGTCACCATTACACTGTGATCAAAGTGTCTATGGAGATCTCATAATAAAACCACTTGAGTAGCATAACAGATGAAGAGTAACATCTACTTATTCAACTAGATTATAAAGCTCATGATCACATAAAGGTCACACCATGAGAGAGAGAGATGAAACACATAACTACTGGTAGAGCCCTCAGCCCCGGGGGAGAACTACTCCCTCATCATCATAGGAGACAGCAACGACGATGAAGATGGTAGTGGAGTCGATGGAGATGGCTCCGGGGGCACTTCCCCATCCCCACAGGGTGCCGGAACAGAGATTTCTGTCCCCCTAAACTTATCGGCGGCGGCGGTGGAGCTACGGAACTTTTTGTGGAAGGGGACCGATCCTTTAGGGTTTATGCATCAGGGGGATTATATACGCGGAAGAGCGATGTCGGTGGGCGCCCGAGGGGCCCACACCACTTATAGGCGCGGCCATAGGGACCCGCGCCCACCCATGGTGTGGCTCCTCCTCTGACCCCCTCCTGGTCTCCTTTGGACTCCGTTCACGTGTCGGGAATTCTAAGACTTTGGGTTTTTGTTTCGTCCAATTCCGAGAATATTTCCAGAACAAATTTTCTGGAATAAAAAACAGCAGAGAACATGAATTGGCTCTGTGGCATCTTTTCAGTAGGTTAGTCCATGAAAACGTCCGGAAAACGAAGGAAAATATATGAGAACATAAAGGTATTGGATAGAAAACAAGCATGGAGCATCGAAAATTATAGATACGTTTGAGACGTATCAAACCCCTAAAACGCGTGTTTTCAGTTCGCGTTCTAGGATTTTTTTTGGCTTCGACAGATCGGTCAGTAGCAACGTCCGTATAAGAGAACCCACATATTTAAATTAGTTGATTTTGCCGCGAATTTACATACAAAAGAGGCGGCAGAGATCACCGATTCTCGCTGGCGGTGATCACCAGACTAACCCTAGCCCTGAACTACCTTGGGCGCCTTGACCTATATGTCGCGACGGCGCGGCTACAGAACGGCGGCGCCGCTCACTCCTCGTCGGAAGAGCCGATGTAGAGTGGTACCTCGAGCGAGGCTGTGATGCCCTTCTCGAGGAGCACGGCGTTCACCTTGGATTGCTGGCAGCACTACGCCTGGAGCTCCTCCTCCTCCTCCGTTGCAGAGCGCTCGTAGAGGGTCGCCATGACGCATCGACCGCGTTGTTGGGACAAAGTCCAGCTCCGAAAACGAGGGGCCAAATGCCGTCGGGTCGTACTCCGGCAGAGGCTCCCCCTCACGTGGCTCCGCCCTCACTAGGGCGCGGGAGGAGCTACCTGCACCAGAGGAGCTCCCCGCGCCGCTCGAGCTGCCCTCGCCGTGCCTAGCGGCTTCGCGGAGGCGGACGACTCCGGGAGGGCGCGGTACGCAAAGTTCGCCGGCACATGGAGTTGGTGGTCGCTGAAGGCGTGCGCCGCCCTCTTCCCCGCGGCGTCGGACCGCACCATCCTCTTTCACGCCACGTTAGACATATATGACGGGTCGAACGCGGGACGGGAGTCGGGCTCGCGCTTCGAGGTTCTCATCTTCGACGACATGGCGGAGCCGAATCTGGGTGGCGGCGCGAGTAATTGCTCGTCATAGGTGGGTGGCGGCTTGACCAATTGCTTGTCGTTGGCGGTGGAGGGACGAGGGCGTGACCTGAAAATAGACGTGTGGCCACTACTTAAAGGGATCCGCGCCTTGGATTCTCATGCAACCGAAAACGCTTTAAGGTTCGGCTGCGTTGTACGGACTCTCCTACGCCCAAAAAATTGCCCCCAGTCCGTAAACCCGCCGGCCTTTTTCAGATCCCGACGTTTTACGGGCTCTACTAGAGATGCTCTAAGGCCTTGTTTGGATGTCCGGGATCCTCCTAGGATCCCTATGCTTTCCCCGGGTGTGAAGCCCACGTGGGAATTTCACCCTGGTTTTTTAGCTAACCGTTTGGTGCCATCGCGAATGGGATTTCTCGGCCCCATCCTCCCAATATCCCAGGGATTCTCTCCCCTACCTCTGCATGTCCAGCGCATTTTCCGTGTCTTTCTTGTGTCAACGCGAGCTATGCGGTCTCGTCCTCCACCTCCACCTCCTCCATCTCCGTTCTGTCGCCTCATCCTCGCGATCTCAACCGCCCCATGAACTCTCAGCGTCGCTACCTCCTCCATCTCTCCCAGCTATGGCCGACGCCCTCCGCCAGTTCGCACCCCCCGCGCAACCGCATGTGATCAAGATACTACATTGGTTCCTTCTGTACCCATGAGCTCCATGGCCCACGAGGAAGCAGGTTGCATGTACGCAGTGCATCTTTCCTTGTCGTCGGTCGCGCCGAAGATGCTCAAGGCTGCCATCGAGCTGGGGCCTGCTGGAGATCCTAGTGGCCGCCAGCGAGCAGACTGTTGTGAAGCTGTCGTCATCGAGGAACCCGGAGGCGGCGTCCGTGGTGGATCGTCTGTTGCGCGTGCTATCCTCGTGCGACGTGGTGTCGCGTGCGGTGGAGGACGGCAGCCTCGTACGTCCCTACAGCATCACACATGGCTCACTCCCAACGAGGACGACGTCTCTATGGCCGCGTGGGCGCTCATCCCCTTCTACTTGGTACCAAATGGCTACAGGGAATGGGGAGATCCCCCCTACAGGAGAGGGGATCCCGTGTGTCCAGAAAAATTCCCT
This sequence comes from Alopecurus myosuroides, assembly GCA_028641055.1. Lineage (NCBI taxonomy): Eukaryota > Viridiplantae > Streptophyta > Magnoliopsida > Poales > Poaceae > Alopecurus > Alopecurus myosuroides. Next base: position 232,763,380 of record CM054058.1, read on the forward strand.
CTATGGGATTGATTCCGTAGTTTTTTTTTTTACCTATGTCAAGCAAACAAGCCCTAAAGATGCGATTTTTCTTTAGATGTGAACAAGAATTATCATGATTCAAATTTTGAGTGGTGGTGGGTGGGGAGGGGGGGGGGCAGAATCCCACTCCGCTGTAATTGGGTGCGCCCCTCCCTATACGTGGAATCAATGTAGATTTTTTTTACTCCATCTGTCCCCAAATAAACAATAGACCCACTATCATAAATATTTTCCGTAACATGTTAAGTCAAACTTAACGAGATTTGACTTTTAACTAAGTTTGTACGCCATGTATTTTCGGATGGAGGGAATAACTCGGAAGGCCAAAGTGCAAACATGTCTATATTCCATAAAATGTCTAAGTCGTGTGAGTATTTCTTATGTTCAATTCAATCTTTAGCTTAAAGTGTAAAATAATCAACGGATGTAAGCATTTTGCATCATGTGCATCCACTTAAACTTGTCAAAATGACTTCGTATGTCATGTAGAAAAGGCATAAATGTATCATGTGCATACTATATACCTGAGCACTATTTACTCATATATTATGTTTTCTGTTTAAAGTAGGACATATCCATATTTTTAGATAAACATTTATAATTGCAAATGATATAGAGCTACTTGCATCCATGAATTATTTCAAACTTCTGAAAAACTTACAAAAAAAATCAATAAAGATTACCTGGTATATAGGCAACTAGCTATACAAAATAGAATATGGAAATCAGATTTCAAAATCGACTTCACGGTTCTAAGATAATTACATGGAGAATATTATTTGTGCCATCTTGATGTTTCAATAAAACTATCAATACTAAAAGCATTGCGGAAGTACTAGTTTTTTTTATATAGATGAGGAGTACTAGATTGTTGTGGTGGTAGCAAATTGGCAAGTTCTATTTTTTAACCGGGAAGCAAGTTACATTGTTTAACAAACAAACAACAAACGATATGGACAGTGGCTAGTGGGAGTATCAAGTGGTGTCAGATTGTCGATGGAACAAACAAATGACTTTGTATAGTGGTCACCACAAACAAACAAAATACTTTGAACAGTGTGGTTTATTAAGTGGTGACGTGGTGTCACAAAACGGAGCTAACATCACACAAAATACACCAGATATAATTAAGAACACAAGAAAAAAAAGAGCGTGTTAACCAAGTGGAATGATACCATTCTCAATAAAAACGAGGAAGCAAAAGTGGCACGTCTCCTTAAGGTGGTCACATTTTGGTGTAAGATATTTCCGTTCAATATTATATAATGCCGAGACTTCTGAAAAAGATTTTTTGTATCCAATTTTTCTTTTAGAAATGGAGGTTTTACCTAGGCTCTCCATCAAAATAATGCACACAACCGAATATTTATTAAAAATAAAGCGAAATCACTACGTCTTACAAAAAATTACATGAATCAACATGAAGTCACCTGCCACAAATTCGACACACCTACAAACCTACACTTGATGAAGGGGGTGATCATTATCGAAACCACATGCTCTGACCTAACACACCAACGCACATCATCTAACCGGAGGCCTCACCCAAGCCACCCGATAGCGAGCCGGGAGCACAATCCAGTCCAGCATACCCGAGACGCGCGCCGACACACACGCCGATACTCCGCTTCCGCCGTTTTCCACCAAACCATCTTCACTAGTAATCAATGCAATGACCTTGCCAAGCCTGCCGCCGACGCCGCCACGATGCCAGACAGCTCCTCCGCCCTGCATGAGTCCAACAACATACCTCTGACACCGAGACCCCTCCACACCATGCCGCTGAGAAACATTGTTGTCGACGTTGTAGAAGTCCACCGCTCCATTTTCTGTCACCTCCATCCGACCGCTGCTCCAAAACAATGCCCCCAAGAGGGAGAGCGACATCGAGCGTCGCCATTGTCCGATCCGGAATAACCGGATCTGGAGTTTCTGTTGGGGGAATAGGTGAAGGGAAGCCTCACCTACCCCTCATAATAAACCGAACCCACTTAATGGGACTCAAGACTGTTGGTACGGTTTATAATAGGAAGATCCGTAATTCCGTATTATGGTTATCACCCTAAGGAAAGGAGGTCCGGGTTACCCTTTCCGTAACCCGGAGAAGATAGAAGACCGGCCGAGAGTTTGTGGTAAGCAGCGAAGAGACCCAAGGCCTGGAGGATGGCCCAAGGCCGGACGGGGATGACCAGGCCACGAGGTGAACCGGCAAAGGAAGACCTAGAACGATTAGAGCACGACTCCGATAACGGGTGTAACCCGGATCCTCTGTAACCCGGAGGTCTCGTCCCCTATATAAGGCAAGACACTGGGACGTAGAAAGATAAGCTCTAAGTCGATAGCAAGGTAACTCGAGACATCGAGAGTCGGAATCGCCCTTTGTAATCGAGACCTTGTTTCCTGATAGTAAGAAGGCAGGAGTAGGTTTTACCCTCAATCGAGGGGCCGAACCTGGGTAAACTCGCGTCTCTCGTTTCCGCCTTAACCCTTTCGAAGTTTCGCTCAGCAGCAATGGCCTCGCAATCTAGTTCTCGCATTAGGACACTTGCCGTGACAACACCACGACAGTTGGTGCCCACCTTGGGGCCTGCTCGCGGAAGCGTCGTCTTTTCGGAAGGAGCCTTACCAGGGATCGAGAAGCTCGTGATAGGCCGGCTCAGGAGGAGCCGGCGTGGAAACTACTACAACCATGACACATGGGGTCCAGAGTTCGCATCGGTGGAGTCAGGATTTCGAGTCCCCTTTGGTGGTATCCACGTCTTTGTTAGCTTCGTGGGAGCACAGGACCCAGACCAGCAGTCAGACTCAGTCTCGGAGGAGGCTACGATGATATACTCTGATGGTGAGTCTTCAGTTGGGAACAATGATGATCGTGATGAAACGGGATCCATCCACCAGCTCTTTGAAGACATGTTAGGAGGAGACCTTGAGCCAGATCTGCAGAGTCTAAGGGAAGCTACTCATCACGCAACTGTTTACATGGCTGCACCAACGCGACCCACAGAGCCCAGGTATGACGCTAGTGGCAATCTAATTACAGATACTGTTTCAACTTCGAATCCCGTTCTAGAAGGACCAGGAGGCGCGAGAACAACATCAACGGGCCCAACGATAGCCCCATTTGGACCTACAGAACCGCGCTCAACAGGATCCGACCCGACTAACTCTGGGCCGGCCAAGGCAGTGATTGACTTGACAGCGCCCCCGTCATATAACCCAAGGCCCGAGCTGATGGCTGCAATGGATTCATTAAATGAAGTCTTGGCTACTCCGATTACCCTGGAGAACATGGTGCAACGTAACGCAGAGATTGAAAGGCTTAGACAGGAAATAACTCGTGCCCGTCGGGAGATCGAGAAAGAAGTAACATGTATAAACAAAGCTCGGTCAGAAGTCCTGGAGGAAGCAACACGCCTGGAGAGAGAAGAGATTCATCTAAACTTCAGACAGAGGGAGTTAGCTTCAATACAGAACATGCGCTATCATACCCGGCTGAACAACGGATTCGGCGCGGGACTGGGGCCTACCAACCTACAGAACTTATTTGCGTCTCTGGTCGGGACGCCTAGGGCACCTAACCCCGCCCAGCCGGTTCACGCCATGAACCCGCCGGTTGCTCCAGTACCAGTTCCCCCGACACGTTTTCAGCCAACTATCCAGCTGCATGGTAACCCGAATTATGTCCCGGTTCCAGAACAACCTCTACAGGAAAGGTTTTATACACCGCCAGGTCATTTCAACAATTCAATGGATAACATTTGGGCAGAAACAAACAGTCTGGCACGGATTCCAGTCAACCCCAATGACCCTATTGGAATTGAAGCTCGGAGGGCAATTGAGATGTTACAAGCAAAAGTGGTCTAGCAGATGAATTACAGTAATCAGGACAGGATACACTCAACTCCTTACAACAGCAGGAATTCCTTGCCGAGAAGTCATCATGGAAATTCACCAGTTCCGGCCGGCTCTAGCAATGCAAACCGGCATCAACCAAACCCGCCCAGGCCGACCGTATCCTACGCACATGGAATTATAAATGTAGGACATAGAGTTGCGGAACCAGAAAACAGGATCCAGGTCATGTTCAACCAACTGTCCAGAATATAGCCTCTACCCTTCCCCCAACTGGGTCTCGCAGGATTGGCATCCAGTGTCTTGGTCCATCAATTAGGAACGAGAGAATACCGGCTGATTTTAAAGGACCCTGTAGAGTTGTAAACTATACGCCAGACATGGAGCCCGCAGATTGGGTAGAAGGTTATGAGATGGCAATGGAAATATTGGAAGTAAGTGACGCAATATATGCACACGGTACCTAAGCGTAATGTTAGAAGGACCTGCGAAGTCCTAGTTAAAGAACTTGCCCGCAAACTCAATTAATAGATGGCAGGAGCTGAAGGACCAGTTCATCAAAAAAATTCAAGGAACATGTAAGTGACCGACGACTATTACAGACGTAGAAAACTGTGTTCAGAAGGAAGGGGAGTCTGCCCAGCATTGGTCTCGACGCGTAGCGGAAATCATACATTCATCTGTCGGACTCACCGCCCAACAAGCAGTAATAGCATTGGAAAGAAATTGCAGGTTTGACCCTCTAAAGCATAAGCTGGGACGCATAAAACGCTACGTAAGTGATACGAGCGAGTTGATGGATGCCATGACGAAGTATGCGGAGTCTGACAAAACAAAAGACGCAGACTCAGATGATGAGAAGTCCGCGAAGGGAAAGAAAACTGGGACCAAGGGTAGCCAGAACCCGAATCAGAGCAACGACAACCCTCAGAACTAGAACAATAACAAGCGTAAAAACGGAGATGGGACTTCGGATTTGGTGGCAAATACGAATACAGGTTACAGAAAGCAACGTCTGGGCAACAATTTCTGAGGAAATCAAAATTTTCGACCAAACAGCTTTGCACAGGCTCAGCAGGCTCTGAAGGGTCCATGTCCTAGACAGAGCAAAAATGGAAAGTTAGCGAATCACTCTTGGGAAAATTGTTTCATCATGCAGGGTTTTAGACCTAGTGGAAGTAACAACTATGGACCAGGAAACAGTGGAGGAGGTAACCCAGGAAATATGGGAGGTGGACATCCGGGAGCCGGTAGCTCGGGACCCGGAAATCATAATCTGGGTCATCATGGTCAGGGTAACCAGGGAACTAACCCGGGTGGTAGTCACCAAGGAGGAAATTCCGGTTTTCAAACAAATCCGAAGCAGCTAAGCTCAGGCCAATATCATGTATTCACCACCAGTTCATGCAGGAGAGAACGCAAGGTGCAGAAGCGCGATTCAATACAGTGGCTCATGCTGTTCCTAGATGACTTAACTGGTCAGAACAACCCATAACCTGGAATCGGGCTGATCATCCTCAGCGAGTTGATAATCCAGGAGGAGTGGCCCTGGTCATGGCTCCACAAGTTGGAGGATATAAGTTAGACAAAGTATCGATGTATGGAGGAAGCAGTATAAACATACTTTACTACGACACGTTCAAAAGGATGAACCTGCAAGAGAAACAACTTCAGCCATCATCAACTGTGTTTCATGGGATTGTACATGATAATTCTGCACAACCTATCAGAAATTTTTTTCTCGAAGTTGCCTTTGAAGTATTTGAAAATTACAGGACAGAGATGCTAACATTTGAAGTGGTCAAGTTCAAAAGTCCATACCATGCTCTGTTCGGACGGCCAGCTTATGCCAAATTTATGGCCAGACACTGCTATGTTTACCTCAAGCTAAAGATGCCAGGTCCCAATGGAAATATTACTGTCAATGGTGACAGAGACATAGCTTTGGAATGTGAGGAAGGTGATGCAACCTATGCAGAGACTGCTTATGCAGAAGAGGAGTTGAAATTGTATAAACTGTAAGTTGATCTAGAAGACATGACCTCGCTCAAAAAGTCATCATCTGAGTCCAAGTTAAAATTTAAGTCTTCTCAAGACACCAAGCTGGTGGACTTTACCCCCGGTGACTCATCTAAGCAGTTCAGCGTGGGGGATCACATGACAGAAAAATAGGAAAGCGCGCTCATCAAGTTCCTCCGTGAGAATTGGGATATCTTCGCATGGAAACCTTCTGACATGCCAGGTGTCCCAAGGGAACTTGCTGAGCACAGTTTAAATGTGGATCCTAATTTGAAACCTATTCGTCAGTTCCTCCGTCGTTTCAATGATGAGAGAAGGAAAGCAATTGGAGAAGAGATTGCCAGGTTACTTGCAGCAGGGTTCATAGTAGAAGTATTCCATCCAAAGTGGTTAGCCAATCCAGTTCTCGTTCTCAAGAAAAACAGAACCTGGAGAATGTACATAGACTACACAGATTTGAACAAAGCATGTCCTGAAGACTCGTTCGTGTTACCCCGTATCGATCAGATTATAGACTCTATGGCTGGTTGCGAACTGCTATATTTTCTGGATGCCTACTCAGGTTATCATTAAATCAAAATGAAGGAAGAAGATCAAGAAAAGACATCATTCATTACTCCCTTTGGAGCTTTTCGTTATACATCAATGCCCTTCGGTTTGAGAAATGCAGGGGCAACTTATCAAAGGTGTATCCAAAATTGCTTGGAAAGTCAGATTGGGTGAAACATGCATGCTTATGTGGATGACATAGTAGTCAAATCCCAAAAAGGTGACACTTTGATCTCAGACTTGGAAGAGATGTTCGCCAATTTGCGCAAGTACGAGATGAAGCTTAATCCAACAAAGTGTGTCTTTGGCGTACCAGCTGGGAAAGTTATTAGGTTTCATTATTTCAGAGAGAGGCATTGAAACAAACCCGAAAAAATTCAGGCCATACATAACCTAAAAAAGCCGGTTTGCCTGAAGGACGTTCAGAAGCTGACAGGTTGCGTTGCTGCCTTGAGCCGGTTTATAAGCAGACTAGGCGAAAAGTCTATACCCTTATACCGATTGTTGAAGAAAACTGACACCTTTGTGTGGAATCAAGAGGCTGATGAGGCATTGGAGGCACTGAAAAACAACTTTTCAACGCACCTATATTGGTTGCGCCTGATAAGAAAGAGCCTATGTTACTATACATAGCGGCAAATAACAGGGCAGTGAGTGCGGTGGTAGTTGTGGAGCGTAAGCTGGAAGGTAAAGAAGGCCTTGTTCAACGGCCGATTTACTATGTGAGCGAGGTCCTGACAGAGTCTAAACAGCGTTACCCACATTGGCAGCAGCTGGTTTTTGGAGTATTCATGGCTAGTCGTAAACTGAAACATTATTTTCAGGAACATCCTTTTACCGTGGTTAGTTCAACACCTTTGTCTGGTATTATTCAAAACAGAGAAGCAACAGGGAGATTTTCCAAGTGGGCTATTGAGATGGGGCCGTATCATATCAAATATGAGCCAAGAACCGCAATAAAATCCCAAGCCTTGATCGAGTTCATAAATGACTGGACAGAGTTACAGGTTCCACCGGATAAACCAGATACTAGATACTGAATTATGCATTTTGATGGGTCTCGACAAATGGAAGGTTCAGGAGCTGGTGTGGTGTTAACATCCCCAAGAGGAGATAAGTTTCGCTATGTCTTGCAAATTTCATTCAAATGCACTAATAATGCAGCAGAGTATGAAGCTTTGCTCCATTGGCTCCGGATTGCGAAAGAAATGAGCATAGCCCGGGTTCGATGTCTGGGTGATTCCGACATTGTTTCTCAACAAGTTACAGGTACCTGGGACTCTAAAGACCCAGTTATGGCAGCATATAGACGCGCGGTTACCCAGCTGGCTCGACATTTTCAAGGATATCAAGTTGATCATATCGATCGACGTCTCAACGAAGCAGCTGACGCACTAGCTCGTCTAGGTTTTCAGAAAAAGCAAGTTCCACCAAACGTTTTTTTGGATGAAATTCATAGCCCATCTATTAAAATCCCAACGGAGGAAGACCTAGCAAATCCAGATCCTGAATCAGAATTGGTAGATGCCTTGCATGTAATCCCAGCGTGGACTGAACCATACCTGGCATACCTCATGAGAGGCGAGCTCCCGTAGAACGAGGTTATCGCTCGCCAGGTTACAAGAAGGTCCAAGTCATATACAATTATCAATGGTGAGTTACACAAGCGAAGTGCGGCTGGAATTTTTCAGAGATGTGTCTCTCCGGAAGAAGGATGTCAGATTTTAATAGAAATCCATTCAGGAGATTGCGGCCACCATGCAAGTTCTAGATCTTTGGTCAATAAAGCTTTCAGACATGGATTTTTCTGGTTAACCGCGAACGCTGATGCAGTACATATAGTTAGAACATGTGAAGGATGTGAAAGATATGCAAGGAAGGATCACGTGCCAGCTCAGGATTTACGCATGATTCCCATAACCTGGCCTTTTGCAGTTTGGGGACTTGACATGGTAGGACCTTTCAAAAGGTCAACCGATAAAAAGACTCATCTACTGGTGGCAGTTGATAAGTTTACAAAGTGGGTAGAGGCAGAACCAATCAGTAAATGTGACGCGGTTACAACAGTCAAGTTCTTAAAAAAGCTGATTTTCAGATTTGGCTACCCACATAGTATTATAACGGATAATGGGACAAATTTGTCCGAAGGAGCAATGCAGAAGTTTTGTGAACAGAACCATATACAGCTAGACCTTGCTTCAGTGGCCCATCCACAGTCTAACGGACAGGCAGAGCGGGCTAACCGGGAATTACTTAAAGGTATCAAACCTAGGCTTCAGGTTCCATTGGAGAAAATTGCTGGCTGTTGGGTCGAAGAGTTGCCTGCTGTTTTATGGAGTATAAGAACTACTCCAAATAGGTCAACAGGTTATACACCTTTCTTTCTGATTTATGGAGTTGAAGCAGTTTTGCCAAGTGATATTTGTCACGATTCACCACGAGTGACTGCTTATGTCGAAACCCAGAATGAGATAGCTCGTCAAGACTCGCTAGACGCTTTAGAGGAAGCACGTGACCTCGCAGCATCTAGGTCAGCTATATATCAGCAGGACCTGCGTCCCTATCATAGGCGCGGGGTTAAGACTCGAAGTTTCTAGGAAGGGGACTTGGTTTTACGTCTAATTCAGAAAAAGGACGGGATGCACAAGCTAAGTACTCCATGGGAAGGACCATTTGTGGTAAGTAAAAAACTACACAATGGATCCTATTACCTCATTGATATGTGTGATGCTGATAAATCACGAACATCTGAGGAAGAAACTGGAAGACCATGGAACATAGCCCAGATGAGGCCATATTATACATAGGATCATTGTAATCACTATGTTATTTTGGCAATGAGAAGCAGAGTTAACAACATCTGAGTTATCGGGATTTGTTTTCATATCATTATGACAGAAAGTCACAACATTCTTTCTATATGATTACTTGGGAGCTGATGCTAGAGTACAGTTTATATCTCAAGAATCTGGCATAAGCCAAAGTATATTGGTTATACTTGCCTGCCAGTCAGTGGTTACACACACTTTTATGACCTAGATGTTTAAACCTGGTTGAGTCAATCATGTTATAACCCGGCAAAACCGGGTTACTATGACCCTGAACTCACCAGAGTTGTACACACTAGAATAAGTCATGCGAAAAACCGGCTGAGCTAGAAAGCAAAGAAAAACCAAGTCAAGAAAAGTTTCACATGCAAATAGAAGATGTTGCAAAAATGAAGTAAACCATGAAACACTTTGCATAACCTCAAAGGGAAACCGAGTTATTACACACCAAATTGTAGCATTAGTGCACATGCACACTTTTAAAAATAGGACTAGAAATAAAGCAGTTTATCTAACCTATTACAGACCCATCATGGTCAAATTATTATTTTTGCAGAGATCAAATGATTACTCCACAGCAAATTTTCCTTTCTGCTGGGCCGCGTCCTGATCCGTCGGGTCTTCAGGCTCCAGGTCTTGAGTCTCCGGCTCATCTGTCGCTTGGATAGCTTCTGTTCCTTCAACCTCATCGGAAGGAATGTACTTCCACTCCAGCTGAGTCAGAGCATCAGTAATGTTCTCCGGTTCATATAAGGGGCGAGGTGGAGCAGAAACAGAAAGAGTGACAGATTGAGGCGCACCAGATGAAGAGGCTATAGAGAGCCGTCTCTTCTGCGGGGCTTGGCGGACAACAGCCATAACTTGAGGAGTAAACAACATTTTACGCTCACCCGACGAATTATAACCCAGACACATATCCTTCATCTTAGCCTTTTCAGCAATAGTGCAAGCTTGAAACCGACACTCCTTCTCGATCCTGGCGAAGTCTTTTCTGTCATACTTGGACATATCCGCTTTATATTCTGGGAAGCCCTTCACAAGAAGATCCGGATTCGATTCCGGTTGATAGGCTTTCACCAGGGACATAACCTTGATGGCTCCGCGGCGGCAAGATGATAGCTTATGCTCTTCTATCCACTGAGGGACCTGAGTTAGTTCCACAAGCATTTCACTAAGCCTTTTAGGAGGAGTGTCCCAGTTCCGGACAGCTTTAATACATTCTCCACCTCCAATGTATAGCTGCTAGATCAGGGTGAACAAAGCCTTCAGTTTCAGGTCTGGAAGTTTAAGATTATTTCCATGCATTCTTCCTACATGTTATTTTTTTTATCAGAACCAAGCTATTGATAGTAAGACAAAGGAAATACAGAATTGGAAAATCAGTACATTGACAAGGGATAATAAACCGGACAAACTTACCAAACACAATGCAGGTGATATCTCTTAGCAGATCTTTGACCTTGGTAAAGCTGGTCCGGGTTTCCTCCAAGTCCTTCTCGGCAGTATCCGCTCTAGTTATAAGAGCCTTCTCCCAGGTCTCAAAGTCCTCCTGCAGAACAGACCAAGCCTTGGCTACTTCAGTTATTCGATCTTCCAGCTCTTTCTGCCGGTTCCTGGCTTCTTCAGTTTTCTTGGCCTCTTGGGCGAGCAGGTTCTTCAAATTTCAAACCTCCTTTTGCGTGGAAGATTCAAGACTCTGCGAATTCATTGGTCACAACAGAATACAGTTATCCACAGGTTACAGTCATAACTTGATGAAAATCCGGCTTATAATAGCATAACCCGGAAACTAGCGAACTTATAACATTTTCAAGAATAAAGTTAAAAGTCCCGAGTAGCCGCAGGCTGGCAAACCCGTCACTTGGGGGATACATTATTTCAGGTTCAAGCATTGGGTTATAAGCTATGACTAAGTCTCGGCCAGCTCCAGGCTCGCAACCCGGCACTTGGGGGCTACACTATTTCAATCTTTGCTCCTGTGGTTGAGAACAAAAGCATAATAAGTCCCGATTTATAATTCCATTATAAACCGACACTTGGGGGCTACAACTATTTAGGCTACAACTATTCAATCTACAATTATTCAGTCTACAAATATTCAGTGATCAATCTCCAAGTATACATTACAAATATAAACTAGAAGATTGAGCGCTACAGGTTATGTATATCGAGGTTACCTCATATTTCTGTTTCAGAATTTCTATAATACCATCAGCGCGGCGCCGGTTCTCAGAGAGTTCTTGAGCAAGCGTATCAAAGTCCTGGCCTTCAATATTCAGGCTAGGAGCAACCCTCTTTTCTTCCGGCTTCACTTTGAGGTCTTCAGTGATTTTGGAGAGCACGGTGGAAGGTTCGGTAACCTAGGCAGCCTAAGATCCGGTTATGACCACATCCGGGTCTTGAACATTCACTTCTTCAACCGGAGGATCATTACCCGGGATATTATCAACCGGGTTCACCTCTTCTTCATGTTCTTCAACCATAACATCCATATGACCCAGCGATGGAGCAGCCGGTTCATCATTTTCTTCCCCAAGGGCTCTCTCTTCAAGGTTCACAGGGAGCAACAGATGAGACAGGGTTTGCTTTCAGTACAGCTTGAGCTCTGCAGCAAAAAGAAAACCCTAAGTTACATTGCATGATTAAGATATTAGCAGTAATAAAACCAGGGATGGAAAAGTTAGCTTACCCAGAGTTAATGGAGAACTCACTAGCCCCGCTAAAATGAGACGAATCTGAGTTCGGAGAATCTGAATGAAAAGGATGACTCAACTCTGGCCTTATTTGTCCGGCTAAGGGGTGTGAAGCAGTGGGTGAAACTCGAACTTTGGAGACCCGGCGAAGAGGAGTTTTCTCAGGCAAACCTGTTTCTAACTCGCTTGAGCTGGAGCTCTGGGTCCTCCTTGTTTTACTGCCCTCCTAATCATCCTGCGTTTTCTATGTGTGTGAGGATGGTTTGAAAGGATGTTTTGACAGTCTAGAGATAGGCACCTTTGCAACAGCCTGCCGGGTCCTTTTTTGGCCTACGAGGGACTCCTTCTCAATCACCAGGTTGGAACCAGTGATGGGAGTATAGGGATCGAGATCCGGCATAGTCTGATCCGGAGCTTCATGACCCGGCGCTTCTTCACCAGCCTGTCCATCGCCTAACCCGGCACCTTCTTGTTATGCATGTTCATCCTGCGAGTAATCAGCGTCAACAAATTGGTTGTGCAAGTGATCGAGGGAATCAAATTCAGAAACCTCTTCCTCGTTGTCACTCTGCTCTTCTGATTCTTCGTCCTCAGGTGGAGAAGCCGGTTCTTCTGTGGTGACCCAGAAGGGGTCTGTGGCCTATGAACCGGAACAACGTAAAGGTTAGAGCTTGCGCAGTCAAAGGAATGAAAAGGACTTATAAAACAAAAGATATGGAGGCTTACCGGAGGAGCCGAGTTAGAAGAGCTGAAGGGCTCCAAACCAACATCGAAGAACTTATCTTGCTTTACTCCAACCAGGAGCTTTAACGAGGTTGTCATCTCTGACTTAGATACTATAGACTCAGAATATCGCATGGAATCTGATGAACCGGCATATTCGTGGAACAGCTGGTTCCTGATACTAAGGGGTTGGATACGCCAATCTACCCAGGTTTTCGTTAAATCTAAACCCGTAAGCCCGTGAACTATCTACGGGGTTACGCGCTTCAGGAGAGGCCGGATTTTGATTTGATCAGAGGATTTGGCATAAGAATTCATGGTGCTGGTGTAGAGTAAACGTTCAGGAGTTAACCCGGAAGTGCCGGTTCACCTTTGGGAGAAGTGTTTTTAATATAAAAGTAAGATTTATGCCACAGCTTGGGGTGACTGGCCAGAGGAATGTCCTGGTAGGCAATATCCTTCCGCCTCTAGAACGAAACCCCCCCGTAGTGTATAAGTTCACCCCCAGCTACCTCTGGGTGTTTGTTGCAATAGAAGTACTCAAGAAAAAGGTCTAAGTTTGGCTCTACTTGGAGGTAATCCTCACAGAGGACTACAAAATTGCTAACGTTAAGAATGGAATTTGGTGGAAGGTCTTGAGGATGGAGGCCATAATAACTCAAGAGCCGGTGAAAAAAGAGAGACCCGGATGGGCAAAACCCACAGAGAATGTGGGCTTCAAAAACTATTACCTCGCCCGGCCCAGGTTCGGGCTGGATCTCGTTCCCAGGGGCACGCCAAGATAAGTTCTTGGGCAGTAACCCGGAGTCTTCCATCTCTGTGAGCCGGCCTTGGGTCATCTCCGACTTGCACCAATTTACTTGCATTTTTTCTCTCCCTAAACCGGCAGCTCCAGAACCGGAAGCCCCTCCGGTCTTCTTCTTTTTTCCCGCTCCGCCGGCCTTGGACACCAAGATTTTCTCCTTTACCATCTCGTGGTGAACGCCGGTGATGCTCCGGTCGCGGCGGCGCAGGAGAGGAAATGGAGCTCTCGAGCTTGGTCTGGAGGTGGAAGATGAAGTGGGGGGCGCGGGGTGCGAATGAACCCTGGGGGCCGTACTCCTGCTATTTATAGGCGGGTCCTAAACCCTAGGGTTAAGTGGTAATTTTTACACAAAGGCCCCTCAAGATTAAACTTTTTACGCGAAAAATGCAGCAAGATCGGATCACAAGGAGGAGATTTTCTCTGAAAAATGGAGTAATTGCGTGGAGAAGAATCCGGGCTAGGTTAAGATTTTTCTGGTTCCAGAGATCTGGGAGATGAAAACGCGAGAGTTATCTTTCCAAGAAACAGAAAGATATGATCCTGGAGATAAAGAGCTCATCCCGTGAAATCCGGATTGGATATCTTGTTGAGAGTTATCTTATAAAGGCAAATGATTTTTTGCCTGGTTTGCGCTCCAAGAAGTTTAACGTGAACATCGTAAGTCCAAACTTAAGTGTTCACGTTCACCTAGGGGCTAATTTTGGGGGAATAGGTGAAGGGGAGCCTCACCTACCCCTCATAATAAACCGGAACCCACTTAATGGGACTCAAGACTGTTGGTCCGGTTTATAATAAGAAGATTCGGATTATGGTTATCACCCTAAGGAAAGGAGGTCCGGGTTACCCTAAGGAAAGGAGGTCCGGGTTACCCTTTCCGTAACCCGGAGAAGATAGAAGACTGGCCGACAGTTTGTGGTAAGCAGTGAAGAGACCCAAGGCCTGGTGGACGGACCAAGGCCGGACGGGGATGACCAGGCAACAAGGTAAACTGGAAAAGGAAGACCTAGAACCGGATTAGAGCAGGACTCCGATAACGGGTGTAACACGGATCCTCTGTAACCCGGAGGTCCGTCCCCTATATAAGGCGAGACCCTAGAACATAGAAAGATAAGCTCTAAGTCGATATCAAGGTAACTCGAGACATCGAGAGCCGGAATCGCCCTTTGTAATCGAGACCTTGTTTCCTGATAGTAAGAAGGCCGGAGTAGGTTTTACCCTCAATCGAGGGGCTGAACCTGGGTAAATTCGCGTCTCTTGTTTCCGCCTTAACCCTTTCGAAGTTTCGCTCAGTAGCAACAGCCTTGCAATCTAGTTCTCGCATGAGGACACTTGTCGTGACAACACCACGACAGTTTCCCCTGTAGCAGCACGAGTGGGTATACACTAGATACAAAGGCGATGCCTCCAAGAAGGCGACGGCACGTAGACACCGTCATCACCCGCCATGACCGGAGTCGTAGCACGATTTTCACTGGCATTCGCGCATCTCCCCTCGCCGCCGGGACAGCCGACCACCTCCGACGAAGGAGGGAGCCACCACCACCATGCCCAGGACCGAAGCTCCGAACGTCCTTGTGTTGTAGGCTCAGCCTAGGACCTGAGCGTCAACGGCCGAAGGAAGGACATCACATCGACGGGACTCGGGTCGGCTGAGCCCATCTAGGCCCAGTCACCCGCCTCCGCCACCGCCACTCTTCTTTAGAGTAGGAGATAGATTCTGTGTTCTTTCCCTTCCATATGCTGCCATTATCCTTTCCAAAGGCTATATTGACTTCTTTGGGTTTTGATTGTGCTTCTGGAGTAGCCTTCTTTTCAGAACGAGACGCTTTTTTGGCTTGAACCAAACATCAATATTTCCACCACTCGCCATGATGTCATCTTCAGCCGTTGCGTGCTCATTGGCGGTGGTAAGTGTGGTGACCCAGCACACCACTGCATGTGTAGTGCGCAAGTCGATGACATAATACTCACAGAAGGACTTATCCGTGAATATTACATCCCTCAGAGTAGTACAACAGAAACACAGCGGGACCAAGTAAAACTATAGGATACAAACCTCATTACAAAATCTTGAGAATCTCCTTAATGAATCAAGAAGATCTCCTGCAAAAGAAACATCAGAAGAAGCAATTCGAAGCTCCAAGCCGGAGAAGAACTCTAGCTCAGAACTAATCCACTACGGCTGATGTCAGCCCTAAAATATGGCTTGTAATTGCTAAGTCCAAGAATGGACTCTACCTACACCTTGATAGCTTCTCCTCCATCAGCGTTGTTGGTGATGATGCTTTACTGGCTAAGTATAAGACCCCACCTAGATTCCTTAGACAGCGATGGCTTCTCGATGACGACTTCAACATGCTTCAACTCTAAGCAAGGGGTCAAACGGGATAGAATGAGTAACGAGCGTTACTCAGCAAGTTCATGATATATAGTGGTTGGTTGATGCACTAACTACAGCTTTAGACTCGAAAGAGTCATAAGCTAATGCAATGTTTTGTAAAACTTTCTTCAAGAGGTTGCTTTTAATTCTGAAAACTATGCCCGCCATTCTTCACAGGATTAGAACTTTCATGGAGTTGCCTTTCCTGCGGCGTTCGCAGCTCCTTCCCGGAACAAGGGGTAACATGCCACATCCTTTTACACTCTGCAGAGGTGCGTTACTTTACCCATGGACGACCAAGACCATGTTGCACAACCAGGTGTACATTCCTGTCCACTCCCACTCAGGTGTGGGGCCCGGTTGTTGGTCCAAGCCAAACCGTGCTTCTCCGCACAACGCATGCCCACCCATTTCTGCCAGCAGGTTGAACGCCTGATTCCACCCCTCACGATGGAGATCTACGCGCCCCTGGCAGACACTCATAGACCCCAGAGTCCGTGGGACGTAAGGGCTCCCACCCATGTGCATGTAGTCTCGCAAGACCTACAGCGTACGTCTCTGGCGCATCCGTTGACATGCGAACGAGAAAAGTATCACGGTTGACTTACTCCCCCCATAGAAGATCCATGGTCAACGCGAATTTACGGCGCAAGAATCCTGACGGCAGTTGTTGTTAATTCCTAGGTAATACGTTCCCGTGCAGATGGAACCTTCCTTTGACCTATTCATCTTACCATGGTTCCATCCGCCCACCAAACAGAACACTACCACTCGGGTAGTCATTCAATTAGTCATATTATTATAAAAATAGGATCATGCATTCTTTTGAGATTAGGTGATAAGACGATAGGTTTTTTTTGCAATTAGTTTGTTATGAAGTACTGCAAAGGATATGAACAAGTGATGAACTTGCCTGAGATTGAAATAACAATAATAATCCATGTCTTCTGGGTTCGAGGGTCGCGTAGAGAAATCCAACATCTGGAAGATAGCAAAGTAGTCCCGGTAAGGACTACAGAAAACACTGGCAAGATGATATATGCATAGTAATGAGATGCATCGTGAAATCCCCTGAAAAATACCCCAGCTTACAAGTGTAAGCCACGTTTGAAACGATAACGTATTCACACAATTGTTAGGTGACTTAGGGTTGTTTCATTACTTGTGGTGATGTTGTTATTTCGTTTAGGCTTAAGTGTGTTTCACTTTTATTGAACAAACACTTGTTATCATGTTTAAGTAGAAATGTTATAATATGGTTAGGCAACAAGACAATAGCACATGGTAAACAATTATTAAAAAGGTAACAACATGTTTGATTTTATATTCCAAAAGTGTAGAGCTAATGACATCAAGTTTATTTGAAAATGAAGTAATACAACTAACTCTATCATTACAACACTTGCTTAATAACTTTTGATGATAGGTTTTAGTAGATGTGAAAACATGAGGTTTTATTAATAATGAAAATAATGTTTGTGATAGTTGTTTATAGTTATAATAGACTATTATCAAATTCCATTATACCTTGAATAACAAGTTTATAAGTTCAACAAAATGTTTTAGGTTTGACATATTTGAATTGGAAATGTTTTTCTCTTTAATTTGGTATATCATTCAATGCTTTCTGAAAATATTTGAATAAATTATTAATTTATTGATTAAATGAATTAAATGATTAGACAAATATTGCACACATAAAAACTTGGTCAAATGACCTTATAAACATCATAGATGAGTTGTATAAATCATTTGGAGCATTTTGGTATATAACTTGTATTTTTCTGATTTTAGGAATTACTTATTATTTTTCTTTATTTTAAATGATTTAATTAATTAAAGAAAATATTAATTTTAAAACTTTATCAAACATTTTTGAAAAGTTGATAATCATTTAGATTATATTTTTCTAATCAGTTTGGTATATTGGTTTTATTTTTCTGATTAACAGAATTAAAGATATTGAATTAACAAGTTTAATTATATTCTGTTATTATTTGAATTGACAGGTGGGACCCACCTGTCATATATGATTTAATAAAAAGGAAAAAGAAAAGGATAATGCTCCTGACGTCATGCTGACGTCAGGGTGACATCACCACGGGAGGGGATTCTCTCTGTTGAGATGCAATCGATCGATTCAATTCGAATTGGTGCGATTGAGTGCTCCTGGTAGCTAGAGGGTGTCACAACGAACGCAGGGGTGGCGGAGATTCGAACCTAGGGTCACCGGAATTTCGCCGGCGTCCATAGGCGCGGCGGCGAACGACGGCACCCAATGACCGGCCGAATTCGTGGACTATTTTCGAAAGCGAAAGCACCCAGAGGTGCAGCAGCATACCAGGAAGATGATGGTGTTGATGATTGGGCCCGAGGAGCTCCACAGCGACGGTGTGCTTCCGCGGAGACCGGCGGCAGAGGAAAAGGAAACTTGGAAATTCTCCGTCTCCACGCCTTCCTAGCTTGCGATACTCAGTGAGAGGAGAGAGGAGATCCCGGTGATTCTGTAGGTGGCCTCGGTTCCTTGCGAGGTGTCCGGAGTCGATGGCGATAGGCGGCGGCCGGCAAAAGCTAGGGTTAGGGTTATGCGCCGGTTCTTCACAGAGAGAGAGAGAGAGCAGGCGGGTGAGAGAATGTGAGAGAGAGATCGGCGCAGACGTCTTCTCCTTCTTATCCTCGACGAGTAGCGGCCAAGCGGGACGTGGCAGAGGAGGCGTCGACACGGAAGCTTCTCCTCTGCCTTCTGGCACGAGGTTGAAGAAGAAAGGAAATAAACAATTCCAAGAAAACCCCCTGGAAGTTTCTATAAATTACCACTAGGTCCTTCTGTTACTAAAACTGAGAAGAAAACATTGTTTTCAGGACCTTCTTGTGAAGATAAAAATTATTAAAAATCATATTTGAATTCCTTATCAAATTCTCCACCTTACCATATTTTGTTTTGGTGAATTTGAAGAATCTATGTATTTTTTATTTAGGATGCTAGATTAAGTGATTTTTCTGTTTTCACTCTATTTAATTTATTAAATGTCTTAAATTTCTTTTAGGCATGAGTGTTACATTCTCACAACACACATATGGTTCCCATGTGGTGTGTTCCCATTGGAACATTTATATATAAATTCCTTATAGAAAGTAATTAAGTAAAACTACTTAGTACTGGTTCTATGCACTGTTATGAAAACCATTTAATATGGAATTTTATTCCATGTCAAACCAAAGGGTGTGAGGTAATGAATAGATTCATTTTACTTTGTGTGGCTTTGTTATTTTCATCTTTAGGTTTCTTATCAAGCCTGGTGGACAGCTCCTTATATCATCTGTAAGTTATGTTGCTGCTTTTAGTACTGGCTTAAATGGAAACATGTGTGGCTTTGGAATCTCATTTGTCTGTTTTCCACATAGGTTCCACTATGGATATTATCCTTTGTTGATTTTATAACATGTAATAAATTGTATGATTATGTATGGATGGATTTTTTTGTTATTATACATTGGTCTTATGGATGAGGTTGATCTGGAAAACAAGGTGTTAAACTTGTTTCCATTAACCTCCACATATCATAAGACATGTGGATGCAATGGTTGGTTATCATTTTATACTTGATAATTATTTCCATTAAGGATATCATTATGAGTTCCTCATCTCTGATGAGCTTGACAGAGATTATTGATTCTCTATTATATCCTAATGATTCACTTGATAAATTCTTATGCTCCCTTACTGATGCAGTGTTGCTTCCTGTGCTCTTCTGTTGCTTGATGTTCTTCTCTCTACTTGCCACTAGTCTTCTTGTATTTCCTTTGTAATTTGCAAGAAATATCATCCCTTGATGGTCTCTTGACTTAAGAAATTCACCACTAGAGCTGATAGGATATATGGAGTGGTTCCCAGATACTAGCTTCAGTAGTAAATTGTAGCTCCTGATGAGATGAGTTCATTTGTATCCATAACCATTTCCTTCTTATGGTGTATTCAATTATGATGAAAAATAGATTATAAAAACTCAGTTGTTTTAATGCTTACATGAATATTCTGTTCACAAGGTTGGCCTAACCTTGTAACCAAATTATTCTTATATAACATCAAACACTTGGATTTCAACATGTTGCCTGTTTTCTTCCTTATCTTGGTTTCTTCTTTACTTATAACTTGTAGGTGTGGTTCAAGTTATAATGTGGTATATTACTTTCTCCTTGTTATACTTCTCCTTCTATGGATCATGGTTTTGTATATAACAGAATGTAGGTGTATTTTATAACATCAAGTTACCATATGCATATAAGTAGAATTTGTTAACAAGTGGATCAGACTTGCCTCCAAATTACTACTCATATAGAATAGGCTGAGATGTACCAGGTTATTCAGTCTTCTGTTTGTTTGTGTATGACACTCAATTGTTTGAGTATACAAAGTTATCTGTTAACAAGGTAATTACTCTTGTTACCAAACTACTTCTATATAACACCAACATTGGAATATCACACTATTTCAAGAGAGTTAATAAGATCAGATCAAGATATAAGAGTTTCCAAGTACTCTTATGGAAGATTAGAGTAGCACTTCAAGCACACTCTAATTAATCTTCTTGGAAATCTTCCTGTGGTAGTCCTCCTTCTTTGTGGTTTCTTCTCCTGCAGAATGATGCAGTGAAGATTGGAAAATAGGATAATAAGATAATATAGACAGGTAGAAAGATCTTGATTAAGAGTTAGTTTATGATTTTATTATCCTTCCATATACTTCTTATCTTATTTTCCCAAAAGATATGTACTTGTTTCATACATGATTGGTTTTACTTAGCTATCAATTAAATTCCTCTAATAGAGGTTATAACTTGTTGTTACTCCTTAATTGTATCCAGAGATACTTTAGTTGTTGAATGATGAGTTGGATTGAAATGTGGAGTGTTTGTGAAATGATGACTTGATAGTAAATTGATCTAATGGTTCATTGATATGTTAATGTTTCATATGCTCACTTATATATGATGATTAAAGCAATGAGCATGCGAAAGTTATTTGAGGTTTAATGACTTATATCATAGTTGTTATTTGTTCTCCCAGGTGTCATGATCTACTTTATATTCATCACTTTATTAACTTTTTCATTCATAATGCAGATATAGAGATTTGGGAGTATCATATGTAATGATCAAGGTTTATCAGTAACTGAAGAAGATTTATTTCTTCTTGTAGATACTTCTTTTATGGTTGAGGAGATATGTTTATATTCGATAAAGATGTTAATACAATTATTATATCATTTCCCACTTGTGGGTTTTGAGTTAACACTTGTTTGTATCACTTGTGTTCAGTTGAACCTTTGTTATTTACTTGTGAAGGTTCACTTAGTGGTTATGAAATAATTTATAAAGGTATTATGTGAATGGTTGATAACTTAAGGTTTATTGTTTAAGAGAACATAACACCTCTGTTGATGAGATGGTTCAATTGTGTATTACACATTGGTGGAAGTATGAGTATCCATTGTGTGATTTGGATACTCACCCCTCTTTGGGTTGTAGATAACTAATGAATTATCCCAAGTCACTTATAGACTTGTGGTTAAGGTTGTTATGAGTTGGTGTTTGATCATAACCAATTATGGTTTGCCTCATCAGATGATTTAGTTTTCCTAAGATACTTGTTATAAAGATCACTCCAAATGTACTCCTGACCAGATGAACTAAACCTATTTCATCATGTCAAGTGAAACATTGGTCACTTTGATTCGTTTAAACTTTCGCGCCAAAATTCCCCGTACTTTTAGATGCATGCTTTGCAAATGCACATATTAAATTTATATCCTTATAACTTCCCAAACACTGGGATGTTACAGTATCTCCCCCTTAACAAGAACTTCGTCCCGAAGTTCAACCTCTCTCACGTAAAGATAAGTAGAGAGATCTTCTGTAGACTGTTGAGTCTTCACATCTGTTTCTTGTGTTGACCTTGTCATGTGTATCCCCTTGTCTTTATTGTCCACCTTCCACTATCTTGCACTATGATTTAATAGTATGCCAGTTGTTCGGACAACTCTGTCTTGTTACTAGACCTTCCTAATGGTCTCACGAAGAACACGTGGTATTTCCACCACATAGTGGATACCAGGTTTCATTCTCCGATGAATAGGTATGGTTTCCTAACTCTCACAACTTTCTGAAGAATAATTGGTACATCCACCAGGTGATGAATAACCAATAATATTCTTCCGATACCCTGGATATTGTCTATGGTTTGGACTCCATTTGGTTCAGTCTAATGGTCTCAAGATAAATATTTTTCAAAGAATCTTGTACACAATAGTGTACACTGACTTAGACTCTTCTAATTGGTAAAAATATCTTCGAGTTTCCTCGAGTTTTAACTTTTCCTACAAATGACTACAACCTATTCAACTGGTTACTTCCTATGGTCTTTCTACATCTTTGGGTTTTGACTTCTATGGAATGACCCTATAAGTTTATTTATCAAACTTCTACATGTTTCCTTATAAGATATAACTATTCATGTGATTTTCTTCTTATCACTTGTAGTATATCTCCATGTGTTGATGAAGTATATCCCCAACTCCAAACAAGATGTGGGATGTGGTCCATTCCCATCAGTAGCTTTATTGACTTATGCCTTCTTGACTTCCTGGTCTTCCAGTACTTTTGTGATTGTTTCCATCTGCTGATTACTCAGACCGCTCTCATTCTAATCCTATACCCTCTAGACCAGTAACATCAAGATAGAAATCAATGTTTGCACATGCATATGCACATCAAATTCAATCTTCATGTACAGATCTAGTCAATCAAAGATCCAAATAAGAAGCAATAAATCCCAAATGCAGTTATCACTCATGCATCAAAAGCCTGTGAAATAACAGTACTTAGAGTAAAACATCTCAAGTACCAAGGCTTTTAAATGCTAAACACTACAAGTAGGTATATATTACATTGTTATCCTAGTCTACACAACCACTCCTTGCCTAGGTAATTACCCCAATTGCATGCCTTACTGCAATGGAATAAACCAACACAAAATGATCCTATAGTAGTTGTTGTCTAACTTGGTTCCGTATAGACTAAGTATTATGTATTTGAATTACTTCATCTTGACTATGATAAGCTTATCATGGCAACTGTTGATCCTTCATGGTGTTGATCATATCATAGGAGTAGTAATGTAGCTTCCATCAATGCTTATGCCTTCTCCTAGTTCTATGTTATGCTATACTATAATTTTAATCACCTCTAGACTTGATAACTAAGGATATGGTATATACCCCATAGTTACCATGGTTTATAATAACCATTAAGGATTCTCAACATCCATACTTGATGACTCCTATACTAACTCAATATCATGTTCTACTCCATCCTATACATTCATAGAATGGGTAATCATAACTGTGACTTAATCATCTGTGACCATGTCAGAACTCTCCTTTTCACAATAGCACTAATACATGCTAAACTTCTAGTTGTTCATACCTAGGTATAAAGAAAATAGATAAGTAGATTTACTCAGGTTGAGTAAGAATAATTCTATACAAATATGATTATATCATTCTCAAGTGAATGATCATCATAGTTGTAGGAAGTATGGTTTAGATAAGATGGCTTCCTATATTATTTACCAACCTACAGATCTCCTAAAAGGTTTTAAACCTAAGGTCGCTTCGCTCTGATACCACCTGTGGTGACCCAGCACACCACTGCATGTGTAGTGCGCAAGTCGATGACATAATACTCACAGAAGGACTTATCCGTGAATATTACATCCCTCAGAGTAGTACAACAGAAACACAGCGGGACCAAGTAAAACTATAGGATACAAACCTCATTACAAAATCTTGAGAATCTCCTTAATGAATCAAGAAGATCTCCTGCAAAAGAAACATCAGAAGAAGCAATTCGAAGCTCCAAGCCGGAGAAGAACTCTAGCTCAGAACTAATCCACTACGACTGATGTCAGCCCTAAAATATGGCTTGTAATTGCTAAGTCCAAGAATGGACTCTACCTACACCTTGATAGCTTCTCCTCCATCAGCGTTGTTGGTGATGATGCTTTACTGGCTAAGTATAAGACCCCACCTAGATTCCTTAGACAGCGATGGCTTCTCGATGACGACTTCAACATGCTTCAACTCTAAGCAAGGGGTCAAACGGGATAGAATGAGTAACGAGTGTTACTCAGCAAGTTCATGATATATAGTGGTTGGTTGATGCACTAACTACAGCTTTAGACTCGAAAGAGTCATAAGCTAATGCAATGTTTTGTAAAACTTTCTTCAAGAGGTTGCTTTTAATTCTGAAAACTATGCCCGCCATTCTTCACAGGATTAGAACTTTCATGGAGTTGCCTTTCCTGCGGCGTTCGCAGCTCCTTCCCGGAACAAGGGGTAACATGCCACATCCTTTTACACTCTGCAGAGGTGCGTTACTTTACCCATGGACGACCAAGACCATGTTGCACAACCAGGTGTACATTCCTGTCCACTCCCACTCAGGTGTGGGGCCCGGTTGTTGGTCCAAGACAAACCGTGCTTCTCCGCACAACGCATGCCCACCCATTTCTGCCAGCAGGTTGAACGCCTGATTCCACCCCTCACGATGGAGATCTACGCGCCCCTGGCAGACACTCATAGACCCCAGAGTCCGTGGGACGTAAGGGCTCCCACCCATGTGCATGTAGTCTCGCAAGACCTACAGCGTACGTCTCTGGCGCATCCGTTGACATGCGAACGAGAAAAGTATCACGGTTGACTTACTCCCCCCATAGAAGATCCATGGTCAACGCGAATTTACGGCGCAAGAATCCTGACGGCAGTTGTTGTTAATTCCTAGGTAATACGTTCCCGTGCAGATGGAACCTTCCTTTGACCTATTCATCTTACCATGGTTCCATCCGCCCACCAAACAGAACACTACCACTCGGGTAGTCATTCAATTAGTCATATTATTATAAAAATAGGATCATGCATTCTTTTGAGAGTAGGTGATAAGACGATAGGTTTTTTTTGCAATTAGTTTGTTATGAAGTACTGCAAAGGATATGAACAAGTGATGAACTTGCCTGAGATTGAAATAACAATAATAATCCATGTCTTCTGGGTTCGAGGGTCGCGTAGAGAAATCCAACATCTGGAAGATAGCAAAGTAGTCCCGGTAAGGACTACAGAAAACACTGGCAAGATGATATATGCATAGTAATGAGATGCATCGTGAAATCCCCTGAAAAATACCCCAGCTTACAAGTGTAAGCCACGTTTGAAACGATAACGTATTCACACAATTGTTAGGTGACTTAGGGTTGTTTCATTACTTGTGGTGATGTTGTTATTTCGTTTAGGCTTAAGTGTGTTTCACTTTTATTGAACAAACACTTGTTATCATGTTTAAGTAGAAATGTTATAATATGGTTAGGCAACAAGACAATAGCACATGGTAAACAATTATTAAAAAGGTAACAACATGTTTGATTTTATATTCCAAAAGTGTAGAGCTAATGACATCAAGTTTATTTGAAAATGAAGTAATACAACTAACTCTATCATTACAACACTTGCTTAATAACTTTTGATGATAGGTTTTAGTAGATGTGAAAACATGAGGTTTTATTAATAATGAAAATAATGTTTGTGATAGTTGTTTATAGTTATAATAGACTATTATCAAATTCCATTATACCTTGAATAACAAGTTTATAAGTTCAACAAAATGTTTTAGGTTTGACATATTTGAATTGGAAATGTTTTTCTCTTTAATTTGGTATATCATTCAATGCTTTCTGAAAATATTTGAATAAATTATTAATTTATTGATTAAATGAATTAAATGATTAGACAAATATTGCACACATAAAAACTTGGTCAAATGACCTTATAAACATCATAGATGAGTTGTATAAATCATTTGGAGCATTTTGGTATATAACTTGTATTTTTCTGATTTTAGGAATTACTTATTATTTTTCTTTATTTTAAATGATTTAATTAATTAAAGAAAATATTAATTTTAAAACTTTATCAAACATTTTTGAAAAGTTGATAATCATTTAGATTATATTTTTCTAATCAGTTTGGTATATTGGTTTTATTTTTCTGATTAACAGAATTAAAGATATTGAATTAACAAGTTTAATTATATTCTGTTATTATTTGAATTGACAGGTGGGACCCACCTGTCATATATGATTTAATAAAAAGGAAAAAGAAAAGGATAATGCTCCTGACGTCATGCTGACGTCAGGGTGACATCACCACGGGAGGGGATTCTCTCTGTTGAGATGCAATCGATCGATTCAATTCGAATTGGTGCGATTGAGTGCTCCTGGTAGCTAGAGGGTGTCACAACGAACGCAGGGGTGGCGGAGATTCGAACCTAGGGTCACCGGAATTTCGCCGGCGTCCATAGGCGCGGCGGCGAACGACGGCACCCAATGACCGGCCGAATTCGTGGACTATTTTCGAAAGCGAAAGCCCCAGAGGTGCAGCAGCATACCAGGAAGATGATGGTGTTGATGATTGGGCCCGAGGAGCTCCACAGCGACGGTGTGCTTCCGCGGAGACCGGCGGCAGAGGAAAAGGAAACTTGGAAATTCTCCGTCTCCACGCCTTCCTAGCTTGCGATACTCAGTGAGAGGAGAGAGGAGATCCCGGTGATTCTGTAGGTGGCCTCGGTTCCTTGCGAGGTGTCCGGAGTCGATGGCGATAGGCGGCGGCCGGCAAAAGCTAGGGTTAGGGTTATGCGCCGGTTCTTCACAGAGAGAGAGAGAGAGCAGGCGGGTGAGAGAATGTGAGAGAGAGATCGGCGCAGACGTCTTCTCCTTCTTATCCTCGACGAGTAGCGGCCAAGCGGGACGTGGCAGAGGAGGCGTCGACACGGAAGCTTCTCCTCTGCCTTCTGGCACGAGGTTGAAGAAGAAAGGAAATAAACAATTCCAAGAAAACCCCCCTGGAAGTTTCTATAAATTACCACTAGGTCCTTCTGTTACTAAAACTGAGAAGAAAACATTGTTTTCAGGACCTTCTTGTGAAGATAAAAATTATTAAAAATCATATTTGAATTCCTTATCAAATTCTCCACCTTACCATATTTTGTTTTGGTGAATTTGAAGAATCTATGTATTTTTTATTTAGGATGCTAGATTAAGTGATTTTTCTGTTTTCACTCTATTTAATTTATTAAATGTCTTAAATTTCTTTTAGGCATGAGTGTTACATTCTCACAACACACATATGGTTCCCATGTGGTGTGTTCCCATTGGAACATTTATATACAAATTCCTTATAGAAAGTAATTAAGTAAAACTACTTAGTACTGGTTCTATGCACTGTTATGAAAACCATTTAATATGGAATTTTATTCCATGTCAAACCAAAGGGTGTGAGGTAATGAATAGATTCATTTTACTTTGTGTGGCTTTGTTATTTTCATCTTTAGGTTTCTTATCAAGCCTGGTGGACAGCTCCTTATATCATCTGTAAGTTATGTTGCTGCTTTTAGTACTGGCTTAAATGGAAACATGTGTGGCTTTGGAATCTCATTTGTCTGTTTTCCACATAGGTTCCACTATGGATATTATCCTTTGTTGATTTTATAACATGTAATAAATTGTATGATTATGTATGGATGGATTTTTTTGTTATTATACATTGGTCTTATGGATGAGGTTGATCTGGAAAACAAGGTGTTAAACTTGTTTCCATTAACCTCCACATATCATAAGACATGTGGATGCAATGGTTGGTTATCATTTTATACTTGATAATTATTTCCATTAAGGATATCATTATGAGTTCCTCATCTCTGATGAGCTTGACAGAGATTATTGATTCTCTATTATATCCTAATGATTCACTTGATAAATTCTTATGCTCCCTTACTGATGCAGTGTTGCTTCCTGTGCTCTTCTGTTGCTTGATGTTCTTCTCTCTACTTGCCACTAGTCTTCTTGTATTTCCTTTGTAATTTGCAAGAAATATCATCCCTTGATGGTCTCTTGACTTAAGAAATTCACCACTAGAGCTGATAGGATATATGGAGTGGTTCCCAGATACTAGCTTCAGTAGTAAATTGTAGCTCCTGATGAGATGAGTTCATTTGTATCCATAACCATTTCCTTCTTATGGTGTATTCAATTATGATGAAAAAATAGATTATAAAAACTCAGTTGTTTTAATGCTTACATGAATATTTTGTTCACAAGGTTGGCCTAACCTTGTAACCAAATTATTCTTATATAACATCAAACACTTGGATTTCAACATGTTGCCTGTTTTCTTCCTTATCTTGGTTTCTTCTTTACTTATAACTTGTAGGTGTGGTTCAAGTTATAATGTGGTATATTACTTTCTCCTTGTTATACTTCTCCTTCTATGGATCATGGTTTTGTATATAACAGAATGTAGGTGTATTTTATAACATCAAGTTACCATATGCATATAAGTAGAATTTGTTAACAAGTGGATCAGACTTGCCTCCAAATTACTACTCATATAGAATAGGCTGAGATGTACCAGGTTATTCAGTCTTCTGTTTGTTTGTGTATGACACTCAATTGTTTGAGTATACAAAGTTATCTGTTAACAAGGTAATTACTCTTGTTACCAAACTACTTCTATATAACACCAACATTGGAATATCACACTATTTCAAGAGAGTTAATAAGATCAGATCAAGATATAAGAGTTTCCAAGTACTCTTGTGGAAGATTAGAGTAGCACTTCAAGCACACTCTAATTAATCTTCTTGGAAATCTTCCTGTGGTAGTCCTCCTTCTTTGTGGTTTCTTCTCCTGCAGAATGATGCAGTGAAGATTGGAAAATAGGATAATAAGATAATATAGACAGGTAGAAAGATCTTGATTAAGAGTTAGTTTATGATTTTATTATCCTTCCATATACTTCTTATCTTATTTTCCCAAAAGATATGTACTTGTTTCATACATGATTGGTTTTACTTAGCTATCAATTAAATTCCTCTAATAGAGGTTATAACTTGTTGTTACTCCTTAATTGTATCCAGAGATACTTTAGTTGTTGAATGATGAGTTGGATTGAAATGTGGAGTGTTTGTGAAATGATGACTTGATAGTAAATTGATCTAATGGTTCATTGATATGTTAATGTTTCATATGCTCACTTATATATGATGATTAAAGCAATGAGCATGTGAAAGTTATTTGAGGTTTAATGACTTATATCATAGTTGTTATTTGTTCTCCCAGGTGTCATGATCTACTTTATATTCATCACTTTATTAACTTTTTCATTCATAATGCAGATATAGAGATTTGGGAGTATCATATGTAATGATCAAGGTTTATCAGTAACTGAAGAAGATTTATTTCTTCTTGTAGATACTTCTTTTATGGTTGAGGAGATATGTTTATATTCGATAAAGATGTTAATACAATTATTATATCATTTCCCACTTGTGGGTTTTGAGTTAACACTTGTTTGTATCACTTGTGTTCAGTTGAACCTTTGTTATTTACTTGTGAAGGTTCACTTAGTGGTTATGAAATAATTTATAAAGGTATTATGTGAATGGTTGATAACTTAAGGTTTATTGTTTAAGAGAACATAACACCTCTGTTGATGAGATGGTTCAATTGTGTATTACACATTGGTGGAAGTATGAGTATCCATTGTGTGATTTGGATACTCACCCCTCTTTGGGTTGTAGATAACTAATGAATTATCCCAAGTCACTTATAGACTTGTGGTTAAGGTTGTTATGAGTTGGTGTTTGATCATAACCAATTATGGTTTGCCTCATCAGATGATTTAGTTTTCCTAAGATACTTGTTATAAAGATCACTCCAAATGTACTCCTGACCAGATGAACTAAACCTATTTCATCATGTCAAGTGAAACATTGGTCACTTTGATTCGTTTAAACTTTCGCGCCAAAATTCCCCGTACTTTTAGATGCATGCTTTGCAAATGCACATATTAAATTTAGATCCTTATAACTTCCCAAACACTGGGATGTTACAGTAAGCATAGATCCGAGATCTTTGTGCTCTTTCGAACCAACCATGAACAGTACTAGGCTGGGTTTCGAGCCATTGATGAAAGCAAGCATTGCTTGTACATCAGTTACTCCAAAACAACTATTCTTCATTGCGGTCCATCTTGAGATAAAGTCGACGTATGACTCGTCTTCATATTGGACGCAACGGTTTAGCTGGTTAATACTCTTAGGCGTTTATACGTACCCCAAAAATGCTGAGAAAATACTATAGCCATATCTTCCCAGCTGTCTATTGTTCTTGACGGAAGTCCGTTGATCCAATCTCTGGCTCCATCTAGCAACATTAGGGGAAGAAACTTCACAACCTCTAAATCTGTCCCTTTGTTGATCTGGACGGCAGTATAGTAATCTGAAAGCCATGTATTCGGGTTTGTGCTTCCGGTATACTTTTGGTAAGTTGGACCCACTTTGGAAAAGCTAGAGTGTAGACTGATTCTTCGGATCCTGTCGGTGAAACACTTTGGTCCGAAGTATAAATCGTCTCTTTCCACTTTATCGACATGCAGGGAATACCTTCCAGCTGAACGGACAGAAGGGGGCTGCTCCATTCTGGTCCATTGTTGCGCGAGTGCGCTCTTCTGGGATCGTCCCTATTTCTTCCGGCGTCCCGTTCTTTGGAATAAGGTGGAGTTCTACTCCTTGGTCTTTTTTTTGTTCCTTGGAGGGGTTCGGGATCTCTCACACCTGTGAGGATTGTCGTATCTTCCAGCTTTGTCAGCCGGGTGTCTCAGAGGCGGCATTACTTTCCGTCTTTCTGGTTTTGCTCCTCCCGTTCCTTGTTGTCACGGGGTTTTGTATTATTTCCGCCTTTCGGCAGATGGGATCCTGTTTTGGACGTTGCATCCTTGTTATCCGGGATTTTTTGTCCTTCTTAGGATCTTCCTTCTTTTCCTTAGAATCGATAGAATCTCCGGGTTCGCCAGGGTCAAGTGCTCCAGCGGCGCACGTGGCAGTTTTGCACAAAACTGAATCATCATGTAGCTTGCCTGAACGTACTTGTCCTCATTGTTGTTGTTGTAATTCTTTTCCTAAGAAAGCATAAACTCCCTGCAGCTTTTCGTCATTGGAGTACAGATCGTCATTAAGGATGGAGAATGCGGCTTCTGCATTTTTGGATGCAGTTTTGTAGATGTGTTCGCCCTTAGCATTAGTGTTGTTAACATGCCTTTGCCAAGATGGGTTTTCAAACCTCTTTCTTGCTGGCAGTTCATCTGGCTTTGAAATTACGGGTAACCGCGAAGGTTTAATACCAGATCTATTCCTTCTTTCGTATTCCTCTATTTCTTCATGCTGCATTTTAATGCTAGCCTGGGTTTTGAGGAGATTTTCCCGAGTTCGGAACATATGTTGTTGATGCCGCATTATTGCTTGTCTCCTGGCTTCCAACACTTTCGGGGGCTCGTTTCGTGTGACCGGGGTTTGAATCAGATCAATTTCATCCTGTCCTGACATTTGTGGAACAGAGATTTCAACATTTTTCTTCTCCGCGGGTTTTACACCACTGCCTCCTCCAACTTCCAGGTTTTGGTTGGCAATTTCTGCCAATTTTTTAACCTTTTTCTTCTGTAGTTTGGATAGCAGCTTCTTAGAGGACTTCTTTTTCTTCTTGGAAGATGGAGGCTTTTTGTTAGGTTCATCTTCCGTCAATTCTTTGACGTCAGGATAGATCGGACTAACTTCGCCTTCCTCTTCCTCTTCTTCTGGCGGAGGCGTTTTGGGGTCCTCATCTTCCTCGTCATCAAATTTCCAGTGTGTTTTGCCATGAGTACTTCATAGAAGCTCACCTGCATGGATTTGACCTTTCTTTCGAAAGCGTCATCATCTTCATCTTCGGAATCTATGTCAGCAGATCTAGTTTCCGAGTCTAGCTTCGCCTCTATGGATGGTAATACAGACTCAGCTTTTGATTTCGTCGCTTGATCGACGGAAGTCGGATCTTCCACCTTTTCTGTGGGATCATGATTTTCTGCCTTTTCCACGGGATTTTCATCTTCCGTGTTTTCGGCGATCTCAGACTGCACCATACCAATAAAGTGGGATCTGGCTGCAGGCATCTCCGAGGAGATGGCAAATCCAGATGTTATGGAAGCTTGATCTGCCCCTATGTATGAGTAGGGCAAATCTGAGCAGAATCCAGCATTGAAGCCTTCATCTATTGGGCATAGGACGGGTGAGATAAAATTTCTTCCACCATGGAATCCCATTGCTTCTGCTGTTAAACCGATAAAAACATTAGCAGATCCGATCGGTAAAACGCAGACACTTACGACATGATTCCATGCCGGCATATATGATCCGTTGTCGAGGAAGCGCCCGACGTTTCCGTCGAATTCCAGGCTTACGACAGTGATTGTGTTGCCGATTCCGCCGAGTATTCCCGCTCGGAACGTAACTCCCGACGTTGCTGACCCCACGGTGGGTGCCAACTGTCGAGACATCGTAGTAAGGATCATGGACGGGGGTGCCATAAGCCTACTGGTAAAACCGCGGGGGACGTGGAAGAACTGAAAATGGGAACACGGGTTTTACCCAGGTTCGGTACGTCGCAACTAGGCGGCGTTTTTACTCCTACAATCTCACTAAAATCAGGGCTGAATTCTGAAGTATACAGTGTATAATTGTGAGTATGGTTTCGCTAACTCGGCGAGGATGAACTTCTCGACGAGTTGGCTTCTATCGAAGTTGTGATCTTGTTCTTTTCTGGCTCCCGTCCGGCTTTATATAGATAGTCAGACTAGGGCTTATAAGAAGGAAACCTAGAAGACTACGAAAAATATCTAACTTGGAAAAGGAATCCGGCTTCTCCTCCAAGTCGCAGTACGTTGGGCCGTGGTCCGGATTCTTCTAGAATCCGGTTTCCTACGCGTCAGCTTACTGGGCCGTCCAATGGACTCTGCTCCATTGCCTATGGGCCACCCTGATAATCCGGTCTTTGGCCAATGCCAGATATACCCCTAATTGACATATATCTGACAAGCTTGAGGCGAACGGAGGGAGCCCCCTCCCACCGACGGTATCCAAATAAAGGAAACTAACGTTGCACTCCCTCATTCTATATTACTTACGCTAAAACTTTATATCTAGACTATTTTAGCATCAAATAATATGGACCGGAGAAAGTAATAGTTTTTCAATCATATGAGTGTCAAACAAGTTTAAACTATCGACTAGTAAACCAAGTGTGGGAGAGGAAAAAAATACGGCTACTACAACAATATCAATTGAAGGTTTTAAATTATGCAAGCTATATAATTAGCTTAAAAAAAGTAGTAGTTATGTTGTGTTGTAAGAGGCTTCGAGGGAGTGCTCCTTCCACTGAGTAATGACAAATGGATGCCAAGCTCCATGCAGCCATTTATTTTATAAATTTATATTTTAAAGTTAAAAAAAATGGAAAAAATCTTGGATGTATAAAATGGTCTACTCTACCTATGTA
This sequence comes from Alopecurus myosuroides, assembly GCA_028641055.1. Lineage (NCBI taxonomy): Eukaryota > Viridiplantae > Streptophyta > Magnoliopsida > Poales > Poaceae > Alopecurus > Alopecurus myosuroides. Next base: position 232,796,722 of record CM054058.1, read on the forward strand.
TAAAATATCAATTAGAAATCTGTTGTATTTTTGTCTGCAAAAAATGATAAAACTGACATTTGAATGTAGTAAAATCGCAAAATATAAATTCTCTCAAATCAATCAGATTTTTCATTTTTATGTAGGTCAAAATATAAATTATTTCGAGTTGATATTTTGCACGTTGATGGAATGCATCGTTATATACATCCAGGGATCTTTTATAGAATTTTTAAAACTTCGAAATATAAAACGTGTGATGTAGTGTGATCACCCAACTCGTGCCATACCGAGGGAGATAGGGATGCACCCTGGGAGGACTATATATGTTCTCGCATTCCATACTAAAGTATTTCTGACTTGACACCTTTTAAAAAAAACCTGTTGCGTGGACATTACCCAGTTAATGATTGCATCCTTCAGAACATGCTTGTCGTGATACATAGCACCCGACGCAATATTGTTCTGGTGATATTGCCAGGTAAAATCGTGTCCATCGTTCACGGTCATTGCAGATGACAAGTCGTGATTCCATGATGCAAGAATAGGAAACTCCTATGTGTTCTCCTCTTCATTCGACTCATCGGAATCATGTGCATGACCACTTTCAACATCTGTATTTTCATCTTCCATCAGGTTCTGCATGTGCCCATAAAGTTCGTCAACATCTGCCTCAACACTATCATAACGATCGGCATGTTCAAAATCTGCCTTACTATTTTCAGAACCATCCGCATCTCCTACTAGTGCCTAACTATTCTAACCTGATTCGTAACCATGACCTACATCATTTGATATATAATTTCCCAGAGAGTAATTGATGTGGGGATGACTCCCGAGTCCCTTAAGTGAGCCTATCTGGTCGAAGGCCCAGCACCAAAGCCCGACTTGATGGACTGCCCCATCATTCTAGAAGGCTCGGCTACGATCCACCCGCAAGACTTGCGGATCAAGATGATGGAAACTTACCGACTAAGGCTAGGGTTCTGTAACTCACCCCGGGTACGGGTTTGAGGCTCAGCCTCCTATATAAAGGCTGGGAGAACCACCCGGGGGATCATCCAATCTAGACTACACGCCATAGGAGCCGCCTCTCCAGATCCAATCTCTCAATCTGCGCGCCCGCCATTGTAATCATACTTCATAATAAAGAGACAGACAAACAGGAGTAAGGGTATTAGCTCTACGAGGGCCCCGAACCTGGGTAAATCGTGCCCCTGTTAGCCATTGAATCCACCAGCGCCTATTCAGTTCCTATACTCGAAACCCTACCAAATCACCCGAGGGATTTGTTAAGAAGAGTCATCAACAATTGGCGCCATCTGTGGGAACGACATGCGCTGGATCCCCGGCTTCGCCGGCTTCATCTGCACCGAGCTTCGAATGGAGCTCGGAACCTTTGGCTCCTACAGAGCCAATCTGCTCCGGGTCGTTCTTTTACACGCCCCACTCGCCGGCTTCTCGCCCGACGTTCAGCGGTCTCCAGGAGGGCGTCATGATGAATTTCGGCGACCTCCACTTCCGCGCCACCAGAGACGGAATTCTACGCTTCCCCGACACTCCCGCACACGCCGGATCTGACACTGAATCCGTTTTGAGCATGGTGACTCAAGAATCGCCACTCGACGACATCGATTGTAGCTCAGAGTCAAGCGACGGCTCCGTCCGCCGCAACAAGATCGACTTCCACACCATCGCAGCTAAAGAACCCGCCGATCTCGGCGAAAACCATTGGCCGGCACCAAGGACTTACGAGCCATATCTGGCCCACGTATGCATGGCCGAGCCTGATGAGGAACCCGTTGAAACAGAGGCGAGCCTGACAGCGAGGCAGCGGATCCACGTCTTGCGGGCCCCCTGGGTCAAGGCAAAAACAACGGTACAGAAGAGCCAACCACTGGAAGTCGGAGCCTCTCAAGAAGATTTGACAGCGTACCACTACTTCCTGTCGCAAAAAATCAAGGGATGATAAACACCCGTAAAGAACTCGACGTGCGCCAACGCGGGGCTGAAGTTTCGAGTGCGCGTCGGGCGGCACTCTCCAGAACTCGCGACTCGACAGGAGACCAGCCTGTCAGGAAGGGGAAGTACACCTCGAAAACTGCTCGTATGGACCAAGATTCCCTCAGCGGGATCTCCAAGACTATCGAGTCTTCCTTCATACGCGTCGATGAGGAAGGCAATGTGCACCCGACAACTCCCGCCGCCACGGTCCTGGCCGCAAGTACCTATTTACGGGTAATCAAGCCGCCAGAAAACGACCCCCGCGCGGAGCAGCATCTCCAAGTTCAAAGGGGACTGGGTCTAGCTGGAGCGGCGATCACCGCCCAATCCCACAAGAAAATGACCACCCCGGAGGCTGCGGCGCCTCGAACAGACAAGTCACCACGCAGACGCGAGAATACGTCGCTAAAAAGAGGAGATAAGGAATCGCTCTGCCACCACCGGAGCAAGGAGGCGCGATGCCGCGATGACAGCCCGCGACACCGTGATGATAGAACGCGACACCGCGGAGGTCGTTCGCGACATCGTGAAGAAGAACCATGGCGCATCGGCCGCGATTCGAGACACCGCAGAAGGAAGCCGTGACGGGATAACAGCCGCGATCGAGCCTCATACGACGCGCAGAACGACATCACCCAGAACAAGGTCGAAAGGGCTCGCGCACGCAGGAATCGTGCTCGCTCGTCGTCCACCTCTGACGAAGAAGGCTGCGGTGTACTATGCTTCAGCAACAGTATTCGCGAGGCACAGATGCCCAAAAAATTCAAGCTCACTTCGGAAGTCCCAAAGTACGATGGCTCGCAAGAACCTAGGACTTGGCTCTCAAATTACCTGACCGCAGTCAAGTGCCAACGTGGAAACAAGATGACAGCCATGCAGTACCTCAACCTACATCTCGTCGGAGCCGCCCGAAGCTGGCTCGAAGGCAGGCCACGCACGTGTTACAGATCCTGGGACGATCTCACCTACGACTTCGTGAAAAACTTTCAGGCGACGTACAAGAGACCCGCATATGTCAAAGAGCTGCGAGCCTGCAGACAAAAGAGCAGTGAATCGACTCGCGAATACATCCAGAGGTGGACTACGCTCAGAAACACGGCTGGAAACATATTGGAAGAGATAGCATTCGAAGCTTTCACAAAGGTCGCGCGACGCGCAACTTTCTGGGAAGAACTGGGACGATGCGCGCCCAATACTATTGGAGAACTGATGGTAATAGCGGACAAGTGGGCGAATGGTGAAGAATCCCTGCGCGAGAAACCTTCCTCACCCGCGCACAACGGCGACCGCCGAAGGAGAAAAAGACGACACTACGATGAGGACGATCAGTCGGAGTTTGTGGCGGCCGAATTCATGAGGAATCGCGACGGCGGATCCAACGGAAATCGCGATTGGCGTCCAAAGCCAGACGACAAAACACCCGAGGAAGACCTTGACGGATACTGCTCCCTGGATCTATTCACAGATAAGCACACGGGCAAACTCAAGGCCACTCAACTCCTCAAGGACTGCCGGAAGTTCCTGAACATTCACGAGGAATACTCGAAGAAGCATCGAGTCGCCACAAGCCAGGGATACCCGCAACTACGTGGAGGACACGTAGTCACACCAAACACACCGCCACCACCACCACCTCCACATGCAGCGCAACAGAACATGGTTGTAGTCACGAACCCAGCAGCAGCCAACCAAGGAGGAAACAGGTACCCAAACCCTCAGGGAATCATAGGCATGATACAGAAGGTCTGCCCATACCGAAGAGTTCAAAAGACCAATACTCGCCACGTCAATATGGCAGTACATGCACCACCGTCCAAAACAGAGTACCTGAAGATGTCCGAGCACCCGATCACTTTCTCCAGTGAGGATCACCCACCACGGGTATACCGACCAGGACACGCCGCGCTCGTCATCCAGGCACAAATAGGAGACTGCGACCTAGCCAGGGTATTCATGGACGGAGGCAGTGGGATAAATATCATATACGCGGACACACTCTGCAAGATGAACAAGAATCTGGACGAACTCGCAGAATCAGAAACATCATTCCAGGGAATAGTAGCAGGCAAAGCAGTCCGACCACTCGGGATAATTAACCCGGAGGTGGTCCTTTGGATATCCGAGCAATTACAGACGGGAGTTTCTCGATTTCGAGGTAGTCGACTGACCGTCACAGTACCACACCATTCTCGGCCGAACTGCGTTCATGAGATTCATGGCGGTACCCCACTACGCATACCTCAAGTTGAAGCTACCGGAACAATACGACACAATCACCGTAAACGGAGACTTCCAGGAATCAGATAAGTGCGACAATGACTTCCACGAGATCGCAAAATATTTCAGGATGCAGGAGGAGCTTGAGGAATTAGCAAAAACCACGGATAACTCTGTGATGCCACTAGCCAAAAGAAACGCTCCAGACTTCGAGTTTAGCCCAAGCAATGACACTTGACAGATCCCGCGAAGACGGCGATGGTGTCGACAAGCCTCTCCTCCGCATAGGAAAGTGTGCTCGTCGAACTCCTCCGTGAGTACTAGGAAATCTTTGCCTGACAGCCATCTGATATGCCAGGCATCCCCAGGGAGTTCGCCGAGCACTCATTAGAAGTGTTCAAAGACGCCAAGCCGGTCAAGCAGACCACTCGACGATTCTCGGAGCCAAAGCAACTCGCACTAGGAGAAGAAGTGAACAGGCTATTAGCCGCAAAATTCACGAGGGAGATCAAGATTTCCACCTGGTTAGCAAACCTGGTGCCAGTCCCGAAGAAAAACACAGACATCCTTCACGTGTGCATCGACTACATGTCGTTGAATAAACATTGCCCCAAGGATAACTTCCCGCTTCCAGGATCGACCAGATCATCGACTCCATAGCAGGTTGCCAACTTCTCTCCTTCCTAGACGCCTACTCATGCTATAATCAGATCAGGATGAAATAGGAAGACGAAGAGAAGACAACATTCATCACACCACACGATGTATACTTCTACACAACCATGCCCTTCGGGCTCAAGAACGCAGGTGCTACATACCAGCGCTGCATGCAAAAGTGTCTCGCCAAACTCATTGGCAAGAATGTACAAGTCTATGTCGACGACATAGTAAAGACTTGAGTGGAGGACACACTCCTTGAGGACATAAGGGAAACATTCGACGCCCTAAACGCATACAGGATCAAGCTCAACTCGACCAAATGTGTCTTTGGTGTACTAGCAGGACAATTGCTCGGTTACTTGGTCTCAGCCAGAGGAATAGAAGCTAACCCGGAGAAAATTCAAGCAATCCCGACGATGAAGGAGCCTACAAACCTCCGTAGGGTGCAGCAACTAGCAGGGAGAGTGGCAGCCCTCAGCAGGTTCATCGCAAGATTGGGCGAGCAAGCCCTTCCCTTCTACAAACTGCTAAAAAAGACAGATAAGTTCGAGTGGACTGAGGAAGCAAAGAAGGCTTTTGTAGATCTGAAAAGAGTATTGTCGAGCTGAAGGATATTGGCCACGCCACAAGAGAGAGAGCCCTTGTACTTATATCTATCCGCAACTAGTCAAGTGGTGAGGTACTTTCACCATGCAAACAGCGATACCCGCACTACAAGAAGACGGGAAGACGCATGGAGTTCAGCGTCCAATCTACTACCTCGGTGAGGTACTTTCACCATACAAACAGCGATACCCGCACTACCAGAAGCTTGCGTATGAAGTGGTCTTCACAGCTCGCAAGCTCAAGCACTACTTTTAGGAACATACCGTCATGGTGCTAAACGACGCATCACTTGGTACAATCATGAACAATCCAATTGTATCCGGAAGAATAGCCAAATGGAGCATCGAACTTGGCACCTGGGACATAGTGTACAAGGGACAAGACACCCTCAAATCACAGATAGTCGCGGACTTTCTCTCGGAGTGGACAGAACTGCAAATCCCGGGACCACTAGAATACTCGAGCTCATGGATAATGTACTTTGATAGATCCAAAAGGAATGAAGGAGCGGGAGCCGGCGTCATCCTAATATCCCCGAGACGGGACAAGCTCCAGTACGTCCTGCGACTCGACTTCCCACCGGATGACCCAACATCCAACAACAATGCCGAGTAGGAAGCACTCCTGCACGGCATGAAGATGGCACTGGCCTGTGGCGCTACTCTCCTGATGATCTACGGAGACTCTAACCTCATCGTGCATCAAGCAATGAAGGAATGCGACCCAATCGTGGACAACATGATCGCTTATCGTGACATGTACAACCTGCTCGAAGGAAGTTTCGAAGGCTGCGAACTAAAGCACGGTGCACGCTCGAGCAACGAGGAAGCCGATAGTGTAAGGACCCCCGAACCACTATTCAAGGACCTCCGATATGCATACATTCACGATCCTAGATCACACCAGTCGTGGACAATATATCCAGTTGGTATTCAGAAACAACATCCATTACACGTTTACACAAAGATCTTACAAAGGAGACCTGGCCACATAACCAAGTCTAACACAACTGCCACGCAGGGCAAGCACACAACACACACAGCGGAAGGCAAAACACACACAACGTAGTAGGGCCCAATTCACGCCTTAACCTACAGGCTGCTGATTGGGAGACGATCCTAGTTTGCAAGGTCATCAGTGTAGTACTCCCCTTCGTAGAACTCCTCTCGAGGTTCCTCCTCGAAGTCTGGCAAGTAAATACCAGGGACGAAACCAATATGAGTACGTTTGAATGTACTCAGCAAGACACCCATCATGTAGCTTACCAAAATGCAAGAATGCTTATATGGTGTAGTAGGTAGGTTATAAATAGGTTTCACTATCCATGATATATGAAAGATATATCATAGTTGATTTTAAAATCTCTGTTTATTTATTGAAGAAGATACTTCAAAAGAAAATAATATAATTTTCCTTTCTCTTGTAGATATCACATTTACAAGAGGTTTTGTAAAAACTTTGTTAAAACAAAATTTTCTCTTTGCAAAACTTCTTGGAATCAACTTACAGTTTTTGTTTGGAAAAGAAAGATTTTCTTTGCAAAACTTCTTGTAAAGCAACTTCTGGCTTCTCTTCAACGGTACCTCCACGGTACAAAGTTCCTTCTTTCAGCACTTCATAAATTCAACTCCTTTTTGAAAACATTGACACAATGCTAGCTACATGGCCATTCAACTGTCCATATCCGAGGACACGGCTATTCCGAATAGTTTGACTCTGCAGAGGTGTACACATCCACCAGATTCAGTACATCCGCCATGAACAACCACGGACGGGAACAACAATATGTAAACATCAGATAACCGATCCTAACCATCCACTATGTTCAAGCTAGAATATGCCTGTCTCCTTAGTTGGGTGTAATATCCCCGGCAACAGGTCCCACCCCGCCAAGACAGGAGACCCAACTGTTACAACCAGAGGGAAAATTAATCCCACACTTTTGATGTCCCGTATACCCCTCCTGGCGACAATCGGTTCGAGGGCACGACGACCCTTATAGCAAATTGAGATAGAACACACGCTAACAAAAACAAACTTCAAGTTAAGCCCCGTGCCCATGTTGAGGTAGGGTGGCAGTACGTTAAAGGTTGTCCGGCAAAGACTAGGTTAGGTGTCATTTTTGTAAAAACACCCTTTTCCCAAAAATGACCACTTCAACAATCCTCCGGTGAATAAGGCTCAGCATTTCCATAGGGTTTTTAGGTTGTCCACTTAGGGACTTATACTTTTGGTGGTAATAAATACCTTTTTGTGGCTATGGGCTTGGTAACACCAAGTATGAACTACTGACATAGTAATAGTATAATACTAATAGTAGTAGTAGTCACTCAAAAATAGTTTTTGGTAATCAAGTTTCTATAAAACTTTCAGAAGTAAAACATGCATGATAGATAATGATAAGTGTAGTATAACAACAAGCATCAGGATGGCTTTCCTTAAATCTCTTTGTGTCCCTGGCCTTGAAGTAGATTGAACTTGACACCCAGCTCTACAACTCTTTCTTCTTCTTCTTCGTTTTTCTAACGCCGTAAAAGAATAAAAGAAACACACTCAGAACCATAAGGACAATCAAGTAATCAAAGCAACACATACAGCAAGCAACTTATACTAATGCAATCACTCAAAAAGTTAATGATAAAAATTCCTCACAAACACTCATGGTACAAAACTATCGTCAGAAGAACATGTGGTTGAGAAACCATATTCGACATCTCAAATATCATAGGTTGAGTGGGTATATCACTATTATGCCAAGAGTTTTTGAGAAGCTACAAATATAGCTTGTGGTCACAAGGGTGAGGCCACTAAGGTACTCATAACAATCAAAGCAATACCAATCATCAAGGCAACACCCATGGAAGTGGGTATTAACAACAACACAAGCAATCAACCCAAACCAGTTTACCACTAACCTTAAGCATAGATAACAAGGTACTAATAAACACAAAAATAACACTTTTACCAAACTTATGCTAAGGTAAACACTCAGAAAAATTCCAAACAGCAAAGCAAACAAAACACAGATGAATCAACTGGTTACTGATTAAGCTTATGTCTACACAAAAGCTAAGGAATCATCCAGTCATGAAATTAACCAAACAAACCAGTGGCTCAATCAATGGAACAAGTCATAATACACACTCTAAAACATAATAACAACAAGAGACATTACACCCAACAAAATAACATAATAACAGGAGCCAACTATTAGCATACTAGTATGAAAATTCTACACAAGCATGCTATAAGAAAATAATTGCATTCTACAACCCATCAACAAACAGCAACTACAATATCTATGCCACAATAAAAGAAGTTAAATCATCCTAAACATGCTAGTACAATCATACACTCATGAAAATAGGAGGACAACAATAACGGAGCAACCTAAAAAACTAGTGGTGACACTATTGCAAAACTAGAGGAGCAAACAACACTACAAGGATGCATTTTAGTAAACAAGAAATACATGAATATAAATACCTACTAACAGCACATACACCTTACACATTCTAGTGAGCAAATATACTAAAATAATTCTATGAAAACAACAAAGTTCAATAACTCAATCAAAGTTACACAAGCTCTCTTATAAACTAATGTGCAAGCTAACAGAGGTGATACCATCACCACATCAGTACCAAAATGGTACTGGACTCAACATAACCATAACAAAAACCTAGGTACTAAACATAGCAATACTAGCTCACAAAATCTATTCCACAGAAATACTAGAAAACAATAAGAGACTATTTCTATTACTATTTGTTTTCCAATCATGCACAAACTTCCTAACATAATAGTAATGAAATAAAACAACCTAATAACAGAGATCAACACGTCTACACATGCTTGAAAACAAGTTTCTAACAAACAATCATTTATTCACAAACAAACACACAAGATTTAAAATAAACAGGAAAGATACTGTTTCTAGAAATGCACACCAAAAATAATCTAGAGCTCTAAAAATTATGCAAGATAGGATTACATAGATCTAATCACACAAAATATCATCCAATTGGATCCACATCAAAAATCATTTTTAAACTCCCTCTAAAAATCCTAGAAATGCATACTGGCCATTTACCAAAATGGATGGCATTTCCAAATGGTAGCTCCCCTTGATGAAAGGTCAAGTATCACTGATAGATCTATCCAAGGTCTACTCAAAACAATTTGGTTTTCAAGATTTGGCCACTTAAAACACAAGTTATGATCAAAAAGGTGAAACAGAGTGCTTCTGCCATATTCCTCAGTTCTCCTAAAATATAGCACAAAACCTATTTCTTTAAGTTGGAGGTGGTTAAGAAATAGTAGATCCATCTCTGTGATTTTTGGTGAGGCAAGATTTACTTGTTTACATTTTCATTTTGATTTAAAGTAACAAACCAGAAACAGATCTGCAGAGAAAAATAAAATCAACCTGCACACGGGTCAACGGGCCAGATCTGGAAGGAGTGTGGGCCGCGCAGAGCGAGGCCGGCCCACTGGGCAAGCGCGCGCCGAACCGGTATGATGCCGTCCGATCTGCAATCTGCGGCAGGGATCAAAAGGGCGCGGGATTCAAAGGGATCCACCGTATGTGGATCCGATGGCCACGGGGAGTCCACGTCGACGCGCGCTGGCGACGACTCAAAAACGCGACGGTGTCCGCCCCGACCGCCGCAGAGGAAATGCGGGTTCGCCGCCGGGAGCTCCGTTCACCTCCTGGAAGCATGGGGAGGTGGTATGGGCTGTCAGCCCATGCCATGCTTGATGTCCAAGCCATGTGGGTGATGTGGAAAAGTATGGGAGCAGTGCAAGCTTGTCCAATGAAGTCAAGGTGGTGGGGCAAGGTGACTAGGCACTCAAGGAATCCAAGATGGATAAAAAGGAGTGAAAAACATCCACCTAAGGATCTCTTTAGAATATGGCCAGAAGGTGTTTTTGATTGTTTTGTCCAAATTCTTGAACACAACTCATGCATGAAAAAATGTCTAGGAGGTAGAAAATGAAAATTGGAGTATGGTAGTGGTGGTCTCCCACTTTTCTTAAATTGTTTTCTTTGAAAACTTTCAAATTTCCAAAAACCGATGTTTGTGTTTTTGGATGTTTTCTCTAGAAGTATGAATAGAAGATATGTTTGAAAACATGTTTAATGTATAGAGAATCAAAAGTTGAGTATAGGGGTGGTGGTCCCCAAATTTTCTGAAAATATTTGTTTCACAGAATTTTGAAAACTCAAAAAGTGTTAAAACTGTTTTTGGATGTTTTCTTAAACAATTTGAAAATCAGAAGCAATTTTTTGGATAACTAGGTCACATATGACCTTAGGAATGTTGGGGAGCTTCCCCAAAAAATTTAGAAATACTTTTATTAACAAAATCATTAAAAGTCCATTTCTGGCCTTTTGGAAAATTACAATTAATAAATAGGAAAAAGTTTATAAATCAAGTATTTTTGAGTTGGGGTGGGAGGGTATATAATATAGGTCACAAAGGTGTTTTTTAATAAACAACTCCTTTGGAAAATATTTGAGGTACCAAGTGTAAAAGGGTGATAACAGGAGTTTATTTAATATGCAAAAACCCTGAGAGAAGAATAATCACATGGTCATGGGAAGATAAATGGATCACATGGATATGATGTATAAGTCATGAGGATGCCAAGGGAAGATTGATGGAGCTCAAAATAGATAGGGGTGAGTTTTAGGAAGACTGACAAAAGGCATCATGATAACAAGGAAATGATCCTATTTGTTGGAATGACCTCAAGAGGGCTTTGGAAGAAAATGTGAATGGGTTTATATTCAATCGAAACATTAGGATACTCATAGATATGTACCATTATATCCATGATGGTACATTGGTCAAAGATCAGGATCTCTCCATTATGGCAGGATGCCAAAATAGAGAAGTTAAAGAGATCACAAGATGAGATGTAAATAGGATATAGATGCTACTGATGTCTGGGCTTGTTATTTGTAGATCTCATTCATTTAAAACAACTCACAATCATCCACAACCGTTATAAACACTTTGAGGTAAATAAAAAGATAAGGTCACCTCATAAGCAGATAATAACAAGACTTAACAAGTTCACTCAAGCAAGAGAGTTCTAAAATTTAAATTCTTGGGGGTTTTCCTCAAGTGTTAAGAAAGTTACTGGTCAAGCCAAACCATGACAGGAGGATTTTGTAGAAGATTTCTTAGCTCAAAGCTTGTTACTTTTGTAACCATTTTATTTTGGTTTTGTTCAAACACAAACACTCATGGTCAAACAAGGCAAAGAGAGGTGAAACAGGATTAATAGTTAAGCATTTCAAAAAGTTTTTGTTGGCCCTAATTTTTGACTCTCCAACAACTGCATTTTGTTGGTTTTCAAAAAGTGGGGTGTGACAAATCTCCCGCCTTAAAATGATTCTCGTCCTCGAGATTCGTAAGGGAAGCAAGGGAGTGGGTTTTTCTCAACACACAACAACACAAAACACTCGGGAATTAAAATTTTCTTTACCCAAGAAAAACAAAACAATTTTTCATAAAAGGGTCAGCAGGCCAACTTGATCCAGAAAAGTTTTTCTCTGGTACTGCAAACTAAAATTCCACTCTAATTTTGATAGAAAAATTCTGGCCACCCATAAGTGGTCACAGAAGCCTAGTTTTGTAAGGGTAGAGGCTTTAAACAGCTAGTGATCTATCCACGATTTGAAAGAAAGCCCATGATCTAGGTGCACCCAGAGTTTTCTTGAGTTTTTCGCTGACGTGTGGGACCGGGCCCACTTGGCAGTCGATGTCCTTCTCTCTTCTTCTTCTTCTCCTTCTTTCCTTTCCTTCTCATCTGGTGCGCACACCCTCGGCGTCAGGGTGTCCTGCCCATTGTGAGTCCATGGTGGGCTGACACCTTGCCGTGGGACTGCTACGAGTGCAACATGTTGATTCTTCGGCCACCTGGGGAGAGATGCGTCGGTGGTTTCGCTCCATCTGTGTGCACTGCAGCTGGATTCTTCGGCTTTTCTGCGTAGTGCTCAACGAAGGAGAGAGCTCTGCTTTCGCTGCTATAAGAAGGGTCGCCGAGGTTCCCTAAATCGCACCACACGATGAGCTTCATTTCCTAGTTAATTTATGACTTCTTCAAGGAGTACGTCACCCTGCTGGAGCGAGCAAATCCCTTGGAGCACTTCTTCATCGTGTTGTTCTTCAGCTGTGGCCTGGTGGGATGGGTCACCGTGATCCTGGTAGCTGCGATCTGCACTTTTGGGGGCATCCATGACTGGTGGTATGGTGCCAGGAACAAGACCATGGTGGAAGAAGGAAGAGAGGTGGCGCCGGTGGCTGCGCCGGTGGCACTAGGCCTGGAGGACTGGAGGGGCATCATCGTCGCCTGACTCGGGGTTCTGCATCAGGTGAGGCTGGCTCACCTTCAAACTAGGCTCCCACCAATGAGAGCTAGGCAATGTCAGTGTCTACACTAGAGTAGGTGTAGTGGTCTGTGTTGGAAAACATACTTGTATCTTACTTTTCTGAAACTTTTATATGTTAGGTGTAATGTTATTTTCTGAAGAATGTATCCCTTTGAAGTTCCTGCGAGATTTGTAGTTCTTCATGATCCTTTTTCTGCTTCTGTAGTTTTGTGGCAAAGCAAAGTGCAGAGTAAAGTCACATCAGGGCATGCATGGAAGGGTTTTACTTCCAATAGTACTTCAGAGGATTTTTCTAAGGGAAGGTTAGTCAGAGATAGTTCAAAGCCTCCTAGGTTGCTTTGGGCAACAGAGCGATGTGGTTTTACTAGTTTTGTTAAGATGATGAAACACTGGTGCAAAAGTTTAAAGTGGAAAGTTTTTCACGCTCATAAGTAGAGAAGAGAAAACTACTCATCAAAAACAGAGCAAGGAAACACCATCACACACAATTTCTAACAATGAGCACTCAACAACAAGCAAAACAAGTCCTTTAAATACCAGCAGACGTCAAAAAAAACGCGGAGGAAAAGGGGTAGCTCAGGTGAAACAACTGAGCAAAACCTATGGATCCTATGGGTTTGAGTCAACCAAGGTTGTTTGAAAATTCCCTCTCGTTTCTTCTGATCTCGAGGATTTTCTTCACCTTGTTCAGGTTGGAAAGAGACCTGATTGGTAAGATCACTTCAGTGTAAGAGGTTATGGCAGATCTTCATTCCTTGCATCGAAATCACCTCGATGATGAGGTTTTCTAAAAGGAAAAACTTTGGCTTCTTCAGGTTACTAACTACTAAGGTATTCTTGGGCATCGTCAAGTAGGTAATTTTCAAAGTTGATAGAAGAAAAACCTTTTTGGCAAACCTTTACATAAAACCAAAGTTTTATTCAACTCATGGTTATAATTTTTTTTCAAAATGTTCTGAGCCAGGAAAACAAAGGAGAAAAAGGACATGTGTACTATTTTCTCTGTTTCCCAACTCTCGGTGTTGTAAACTAGGTAATAATTTTGGGACTAAGGGGAGAGTAGAAGATATGCTTAGGGTTCCTTTGGATAAAACAATTTAGGTTGTAATATAGTTTTCACCAAAAATATTTTTATTTCCTATCTGACGTCCATGCTAACTAAGGTCTCCTAAAGTCAGGATAGCTCTGATACCAACTCTGTAAGGAACCCCGAACCACTGTTCAAGGACCTCTGATATGCATACATTCACGATCCCAGATCACACCAGTCGTGAACAAGATATCCAGTTGGCATTCAGCTACAACATCCATTACACGTTTACACAAAGGTCTTACAAAGGAGACCTGCTCACATAACCAAGTCTAACACAACTGCCACGCAGGGCAAGCACACAACACACGCAACGGAAGGCAAAACACACACAACATAGTAGGGCCCAAGTCACGCCTTAACCTACAGGCTGCTGACTGGGAGACGATCCTAGTTCGCAAGGTCATCAGTGTAGTACTCCCCTTCGTAGAACTCCTCCTGAGGCTCCTCCTCGAAGTCTGGCAAGTAAATACCAGGGACGAAACCAATATTAGTACGTTTGAATGTACTCAACAAGACACCCATCATGTAGCTTACCAAAATGCAAGAATGCTTATATGGTGTAGTAGGTAGGCTATAAATAGGGTTCACTATCCATGATATATGAAAGATATATCAATGGTTCTTGAAGTATTTCCCATACAATGGGTTCCTTTTCCCAAATTTTCCTTTTAGCAATCCTGACATTATAAGTAGCACGTTTCGTGATTGAATCACGAATTACAAATAGCTGAAAAACCTTTATTGCTATCTCTAGAGGTAATCCACATTGATGTAATGAAAGCGAAGGACCCACAACAATGACAGAACGCCCCGAGTAATCGACCCGTTTCCCAAGCAGAGTCTCGCGAAACCTTCCTTCTTTACCTTCTATTACATATGAAAGTGATTTGTATACTTTATTGTGACCATCCCTCATCGGTTTCCCGCGGGACCCGCTATCAAGAAGTGTATCCACGGCTTCTTGTACCAATTTTTCCTCGCAGATTTACTCAACAATACACGCATCATGTAGCTTACCAAAATGCAAGAATGCTTATATGGTGTAGTAGGTAGGCTATAAATAGGGTTCACTAACCATGATATATGAAAGATATATCATAGTTGATTTTAAAATCTTTGTATCTTTGTTGAAGAAGATACTTCAAAAGAAAATAATATAATTTTCCTTTCTCTTGTAGATATCACATGTATAAGAGGTTTTGTAAAAACTTTGTTAAAAGAAAGTTTTCTCTTTGCAAAACTTCTTGGAATCAACTTCCAGTTTTTGTTTGGAAAAGAAAGATTTTCTTTGCAAAACTTCTTGTAAAGCAACTCCTGACTTCTCTTCAACGGTACCTCCACGGTACAAAGTTTCTTCTTTCAGCACCTCATAAATTCAACTCCTTTTTGAAACTACTTTTTGAAAACATTGACATAATGCTAGCTACATGGCCATTCAATTGTCCATATCCGAGGACACGACTATTCTGAATAGTTTGACTCTGCAGAGGTGTACACATCCACCAGATTCAGTACATCCGCCGTGAACAACCACGGACTGGAACAACAGTATGTAAACATCAGATAACCGATCCTAACCATCCACTATGTTCAAGCTAGAATATGCCAATCTCCTCAGTTGGGTGTAATCTCCCTGGCAATAGGTCCCACCCCGCCAAGACAGGAGACCCAACTGTTACAACCGGAGGGAAAATTAAACCCACACTTTTGATGTCCCGTATACCCCTCATGGCGACAATCGGTTCGAGGGCACGACGACCCTTATAGAAAATTGAGATAGAACACACGCTAACAAAAACAAACTTCAAGTTAAGCCCCGTGCCCATGTTGAGGTAGGGTGGAAGTACGGTAAAGGTTGTCCGGCGAAGACTAGGTTATGTGTAATTTTTGTAAAAACACCTTTTTCCCAAAAATGACTACTTCAACAATCCTCCGGTGAATAAGGCTCAACCTTTCCATCGAGTTTTCCATAAAGCCTTTGTTTTGCAAAAACATGTTTTTAGGGTGTCCACTTAGGGACTTATACTTTTGGTGGTAATAAATACCATATGGTGGCTATGGGCTTGGTAACACCAACTATCAACTACTGGCATAGTAATAGTATAATATTAATAGTAGTAGTAGTAGTCACTCAAAAATAGTTTTTGGTAATCAAGTTTTTGTAAAACTTTCAGAGGTAAAACATGCATGATAGATAATGATAAGTGTAGTATAACAGCAAGCATCAGGATGGCTTGCCTTAAATCTCTTTGTGTCCCTGGCCTTGAAGTAGCTTGAACTTGACACCCAGCTCTACAACTCCTTCTTCTTCTTCTTCTTCTTCTTCTTCTTCGTTTTTCTAACGTCGTAAGAGAATAAAAGACACACACTCAGAACCATAAGGACAATCAAGTAATCAAAGCAACACATACATCAAGCAACTTATACTAATGCAATCACTCAAAAAGTTAATGAGAAAACTGCCTCACAAACACTCATGGTACAAAACTATCGTCAGAAGAACATGTGATTGAGAAACCGTATTCCACATCTCAAATATCATAGGTTGAGTGGGTGTATCACTCTTATACCAATATTTTTTGAGAAGCTACAAATATAGCTTGTGGTCACAAGGGTGAGGCTACTAAGGTACTCATAACAATCAAAGCAATACCAATCATCAAGGCAATACCCATGGCAGTGGGTATTAACAACAACAGAAGCAATCAACCCAAACCAGTTTACCACTAACCGTAAGAATAGATAACAAGGTAATAACAAATACAAAAATAACACTAGTACCAAACTTATGCTAAGGTAAACACTCAGACAAATTCCAAATAGCGAAGCAAACAAAACACAGATGAATCAACTGGTTACTTATTAAGCTTATGTCTACACAAAAGCTAAGGAATCATTCAGTCATGAAAGTAACCAAACAAACCAGTGGCTCAATCAATTGTAACAAGTCATAATACACACTCTAAAACATAATAACATAAAGATACATTACACCGAGCAAAATAACATAATAACAAGAGCCAACTATTAGCATACTAGTATGAAAATTCTACACAAGCATGCTATAAGAAAATAATTGCATTCTACAACCCATCAACAAACAACAACTACAGTATCTATGCCACAATAACATAAGTTAAAACATCCTAAACATGCTAGGACAATCATACACTCATGAAAATAGGAGGACAACAATAACGGAGCAACCTCAAAAACTAGTGGTGACACTAATGCAACACTAGAGGAGCAAACAACACTACAAGGATGCATTTTACTAAAAAAGAAAAACATGAATATAAATACCTACAAATAGCACATACACCTTACACATGCTAGTGAGGAAATATACTAAAATATTTCTATGAAAACAACTACTCATACTAGTGAAAACAACATAGTTAAATAACTCAATGAAAGTTACACAAGCTCTCCTATAAACTAATGTGCAAGCTAAAAGAGGTGATACAATCACCTCATCAGTTCCAAAATGGTACTGGACTCAACATAACAATAACAAAAACCTAGGTACTAAACATAGCAAGACTAGCTCACAAAATCTATTCCACAAAAATACTAGAAAACAATAAGAGACTATTTCTATTTCTATCTATTTTCCAATCATGCACAAACTTCCTAACATACTAGTAATGAAATAAAACAACCTAATAACAGAGATCAACATGTCTACACATGCTTGAAAACAAGTTTCTAACAATCAATTATTCACAAAAAAACACACACAATTTAAAATAAACAGGAAAGATGTTTTTTCTAGAAATGCACACCAAAAATAATCTAGAGCTTTAAAAATTATGCCAAGCTAGGATTACATAGATCTAATCACACACAATCTCATCCAATTGGATCCACATCAAAAATCATTTTTAAACTCTCTCTAAAAATCCTAGAAATGCCTACTGGTCTTTTACCAAAATGGATGGCATTTCCAAATGGTAGCTCCCCTTGATGAAAGGTCAAGTCTCGCTAATACATCTACTCAAAAAAAATTGGTTTGGAATATTTGGCCACTTAAAACACATGTTATGATCAAAAAGGTGAAACAGAGTGCTTCTGCCATATTCCTTAGTTCTCCTAAAATATAACACAAAACCTATTTCTTTAAGTTGGAGGTGGTTAAGAAATAGTAGATCCATCTCTGTAATTTTTGGTGAGGCAAGATTTGCTTGTTTACATTTTCATTTCGATTTAAAGTAACAAGCCAGAAACAGATCTGCAGAGAAAAATAAAATCAACCTGCACAGGTGTCAACGGGCCAGATCTGGAAGGAGTGTGGGCCGCGCAGAGCGAGGCCGGATCACTAAGAAAGAGTGCGCACCGAACCGCTATGCTGCCATACGATCTGCGATCTGCGGCAGGGATCAAAAGGGCGCGGGGTTCAAAGGGATCCACCGTATGTGGATCCGATGGCCACCGGGCGTCCACGTCGACGCGTGCAAGCGACGACTCAAAAACGCGACGGTGTCCGCCCCGACCGCCGCAGAGGAAACGCGGGTTTGCCGCCGGGAGCTCCGTTCACCTCCTAGAAGCGTCGCGAGCACCAGAAGGCTCCCGGGAGCACCTCTGAGCTCAAGGTGCCAACGGCGTTTGACGGGAGGGCCATCCGGCGGGGGTTCGCCTCAGAGTTGCGGCCGGTCAACACGGACCTAGCGGGACAGGGACCTGCGACTTATTAAACACGCCAGGGAAAACGGCATGAGATTAAGGAGGCTCGAGGGAGGCCGAGAGAAGAAACGAGAGGATAGGGGCGACCTGAGGTGGCGGATCAAAGAGGAGCTCGAGCGTGGCGACTCCGGCGATAGGACACACAAAGAAGGGGGCTTTCGATGAAGTGGATCGATTAGTGTGTAGAGGAGGTGGAATGGCAAGCTAGCGTGTAAGGGGAAGGCTCGGTATGATCTGGTCGCAGAGCATGGCGCCTTGGCGTCCATGGCGGCCACTATGGCGCGGGAAAGCCAGCCAGAGAGGAAATCTTAGGGCGAGACCTTGCTAGGGAGGTTCGCGGTGGTGAGGGGGTGAGAATGCAAGAAGGGCTGAGGGAGAGAAGATCCATGGAGGTGGGGGTGTGGGCGTTCTCGCTCTGCACCCGAAGGTGTTTGACAAGAAAATGGAGGGGGAAGGAGAGGGTCCAGGGAGAGGTGGATGGCATGGAGAGCTCGCGGGGAGTCAGTGAATCTAGAGTATAAGGGTGGGGGGCAACGAGGCATGGGGAGGTGGTATGGGCTGTCAGCCCATGCCATGCTTGATGTCCAAGCCATGTGGGAGATGTGGAAAAGTATGGGAGCAGTGCAAGCTTTTCCAATGAAGTCAAGGTGGTGGGGCAAGGTGACTAGGCACTCAAGGAATTCAAGATGGATAAAAAGGAGTGAAAAACATCCACCTAAGGATCTCTTTAGAATGTG
Source organism: Alopecurus myosuroides (assembly GCA_028641055.1). Taxonomy (NCBI): domain Eukaryota; kingdom Viridiplantae; phylum Streptophyta; class Magnoliopsida; order Poales; family Poaceae; genus Alopecurus; species Alopecurus myosuroides. The sequence continues at coordinate 232,816,106 of CM054058.1, forward strand.
GCCAGAAGGTGTTTGTGATTGTTTGAAGGGAATATGCCCGAGAGGTAATAATAAAGTGTTTATTATGTTATTCCTTGTTTATGATAGATGTTTATTTCTCATGCTAGAATTGTATTAACCGGAAACGTTGATACATGTGTGATTAATAAACAAACCAACGTTCCTAGCGAAGCCTCTCTTTTAACTAGCTTGTTGATTAACAGATGATCAAGCTTTCCTAATCATAGACATTGGATGTTGTTAATAACGGGATCATATCATTAGGAGAATGACATGATGAACTTAGACCCTAATTAATTATAACAATACAATCAAGTCATTTATTTTTGTTGTTATGTCTTACATTCGGAGTAACATTTATCCTTAGACCATGAGATCATGTTAATCACTAATATCGAAAGAATGCTTTGATAACATCAAACGTCACACCGTAACAGGGTGACTATAAAGGTGGCATTATGTATTCGTAAAGTGTTAGTTCAAGCTCATGGATCAAGAATGGGATTTGTCCATCCAATATGACCGAGAGATATATTCAGGGCCCTCTCGGTGATATCACATCGACACCGCTTGCAAGCACGTGATATGATCACAAGGATGTTATATCACGGGAACGAGAAAACAGTACTTATCGGATAACGAGATCAAACAAGGTATGGTGGATACTGATGATTGGATCTCGGGCAAGTAAAATATCGCGAGACAAAGGGAAATAGTTACGGCGTTGAAAGGTTCACACGGTCACGAGAGTCATCGTTGAATATATAGGAGTCATCATGGATCTCCAGATCCCGCTGTTAATTATTGATCGGAGAGGAGTATCGATCATGTCTATATTATTCGCGAACCGTAGGGTGACACACTTAAGGTTCGATGAAGCGTTAGAGAGGATACGGAATACCGAAGAATATTTTGGGCAGCTGCGAAAAATTGTTTCGGGGGAAAATTGAAATAGTTCAAGGGGTTTTTCATCGAATGGTTGTTAATAGAATTAACAAATGATTCGGGGTGCTTCATGCAAATGTTTGTTAATGGAATTAACAAATATAAATACAGAAATAAAAATGTTTTATTTATTTATTAAAGAAAAACTTTTGGATTTTCTAAGTGGAAAATTAAGGGAGTATGAGTGGGTGTGAGTGGGGCTTCCACTCACATGAAGAGAGGAAGGGGTGGGGGCACCCATGGCTGGCCGCACCCCCTTGGGCTTCCTCCCCCTCCGCTATAAAAGGAGGGTGAGAGCTCCCTCTTCTCCACACACTTGCCCACTCCCTTTTCCCTCCACCCGCTGCTCCATTCCATGGTCTCCGGCTTGGTGAAGCCCTGACCGTGGGATTCTTCACCACCACCATGCCGTCGTGCTGCTAGAGTTCCGCGGGGATCCTCTACTTCCGCTACCCGCTGGATCGAGGGAACGGAAGTCTTCATCGAGCTGAACGTGTGACCGATTATGGAGGCACCGCCGGATTGCGGTGCACTTCTTCTCGCTCGGGATCGGCGTGAGTACGACTACGCCAACAACGAGATTTTATCTCGTACCACTTTGAGTCTTCAAGGGTATGTCATCTCAAGACTCTGTTTCTCCCCGTTGCCTTTCATCTCATAGATTAGATCTTGGCCATTCGGGTTTATCGCGCGTAGGAAAATTAATATTTTCTATGCAACGTACCCTTCTGTGGTATCAGAGCCGGATCTATGCGTAGATGAATTGTACGGGTAGAACACATAGGAGTATGTGGGTGTTGATGATCATGTTTTTGCCTCTTTGAGTATTTTATGATCTTAGTGGCATAGTGGGATGAAGCGGCCCGGACTAAGTTTACATGTCCACGTACATGAGACTTGTTCCACAACTGACATGCAACTTGTATTGCATAAGTGGCTTGCGGGTGTCGGTTTCTCCTACTATAGTTAAGATCTAATCTACGAAGGGTTGTTAAAAATATATTTTATCAATGTTGTGGTTCTTGTACGTAGGTATGAACGGTTCTATCCTCGTAAGCCCAAAGCCACGTAAAATATGCAAAAATAAATTAGAGGCGTCTAACTTGTTTTTGCAGGGCACGTGATGTGATATGGTCAATGTTACAAACGTTATGTATGAGATGATATCTTTTGTAAATTATTGACATACCGGTTGGAGCCATATGGTTGTCTTATTTTATGGCCTGCGTGTTGTATATCATATCCATGTGATATGTTGTAATGGACAATCAAGATCGAGGTGCCACGGACCTTGGTGCCATGCCGGTGGAATGACGGAGATCGTGCCATGATGCACAAGATGGAGATCAAGTGCAAGAAGGACCATATCATATCACATTATCCATGCATGTGATGTTTATCCTTTTATGCATCTTGTTTTGCTTAGATCGCGACGGTAGCATTATAAGATGATCCCTCTCACTTAATATCAAGATAATAATGCATTCTTCCTTAAGTATGCACCGTTAAGAAAGTTCGTCGTTTCGAGACACCACGTGATGATCGAGTGTGATAGACTCAACGTTCGCATACAACGGGTGTTTTCAAGCCTAGCATGTACAGACATGGCCTTGAAACACACGCAATACTACGGTTTTACTTGGCGAGCCTAGCATGTACAAACATGGCCTCGAAACACGTAACCGAAAGGTAAAGCATGATTCATCTGGATGATATGATGAACATGTTGATGTTCGCCTTTGCAACTACACCGTCTCACGTGATGATCGGTTTCGGTGTAGTGAATTTGGTTCGTGTAATCACTAAAGACGACTAAGAGGGATGTTGTTTTTGAGTGGGAGTTCATGGGATAATTTTAGAATTAACTTGAACTTAATTTATCATAAACATAGTCTAAATAGTCTTTGCAAATATGTTGTAGATCATGGCACCACCTACCTTCAGTTTCAATATGTTCATGGAGAGAGAGAAATTAGCGAATAATGGGAGCAAATTTACCAACTGGGCACTTAACCTGAGGATTCTCCTCACCGCTTGCAAGAAGCTCTATGTGCTTGATGCATCGCTAGGTGACCAACCCGCTGATGATGCTTCTGATGAATATAAAAATGTTTATCTAACTCAACAAGAAGACCACAGTATAGTTCATTGCGGCGTCCTCTATGGATTAGAGCCAGAGCTGCGAAAACGTTTCGAGAACAACACTGCTTTTGCTACAATGGGAGAATTGAAAATGATTTTTGATACCCATGCCGCAGTTGAGAGTTATGACGCTTTAGAAAAGTTCTTTAGCTGCATGATGGAAGAGAACAACTCCGTTAGTGAGCACGTACTCAAGATGTCTGCGTACACTGATAAGCTCATAGCCTTGGGAATAACGATTCCCAATGAGCTAGGGATACATCGTGTTCTCCAATCTCTGCCACCTAGTTACAAGAACTTCGTGATGAACTATAATATGCAAGGCGTGAAGAAGTCTCTTCCTGAGCTTCTCTCGATGCTTAAAACTGCTGAAGTGGAGATCAAGAAAGAACATCAAGTGTTGATGATCAATAAGACCACTAGTTTCAAGAAAGGCAAGCCAATGGTTGACTTCAAGAAGGGTGGCAAATCTGTTGCTGCTCCTGAGAAGAAAACCAAGTATGGCCCTAAGCCTGAGACTGAGTGCTATTATTGCAAGGGTACTGGCCACTGGAAGCGAATTGCCCCAAATATCTGGCAGATAAGAAGGCCGGCAAAGTGAACAAAGGTATATATGATATACTTGTTATTGATGTGTACCTTACTAGTACTCGTAGTAGCACCTGGGTATTTGATACTGGTACGGTTGCTCACATATGTAATTCGAAACAGGAGCTGCAGAATAAGCGACCACTAGCAAAGGTTGAGGTGACGATGCACGTCGGCAATGGATCAAGAGTTGATGTGATCGCCGTCGGGACGCTGCCTCTACGTCTACCATCGGTATTAGTTATAAAACTCAATAATTGTTATTTGGTGCCTGCATTAAGCATGAATATCGTTTCTGGATCTTGCTTAATGCAGAATGGTTATTCCTTTAAGTCTGAGAACAATTGTTGTTCGATTTATATGAATAATATCTTTTATGGTCATGCACCTGAGAATAATGGTTTATTTCTTTTGAATCTTGATAGTATTGATACACATATTCATAATGTGAATGCCAAAATAATTAAATTAAATGATGATATTGCTACTTACATGTGACATTGCCGCTTAGGTCATTTTTGTGTCAAACGCATGAAGACGCCCCATTCCGATGGACTCTTAGAATCACTTGATTATGAATCATTTGAAACATGTGAACCATGCCTTATGGGCAAGATGACTAGAACCCCGTTTTCTGGAACCATGGAACGGGCGACAGACTTACTGAAAATCATACATACTGATGTGTGTGGACCAATGAGTGTATCGGCGCGCGGTGGATATCGTTATTTTGTCACTTTCACAGATGATTTGAGTAGATATGGGTATATTTACTTAATGAAACACAAATCTGAGAAATTTGAAAAGTTCAAAGAATTTCAGAGTGAAGTTAAAAATCATCGTAACAGAAAGATTAAATTTCTATGATCTGATCGTGGAGGTGAATATCTAAGTTACGAGTTTGGCATGCATATGAAACAATGTGGAATAGTTTCATAACTCACACCTGCCGGAACATCACAGCAAAATGGTGTTTCCAAACGTCGTAATCGTACTTTATTGGATATGGTTCGATCTATGATGTCTCTTACATATTTGCCACTACCATTTTGGGGTTATGCACTAGAGACCGCTGTATTCACTTTAAATAGGGCACCATCAAAATCCGTTGAAACGACACCGTATGAATTATGGTTTGGAAACAAACCTAAGCTGTCATTTCTAAAAGTTTGGGCATGCGATGTTTATGTGAAGAAGTTTCAACCTGATAAACTCGAACCCAAAGCGGAAAAATGCGTCTTCATAGGATACCCTAAAGAAACAATAGGGCACACCTTCTATCACAGATCCGAAGGCAAGATTTTTGTTGCCAAGAATGGATCCTTTTTGGAGAAGGAGTTTGTAACACCCGGGGGATTTTCCCCCAAATTAGGAGTTGATTGTTTTACTTTTGGCATTGCATGGCATTGTATCATGCATGAAGTGCACCTTGTTTCCAAACCAAATTAAAAATGTAAACATATTACAATGTTTCCAAAACCATTTGCAAACAAAACAACTCAAATTGTTTTTCAATAGTTTTGAATTTGAATTATTCAAATTGCTTGGTTAATAAAACCCCTTCTATTAAAACCCTAATTTGAATTTCAAATTTAAATTCAAACATGAGCACAATTTCAAAATTTCCAAAACTCAACTGTCATGCACTTGGGTAAATGGCATGTTGAACTCAGTAAAATATTGCATAAAATAAAATAAGAAAAACCCTAAACCCCTTTCTTTTCTCTCTTATCTCTCTTTTACAAAAAAAAAACCAAAAGGGGGAGGCAGGCCAGCCCAAGTGGGCTAGCCCACCTACAACCTTTTTTTTCCCACAGCCACCGCAGTCCAGCGCCCCTCTCTCTCTGGCCCAGCCCAGCCCACTCCCCCTTTTCTTCATCGTACGGACAGAGGAGAAGGAGCAGGTGGCTCCCGTGGCCACGCTGCACCGCACCCTCCTCCACCTGCCCCTCCTCCTCCTATATCTACTCCCCGAGCAGGCCACTCGCGAACCCTAGCCCTCCTCCATCTCCTCTCCGCCGCCACCTCGTTTCCCTCCCTTCCTCCTCTCTGTCTTCCGGCGAATTTTGGGGGGAGGTTGCAGAGCATGGCGCCGCCGTCGACAGCACGCTAGGGAGCGCCTCCGACCAAGCCAGGGGCACGAGCGGCACCGCCGTTTCTTCCTCGTCACCATCCACATCCCCGGCGAGTCCCGGGCGCTGCTGATCCTCAACGACGAGTTCGTCACCGCCGCGGCCGCTCTGAAGATCGACGTCGCGCTGTCGTCTCCCTCACAGTCACGCGCAGCCAACGCCTCCGCCAGCACCGATGTGAGCCCCTCGTTCCATCCCTGCCACCTTCGTTTCCTTTCGCGCATCAGAGCAACGACGAACCCCGGCGATCACCATCGTTTCGCTGCGCACGGAAGCATGCCATGAACGCATTACAGATACGAAGGCGTGGCCTTGGCCTTGCTTCCGCACGCGCACGTCGCACACCGCACGCACACCTGCACGCTTGACACGCACGCACGGCGCCGCCAGTCCGTGGTCGTTGCCGTTGCTGTCCCGCCGCGCGCCGGCGTTTCTCTGTAGCGCCTTGGCTAAGTTCAGTTTCGTCAGGTTCAGTTAACTGACGAAAGCGCACCTCAAAAGACCACGAGCCCCCTGTCCATCACGAAAGTGAATCTGGTCCAGTGGTTCTGATCCAACGGTGGAGCCGTGAGGGCGTGGGTTCGATTCCCCCCTCGCGCGTTCTTTTTCAGTAATTCTCCGCGGGTGCTGGCCCCACCTGTCATCGACTCCCGTGGCTCGGTCAGATTGCACCCACGCCATGCAGGCGCCAGCTGGGCTGCTGGCCCGCTGGTCAGTGGCCCAGTGCGTAACTGCACTGCGTGACAGAAACCCCCAGGGGCCTGTCTAAAGTTCTGTTTTTTCCTTTAAGTCCCTGGAATTACAGATTGGCCCCTGCAATTCAAATGCTTATAAATAATTCATACAAACTCCAAATTTAAATTGTAAAATATGTTTTCCAATCCAAATTTCCTATACTTTTCAAATATGCAATTTGTTCCCTGTTTTTCATAATTAAAATTGGTGCAATAATTCAATACTTTAATTACACCTTTTAAATTGCAAAAATTCATAACTTGGGTAATTCACATCCAATTCCAACATGTAAAATATGTTTTCCATGCAAAATTGAACAAGCTTTCCAAATATAAACTTTGTTTCCTGTTTTGAATAATTAAAATTGGTTAAATAATTTAAATCTTGTTTAAATCATTTAAAATTGCTAAATTAATAACTTGGTCAAACTAAATTCTTTTTGAACAAATAAAATATGTTGTCCATCCTATTTTACATGAACTTCGCAAATATCAACTTTGTTTTTCTGTGCTAAATAAATTAAATTGCTGAAAACAACTATTTCTTAATTAATGCATTTAAAATTGTTAATTTAATAACTTGCTCATCTAAAATCCAAATTCAACAAATGAAATATGTATTCCATCTAAAATTTTGTGTTCTTTCCAAATATAAATTTTGTTATCTGTTTTGAACCTTTAAAATTGGTGAAAACAACAAATGTTTGCTTAAATCATTTAAAATGCCAAAGTTCATAACTTAACAAATAAAACTCCAAACTTGGTAAACAACATATCAAACTGTAGCTATTGTTCTTTTCTTATTGTTTTCATCATCCATGCATCATTCTAATCAAATTTCACACGATGGTTATTTGTAGATCATTTAACTCAACATCAATTCGTGGGCTTTTTCCGTATGCAATCCAAATTGCATATGGGCCCATTTAAATATGTTTACCATGTCAACTAGTTTATCTTTGATGCACCCTTTAACTTGTCATGCATATAAAATAGGATCATGATGGATCTTTTGCCGTAGTAGTAATTGTTGCATCCGGTGTTTGTTCTAGTTCGTTGCTTCTTCGCGGATAGGACGCTGAGATGATGTGAGCAACGACAAGTTCTGCTACCTCTACTTGCTAGATTACAGGCAAGTATACTCACTTGCTACCTATGTTGCCTTTCCTCACTTGTTACCGATTCTTTTCGTTGTCCTTATGCTAGCCTAGTATTTTCGATGCTTGTGTTCCGATCCCATCACATGTTTACCCTGCTGCCACGATATTGCCTTACCTCCACACCTATAACCCTGTTGTTGGTTGGCCTGTGTCGTACTAGCACGCTTAGGTTTGTTTACGCTCTAGTCCTGTTGTCCTTTGTTCTATCACCTGTTTAGTTGATAGTTGGGCTTGTCTTAATCAACAACATGTTAATGTTTTGGGTAATATTAATTTGATGATAAGGCACCAGCAGGAGGCCCGGCGTGGTTTTGAGGCCTGCTAGTGTCGACCTTAATTAGGAAAAGGGTCTTGCCATCCGATCCATGATGAGCGCACTAACCGCATGTGGGAAGCGTGTATGGGCGCCCCCCGCAATTCTGATTCGATTCGCATCTCGTCCAAATCGCCACACTTAGTTTGGGCTTTCCATTTGATGCATGCATATGCAGGTGCGAGCCCTTGGCGCCAGGGTGGAACTTTTGTAGTCGGCATTTAGGGCGGCGTGGTCTTCCAGTGCTATGAGGGTCCCCCTTTTCTTCGTGGGGGCTCGATTAGCCGCGCACGCACAGCACGTGGTTCTTTGGGCTTGATGCGAAGAAGAGTTGGGTTGTGTTGAGTGCCTCGCTTGGTGGAAGGGCCTTTCCATCTGGCGGGTCATTCTTACGTGTACGACCAAATTGGTGCATCCCTGCAGGGTTAATCTTCTCGAGAAGCCGTGTTGTCCGCGGTTATGGATGACTTGGTGAAAGTGCTGGCTAACAAGTACTCAGACAACTGACACTTAACGATGATAACTTGACTAGTAATATAGATTACCTCCACCATAAAAATGAATGTCACCTTAATCTACAGTGTGAGTTTCCTTGGGTTGCTTCCTTAGCAGGGGGTAACATTGGATGGGTATTGTTTGGTGAGTAGTTATAGTTGGTTTTGTCGCGCTATCTTATCCCTTTCTTTTGGCCGGATGTTGTAGCGCGTCTCTGTAGTTAGTTAGTGCAGCCCGCTGCCGCTTCTTTGCAATAATCCCTTCCTTCCGTTCTACCCAAAGTATTTGTATCTTGTGATGATTGGTTACGCTGGTATCTTGTGAGTATGGTTTAACCGCTTGCCAGTACTTAATAGTACTGACCCACGAATCCATTTCGTGGCTGCATATTCCACATTGCAGTCAACAGGTTTGAAGTCTGACAACGTTAGCTTGGGAATCCCTCCGGCTTGGCCTGGGCAGGGATTGGACGCCATCGGTTATCTTCAGGACTCTTAGTCCAATTTGTATCTTGTCCGTAGTCAGACACTATGTTGTTTCTTCCGCTGTTATTTGGATCTTTGTATTGTATCAGTTGTATCCTTGACTCGTTTGAGTCGTCTTGTATATACCTCCTCTGTTGTTGTTGTGGATTATTCGTGAACTGTTGTAATGTTATCACAAGTGGCAACCTGAAATCGGTTATTATGTGGATTTTGGCGGAAATGCTGAAATCTGCATAGTGCCCGATCCCGGGGCGTCACAAATGGTATCAGAGCCTGGTTTCCGATTCCCAAAGTTGTTTCGATACGAATGGTTATCGAAGCAACGGGTCTGCAAAGCCTGTAGGATAACCTCGCTAACGGTCGTTGTTTCTAGAGTGTCAAAAACTATTTCTGCTAAACTATTTGGAAACATCTCAATAGGATTCTTGTTTTCTCCTTATCCCTATTCTATTCTCCTCCCATCTTATTTGTTTTGGAGTCTCCCCTCTTGTCTATTTTCAAGGTTTAGGATCCTACGTGGGTGGACGTTTTCTGAGCCTTTAACCTAATAGGTTCGATCATCGGAAGATTCCTGGTGGAAGAACATCGTCATCAATCCGAGCAAGAATCTCTTGTTAGTGGTGTCGAGAAGCCTTGTTAGTGGTGTCGAGGAGATCAACTGGAGGCATGAAGAATCGATAGTCGAACTTCTTTCCCCTCCCGGGTTAGTGGGTGGATTGCGAGGGCGCAATCCCTTGTTAGTGGTGTCGTCTGTAACACCCGGGGATTTTCCCCCAAATTAGAAGTTGATTGTTTTACTTTTGGCATTGCATGGCATTGCATCATGCATGAAGTGCACCTTGTTTCCAAACCAAATTAAAAATGTAAACATATTACAATGTTTCCAAAACCATTTGCAAACAAAACAACTCAAATTGTTTTTCAATAGTTTTGAATTTGAATTATTCAAATTGCTTGGTTAATAAAACCCCTTCTATTAAAACCCTAATTTGAATTTCAAATTTAAATTCAAACATGAGCACAATTTCAAAATTTTCAAAACTCAACTGTCATGCACTTGGGTAAATGGCATGTTGAACTCAGTAAAATATTGCATAAAATAAAATAAGAAAAACCCTAAACCCCTTTCTTTTCTCTCTTATCTCTCTTTTACAAAAAAAAAAGAAAAAATAAAAACCAAAAGGGGGAGGCAGGCCAGCCCAAGTGGGCTAGCCCACCTACAACCTTTTTTTTCCCACAGCCACCGCAGCCCAGCGCCCCTCTCTCTCTGGCCCAGCCCAGCCCACTCCCCCTTTTCTTCCTCGTACGGACAGAGGAGAAGGAGCAGGTGGCTCCCGTGGCCACGCTGCACCGCACCCTCCTCCACCTGCCCCTCCTCCTCCTATATCTACTCCCCGAGCAGGCCACTCGCGAACCCTAGCCCTCCTCCATCTCCTCTCCGCCGCCACCTCGTTTCCCTCCCTTCCTCCTCTCTGTATTCCGGCGAATTTTGGGGGGAGGTTGCAGAGCATGGCGCCGCCGTCGACAGCACGCTAGGGAGCGCCTCCGACCAAGCCAGGGGCACGAGCGGCACCGCCGTTTCTTCCTCGTCACCATCCACATCCCCGGCGAGTCCCGGGCGCTGCTGATCCTCAACGACGAGTTCGTCACCGCCGCGGCCGCTCTGAAGATCGACGTCGCGCCGTCGTCTCCCTCACAGTCACGCGCAGCCAACGCCTCCGCCAGCACCGCTGTGAGCCCCTCGTTCCATCCCTGCCACCTTCGTTTCCTTTCGCGCATCAGAGCAACGACGAACCCCGGCGATCACCGTCGTTTCGCTGCGCACGGAAGCATGCCATGAACGCGTTACAGATACGAAGGCGTGGCCTTGGCCTTGCTTCCGCACGCGCACGTCGCACACCGCACGCACACCTGCACGCTTGACACGCACGCACGGCGCCGCCAGTCCGTGGTCGTTGCCGTTGCTGTCCCGCCGCGCGCCGGCGTTTCTCTGTAGCGCCTTGGCTAAGTTCAGTTTCGTCAGGTTCAGTTAACTGACGAAAGCGCACCTCAAAAGACCACGAGCCCCCTGTCCATCACGAAAGCGAATCTGGTCCAGTGGTTCTGATCCAACGGTGGAGCCGTGAGGGCGTGGGTTCGATTCCCCTCCCTCGCGCGTTCTTTTTCAGTAATTCTCCGCGGGTGCTGGCCCCACCTGTCATCGACTCCCGTGGCTCGGTCAGATTGCACCCACGCCACGCAGGCGCCAGCTGGGCTGCTGGCCCGCTGGTCAGTGGCCCAGTGCGTAACTGCACTGCATGACAGAAACCCTCAGGGGCCTGTCTAAAGTTCTGTTTTTCCTTTAAGTCCCTGGAATTACAGATTGGCCCCTGCAATTCAAATGCTTATAAATAATTCATACAAACTCCAAATTTAAATTGTAAAATATGTTTTCCAATCCAAATTTCCTATACTTTTCAAATATGCAATTTGTTCCCTGTTTTTCCTAATTAAAATTGGTGCAATAATTCAATACTTTAATTACACCTTTTAAATTGCAAAAATTCATAACTTGGGTAATTCACATCCAATTCCAACATGTAAAATATGTTTTCCATGCAAAATTGAACAAGCTTTCCAAATATAAACTTTGTTTCCTGTTTTGAATAATTAAAATTGGTTAAATAATTTAAATCTTGTTTAAATCATTTAAAATTGCTAAATTAATAACTTGGTCAAACTAAATTCTTTTTGAACATATAAAATATGTTTTCCATCCCATTTTCCATGAACTTCGCAAATATCAACTTTGTTTTTCTGTGCTAAATAAATTAAATTGCTGAAAACAACTATTTCTTAATTAATGCATTTAAAATTGTTAATTTAATAACTTGCTCATCTAAAATCCAAATTCAACAAATGAAATATGTATTCCATCTAAAATTTTGTGTTCTTTCCAAATATAAATTTTGTTATCTGTTTTGAACCTTTAAAATTGGTGAAAACAACAAATGTTTGTTTAAATCATTTAAAATGCCAAAGTTCATAACTTAACAAATAAAATTCCAAACTTGGTAAACAACATATCAAACTGAAGCTATTGTTGTTTTCTTATTGTTTTCATCATCCATGCATCATTCTAATCAACTTTCACACGATGGTTATTTGTAGATCATTTAACTCAACATCAATTCGTGGGCTTTTTCCATATGCAATCGAAATTGCATATGGGCCCATTTAAATATGTTTACCATGTCAACTAGTTTATCTTTGATGCACCCTTTAACTTGTCATGCATATAAAATAGGATCATGATGGATCTTTTGCCGTAGTAGTAATTGTTGCATCCGGTGTTTGTTCTAGTTCGTTGCTTCTTCGCGGATAGGACGCTGAGATGATGTGAGCAACGACAAGTTCTGCTACCTCTACTTGCTGGATTACAGGCAAGTATACTCACTTGCTACCTATGTTGCCTTTCCTCACTTGTTACCGATTCTTTTCGTTGTCCTTATGCTAGCCTAGTATTTTCGATGCTTCTGTTCCGATCCCATCACATGTTTACCCTGCTGCCACGATATTGCCTTACCTCCACACCTATAACCCTGTTGTTGGTTGGCCTGTGTCGTACTAGCACGCTTAGGTTTGTTTGCGCTCTAGTCCTGTTGTCCTTTGTTCTATCACCTGTTTAGTTGATAGTTGGACTTGTCTTAATCAATAACATGTTAATGTTTTGGGTAATATTAATTTGATGATAAGGCACCGGCAGGAGGCCCGGCGTGGTTTTGAGGCCTGCTAGTGTCGACCTTAATTAGGAAAAGGGTCTTGTCCTCCGATCCATGATGAGCGCACTAACCGCATGTGGGAAGCGTGTATGGGCGCCCCCCGCAATTCTGATTCGATTCGCATCTCGTCCAAATCGCCACACTTAGTTCGGGCTTTCCATTTGATGCATGCATATGCAGGTGCGAGCCCTTGGCGCCAGGGTGGAACTTTTGTAGTCGGCATTTAGGGCGGCGTGGTCTTCCAGTGCTATGAGGGTCCCCCTTTTCTTCGTGGGGGCTCGATTAGCCGCGCACGCACAGCACGTGGTTCTTTGGGCTTGATGCGAAGAAGAGTTGGGTTGTGTTGAGCGCCTCGCTTGGTGGAAGGGCCTTTCCATCTGGCGGGTCATTCTTACGTGTACGGCCAAATTGGTGCATCCCTGCAGGGTTAATCTTCTCGAGAAGCCGTGTTGTCCGCGGTTATGGATGACTTGGTGAAAGTGCTGGCTAACAAGTACTCAGACAACTTACACTTAACGATGATAACTTGACTAGTAATATAGATTACCTCCACCATAAAAATGAATGTCACCTTAATCTACAGTGTGAGTTTCCTTGGGTTGCTTCCTTAGAAGGGGGTAACACTGGATGGGTATTGTTTGGTGAGTAGTTATAGTTGGTTTTGTCGCGCTATCTTATCCCTTTCTTTTGGCCGGATGTTGTAGCGCGTCTCTGTAGTTAGTTAGTGCAGCCCGCTGCCGCTTCTTTGCAATAATCCCTTCCTTCCGTTCAACCCAAAGTATTTGTATCTTGTGATGATTGGTTACGCTGGTATCTTGTGAGTATGGTTTATCCGCTTGCCAGTACTTAATAGTACTGACCCACGAATCCATTTCGTGGCTGCATATTCCACATTGCAGTCAACAGGTTTGAAGTCTGACGACGTTAGCTTGGGAATCCCTCCGGCTTGGCCTGGGCAGGGATTGGACGCCATCGGTTATCTTCAGGACTCTTAGTCCAATTTGTATCTTGTCCGTAGTCGGACACTATGTTGTTTCTTCCGCTGTTATTTGGATCTTTGTATTGTATCAGTTGTATCCTTAACTCATTTGAGTCGTCTTGTATATACCTCCTCTGTTGTTGTTGTGGATTATTCGTGAACTATTGTAATGTTATCACAAGTGGCAACCTGGAATCGGTTATTATGAGGATTTTGGCGGGAATGCTGAAATCTGCATAGTGCCCGATATCGGGGCGTCACAGAGTTTCTCTCAAAAGGCGTGAATAGTAGGAAGGTAGAACTCGACGAGGTTATTGAACCTTCTCTTCTTGGAATGGCGAGTAACGCAGCGCCGAAAGTTGTTCTGGTGCCGACCCCGTCAGTTGAAGAGAGAGCTAATGATCAAGATCATGAAACTCCAGTAGAGGAAACTACCGCACCTCGCAGGTCAACTAGGGAACGTACACTTCCTGAACTGTACGGAGATCCCGTATTAAACTTCATGGTAGATGGAGGTGATGACCCTGCGACATATGATGAAGTGATGATGAGCCCAGATTCCAACAAATGGATTGAAGCCATGAAATCCGAAATAGGATCCATGTACGAAAACCAAGTTTGGACTTTGGTGGACTTACCCGATGACCGCAAGGCCGTTGAGAACAAATGGATCTTTAAAAAGAAAACCGACGCTGATGGTAATGTGACCGTCTATAAAGCTCGACTTGTCGCAAAAGGTTTCCGACAAATTCAAGGAGTTGACTATGATGAGACTTTCTCACTAGTAGCGATGCTTAAGTCCGTTAGGATTATGTTAGCAGTTGCTGCCTTTTTCGATTATGAAATCTGGCAGATGGATGTGAAAACGGCGTTCCTTAATGGTGACATTGAGGAAGAGTTGTATATGATGCAACCCAAAGGTTTTGTTGATCCTAAGGATGCTGACAAGGTGTGCAAGCTTCAACGTTCCATTTATGGACTGAAGCAAGCATCCCGGAGTTGGAACCTCCATTTTAATAAGGTGATCAAAGGGTTTGGATTTGTCCAAACATATGGAGAAGCTTGTATTTACAAGAAAGTGATTGGGAGCTCTGTAGCATTTCTAGTACTATATGTGGATGACATATTGTTGATTGGAAATGATATAGAACTTTTAAAAAGCGTAAAAGGTTATTTGAACAGAAATTTTTCGATGAAAGACCTTGGTGAAGCAGCTTATATATTAGGCATCAAAATCTACAGGGATAGATCAAGGCGCTTAATTGGACTTTCGCAAAGTACATACCTTGACAAGATTCTGAAGAAGTTCAGAATGGAAGAAAGTAGGAAGGGGTTCTTACCTATGTTGCAAGGCAAAACGTTGAGTAAGACTCAATGTCCAGCTACAGGAGAAGATAGAGAGAGAATGAATATGATTCCCTATGCTTCAGCCATAGGTTCTATCATGTATGCTATGCTATGTACAAGACCGGATGTGGCACATGCTATTAGTTTAACTAGTAGGTACCAATCTGATCCAGGTTGGAACACTAGACGGCGGTCAAGAATATCTTTAAGTACTCTAGAAGAACTAAAGATATGTTTCTCATATATGGCGGTGAAGAAGATCTCGTCGCAAGATGTTACGTCGATGCTAGCTTTGACACTGATCCGGATGACTCTAAGTCTCAGTCCGGGTACATATTTGTTATGAATGGAGGAGCTGTAAGCTGGAGGAGTTCCAAGCAATCCGTGGTGGCGAGATCATCAACAGAAGTGGAATATGTTGCTGCCTCAGAGGCAACACAGGAAGCAGTTTGGATGAAGGAGTTCATATCCGAACTAGGTGTGGTTCCGAGTGCGTTGGATCCAATGGTTATCTATTGTGACAACAATGGTTCCATAGCCAATGCTAAGGAACCAAGGTATCACAAGAATTCCAAGCATATCAAGTGCCGTTTTCACTCCATCCGTGAGCATGTCGCAGATGGGGATGTGAAGATTTGCAAAGTAGATACGGATCTGAATGTGGCAGATCCGTTGACTAAAACTCTCTCAAGGGAAAAACATGATCAACACCAGAACTCAATGGGTGTTAGATTCATCACTATGTAATATAGATTATTGCCCCTAGTGCAAGTGGGAGACTGAAGGGAATATGCCCGAGAGGCAATAATAAAGTGTTTATTACGTTATTCCTTGTTTATGATAGATGTTTATTTCTCATGCTAGAATTGTATTAACCGGAAACGTTGATACATGTATGATTAATAAACAAACCAACATTCCTAGTGAAGCCTCTCTTTTAACTAGCTCGTTGATTAACAGATGATCAAGGTTTCCTGATCATAGACATTGGATGTTGTTAATAACGGGATCATGTCATTAGGAGAATGACATGATGAACTTAGACCCTAACTAAGTATAACAATACGATCAAGTCATTTAGTTTTGTTGTTATGTCTTACATTCGGAGTAACATTGTTCCTTAGACCATGAGATCATGTTAATCACTAATACCGAAAGAATGGTTTGATAACATCAAACGTCACACCGTAACAGGGTGACTATAAAGGTGGAATTAGGTATTCGGAAAGTGTTAGTTGAAGCTCATGGATCAAGAATGGGATTTGTCCATCCAATATGACGGAGAGATATACTCAGGGCCCTCTCGGTGATATCACATCGACACCGCTTGCAAGAACGTGATATGATCACAAGGATGTTATATCACGGGAACGAGAAAAGAGTACTTGTCAGATGACGAGATCAAACAAGGTATGGTGGATACCGATGATCGGATCTCGGGGAAGTAAAATATCGCGAGACAAAGGGAAATAGTTACGACGTTTAAAGGTTCACACGATCACGAGAGTCATCGTTGAATATATAGGAGTCATCACGGATCTCCAGATCCCACTGTTGATTATTGATCGGAGAGGAGTCTCGATCATGTGTATATTATTCGCGAACCGTAGGGTGACACACTTAAGGTTCGATGAAGCGTTAGAGAGGATACAAAATACCGAAGAATATTTTGGGCAGCTCCGAAAAATTGTTTCGGAGAAAAATTGAAATAGTTCAAGGGGTTTTTCATCGAATGGTTGTTAATAGAATTAACAAATGATTCGAGGTGCTGCATGCAAATGTTTGTTAATGGAATTAACAAATATAAATAAAGAAATAAAAATGTTCTATTTAAAGAAAAAACTTTGGATTTTCTAAGTGGAAAATTAAGGGAGTATGAGTGGGTGTGAGTGGGGCTTCCACTCACATGAAGAGAGGAAGGCGTGGGGGCACCCATGGCTGGCCGCACCCCCCTTGGGATGCCTCGCCTTCCCTATAAAAGGAGGGTGAGAGCTCCCTCTTCTCCACACACTTTCCCACTCCCTTTTCCCTCCACCCGCAGCTCCATTCCATGGTCTCCGGCTTGGCGAAGCCCTGACCGTGGGATTCTTCACCACCACCACGCCGTCGTGCTGCTGGAGTTCCGCGGGGATCCTATACTTCCGCTACCGGCTGGATCGAGGGAACGAAAGTCTTCATCGAGCTGAACGTGTGACCGATTACGGAGGCACCGCCGGATTGCGGTGCAGTTCTTCTCGCTCGGGATCGGAGTGAGTACAACTACGCCAACAACGAGATTTTATCTCGTACCACTTTGAGTCTTCGAGGGTATGTTATCTCAAGACTCTCTTTCTCCCCGTTGCCTTTCATCTCATAGATTAGATCTTGGCCACTCGGGTTTATCGCGCGTAGGAATTTTTTTGTTTTCTATGCAACGTACCCTTCATTGTTTTCTACAAATTCTTGAACACAAATCATGCATGAAAAATGTCTAGGAGGTAGGAAATGAAAATTGGAGTATGGTAGTGGTGGTCTCCCACTTTTCTTATATTGTTTTCTTTGAAAACTTTCAAATTTCCAAAAACTGATGTTTCTGTTTTTGGATGTTTTCTCCAAAATTTTGAATGGAAGATATGTTTGAAAACACTTTTAATGGATATAGAATCAAAAGTTGAGTCTAGCGGTGGTGGTCCCCAAATTTTATGAAAATATTTGTTACACACAATTTTGAAAATTCAAAAAGTGCTGAAATTGTTTTTGGATGTTTTCTTCAAAAATTTGAAAACGAGATGCATTTTTTTGGATAACTAGGTCACATATGACCTTAGGAATGTTTGGGATCGTCCCCAAATTTTTTAGAAATACTTTTATTAACAAAATCATTAAAAGTCCATTTCTGGCCTTTTGGAAAATAACAATTAATATATAGGAAAAAGTTTATAAATCAAGTATTTTTGAGTTGGGGTGGGAGCGTATATAATATAGGTCACAAAGGTTATTTTTAATAAACAACTCCTTTGGAAAATATTTGAGGTACCAAGTGTAAAAGGGTGATAACATGAGTTTATTAAATAGGCCAAAACCCAGAGAGAAGAATAATCACATGGTCATGGGAAGATAAACGGATCACATGGATATGATGTATAAGTCATGAGGATGCCAAGGGAAGATTGATGGAGCTCAAAATATATAGGGTTGAGTTTTAGGAAGACTGACAAAAGGCATCATGATAACAAGGATATGATCCTATTTGTTGGAATGACCTCAAGAGGGCTTTGGAAGAAAATGTGAATGGGTTTATATTCAATCGAAACATTAGGATAGGACTCATAGATATGTACCATTATATCCATGATGGTACATTGGTCAAAGATCAGGATCTCTCCATTATGGCAGGAGGCCAAAATAGAGAAGTTAAAGAGATCACAAGATGAGATGTAAATAGGATATACATGCTACTGATGTCTGGGCTTGTTATTTGTAGATCTCATTCATTTAAAACAACTCACAATCATCCACAAAAGTTATAAACACTTTGAGGCAAAGAAAAAGATAAGGTCACCTCATAAGGAGATAATAACAAGACTTATTAAGTTCACTCAAGCAAGAGAGTTCTGCAATTTAAATTCTTGGGGGTTTTCCTCAAGTGTTAAGAAAGTTAGTGGTCAAGCCAAACCATGACAGGAGGATTTTGTAGAAGATTTCTTAGCTCAAAGCTTGTTACTTTTGTAACCATTTTATTTTGGTTTTGTTCAAAGACAAACACTCAAGGTCAAACAAGGCCTAGAGAGGTGAAACAAGATTAATAGTTAAGCATTTCAAAAAGTTTTTGTTGGCCCTAATTTTTGACTCTCCAACAACTGCATTTTGTTAGTTTTCAAAAAGTGCGGTGTGACAGATAGATTGGCGAACATCGGGTCGACCAATGCACAAATACCGGCAGGAATCTACTTCGAGAAAATCAGCAAGAGGTCTGGCAAACTAAAGAAACCAATGGAAGTACCCACAGAAACAAAGTGAGAAGCCAGTAGACAATGCGCCTTGATATACCTAATCCATCACATCTCGCGACAAGTCTTCCTGGTCGAGCCAGTTTGGACACACAGGTACCTGGATTACATGCTCCGACAGCAGCTGCCAAGATACGTCTCTGAAGCACGACAGATAGTACGACGCAACAAATCCTTTCGGGTGCTAAACGAAGAATTGTATAAGCAAAATATCTCGGGAATCCTTCCGCGTTGCATCGCACCTGAAGATGGAAAAGAATTGCTCCAGGACATACATGAAGGAGATTGCGGGCACCATGCTAGTTGGAGAGTTATCATGGGCAAAGCCTTTCGAGCAGGGTTCTACTAGCTTACAGCAGCCAGAGACGCCAAAGACCTAGTCGAAAGATGCGATGCCAGCCAGCAATTCGCACCCAAGCCACACATGCTAGCCAGGGGGCTCCACATGATCCCACTGTCTTGTACCTTCGCTCAACGGGGACTCGACATGGTGGGGCCACTTCGCAAAGCAACACTCGGAGGATACATGCATCTGCTAGTAGCAGTCGACAAGTTTACATAGTGGATAGAAGATGTCCCAGTTATATCTCAACACGAGAAGTGCGTCGTCAAATTCCTCGTCTCTATTGTCTGTAGATTTGGTGTCCCCCGCAACATCATCATAGACAACGGAATAACTTTCACAGCCAAAGAAACTCAATCCTTCTGGAAAGAAAAGGGGATAACTCTCAAATTTGCCTCTGTGGCACACTCCTAAACCAACGGCCGGGTCGAACGATCTAACGACTTAGTTTCGATTGGCCTGAAAAAGAGACTACTCGCCGGATTGGATGCAGCAGCCGGACACTGGGCAGAGGAGCTACCATCCGTCTTGTGGATCCTGGTGACCCACAAGTATAGGGGGTGTATCGTAGTACTTTCGATAAATAATATTGTCGAACCCAATGAGGAGCAGAAGGTGTTTACAAGGAGGTTGGATATAGGATTCACTATAAACACTAACAAACCGGTTTTTGGTGGTTTTTGATATAGCAGATAAATAAAGTGCGAGGAAAAAAAAGACAGTAAATATAATTGCAGTGAGTGGCCCAATCCTTTTGAGATCAAAGGATAAGCCGATTGTTCTACTTATGATTACCAAACGTTCTCGAGGACACATGGGAAGTTCCTCAAGTGCTTTCTCTTCATATGGTTGATTAATATTTATTGGTTCGATAGGTGTTGTGTGGGTGAACCTAGCCTAATGCACCGCCCAACTAAGACTAATACATACTTTTGATTATAACCCTCATAAGCATCCGCAAATACAACAAAGTAATTAAGAATAAATCTAACCACGGCCTTGAAACTCCGGGATCCCACACTCCCTCGTGCATTGGTTTCCTAACGGAGGTTTAGGTTTCTGTCACTCCGACAACCCCACAATTAGTAGCCAAATACACAATGCATCCTCCTAGAACCATAAAGGTGAAGTATCATGTAGTCGATGTTCACATGACACCACTAGAAGAATAGCACCACAACTTAAATACCAAACCACTAGATATTACTTCAACATAATTCCACTACTAACATCACGACTTCTCCCATGTCCTCAAGAACTAAACGAACTACTCACAAGACTTCATATTGATCATAATCAGAGGTGATATAATGGATAATAAAAATCTGGTCATAAAGTGTAAACACCGATAAATCTCACAAGCATCAACTACTAACAAGTAATCCACACCGGGAGAGAGTTCTAGTTGAGAAAAACAATAAAGACCCCTATTTGTTACAGCGGGTTGAAGGTGGATGATGAGGGTGATGGTGTTGGTGGTGATGATGATGATGATGTTGATGACGATCTTGATGATGCCCGGAGCGATGACGGTGACGATGGAGATGATTCCCCCTCTCCGGGGAGGAATTTCCCCAACAGATTTCTCTCTGTCGTAGAGCTTTCTCTCTCTGTTGTTTTCCGCCCCGAGGCGGCGGAGGAATATTTCTTCGATGATCCTCCGGGGCTTAGGGTTCGCTCGGGGTCATGTACGCGAAAGGGGGCGCCCAGAAGTGGGCCAAGGGGCCAGACCACCCCCAGGCGCGACCAAAGGGGGGCCGCCTGGTGGTGTGGGCCCCTGGTGGCCCCCCTCCGGGTGCCCTTCTGGCTGGCTTCCTCCTCGGGACTTCTAAGACTTCTTGTATACCCCCTGATTCTTCTGATCTTCTGAAATAGGGTATCTCGATGGTGCTTTTCCATCAGATTTCTGGTCCCGGTCTTTCTTCTCCAAAAAAATATGAAACATGCACACTAAGATAAAATAACATAAGTAATGCATCATAACATGAAATATATCGATTAATAAGAGAAAATAACAATATAAAATATTGATACAAAATGGACGTATCAACTCCCCCCAAGCTTAGACCTCGCTTGTCCCCAAGCGAAACTGAACTCAGTAAACATGACCAACAGTTTATGGAGTGAGGTGTCGATAAATAAAATACGGACACGGAGCATCACCTATATAAAAGCACAAGTCATTTTAGACAACAACTTCCTCTCATATAATCAAACTTGAAACAAGTAGAGGAAATCACAATAAAGGTGCAAAAAGGAAATCATAATTGGTGAAGGCAAACTTCGTTCTTGGTCAGAGAACAATTAACAGTGTACTTATCTTTCGATCAGAGTCTTTATACTAGAGCTTATATTGCAGAGTTTATCATGCTCAATTATAACAGTCTCTTTGCAGTCATTGGTAACTTTCAAAGTGGTATTCAAACAGATAAAAGCATTTGTACTAAACAAGGAAGAATAAAGGACATGATCGAGTAAATCAACATATAGATGGAAGGATCACACCAACTCAAATGCTTGCTTAAGAAAAAAAGGAGTAGGTTTACTGACTCAAAGTTAAAAGATAGGACCTTCGCAGAGGGAAGCAGGGATTAACTCATGTGCTAGAGCTTTTCATTTGATAAACAGAGTATTGAAAACAATTTTGAGAGTGGTGTATGTTTATGTCAACGAATGGAAAACAGAAAATACAGTACGTCACAAGCCAACTAGACTTCACAAGAGCGGCTCCCATTGAAGGACGCAACTGGTATAGAAGGTCATCCCTCTTTCTCTTTTGTTTACACAATTATGCTTTGACTGATAAATCAGGGGCAAAAGTAGTGAAGAGAATTTGTATTATTATTTTTGGGGCTGGGAACCCCGCTGCCAGCTCTTCTATCATTTGGATAAGCGGATGAAGCCACTAGTCCAGGTGTGTAAAGTCCAATCAACAAGTGAGATAAATATTCTCTATTTGCGTCCTCATGAGCTAAAACAGGGGCACAAAACAGGTGTAATTTTGAAGGTTTAAAGGTAGCACACAAGCAATTTACTTGGAGTGGCAGTTAAATACCACATATAGGTAGGTATGGTGGACACAAATGGCAAGGTTTTGGGGCTCAAGGTTTGGATGCACGAGAAGCATTCCCTCTCAGTACAGGTTTTTGGCTAGCAAGGTTGGGTAGCAAGCATAAGAGTTGAGGGAAAACAAACAAATATACATATGATAAAACCAATCATGCAATCTTCCTTGAAGGTACAAACAATCTTACTTGAGAATACTAAGCTTATGAGCTAACAAGAAAGAAAGATCATGGAATCTTTTCTACTTAAGTATCATCGTATTGTTGCTACTGACCAATGCTAAGTTTGCCAAAACCAACTAGATTAACTTGATGCTCCAATACTGATACCAATACTAATAACAAGATCAACCATATAACAAAAATTGCAAACTAAAATAAAGTGTAGAAAGTAGATGATGAAACTTCTCATTAATATTCCATTACGGCAACTCAAACCAAGGGATACAATGATAACCAACTAAAGAGTGATACTTCCATACTGCAAACCATCCTATATGATATTTTCTCTACTCATGATATGACTCTACTAAAAGGTAAAAAGGTGAAAGATAAAGGTGTGATACCGCGGCACTCCCCCAAGCTTGGAACAAGCCAAGGGGATGCCAATACCAATGACGAATTAATTCTTCGGTGGTGGTGGTGAGTCCTTTTCATCATCAGACTTCCAAGGTAAAGGCTATCCATCAACAAATGATGTCTTGGTCTCCAATATCCTGAAACTAGCAGCAGAGCTTATACGTTTAAACCTGTTCTCATACTCACAGTTCTGATTCTGCACATCGTAGAGTTGTGTTTGAAATTTGTTCGTGGTCTCGGTGAGTGAGAAGATCTCCTCCCAAAGCTTTAAAGCCTCCTTCTTGTGCTTTGTGATCAGTTCTGTATTTATCCTATGGATGATGTCAACTTCACGCTCCTCCATCTTCTCGTACCTAAAGACTTCTTGCTCTAGCTCTTCCATCCTGGCTTCCAGAATGCCTTCTCCTTTAGGGCCCCGAACATGTTTTATCTGCAGCTCCCCGTCCTTGAGCAGCAACTCCTTGGGATGCATCTTCAACTCGTTCATGTACGGGTTGACGATGTTTGCAAAGAAACTGTCTTTGGGAGGTCCGGAAGAGGACATCGTGGCTCTAGATCTGAAGATGTAACCTGGCAGAAACAGATCGAAACAGAAACACGACGAGAAAACGATATACGGACCTCGGGGGGGGGGGGGGGTTAAATATCAGAAACATACATAACGAAAGGAAAGTCCAGGTCGAAAAAGAGTTAGAAAGGGGATCCGAGGCGCCCACACCATAGGGTGGCGTGACCAGGGGTGGTCCCGCGCTCCCAGGTGGTGTGGTGCCCTCGGGCACCATCTCCTACCCTTCTTCGGCTCGATATTTTTCGTATTTTCCAAAATCAATAATTTATAACTTGGAAGATAATCCGTGAACTTTTTCTTAACAGAACTATTACCTATTTGAAAACAAACTCTGCAGTTTCTGGAATGTTCCCTCTAATGAACTTCTCCGGAGTCATTACTCGAATAACATCAACATCTTCATCATAAGAATCCCTGAAAATATAATGTTTGAGTATTTTCCCATTCACCACTTGTGTAGTGTTATCTTTGAGGGAAGCAATTTTGATTGCACCCGAACGATACACTTCTTCAATAACATAAGGGCCTTCCCATCTCGAGAGTAATTTTCCTGCAAAAAATCTGAGACGAGACCTATACAATAGAACTTTCTCACCAACATGAAACTCTCTTTTAAGAATTCTCTATCATGCCATTGTTTAACTTTCTCTTTAAAGATCCTAGCATTTTCATAAGCTTCACATCTCCATTCATCTAGATGATTCAAATCAAGCATTCTTTTCTTACCAGCAAGTTTAAAATCTTTATTAAGTTCTTTCACTGCCCAATAAGCTTTGTGTTCTAATTCTAAAGGCAAGTGAAAAGCTTTTCCATAAACCATTTTATAAGGAGACATACCCATAGGATTTTTATAAGCAGTTCTATAAGCCCATAAAGCATCATTCAACTTATCAGACCAATTCTTCCTAGATTTATTAACAGTCTTTTGCAAGATAGATTTAATTTCTCTATTTGATAATTCTACTTGCCCACTGGTCTGAGGATGATAAGCTGAGGCAATTCTATGATTAACATCATATTTAGAAAGGGTTTTTCTAAAACCACCATGAATAAAGTGAGAACCTCCATCAGTCATAAGATATCTAGGCACACCAAACCTAGGGAAAATAACATCTTTAAGCATTTTTAAAGAGGTCTCACCATCAGCACTTTTTGTAGGTATAGCTTCTACCCACTTAGTAACATAATCAACAACAACAAGAATGTGAGTGTAACCATTCTAAGGAGGAAAATGACCCATAAAGTCAAATCCCCAACAATCAAAAGGTTCAATAACAAGAGAATAACTCATAAGCATTTCATTACGTCTAGAAATATTACCAACTCTTTGACATTCATCACAAGATAAAACAAATTTACGTGCATCTTTAAAGAGAGTAGGCCAATAGAAACCTGATTGTAGAACCTTCTGTGCGGTTCTATCTCCAGCGTGATGTCCTCCATAAGCACTACCATGGCACTTTTTCAATATTTCACGTTGTTCATGATCTAGAACACATCTTCTCATAATACCATCTACTCCTTCTTTATATAAGTGTGGGTCATCCCAAAAATAATGCCTCAAATCATAAAAGAATTTTCTTCTTTGTTGAGCTGTAAATGTTGGAGGCCACAACTTGAAAAAAAATAAAGTTAGCATAATCAGCATACCATGGACTATCTTGGGAGTTTACCTTTATTGCAGCCAACTGTTTATTTGGAAAACTATCATTAACAGGAATAGGGCCATAAGCAATGTTTTCCAATCTAGACAAGTTATCAGCAATCGGATTTTCAGTACCCTTCCTATCCACAATATGCAAATCAAACTCTTGTAAAAGCAACACCCATCTAATAAGCCTAGGATTAGCACCTTTCTTTTCCATAAGGTATCTAATAGCAGCATGATCAGTATGAATAGTAACTTTTGAATCAACAATATAAGGTATAAACTTATCACAAGCAAAAACTATAGCTAAGAACTCTTTTTAAGTAGTAGCATAATTCTATTGAGTAGCATCAAGAGTCTTACTAGCATAATGAATAACATTCAATTTCTTATCTACTCGTTGTCCAAGAACAACATCTACAGCAAAATCACTAGCATCACACATAATTTCAAAAGGTAAGTTCCAGTCAGGTGGTTGAAAAATAGGAGCAGTAGTTAAAGCCTTCTTTAAACTTTCAAAAGATTCCTTACAACCATCATCAAAAACAAAAGGTACATATTTTTGAAGAAGATTAGAAAGAGGCTTTGATATTTTAGAGAAATCTTTAATAAACATCAACATGACCAAGAACACTACGAGTACCTTTAACATTGGTGGGATAGGGAATTTTTTCTATGGCTTCCACTTTAGCTCTGTCAACTTCAATACCTCTTTCAGAAATTTTATGTCCAAGAATAATTCCTTCATTCACCATAAAGTGGCATTTCTCCCAATTAAGAACAAGATTAGTTTCTTCACGTTTATGCAAAACTTTATCAAGGTTGTGCAAGCAGTTATCAAAAGAAGTTCCATAGACGGAGAAATTGTCCATGAACACTTCCACAATTTCTTCACAAAAACCATGAAAATAGCATACATGCATCTTTGAAATGTAGCAGGAGCATTGCACAAACCAAAATGCATACATCTATAAGCATAAGTACCATAAGGACAAGTAAATGTTGTTTTCTCTTGATCTTGCTTCCTAACAGCAATTTGAGAAAACCCAGAATAACCATCAAGAAAGAAAAAAAATGATATTTCATAGACAACCTCTCTAACATTTGATCAATAAAAGGCAAAGGATAATGATCTTTCATAGTAACCTTGTTAACTTTCCTAAAATCAATGCACATTCTATAACCAACTACTAATCTTTGAGGAATAAGCTCATTATTTTCATTCGGCACAATAGTCAGTCCTCCCTTCTTAAGGACACAATGCACATGTCTCACTCCTCTACTATCAGCAATGGGAAAAATAATACCAGCATCAAGGAGTTTTAATACCTCATTTCTTACCACTTCCTTCATCTTAGGAATTAAACGGAGTTGATGTTCAACTACTATCTTTGCATCAGGTTCAATATTAATAACATGCTGACATATAGACGGAGAAATCCCTTTCAAATCATCAAGAGTATATCCAATAGCTCCACGGTGTTTCTTCAATATCCCCAATAATCACTCCTCTTCTTCACCTGAAAGTTTAGCACTAATAATAACACGATATATTTTCTTATCATCAGTATAAGAATATTTAAGATCATCAGACAAAGGTTTTAAATCGAAAACAGGATCCTTCTTGGGTGGTAATGTGGTACCCAAGTATTCCACAGGTAAATTATGTTTCAGTATCACCGGTTGCCGAAGAAGAATATCGTCAATCTCATTTCTCTCTTCCATAAAGACCTCACTTTCGTGGTCCTCCATATATTGCTGCAAAGCATTGTTAGGAGCAAGAGAAATAGAGGCAAGCTGTTCAACTCTAAAATTTTCATTAGGAAATTCGGATTCATAAGGTGCTCTAGCAAATTTAGAGAAATTGAACTCATAAGATTTTCCATCAAATTTAGTCAAAATCTTCTCCCTCTTACAATCTATAATAGCACCATAAGTGTTCAAGAAAGGTCTACCAAAAATAATAGGACAAGTTTTACTAGCAGCCTTACCAAGTACTAGAAAATCAGTAGGATATTTAGTTATACCACATAAAACTTCCACATCTCTAACAATACCAATCAGAAAGATAGTTTCTCTATTAGCAAGCTGGATAACCACATCAATATCTTCAAGCTCACAAGACTAATTTCATGCATAATTTCTTTATAAAGCTCATAAGGAATAGCACTAGAACTTGCACCAATGTCACACAAGCCGTAATAACAATGATCACCAATCTTAACAGAAAGTGCAGGAACACTAGTTTTCTTAGATCTATTGGGATGTGAGACAATATTAGAAGCATCCTCACAAAAGGCAATATGTTCATCCTCTACATTTTCACAGACAAGGTCTTTCACTATTGCTACAGCAGGTTCAACAGTTATTTATTCATCAGGTTCAGTAGATTTTCTTATCCTCTTGTTAACCACACTAGCTACAACAGAGTGTTCTTTTACCTTAGCAGGGAAAGGCATTTTCTCAATATAAGGCTCATGCACTTCAGGATTAATAGCATGCACTTCTATATTTCTAGTAGGAACAATATCTTTATAAGCTTCATGGTACTTGTGATACTCCTTTTTAGGAATTCTAAGATAGGAAGCAAAGGCTTTAAGACAGTTTGCAAAAATTTGAGAATCAAGACCACAAACAGCACTAACATTATAGAAATCATCAGTTCCCATAAAAGATTTAATGCATTCATAATCATAATTTATACCTGACTTTCTACCTTTGTCATTCTCTCATCCTTCAGTGTTTTCTTGAATACGGTCAAGAAGATCCCATTTAGCTTCTTCCTTCATACGTGTGAATGATTCAGAACAAGAAGCATCCAATAAATCCTTATCATGAAGAGAAAGCCTTGCATAAAAATTATTGATAACAATATTACTCGGGAGCTCATGAACGGGACATTTGAGCATTAATAACTTTATTCTCCCCCACGCTTGGGAAATACTCTCTCCATCACGAGGCCATAAATTATATATTTGATTCCGGTCTTTATGAATCTCACTAGGAGGATAGAATTTAGAATAAAAGAGAGGTACAATTTCCTCCCATCCAATAGATTCACCATTCTTCAGTAATTTAAAACTATTTAGCAGCTCTTCCCTTGAGTGATAAAGAGAATAATTTCCTTTTAACTTGATCCATTATAATAAACGCACACCTGAATAACTCACATAATTCATGTATAAAGAGCAAATGGTCACCGGGATGGATAGTTTCATCTCCATAATAGCAGTTATCCATAACACGTCCAACAATTTTCATAGGTATTTTATAAGGGTCTAATAAAGCAGATAATGGGTCACCTACTACTCTAGAAGTAATTGTAGAAGTACCCCTAAACAGAGAACCAAAAGAATTCTCCATAATGAAATAAAGCAGCAGACAGAAACAAAAACAACACTCACAGTAAAAGTTTCTCTTACCAATTCCACTTACCAATAACGCTTCACTCCCCGGCAACGGTGCCAGAAAATAGTCTTGATGACCCACACGTATAGGGGGTGTATCGTAGTACTTTCGATAAATAAGAGTGTCGAACCCAACGAGGATCAGAAGGTGTTGACAAGCAGGTTAGATAGAGGATTCACTCTAAACACTAGCAAACAGGTTTTTGGTGGTATTTGATATAGCAGATTAATAAAGTGCGAGTAAATAAAAGACAGTAATCTCTACTATATAATACGGCCTAAGGTGATTGTTCCCGATGGTACGTCACAGAAATTACCCACTCTGCCATCTTAATTTACAAAAACGGTTCGAAAGTTTGTGTTCCAAATCACATTAGTTGCGACCACCAAAATAGAAACGTTTCGTTCCCGGCCAACACCTCGGCCCACGTCCATACGAACGGGTCCAATACGAATACGAGTTTGTCTCCAACCTTTTTGTATACATTCATTCGCACGTTCCTTCTCTTGAAATTTGAGCCAGACTTGGTTCCGTACCAAGCCTTTTTCATCCCGTCCATTGATCTGTACGAGGCGTACTAGAGGACAGCTAAAATCAGTCTTTATTTCTTAAATAATCCGTGGGCGAGTTAGACAAGTAATATTAACTGAAGCCGGCCTCGACACTCAATCCAAAGGAGACCAGTGAGTCAAGGAAGCCATGGTCTCCATCGTGCACCAACTGTTGACGAAGCTGAAGCACGACCCGGACCAGTCTGACGTGTCTTCGTGATGTGCAGGTACACTAGGGCCGATAGCGCGGAGGACGATCAATTGCTTGGATAGTACGGAGGAAAATCATACTTAAAGAGTTTCTTAGCTCCCTGATTTCCACCGGGGTGCCCACTTAGGCCTTCCGTAATGCATTGTCTCTTAGCGCGCTATCCTAGGTAGAAGAAAAATATAAGAAACAACTACCCTAATGCATTGTATCTTATAGGTTGTATCCAAGTCAAATAACATTTAATGATTTTAGCCTAATATACTTGCTTGTGATTGGCCTAATAATGTTTTTTGTCTATGATCTCGTGCAAGGGTTGTATCTTATATAAGATACAACTACAATCTCTTTCATCATTAAATAGGGTGACACATAAGCAAATTGCCTATGATACCGCGCTAAGATACCCCCATTACGGAAGGCCTTACATGCTTAAATTTAAGATAAACTTTCCAGTTATACCGTTGAGTAACCTTGATCCAGCTAACAGGTTGTGTTACAGCATAAGTCTTGTAATCCGCGGGTTCCCGGGGGTGTTTCTTACTAGGAAACCTCTATGTCCGTTTGACATTGACGTGCTCCCGTTCAGATTCAACAGGAAGTATTTCCTAATTAGGATTAATTTTGCAATTACGATCAACAAGGCGCAAGGACAATCCATCACAAGAGAAAAAGAAGGTGCACCACTCAGGTTGTTTGTGATGACCGGAAAAATTATAAGGCGCACCACTTAGTTTATTTGTGATGACTGAAAAAGTTAGAAGGTGCACCACTCAGTTTAGACGTAGTAGTTTAAATATTTCAATCTTTATTGTATGGATGTTGTGATTAATACATTTCTATTATTTCAGATTATTGGAACAACAAAGAAAATACTAAATAAAATAACTGCAACCGAAATGGAGACTACCAAATTCTACACGGCCTGTCGTTGCCCGTAGCAACGCACGGGCGAGTGGCCCAATCCTTTTGAGAGCAAAGGACAAGCTGGTTGTTCTACTTATGATTACCAAACGTTCTCGAGGACACATGGGAATTTCGCCAAGTGCTTTCGCTTCATATTGTTGATTAATATTTATTGGTTCGATTGGTGTTGTGTGGGTTAACCTATGCTAATACACCGCCCAACTAGGACTAATACATACTTGTGATTATATCCCTCGTAAGCATCCGCAAATACAAGAAAGTAATTAAGAATACATCTAACCACATCCTTAAAACTCCGGGATCCTACACTCCCTCGTGCATTGGTTTCCTAACGGGGGTTTAGGTTTCTGTCACTCCAACAACCCCACAATTAGTAGCCAAATACAGAATGCATCCTCCTAGAACCATAAAGGTGAAGTATCATGTAGTCGACGTTCACATGACACCACTAGAAGAATAGCACCACAACTTAAATACCAAACCCCTAGATATTACTTCAACATAATTTCGCTACTAACATCATGACTTCTCCCATGTCCTCAAGAACTAAACGAACTACTCACAAGACATCATATTGATCATAATCAGAGGTGATATAATGGATAATAACAATCTTGTCATAAAGTGTAAACACCGATAAATCTCACCAGCATCAAGTACTAACAAGTAATCCACACCGGGAGAGAGATCTAGTGGAGAACAATGATGAAGACCCATAATTGTTACCGTGGGATGATGAGGGTGATGGTGTTGGTGGTTATGATGATGCCGATGACGATCTTGATGATGCCCGGAGCGATGACGGTGACGATGGCGATGATTCCCCCTCTCCTGGGAGGAATTTCCCCGGCAGATTTCTCCCTGCCCGAGAGCTTTCTCTCTCTGTTGTTTTCTGCCCCGAGGCGGTGGCGAAATATTTCTTCGATGATCCTCCGGGGCTTAGGGTTCCCTCGGGGTCAAGTACGTGAAAGGGGGTGCCCAGAAGTGGGCCAGGGGGGTCAGACCACCCCAGGCACGGCCAAGGGGGGTGCCGCTTGGTGGTGTGGGCCCCTTGTGGCCCCCCTCCGGGTGCCCTTCTGGGTGGCTTACTCCTCGGGACTTCTAAGACTTCTCGTATACCCCCTTCTTCTTCTGATCTTCTGAAATAGGGTATCTTGATAGTGCTTTTCCATCAGATTTCTGGTCCCTATGTTTCTTCTCCAAAAAAAGTATGAAACATGGAAAATAAGATAAAATAACATAATTAATACATCATAACATGAAATAAATCGATGAATAACAGAAAATAAAAATATAAAATAGTGGTGCAAAATGGATGCATCAGAGCCTGAGGACAACCCCAAATAGGTCAACACAATACACGCCATTCTTCATGGTTTATGGGGCCAAGGCGGTCTTACCCGAAGACGTTCGATTCTGTAGCGTTCCCACATTTAAATAATGTAAGGACACCTGTGTTATTGTGCTAGTCCCTGGATCAATTGCTAGCACCATAGTACAAAATGAAATATCATGCAAATGCATCAAATTCTATTACATTGCATGATCCAGTCTTTACAAAATAGTATTTACAACTTGCATAGTCTCAGAAGACTAGCAGAAACAAAGAAATACAACGGAAAACATAGTACAACATTGAGCCCATCTTCTTGATGTGCCACAGGCAAAACATGTTGGCGATAGTCTCGAGATCCTAAACGAAATCCTCACTCGTCTTCAGAAACATCTGCAATATGGAATATGCAGCCACAAGGGAGTCAATACAATTTAATGTATTGGCAAGTAACACTATGGTGGATATAAATGGCAAGACTAATACTACATGCTTATTTGGCTGAGTGGAGTTTAGGCTAAGTTTGCATAAAGCCAGTTTTGTCCTATCTCTTTTGTAAAACAAACTTTTATTTTCAAAGGGGTGGCAACATTGGATTAAGATCCAAGCACCACAATACTCTTCACTTGGTCAAAATTTTACTTATTGAAATTGGTGATGAGATTCTTCCGTCAATCCTTGTCCAGCTGCTCATAGTTGTCCATAACCGGGGACACGGCTAAGATCTTAGTTTGTTGACTCTGCAGAGGTTGTGCACTTTCACCCTTTGTCTTCAATTAGCCCAAACATCCTATACACCCGGGATGCATCATGGAAAGGAGAGAACTGAGACGAGATCTTTCAGAAGAAGAAGTCCAAACCCACCGGCAAGACCGTTCCACCTATAATTTTGCTACATCTGCTAGTCAAGCCTGGGCTGAACTCTCACAACTTAGTTGATCAAGACAGAGCCCATATGTCAAAAGGCTGCATGGTAAGCTACTAGACTTAGAGGGACTTATTAATCTCTTTGTTCCTGGGTGGCCATCCACAAGTGACAACCTCAAGTGAAATAACCCTTAAACAAGGGCCCTGAGGAAACACTCAACATAATCCAATCACATCCCAAAATCCACCCAGGAGTTTCATTGAATGTTATACTTAGAATTTTTCCTCAACATCTAATAAAACAATTTATAACATTGCATAGCATCTACTAAGTTCAAAGTCTATCAAAATAACAAGGTATAAGGGATGGCTACACACTAATAGGATAATAGCATAGTATAATATAAATTAGTAAAATTTCCTATCATGCATACTACTAAAAATCAACTAATGCATATAGAAAATAATGGGTAGTTGATGTGTGTTACTTGCCTTGTTGAAGTTCGTGAAGAGATCACACTCTCTTCACAAAAGATCGTTGCTCTCCGTACAATCTATTCATTGAAAACACAATAACACGCATACTATCAAACAAACAAGCAAGTGAATAAAACATAGAAAGAAACAATCATGGGAAATGAGGTTTAATTAAGTTGGCTAGGACAAGATCAAGGTTTCCAAGAGTTAACTAAGGATTGTTTTAGCTTGAGTTTGTAGTAATCAAACTTTATTGAAAACATATTTATCTAGAAATTCCAAGAGTTCACCAAGGTGATCTAACTATCTATTGTAACACATAACAATGTCTAAACAAGATAAATTCTTGGGATTTTCCATTTGGGTCAATGGTTGGGCAAAAATAGCTTGTTATTCTTCAACTTGTATGGATTGCTCCAAGTCTTCACATGCTTGTCTTCTTGAAGATCATCTTCATGCATCTATTGTAGACTTGTTCCTTGGATGCATTCTTCTCTTGGTCTTGATAAATTCTTAATGGCCTTCTCACTAGTTGGTCCAAGGTAGGATGGGCACAAAATACCACTAAGTAAAAAATAGAAAAGAAGAGGAAATAAGAAGAAAGATAGAAAGAGAAATAGGTTGGATCTTCATGAATTTTCACTTCCTTGAGTTGCTTCTAGTTGTGGAGTATAAGCCGTTCCTTCAATTTCTTCAATGATATTCCTTGTAGCTCTACTTGTTTCCACCAAGTTGAAGATGGAGTTCCTTCTTGTGGTTGAGTCTTCACTTCCATTTTGCTAACTTGATGGATTCTTGAAGCAAGAATAGGGGAATGGAGAAGTAGACAGAAAACTATAGTACTAGTGTTTGAGGTTCACTACTTGGTCTTTTATATGGTCGACATATACTAGGGACTTGGTCTTTAATATCAAAAATGGCCACAACAAACAATGGTAGAAAGAATAGAAACAAAATCTAAGGCATGATCAACTAGTGGTTCACTATGATGGATTTTTGGTCCAACTTACATGGAAATGGTTCAAGGTTGTCCAAAAGGTTTAGGTACTGATGTCTCTGGTTCAAGATTACCAAATGGAGCAACTTTTCTTAAGAAAACATTTTCTAATTACTTATAGAAATTAAATTAGGTCTAAGTACCCAAATGACCATCTAAAAAATAAAACACTTCAAAAATAATTCAAATAGGATTTTGGGAAGTGGGTACTGTTAGTACACATTCTAAGGAACCCAAAGAAATTTGGTTTGCTTAAATTAGTTTTACAGAATTTGAATTATGTCAAAATTCATCAAACATGCATATTTGAATTTGAACCAATTTAAGTTTTTCAATTTTAAATTTGAATAGTGCTAACAGATTCTACAGATCCAGGGGATTTAAAAAAGTCCAAGTTTGCTAAATTTGGACTCATGGATCAAAAGTTATGATAGATCTAAGATGCAGGGGCTTTTCTTCAAAATTGACATTCTAATTTTATTCGAAAACAAATCCAGAGACTAGCTGGGCTCAAAATGGCTATTTACCGCGCGGTGCGGCAGACAGGGAGTGGGCCTGGGCTAGCTACACGTTGCGTTGCGCGACAAATAAAAACATAACGCACGGGGTTACGTGGCGCGTCCCTACTGGTTGATACCCCTTCGGTAAGTGGATCTAATCTAGACCGTTGGATTTAGATCTAAAGGACAGGGAGGAAGGAGCTCACCGTGGCGGTGCTCTGGTGGCCGGAGATGGCAGGGACGATGGTGCTCTGGTGGCCGGAGGCTCAAAACTTGACGACTACGGCGCTGCTGTGGTCCTCCGGGCTCGGGGAAGACACGAAGAGACTCATCGCGACATGGCGAGAATCATGACGACCTCGGCGGCCACTTTACGGCACTCTGGCGACGGCGACTCGTGGAAGGAGGCGACGCGACTCCGGCGGCCTTCGGGCGCGCACGACGTGGACGATTTCCCTCCTGCTGTGGCTGGAATGGAGGAAGACGGTGGCTGCCTGGAACTACTCCGGTGACAAATTTCGATGGCCTCGGGCACGGTTTCTAGGGAAAAAGAGGGGTAAAGCGGAGAGGAGGCAACAGACTATAAAGTGGAAGGGCTCGGTGGAGGGATTAAATGCCATAAACCCGCGAAATCAAAGCGAGAGAAACGGCAGTTCCTCCGTTACCAGAGGTTGAAGATGCAGTGACGTCAGCTGACGTCATCATTTTTTTTCTGATTTCTTTATTTTGTTGTATCTTTTGATTTATAATTCCTTTTAGCCTCAAATAAATTTGTAAATTCTTGAAATGAAATTTTCTTTCAACTAAGCACATGAAAACTATTTTGGACACATTTCAAAATTTCAAATTTGTAAATGCGATTAAAACACTAATAGTACTTAATGTTATTTTAAAATTAGAAAATAATAAAATGTAAATATTAGTTCAAATAAATTTTCAGTGACATACTATAAGACAAATATTAATTTTTAAGTCATATAACTTATTTATATTTTTGTATTTTTAAGAGTGATTCCTAATATCAACTTTTTGTCATTTGAACATATCAAATAATTAATGGTGTTGACCAATAAAATATCATAGAGTTATTATTATTGAAAAATGTTGTTTCCAAAGTGTAACCCCTTTTTATAACACAAATAAATTGAGTGTAAAACATATTGGTATTTAATACTTGATATTGTAGTTGAATGGTGATATAGTTGATTTTGGTTTGAAAATATTTTGAGTAACCAAATAGTTCGAAGATAAAATATTATTTTAGATAGAAGTTAAAAACAACCATTTGGAGAACATATTGTTAAGAAAACCATTTAATACTCATTAAAGTTGGATAAAACATTTTGTAGTCACATAATTGTTTTCAAGTTCATATAATATTTATTAATGTTGAAAATATTCTTGAGGTTTGTAATTCTCAAGTTTTAAAAGCAATGAAACATTTTCAATATAGTATTTTGAGTTGTAAACATTCTATAGAATAGGGTTTGCTAAGGAAGAACTTTCACTTTGAAATATGAAGACTTAGTTGAAATAGGTTTAGGGATTATGGAAAACAGAGGCATAATGGATTTTTAATTTCAATTTTCATTGAGTTATATATTGTTTCCTTTTATTTCTTTCATCTCATTAGTTTTTGGTGACTTGCATAACATGAAAACAAAAAGTTTCAAATTTTTGTGATTTTTTGAGTTTTCCAAAAATCAGGGATGTTACAGATTCAGCGCACCACGAGTCGTCGCCTACAGCGAAGTAGCCTCCAATGCAGCACTTGCCGATGACGTGGACGCAATCGAGGAAGCTCGAGACATCACGCTCGCTAGATCTGCGTCCGCAACAGATCTTTTGTGGTAGGGGGCCTGGTGTTGTGACTCAAGCAGGACAACTGCCACAAGCTCGAGCCACCTTGGGAAGGACCCTTTATCATGCACGAAGTTATCCCGGGGGTGCATATCGTCTGAAGAAACCCAAAAACATGCGCCATCTACTCCAACCCATGGAACGTGGCGCATCTGCGCAAATTCTATCGTTAGGAGAGTACTTTACTCGCAAATAAGGTTGTTCCAGCCACGATGTAATTCGAGAAAATACATGGCTTCTCAGCCATAGCAATAAATAATATTCGAGTGCATATTTTCGTTGCCGACTGATCAAATACATGCTAAACATAGTTGCACCCAACACACGGGGGCTACGCCAAACTAGCATAAAAATCACAATGTATCTACAAATACACAACTATTTACAAGGTTATAAGGTACACACCTTAACACGCCTTAACGAATGACAAAATACACAAGGTATGCACACCTTCAGCAACAATCAAATTAGTGGCGGCTGGCACCCTCCCGAAGCAATCTCTCTGTTTCGGTAACAGTTAGCCAAACAATACACTCAGCAGCTGGGCGCACTACCTCATAATGAGGACCAAAATCTACAGGATCCCCTAGGGTAACAGGCAGCTGCGCTACAGAATTGAAGTTCACCTCTGGATGCCATAGCCGCACAAATGCTGAGCCAACCTGAGCTCCATAGATAAGTTGATGAGAACACACTCGCGAACATCTTCCACCCAACGGAAGATCCTCAACATCGCGTTCAATCGATCAGGTACAGTCCCGAAAGGATAAAAGGTTCGATGAACCGAAGAAAGAGGCTCTCGGCACAATTAGACAAAATGCTGAACTTGACGCACCCTATACTGCAAAGTCGCCAAGACGAAACCTTTGCTTCGATTAGACCGGAAGTTGCACGCATGGGGATTTGCACTACTAGACTCGCAAGCAATCCTATTGTTCACCCAGTGACCTTCAGATGCTGCATCAGGTTCGATGACTACATGCACAAGGAAAACGTAAGCACATAGCACGTTACACCGAATTGACTAGGGGGCTTGTGGAACTTACACAACAAACTTTTGGCGACACTAGCCAGCTCTTCAATGATGAACTACTCACGCTCAGCAGCAAGTTTTTGCTTGGACTTAGCAACATCCGCCACTCCTTGCAAAGCCTTCAGTTTACGCTTGCCATCCGCAACACGGACACGGGGAGAAGTGAGCATACTTGTATCTAGCAACAATGGCGCGACCGGAGGATTAGGGGCACTCGAAGATCCTGCGCCAGAATAAATTACCTTCAAAGAAAAAAGGACATACAAGA
The DNA here is from genome assembly GCA_028641055.1 of Alopecurus myosuroides. NCBI lineage: Eukaryota > Viridiplantae > Streptophyta > Magnoliopsida > Poales > Poaceae > Alopecurus > Alopecurus myosuroides. The sequence continues at coordinate 232,853,808 of CM054058.1, forward strand.
CGTTGAGTCACGTAGCTGAAGGTCACTCGACGTTTGCATCAAATATCACTTTCGAGTGCCCGGGGGCTACTCCCATCGGGAGAATACGAAGTAAAGCAAAGATAAATCTCTGCCAAACACTTCAAACCCCAGCACATAGAAAACAAACAAAGTATTATAGGTTTATTACAAGGCCACAAAATAAAAATAACACTGTTGTCCACTCTAAGGAACAACAGATTTCCCGGAAGCAACCCCACTCGCAGAAGGTCTGGCGCCACGGCCGAGACACTAACTCCGACAGCATCTTAGTTAGCTTCTTAGCGTGATCAGCAAAAGGTTTGAGTGCTACCTTATTGCCCGCATCGTCCCTGGAAGGCATCGAGTACGCCTTCTTCAGATCGCCTTGGACGTTGTTCACCAATGCAAAATGGATCGCCGTCTTCGCGCCACACTCGGTTTGGGCAAGGGTGTAGTCGCGAAGAGGATCTCCCTCGCCGCTGAAAGCTTGGACGAGGCCCTCCGGGGTCGAAGGAATAGTCTTCCCCACGAACATTCGCTGGTGCAGCAGGGAAAACACCTGCGAAGCATCGCGAATGACGGAGGCGGCCTTCATTCCATGCCCTTGCAGCTGGTGGCAGACGTCCATCACCGCATCGATCCTGACTTGGCCAGGAATCATCAAGGCAGCTCCGAGGGTGCCTGTGACAAGCCAAAGAAGTTACGAGAAAGAAAACAAGTCAACAACATAATGAAATTTGGCTAGTGGTATACCAGACAAGGCCTCAGCCACGGACCGAAGAGCATCAGTCAACTCATTGTCATGGGCTGTGCCCGCAGCCTCCAACTTCTCAAGGGCCTCCTTGGACTTCGTGAGTCGGTCCGCAACGTCCTTTCGAATGGACTCTAGCTCCTTCTCGAGATTTTTGACCCGCTCGCAAGCTTCTGAGTTCTCGGTGTTGGCACGGGAAGCCTCATCTAGAAAACAAAGCAAAACACGCAAAGGAAGAGAAAAGGAAGAGAACTTCGCTCACGAAAAATCAGGAAACTTTCCTCTCGAAGATCAAAGACTTTGAAGAAGCTGGTCACGCTCCTGACGAAGAGCGACACACTCCACCTCAGCAACCACGAGACGACGTCCAAAAACGGCTGAAGACTCGAAGACGGCCTACAAGAAGAAAGGGTTAGAATCAATGCAACGCTACTCGAGTCTATACCCGATTGCAAGCAATCGACTATAGACTCGGGGGCTACTCCCATCCAGAGCACTGACGTGCACCCGATAAAATCAAGTTAAAGGACATCTAAGGAATAAAAAGCTACTTGAGTCTGCGACCGACTGTAAACAGTCGACCGCAGACTCGGGGGCTAATCCCATCGGGAGCACTGACATGCACCCGACAAAAACATAATGACTACTCGAGGAAAAACTTTTACCTTGCCACTCAGGGTCGACAAAGGATCGGGCGATCTACCCAAAGCCTCTTTGCTCGCAGACGCCCCGACATCTCTCGGCTGGTCAGTCGCAAAGCTGGGCATCATGTACTCGAAAGCGTCAGCTGCCTTCGTGGGGCTTGGAGGTCACCGAGGAGGACTCGAAGCTCCGGTAGTCTTTGCAATAACTCCCTTCTGCTTCCCAGATTGAGTCGAAGAAGCGAACTGATCTTTGTTGAGCACTTGAAGTCTAAGAAAATGTCAAAGAAGAACGAAACAGCTAATCGACAAACAATAAAGCAGGAGGCTTACTCGTCGTCCTCGTCCTCATCGAAGAAGTCCACGTTCCATGCAGTTGGAACTTTTGGCTGCTGAAACGAGGGAGGAAGCGTACTCAATGGAGTTGCTCGGATAACAGGAGGGTCAATCTCCTTGACCGTCTCTTGGCTCAGAGAGGCGTCCTTCAAAGTCACCTCATCCTCCTCGCGTATGTGGCGCTTGCGGTGGTGGAGTTTAGGATCCTCGTCTTCCTCCTCCTCTTTTGCCTCCTCTTGCTCCTCACTCGACTCCGCATTCGCGACACTAGTGTAGGGTGGGGCGTCAAAGTTACTCGCAAGCAAATTCGAGCTCCCGTCATCCGCAGAGAGCGGCGGGTAGCTTTTCACCATGTACTGGTTCTACGGAAAGGAGAGAAAGAGACTCAATCAAAAAGAACTCGTAACGTCAAAATCCACACAAGCGGAAAATGAAAGGAAAAGAAACTCACCTCACTCGGCGGATGCTCGGAGTTGAAAGGTTCAAAGGGACATGGCGAGTAGTCTTCCCCCTTCTTCAAGCTAGTTATGGCAGTGAGATTCGCCTCGAACTCGATGTTCGAAAGCACGCGGTCGCATGTTCGACTCGGGTCATTGACACCCGAGTACTCCCACAAAGTGTTGGTCCTGTCTTGCAGCGGTTGCACCCTCTGACGCTGGAAGACACTCGCCAGATGTATCCCATTCAGTAGAGGCCCCTTGTCCTTCCGTCGGAGCCCCACAACTTGTGCGCGTAGCGGTGCGGTCACCTTATGATATGGATATTATAGGGGTACATGATGATTGTTCATGCTTGAGTTGGAAGGAAATATTGAAGTTAATTTATGATTACTATAAGGTGAATTTCTTCTTAATGGATTGTGTTGTTTGTGTTTATAAGAATGTTATACTACCTAAGCATATGTATTTATGTATGATAGGTTTATTGATAACACAAACATGGATGGAGGAGAGCATCAAGAAGAGATGGAAAACAAGCGTACAATGGTGGAAAACAAGTGTGCACACATGGAGGAAGTCATGGATATTGTTTCCCACAAGAGCACAAGGTGTTAAAGGAGTCATCCATGCATTGAGGGATGATATGGGATCAGCAAGGACATGTCCTAGGCTGTCCCAAACGTTTTTATTAGAGGACCTGCGAGTCCATATGGCTGGGCCCATGTTGGGCTCGGTTTGTAAAGGTTTGGGTGCACCAAACCGTGTAGGAATAGGTTAGGGGGGCGCACCTCCCTCTTGGTCGCACCCCCTCCATCATATATACCTCTTAGCCACGAATTTAGAGGTTAGAACCATTTTAAGATAAACCCTAGATTCCAGAATTGAACCATGTTCATTTGAAATTATCCCCACCGGTTTTGTGGAGTTACCTTTTGCAAATTCTGTGTGCTATCTGTTGTTCCATTGGGAATTAGTAGATACAGGACCACTCGTAATCTTTGATTACGTTGTGCAAGTGTGTGGAGTTGAGAATATCCAAAGGGATTGAGAGCTGTTGCATTGGCATCAGGGATCAGCCGGAGAGGTTTCAGCGAGACACAAGTTATCCATCAAGTTATCGTGAGTGTTCATCGAGAAGATCGGGCAACCCCTTATCATATGGTATCAGATTTCCAGGTTGACTCGGTGAGCAATTTATCCCTTTAGATTCGTTTTGTTTTCTTACCTATCCACGAAAAAGCCCCACAAAAATAGGATTAGTTCGAGCCATAGCCTTAGATCATCACTTTTATCAAGTTTTAGTTGTTGTTTTGTGGTTGATTTTCGTGTTCCTTTTCTCTTTTTGATTCCTTTGTTTTCGGTCTAGGTTTAGGGTTCTAAGTGTTCTTCAAGTTATCCCAATCGTGTCCACAAAATTTCACCCAAAAACTCCCTTCCGATCCAAAGTTCTACTCAATTTGAGTTGCTTTCGGTTTCCTGCCGCGGCACAGAATCGCGCAGAATCTCTGTCGCGCGCCAAAAATCCTGCCGCGACCCGCAGCTGTTGCCTCGCGCCCGACCCCAGACAGTGTCTGGTCTTTTGCGCGCTCCCAGCGGTGGCCTGTTCGCTGCACCTGCGCGTTGCCGCGGCAGAGGGTTGAGCGTTTTCTCTGCCGTGGTAGAAATTTCCTGCCGTGAGTTGTGTTATTCGCTCTATTTTCTTTTCGGTTTAGTTTTCTTTTATCATTTCTTTAGGGTTTCTTTTCCGATCTTTGTGCACCATAGCCACGGCCTATCTATATATAAAATTAGGAGCATACCCACATAAGACTAGCTCGATTTTGTGCTCACAGGATGCTCAGATCATTGTTTCACAGTGCTGTTTTCTGCAAAATTTTGCTCCGCGGTGCGACATTTGTTGCCAAAGCGAAGAGGAGAGAGAAAAAAAGTCAATTTTTACAGTACCCGTGAAAAGTATCAAAATATATTGGCCCAAAAGAGTGAAAAAAAATCAAAGTGAAAAACAGAAAAATAAAAGAGAAAAAGAGGCCAGAAAATTGGTGATAGCTACTGCAGTTTTGGAGTTGTTTTACATGCTGTTTTGCACTAGTTCTTTGAGCAATCTTGTGCCTGTTTATAAGAGCTGTAGCTAGTGTCTTTCGAGTTCATTGCAACAATTCTATACATATAGTTTCTTGCCACATTATTCTCCACATGTGAGTTTCATGTGCTTTTCATATCATCACAAGCAGCAAATAGGACTTGTTATTGGTGTTGTTAGGTATCCGTACCAAGCCCCACCATATCCCGTGTCTGTCTTGTGATAGCTAAACTCCCGGGTATTCTCATCTTCACATCAGTACACGTGTTAATACTACTTGTGGTGAGTGTTTTCTATTCTCTTTGGAGCGGTAAGATACATGTTTTCTTTGCTGTTTTGAGAGAGTTGTGAGAGAACACCACAACCCATTGTTATTTTGTCACTAACAAGTTAATCAATGGAGCTTTGTAGTTTTTCTATGTGCAGTGATGCTTTCTGGGAGGAGGAGTATATTGGAATGCCTGCAGCAAATTTGTTCCACTTCATTACAGACATCAAAGGTTGCCCTGCTGTTATTACTCTTGATAAGGATACTCAGTCTAATTTTGTTAGTCTTGATGTTGTTGAGCAATTGCAATTGGAAACTTTTCAAGCAAATCCATACATGTTAATTACTAATGATGATAAAATTCGAATTACTCAACGTACTTTTGTTCCATTAAACATTAATGGTCATACAGAGCAAATTTATTGTCATGTGATTGTTAGAGCATTTACTAGTTGTCATCTTTTGTTGGGTGAATCATGTATTGTCAAATTTCGGTTTGATTTTGCTAGATATTACCCTGACATAAAATTACTTTGGAATCATAAGTATCATCGAAGAAAACATGCTTCACTTGAAAATTGTATGGAGGTTAGAAAGCAACCATTATGTTCTCATCAAATCATGGGATCCGAAGTTGAGAAAACATCTGAGGTTGTTTCTACTAACATAATCATGTCTACTCCTAGTGTTGTTTCATATAATGTGCAGGTTGCTTTTGAAGAAAGGGAGCCTCTAGTACAACCTGCACCACCACAACATCCATTGGAGGAGCATGCCATTGTGCCTAGTACTATGTTTTGTGATATGCAGGTTACTCTTGAAGAAAGGGAGCCATCACTAGTACAACATGCATCACCACTTGAGAGCGAGGAATCAGTGCCTACTGTATCTGAGGAGGATGTTATTGCTATTGGTGCTGATTTGGAGCTGCCACTAACAAGTACAACTTTTTGTGAGTCTACTAATGTGTTAGTTAATTCTTCTGAGTTGATAACCACATATAGTTCACCACCATGTGATAGTTTGTTTTCAAATTTTGAGCATGTGGTTTTGATTTCACATAAAGAAGTGCTTGCTAAAATACCACCTATGAATATTGTGTATTCCATCATGCTACATGAACCAATTAATATGCAATGTGCTATGAATAGGATTGCTGAAATTGCATATATAAATTCTAGCACTTATGCTACTTGTTTCATTTTTAATTTGGTTGGTGACTATAACATGAATGAAATTTTTATGGTGGATCACATATGTATTACTTGTGATACAATTGCTGAATTAAATATTGTGTTCCCTTGGTTGAATTGTTTACAATTTTCTACAACTAAGCATGATTCTACACATATGTTTGATTTTCAGCAACATTTGATAAGTACATATGCTAATGATTTATACTTCACTTATATTTGCAAAATAAGTTGCAATTACCATGATGGTTATACTATGCATGATAAGACAATTGAATACACTGCTATAACCAATTTTGATTATAGATCTTCTGTGAGAACACTTGGTTTGATCATAAACAATAAGAATTTATACATAGATTTTCTCCTTATGATCATAATTTCCTGAGCTTCACTTATATTTGCATTTGTGATTGCTATGAGATGAGATGCTATTTGTTTTCTTGTGAAAATTTTGTGACACATACATGCGAATTTCGTTGCATCATGTCATATGAAAATGTATATCATGTCCACAACACTAATGCACCCCATGATAGATATATGTATTGTGCATACACGTTGTTCTTTTTGTTTCTTCCATGTTCATATTACCACAAGCCGAGGACGTCTTGTCATGAAGAAAGGGAGGATGATATGGATATTATAGGGGTACATGATGATTGTTCATGCTTGAATTGGAAGGAAATATGAAGTTAATTTATGATTACTATAAGGTGAATTCCTTCTTAATGGATTGTGTTGTTTGTGTTTATAAGAATGTTATACTACCTAAGCATATGTATTTATGTATGATAGGTTTATTGATAACACAAACATGGATGGAGGAGAGCATCAATAAGAGATGGAAAACAAGCGTACAATGGTGGAAAACAAGTGTGCACACATGGAGGAAGTCATGGAGAGTGTTTCCCACAAGAGCACAAGGTGTTAAAGGAGCCATCCATGCATTGGGGGATGATATGGGAGCAGCAAGGACATGTCCTAGGCTGTCCCAAACATTTTTATTAGAGGACCTGCGAGTCCATATGGCTGGGCCCATGTTGGGATCGGTTTGTAAAGGTTTGGGTGCACCAAACCGTGTAGGAATAGGTTAGGATTTAGAGGTTAGAACCAATTTAAGATAAACCCTAGATTCCAGAATTGAACCATGTCCATCTGAAATTATCCCCACCGGTTTGGTGGAGTTACCTCTTGCAAATTCTCCGTGCTATCTGTTGTTCCATTGGGAATTAGTAGATACATGACCACTCGTAGTCTTTGATTACGTTGTGCAAGTGTGTGGAGTTGAGAATATCCAAAGGGATTGAGAGCTGTTGCATTGGCATCAGGGATCAGCCGGAGAGGTTTCAGCGAGACACAAGTTATCCATCAAGTTATCGTGAGTGTTCATCGAGAAGATCGGGAAACCCCTTATCACCTTAGCTTCTTTGAGTGACAGCTTGTGCACCCAAGACTTCCTTCGCTTCAAGATCGCGAACGGCTTGAACTCAGAAACGCCGTTCGCGTCGGTGTCGTGGACGTAGAACCACTTCCTACGACATCTCTGGGCCGACTCGACGAAATTCATCTTCAAATAGGGGAGCTCATTTGTCACTTGGATTTCGAAGCCTTGATACGCCATAAACGTATCTATAATTTTGGATGTTCTATGTTGTTTTCATGCCTTATGTTACATGTTTTCCTTATACTTTATGTCATTTTTATCGATTTCCCGGGACTAACCTATTGACAAGATGCCACAGAGCCAGTTCCCTGTTTTCTACTGTTTTTAGTTTCAGAAAAGTTGTTCTGGAAATATTCTCGGAATTGGAAAATTCAAAGCCCGGAAGTCTTAGAATTCCCGAAGGTTCCAAGGAGTCCCGAAGAGGCCCGGAGGAGGGCCACAGGGGGCCACACCATTGGGCGGCGTGCCCCCTGGCCGTGCCTGGGGGTGGTGTGGGCCCTCGGGCGTCCACCACCATCGCCCTTTCACCTATTTATTGCTCCTGATACGTCAACCCTAAAAACATACCACTTTATCCCGAGAAACGCCCGAGGCTGCCGTCATCGTCAACCTTAGATCGGGAGGGTTCTGGAGCTCTCACCGGAGGGGTCTACACCACCATGCCCGCCTCCGGAGTGATGCGTGAGTAGTTCATCCCTGGACTACGGGTCCATAGCAGTAGCTAGATGGTATTCCTCTCCAATTTATGCCTCATGTTTGGATCTCGTGAGCTGCCTCACATGATTGAGGTAATCTATTTGTAATGCTACATGTTGTGTTTGCTGGGATCCGATGATTATTGAATTCTATCTCTTTTGATTATCAATCTATCATGTTATCTTCATGTGTATGTTATTTATGATCTTGCATGCTCTCCGTTGTTAGTAGATGCTCTGGCCAAGTAGATGCTAGTGACTCCAAGTGGGAGTATTTATGCTCGATAGTGGGTTCATGCCTCATTTCCATCTATGCTCGAGTGACAGAAATGTGACGGATGGAGGATGTGTTGTTGCCATTAGGGAGAAAACAATGATGTTTACTTTGTTTACATTACACACCTTGCTTATTGCGATTATCCGTTGCTTGCAACTTAACACCCAACGTTTGTTCGGATGATATTCGAAGGGTGGATTATTAGTCATAGATGCAGTTGGATGACTATCTATGCATTTTGTTGTAATGCCCGCATGAATCTCATAGTAATCTTTATGTCATGCATTTTTCTTTATATGTCAATTGCCCAGCTGTAATTTGTTCACCACGCATGTTAGATATCTTTTTTGGAGAGACACCTCTAGTGAATTGTGGACTCGGTCCATTTTCTCATACTGATAATACACACACTGCTTCCACTATTTTCACACTGCTGCTACTGTTTTCATTCTCCACACCATACATTTAACCTCTTTGTTATCAGCAAAACCGGTGAGATTGGCAACCTCACTGCTTCGTTGGGGGCAAAGTGAATTGTTTGTGTTGTCTAGGTTCCACATTGCTGCTGAACCGGTAGTGCGCCCTACCATCTCAACTGCATCAACCTTTTGAATTTACTCCTTCTTCCTACTGGTCGATTCAAACTTGGTTTCTTTCCGAGGAAAACTTTCTATTGTGCTCTTCATACCTTCCTCTTGGGGTCTCCCAACGAACGTGTGTTACACGTGCATGAAGCACTTTTCTGGCGCCGTTTCCGGGGAGGAAGAGAATTTCTGCAAGGGGAGTCTCTCACTTCCAATCTCTTTACTTTGTTTTAGTTTTGCTTATTTTATTTTATTTTGTCTTTTTTGCTTCTCTTTATAAAAAACACAAAAAAATAGTTCTTATTCTAGTTGTTATTTTTATCCTGTTTTATTCTTGCTCTATCATGCTTACTATCAGTGTTTGATGTCTTTTGTAACTATATCTTATTGGTAAGGTGGGTTCACGGATGAACAACAAAAATATTATAAGGAACAACGCTTGTCACAAAAGGGGATACCCTTATGGGAGAAAATTAATAAATTGCATAACTATGTAAAACTTATGCTCTACTTATAATGTTAATTATTGCTTTGATACAGCTTGTTGCTGTAGGAGGTATAAACACCTCCCTTTTCAACATGAGTATAATGATAATGTTACCATATCTTCTTATGTTATGGGAAAATATGACTTTTATGATGTGGAACAAATTGAGGAATTTATTGCTTGGAAGGGTGCATTCGAAATTGCTTATTTTCTTGAAGATATTGACGATGCACCTTATAAATATGAGATTTATGATATACTTGAATATTTCTTTGATAATTACAAGGATTTTAATTACTACATACTGAAATATCTTAATAGATTTTCTCCCCCAAAGGGAGAGACTAATGACTTGCAGGAACCTATGGAAGAAGAAACTACTGAATCTGGAAGCTCATTGGATGAAAAAGAGGAGGAGGGTAATGATCAAGAGGAGGAAGAATGGAGTAGCTACCCATGTCTACCTTCCAATCAGAGTAACTCTTTAACTCATACATTATTTGATAAAAGTGATGATCCTATTGATTCTTTTGAAATATCCCTTTTTGATGAAATCGATACTTGCTATACTTGTGACCTTGATAGTACTATGAATGAAATCTGTGAGAATGATATTGCTACTATTATTTATGATAATCCATGCTACTTTGATAAATCCTGTGAGAATCCTTTATTTATTCCAACTATTTATATGCATGATAACGAGGGAGTTTGTTTAGAAAATTTATATGATAATGCTCTAGATGATGGTCATATGTTACTTGATGTTAAAAATCATAATGCTAATAAAAATGGGATTGCTATTAGTAGTCCCATAACTTTTATAAGTGATCAATCATCTTGTTTTGCTATTGCTAAAAGTGGGAAAGAAGAGATCTTTATTTTTAATGTTGATCCCACTATTTTCGAGCTTGATATGAATTGTGTACTTTCAGACCATGACAAACATACTTTATGTTATAATTATGTTGTTGAGTTTGTTCATGATGCTACTGAAAATTATTATGAGAGAGGAAAATATAGTTTTAGGAATTTTCATGTCACTAAAACACCTCTCTTTTTGTTGAAAGTTTTGAAGTTGCTCTTGTTCTACCTTCCCATGATTTCTAATTTGAGCTTCTTTAATTTATATCCTTACAAGATTCCTATGCATAGGAAGTGGGTTAGACTTAAATTTGTTTTATACTTGCTTCTTGATGCTCTATTTCGCTTAATTCATATTTCTTATGTAAGCATCTTCTTCACTTGAAAATACTTGATTCCACTTTTCTCGGCCTAGCTAAAAGGCGTTAAAGAAAAGCACTTCTTGGGAGATAACCCATGGTTTTATTTTTGCTTTATTTTTCTCGGTTTTCTTTGAGTCAAGGAATTGTATACTTCTTTAGAAACTCCTTTGTATCTTTATTTTCATGTGTTAGTTGTGCCAAGTGAAGTTTCTAATGAAAGTTGGAGTTGGTTTTGGATTTCTGCGCAGGAAACAGATTTCTGTTGTCCACAGTAAAAAATCGTATAAAATCCAGGAAGATCATAATGACCTGAAATTTTGTGTGCTTATTACTAAGCTAATTCCAAAAAAAATGCTCCTTAAATTTTTCGATCTGAGCAACGTAAGTGGACCGAAAAAATTCGTCTTTACAGACTGTTCTGGTTTTGGCATATTCTGCCATTTTTCTTGCATTTGCTCTTTTACGATGTCAAGTGGATTTCTTTGCTTCAAGAAACATCAGTGGCTGTAGCTAATGTTTAAAAGTATCAATAGAAATTGTGCCCATGCGGAACCCATGAATTTTTCATTCTTGCACGAACCTCTAATGTGAATTACTCTTTATGTGTGGTGTGAACGAAGTTTTTGTCACACCCCAGATTTGGGACACTTGTAACACATGAGGGAGACCATTTTTGTGAGGCAACAAAAAATAATTATGCCCTTGTGTAATACAACATTATGAAATTTGAACCATGGTTATCTACGCAATGCAAGAAATCTTTGATTCAAAAATCATTCACTTTGTTTTTTGATGTTTTCTGAATATCTCTGGATTGTTTTCCACCTGGTGTTTCCAAAGTTGTTCATCAAAATTCTTGTGGAAATGTTGTTTTCAACTTATATATAAAATATTTGGTTTGATTTGAATCAAGAAAACAATTTGGAAAAAGGTTAATCCAATGTTTTCCTTAAGGTTTTCTATAGAAACTCACTTCTGAAAAATAAGCCAATTAGGTGTTTTTCACTCTTGTTATCTATATGATAGAGAATCACATTTTGTGTTTTCTTGGCATGGATGTGATCTCTAATATATGGACTACAAAATGGTTAACTTGGTTTGAATATTTGAATTACAGAAACAATCAATTGCTTGATGTTTTTGTGTTAAGAAAATAAGACAGAATTAGTGTTTTCTAGAAAACAGAGAAAAACCAAAACTAGCTGTTTTTCCACCTTGTTTTCATTGATCATTTGAACTTCAAATTTGTTTCTTTTGCTGTTAATGAAAGTACTAATGTTGCTTAACACAACCATACTTGGAAAACAAAATTTGAAGATGATTTAGTTCATGAAAACAAGTGCAACTTATAGCTAATCCACTCTGTTCCCCCAACACTTAGAAAATTTCTAAGTCTTAATCTGAAACTGAATTTCTGCAGAAACAGTGAAATGACACGAAATTCAAATGCTTATAACTTTAGTTTGGATGATCCATTTGCTGCACGGTTTGGACCTTCTAGAAGCCTAGTCAGCACACAACGTTTCTATCCCTTAGTCACCAAGTATAGTTGACCAGAGAGGAGGTGAGCTCGTGGGGTTCAGAGAGGAAAACGAGGGCGCGGGGCATGGGCTACCTGACAGTGCTTGCACTATCGCAAGTTACAGTGCACCCTCGCGATTTTCTTCCGTTTCCTCGCCGTCTTGGCCTTTGAATGACCCTAATCGTGCCCCTGGACGCTCCCAAGGGGCAAGAGCCATGGCATGCGCACGCCAGGGCGCACACGGGCGCGTCTCACTAACGCCCGAGGCCACCCGAGCGTGCACACGTCCGCCCCGCCCCTATATAGCCACAGAAAGGCCACGACCTCGCTACCACTCCCGCACACACCCGCTCACTCACCCCAAACCTATCCACGAACGCCATGAACCCTCTGCTAGTCTAGATCGCCGGAGAAACGACGCGACCACCGCGGACAATCGAGGTGGGTTGCGCACGCCTGAGGCCACCCCAACCCTCCCTTTCACTCTCAAACAATTCCCCACCCTCAGTGGATCGTGCCTGACTTGTTCCCGTGGTTCCTTGCTTGCAGGAGCACCGGTGACCTCGTCAGAGCCACCGCGGGACGCCTGCATCGCGCCAGCAACTGCGACCACCTCACGCCGCAATTTCAACTCCCCTGCACGGCCCCGAGCACCTGTGACTTCCTCAACCACTTGCAACCAGCCTGCGACCACCCTAGGTGAGCTATCGCTTCGAAGATTGCCGCCGGCCGCGCGCTTGTTCTGTCGAGAGAGAGAAGAGAGAAGAGAGATGAGGACGATGGCCGTGCGCCGTTGATCGTGAGATCAACGGCCACGTTTAAACCGTGAAGCGGTACACGCGCTCTGCGTGCCATGGATGCTATCTGGGCCGCAGCGCTCTAGCGGGCCGCGCGCCCGTGAGTTGCTCAGCTCGTGGAACGATTTTATTTTCCTTTTTTAAACTGAACTGAATCTCACACTTTGCTTTAATCGTGTTAAAATTTGTTAAACTCAAAAATAAAATCCACCAAAATTACAATGATAGATATACAAATTCTTGAACGGATGCAACTTACAGAACTGTATTTGAACCTTGTATGAACAAATGAAAAATGATGAACTACACACTGTCTGTTAAGGAAAAAATGCAATAACTTTTTGTTGGAATGTTCAAAATGTGCAAACTAAAATTCTTTGAGTAGCCCTTGACTAGATCTAACAGTAGGACTTGACCTCACATCAAGGTGAGCTACCATTTGGAAATGCCATCCACTTTGGTAAATGTCCAGTAGCATATTCTAGGATTTTTAGGATTTGTTTGAAAACACTTTTTGATGTGAATCCAACTGGATCTGTTAGATTATGTGTAGATCTATGATATCCTAGCTTGGTGTGATTTTTAGAGCTCTAGATTAATTTTGGCTGACAGATCTAAGTTTTTGCACTTTTCTGTTAGAAATATTATGTGTAGATTTAATTCTAGAATAATTGCTTGCTAGTGTTACTTTGCTATCTAGCATTTTTAGATGTTGTTCTTAGTGTTATAATGTTGTTTTCTCACAGATCTATCATGTTAGAAAGTTTGTGCATGTTTAGGATTTGTATGGAACTAGTATGAGCATAGTAGTATTCTCTAGTTTTATTTTATTAAATCTTGTGATGCAAATGCTTAGCTAGATTTTTATCCAAGTTGTTAGGAGTATTTTTAGGTGAGTCCAGTACCATTTTGGTACTGTTAGTACTTGTTTTCACTTCTGTTAGGATGTGTTTATTTTCTTTAGGGATGCATGTGTAGGTTTAATTATTTATTATTCATAGTGTTGTTTTCACTAGAATAGCTAGTAGTATTTTGCTAGGGAAATATTTTGTTTTCCACAAGTTGGACCAGAGGCTTAGTACCTCTTAAATGACATGGAAAACCTAGTGGAACACCCACTGGTTCCATCTCATTTTGTTGAGAAATGATATATCTCAACCATAGTAGTAGTAGTAATATTATTGAATATTGTTATTTTGGGTGTATGCTTGTGTAGAATTATTTTGTGAACTTGTGTGTTATTTTTGTGTGTGCATTGCTTGCTGTATGGTGTAGTTGTGAGTCTTTGCTTTCTTAGTTTGGTTCTGATTGAGTGTCCTTATTTTTATTTTACGACGATAGAACCCGAAGAAGAGGTAGTTGGAGCCGGAGGCTACTACTACCACTCTTGCTGTGATCACGAACAAGACCCTCGATTCCTCCAAGGCAAGCCATCCTTAAAGCTTGATGTTATACTACTTATCATTATCTATCATGCATGTCCTACTTCTGAAGTTTTTCAAAAACTTGATTACCAAAAACTATTTTATTGAGTGATTATTACTATTAATATTATATAGTTATACTATCACTTTGCCATTAGTCAACTTGGTGTTACCAAGCCTTTAGCCACCATAAGGTATATAAATACCGCCTAAAGATAATAATCTTGAGTCCCTAAGTGGACACTTTTAAAATGTGCTTTTGCAAACAAAAGGAGTTATGAAAAGTCCACGGTGAAGAGGCGGGACCTTGTTCACCGGGGGAGCTAAAGAGTTGTTTTCCAAATGTTTTACAAAAGACACATAACCTAGTCTTCGCTGGACAACCAAGAAGTACTGCCACTCTACCCCAACATGGGTACGGGGCCTATCTAGATACTTGATCTTGTTAGTGTGTGTTACATCCCAAGATGCTATAGAGAGGATGATTCTCTGAACCGAAGTGTCGCCAGGAGGGAGAAACAGGACATACATAGTGTGGGATTAATTTTCCCTCCGGATGCGACAGTTGGGTCTCCTGACAAGGCAGGGTGGGACCTGGTGCCGGGGAGAACACCCCAACTGAAGGGATGAGCATATACTAGCTTGTTCAGAGTGGACAGTTAGGATCATTCTTCTGATGCTTGCATATCGCTGTGTCGATCCATGGGTGGTTCATGGAAGATGATTGGATCTAGTGGAATGTGTACACCTCTGCAGAGTAAAACTATTCAGAATAGCCGAGCCCTCGGATATGGGCAGTTGAAAGGCCATGTAGCTAGCATTGTGTCAAGTTTTCAAAAAGTGTTTTTGATCAAAGACTTGTACCTGAGAGGTACCGATGAAGAAGCTGGAGATGTTTCCAAGAAGTTTTGCAAAGAAAACTTTCTTTTATAAAACAAGTTTTATAAAACCTCTTGTACATGCGATATCTACAAGAGAAAGAAAAATTATATTATTTTCTTCTGAAGTATCTTCTTCAACGAAGATACAGATAAAATGAAGCAACCATGATGTTATCTTAGATATACACCATGGGTAGTGAGCCCTATTTATAGCCTACCCATCCACCATATAAGCATACTGCATTTTGTAAGTGTATAAAGGATGTCTTGCAGAGTACATTCAAATGTACTCACATTGGTTTCGCCCCTGGCTATTTACTTGGCCAGACTTTGAGGAGACGCCTTTGGAGGAGGAATACGAGGAAGAGTACTACTCTGACGAATATGCGAACTAGGCCCGGCTCCGGTCAGCAGCCTGTCGGTGACGGCGTGACGCGGGCTACCTACGTGTGTTTCTTTTCCGCTGTGTGTGTGATGTGAGACTTTGCCTGTCCTGCGTGACAGTTAATAAAGACTTGGTCATGTGACCATTGGTTTGTAAGACTATTTTATTCGTGTAATGGATAATGTATCTGTGTACCACTTCGTATGTTGTTCACGACTGAATTCTTGGGATCGTGAATGTATGCATATGAGGGGTTCTGGACCATCCGGTTTGGGGCCTCTACAAAGTTGGTATCAGAGCTATCCTGACCCTAGGAGCCCTTAGTTAGCATGGACGTTAACTAGTACTCTATATACATATATATAATATACTTAAGTGACTAAGCTTTAAAAGATTCTTATACCTATCTTCCCTATTTTCTCAAACTCTACTTACATTAAGCTATATCATGTTCGACTCTAAAATTTTGCACACTTGGATCTAACTTAATCTTACTTAAAATTTTGTGTAGATGGACGTGGTTTTCACGGAGGCGTGCCAGTTGGGACTGGCTAGGGACTTTCCCTTCCGGTTCGAGCGGAGGCTCGTCGCGATGACCGAGCTTCTCGATCGTCCCGTTCCCGAGCTGCGGGGAGGGATGATCTCCGGATCTCCCATAGAGGGAGAGTGGTTTGTGGAGTGCACCATACGCCCTCCGCTTACCACTCCTTCCGCGGAGACCTTCGTCTTCGCCACCTTCGAGCGCTCCTGGCAGGAGGGCGCTGTGCGAGTGATCCAGGAGGCCATTGCGCGCCTGGCCCACTTGAGGGACTACCAGTTCTTGGGGTCTAGCTACGAGTTCCTCGGGAGGAGGGACGAGACCGGCACACCTGTTGCCGTGTCTCAGGACTTCACGGGTATCGGTTCTCACCTTGGATGACATGGAGGTCCTACTGTACCGCACTCAGCGTCGTCTTGACGACATGAGCATCCTGCAGCACACCACTGTTGCAGAGTGCCGTCTCCTCTGTACCCATCTGGGTAAGACGATGCTCGACCTCGAGACAGCGACTGCACGGATCCGAGCCTTGGAGAGTCAGCTGCGGACCACTCGTCTGGCCCGTACCCGTCTCACCACCAAGGTGGGATCACTTCAGGAGGCGAACGCGATTCTGCGTGAGCGCCTGAAGACTGCTAGAGAGGACCTAGCCACTCGAGACTCCACACTCGAGGAGCTAGAGGAGGAGAACTCCGAGCTGCGTAGGGAGAACGAGGATCTCCTCGTCGACGACGACATCCTGTCTGATGCTGAGGGGATGGATATGAGCGAGCAGAGTATGCAGGAGGACGACGACTCAGTTGAGGAGGAGGACCCCGAGGAGCTCCTTTTCGACGGAGACAACGCTTAGGACTAGCTGTAGTGCCTCTTAGTTTGTGGAGTTGTGCCAGTGAGATGTACGCCGACCCTATAAGGCGAATCCCCCGATGTAGCTCTGAGGAGCGTAGTTGTGGTAGATGTCTGTTGGTGTGTTGTGCTATGTATGACTTTGTGCTATGAGTATGATGTTTGTTTGTATGATAGCTATGTTTGGAAATTTGTCTCAACCCTTAAAAATCGTTACCCTAATTAAATCACTTGTCTTTTCCGTTTGGTTTTTAGACACTCTTTTGGATGTTCGAATTTTTGGTGTTCTAAAAACAAAGAAGTCTTGCTGCATAGTCTTACACATGTTTCAATAAACAGCATGCCGCCGCGTCGGGAACCACCACCACCACCCCCGCGTCAATGGAGGCATTGCTAGCACTTATGATGGAGGATCGCCAGGCCACTAGAGCCGAGAGTGCTGCCACGATTGCTGCCCTGCAGCAGTTGGCCGCTGCCAGCACCAACAACAATAACAACAATGGCGATGACAACGGTAATGGAGGACGCTCGAAGCTGAAGGTGTTTCAGCAGACCAATCCTCCGGTTTTCACCAAGATCGTGGAACCACTTGACGCTGACGATTGGCTTCGTACCATCGCCAACAATCTGAAAGTGGCAGGAGTGGATGAGAATGACAAGGTGCTATTCGCCACCCATTTTCTTGCTGGACCAGCAAGGACTTGGTGGGAGACTACCTGTGACACTGTCGCCCCTGATCACGTGTTCACTTGGGATGATTTCACTGCCAGGTTCCGCAAGTATCACATCCCTCAGGGTGTGATGAGCATCATGAAGGACAAGTTCCTGAAACTGAGGCAGGGAAGTATGTCTGTGTCAAAATACTGGGAGGAATTCACTCTGCTAGCCCGGTATGCACCAGATGAAGTTAACACAGAAGCTAAGAAGAAGGAGAGATTCCTGAATGGGCTGCACGATGAGTTGCAGTGTACCCTTGTGGTCATTCCATTTGCGGATCTGGAGTCACTCGCGGATGCCGCGATGATGATGGAGCACAAGAGACAGAATGTCTTTGAAAACAGGAAGAGAAAGATGCAGTTCCAAGGAGGACCTAGTGCACCCAGACACCGCCCCACACCATATGCCAGGCCACCACCACACAGGGCGCCTGCCTTTGCGCCAAGAAACCACCATAACATCCACAACCACAACAACAACCACCACCATGGCCACAACAACCACAACAACAACAACAACAACAACCGTGCATCCTATGCACCCAAGCCTAGAGGCAGTGGGAATGGAAATGGGAATGGACACAAGCCCAACCATGCTGCCAAGCCAAACCAGAGCACCAAACCCAGTGGAGGTTGCTTTGCCTGTGGCAAGGAAGGACATTTTGCTTGTGACTGCCCGACCAAGAATCCTGCCCCAGCTCAGAACAATGCAACCAAGATGACTCAAGGACCAGTGCACAAGAAGCCCAGTGGGATGAAAGGCTACCTGAATCACGTCACTGCTGAAGAAGTACAGGACACACCTGAAATGGTGATGGGTACGTTTCCTGTCAACTCTGTACCTGCTGAAGTATTGTTTGATTTGGGTGCATCGCATTCCTTTGTTACAAAGCCATTTGCTGAAAAGAGTGGTATGAAACATACACGTATGCACATCCCTATGTTAGTACAAATACCTGGAGCTAGTACCCAAGCCAACCTTGTTTGCAATGAAGTACCCGTGGAAATACAAGGGAAAACATTTCATGCCGACCTGATAGTACTAGGATCCAAAGGGATAGAAGTAGTACTGGGTATGAATTGGATGGCCAAGCATAACGGTGTTATTGATTTCACAAAGAAGTCCATTTCGATGATTTTTGGCAAAGGAGAGAAAGTTGTTTTTGCCACAACCAAGTCCAAATCAGAGACTCACTGCCACACTGGTATAGCCACACCTGCACTTGAGGAAGTTCTGGTAGTATGTGAATACCCGGATGTGTTTCCTGAGGAGTTACCCGATATGCCGCCTAATCGGGATATCGAGTTTGTTATTGAGTTGATACCCGGCACTGGACCCATAGCACAGAAGCCTTACCGGATGAACCCAAAGGAGTTAGATGAGTTGAAGAAGCAGCTGGATGACATGTTAAGGAAAGGTCTGATTCGCCCTAGTGCATCACCATGGGGATCACCTGTCATTTTTGTGGACAAGCGGGACGGTTCCTCACGTCTATGTGTGGATTACCGTAAGTTGAATGATGTTACCATCAAGAACAAATACCCGCTGCCCAAAATTGAAGACCTGTTTGACCAGCTAAATGGGGCAAGAATTTTCTCAAAGATCGATCTTCGTACGGGTTATCGTCAGTTGAAGGTTCGTGAGACCGATATTCCAAAGGCTGCTTTCACCACACATTACGGATTGTATGAGTACACCGTGATGTCCTTTGGTCTAACCAATGCCCCCGCCTACTTCATGAATCTTATGAATAAGGTTTTCATGGAATGCCTGGACAAGTTTGTCGTGGTTTTCATTGACGACATTCTTATTTACTCCAAGAGTGAGGATGAACACGAAGAACATCTGAGAATTGTTCTCAGAACACTTCGACAGCATCAACTGTATGCTAAGTTCAGCAAGTGCCAATTCTGGTTGAAGGAAGTGGGATTTCTTGGACACGTAGTATCTGGAGGTGGAATCTCTGTTGACCCTGCTCTGGTTCAGTCTGTCGCTAATCGGGCTGCCCCGACCAACCAGACTGAAGTCAGATCATTTCTAGGATTAACCGGATATTACCGAAAGTTTGTTCAAGGATTCTCAAGCATAGACAGACCACTCACCCAATTTCTCAAGAAGGACAACAAGTTTGTATGGACGGACAAATGTGCTGAGAGTTTTCAAGAGTTGAAGAATCGAC
This sequence comes from Alopecurus myosuroides, assembly GCA_028641055.1. Lineage (NCBI taxonomy): Eukaryota > Viridiplantae > Streptophyta > Magnoliopsida > Poales > Poaceae > Alopecurus > Alopecurus myosuroides. The sequence goes on from CM054058.1 coordinate 232,873,522, forward strand.
TGGTGACGGCCCCGGTACTCATTATGCCGGATGTCACCAAGAGTTTCGATGTGTATTGTGATGCTTCTAAGCTTGGTCTTGGAAGTGTTCTCATGCAAGAAGGAAAGGTCATCTCATTTATCTCACGCCAGTTGAGACCACATGAGTTGAATTATCCTACTCATGACTTAGAGCTTGCTACAGTTGTGCATGCTCTCAAAGCATGGTGACATTTCCTTATTGGGAAGAGGTGTGAAATCTATACGGATCATAAGAGTTTGAAGTATATCTTCACACAGTGTGAACTCAATATGAGGCAACGCCGTTGGATAGAGCTCATCAAAGACTATGATCTTAGTATCCACTATCACCCTCGAAAGGCGAATGTTGTTGCGGACGCTCTTAGTCGAGAGCCGGCCTCTCTGAATGCTATGATTCAGATCAGACAACCGTAGTTGTGGAAATAACTTGACCAGCTTGGTATCGAGGTGGTCAGCTATGGCATGTTGGAAGCCATGGAAGTCAAACCAACTCTAGTTGATCACATCAAAGAAGCTAAGAAGGGACAGAAGAGCATTGAAGGAATTAAAACCCGCATGGAGAAAGAAGAAGTTGCCGGTTTTACCATTGATTCTGAAGGAGTCTTATGGTATGAAGGACGCATTTGTGTTCCGACTGAATCGGAGATGAAGCAAACAATCATGACTGAGCCTCATGACACTTTATACTCTATTCTCCCTGGAGGAACTAAACTGTATCAAGATTTGAAGGAGTAGTTTTGGTGGCACGGAATGAAGCGAGATATTGCCTCGTTTATAGCCAAGTGTTATATTTGTCAGCAAGTGAAGGCTGGACATCAGCGTCCCGCTGGTTTGTTACAGCCGTTGCAAGTACCTGTTTGGAAATGGGATGAAGTTGGGATGGACTTCATTACCGGACTGCCACGGTCCAGTCGAGGAAATGATTTGATATGGGTAGTCGTAGACAGGCTCACAAAAATTGCACACTTTATACCTGTCAAGACCACATATCGTGGAAACCAGCTTGCCGGTCTCTATATTTCTCGGATAGTCAGCCTACATGGAGTTCCCAGCAGGATTGTGTCAGATCGAGGATCACAGTTCATCTCTCGATTCTGGAAGAAGTTACACGAAGCCTTGGGAACCAAGCTATCCTTTAGCACAGCCTACCATCCGCAAACTGATAGACAGACAGAGCGTGTGAACCAGATATTGGAAGACATGCTTCGTGCCTGCGTTTTGTCCTATGGAGTTAAGTGGGAAGATTGTCTGTCATTTGCAGAATTTTCCTACAATAACAACTATCAGTCAAGCCTGCAGATGGCACCTTTTGAAGCTTTGTATGGACGGAAGTGCCGCACACCTCTGAACTGGACTGAAACTGGAGACAGTCAAATCTTTGGGAGTTGATACTCTCAAAGCTACAGAGGAACAAGTGCATTTAATCTGTGACCGTCTTAAAGCCGCACAATCACGCCAGAAGAGCTACGCGGACACCAAGCGTCGCGATGTCTCTTTCACTATAGGAGATTTCGTGTATCTACATGTTACGTCGCTCAAAGGGATGCAACGTTTCCATGTCAAGGGAAAGCTTGCACCCCGGTATATTGGCCCGTTTAAGATCCTAGCCCGTCGTGGAGAGGTATCTTATCAGCTGGAGCTACTTGAAGAGCTGTCAGCCTTTCACGATGTTTTCACGTATCATTGCTCCGGAAGTGTCTTCACGTACCTGATAAGAATCTCACTTACCAAGACATTGACTTCAAGACCATTGACATCAATGATTATTTGACCTACCGTGATCGACCCCTGCGTGTACTTGAGGAGAATGTTCGTGCTACTAGGAGAAATGCTTTCAAGTTCCTTAAGATTTAGTGGACGTATAATTCATAGGAGGAAGCAACCTGGGAGCGTGAAGATTATATCAGGAAGGAGTTTCCTGGTTTCCTTAAAGACTAGACCCGCGAATCTCGGGGCGAGATTCTTTTAGGGGGGAGATCTGTCACACCCCAGATTTGGGACACTTGTAACACATGAGGGAGACCATTTTTGTGAGACAACAACAAAAATATGCCCTTGTGTAATCCAACATTATGAAATTGAACCATGGTTATCTATGCAATGCAAGCAATCTTTGATTCAAAAATCATTCACTTTGTTTTATGATGTTTTCTGAATATCTCTGGATTGTTTTCCACCTGGTGTTTCCAAAATTGTTCATCAAAATGCTTGTGGCAATGTTGTTTTCAACTTATAAATAATATTTGGTTTGATTTGAATCAAGAAAACAATTTGGCAAAAGGTTAATCCAATGTTTTCCTTAATGTTTTCTATAGAAACAAACTTCTGAAAAATAAGCCAATTAAGTGTTTTTCACCCTTGTTTTCTATATGATAGAGAATCACATTTTGTGTTTTCTTGGCATGGATGTGATCTCTAATATATGGACTACAAAATGGTTAACTTGGTTTGAAGATTTGAATTACAGAAACAATCAATTGCTTGATGTTTTTGTGTTAAGAAAATAAGACAGAATTAGTATTTTGTAGAAAACAGAGAAAAACCCAAACTAGCTGTTTTTCCACCTTGTTTTTATTGATCATTTGAACTTCAAATTTGGTTTCTTTTGCTGTTAATGAAAGTACTATTGTTGCTTAACTCAACCATACTTGGAAAACAAAATTTGCAGATTTTGCAGTTCTTTTTTCTGCAGTACCTCGACGTGACATGAGCGTGAAAGAGGTTCAAGAATCCGTTTTCTTTTTATAAGGGATAAAATCACTTATTTTTTTGGCTTTTTGACCCCATATTGTAGGGTGGATCTCGAAAGATAGGAAAGATCTCCCTCCAAGCCGTACATACGACTTTCATCGAATACGGCTTTCCACAGAATTCTATAGGGATCTATGAGATCGAGTATGGAATTATGTTTACTCACTTTAAATTGAGTATCTGTTTCCCTCCTTTTCCCGCTAGGATCGTAAATCCTGTATTTTCCATATCCATACGATCGAGTCCTTAGGTTTCCGAAATAGTGTAATGGAAAAAAGAAGTGCTTCGAATCATTGCTATTTGACTCGGACTTGTTCTGAAAAAGTTGAGGTATTTAAAATTGTTTGTTGACACAGACAAAGTAAGGGAAAACCTCTGAAAGAATTTCCATATTGACCATGGACATATAAGAGTTCCGAATCGAATCTCTTTAGAAAGAGGATCTTTTGTCTCATGGTAGCATGCTCCAGTCCCCTTACGAAACTTTCGTTATTGGGTTAGCCATACTTCACATGTTTCTAGCGATTCACATGGCATCATCAAATGATACAAGTCTTGGATAATGATCTACAACACACTAGAACGCCCTTGTTGACGATTCTTTACTGCGACAGCATCTAGGATGATTTAGTTCATGAAAACAAGTGCAACTTATAGCTAATCCACTCTGTTCCCCCAACACTTAGAAAATTCCTAAGTCTTAATCTGAAACTGAATTTTCTGCAGAAACAGTGAAATGACATGAAATTCAAATGCTTATAACTTGAGTTTGGATGATCCATTTGCTGCACGGTTTGGACCTTCTAGAAGCCTAGTCAGCACACAATTTTTCTATCCCTTAGTCACCAAGTCTGGTTGACTAGAGAGGAGGTGAGCTCGTGGGGTTCAAAGAGGAAAACGAGGGCGCGCGACATGGGCTCTCTGACAGAGCTCGCACTGTCGCGAGTTATAGTGCACCCTCACGATTTTCTTCCGTTTCCTCGCCCTCTTGGCCTTTGACTGACCCTAGTCGTGCCCCTGGACGCTCCCAAGGGGCAGGAGCCATGGCATGGGCACGCCAGGGCGCGCACGAGCGCGTCTCACTGACGCCCGAGGCCAGTCGAGCGTGCACACGGCCGCCCCGCCCCTATATAGCCACAGGAAGGCCACGGCCTCGCTACCACTCCCGCACACACCCACTCACTCACCCCAAACCCATCCACAAACGCCACAAACCCTCTGCTAGTCAAGATCGCCGGAGAAACGCTGCGACCACCACGGACAGTCGAGGTGGGTTGCGCACGCCTGAGGCCACCCCAACCCTCCCTTTTTCTCTAAAACGATTCCCCACCCTCCGTGGACCGTGCCTGACTTCTTCCCGTGGTTCCTCGCTTGTAGGAACACCGGTGGCCTCGTCGGAGCCGCCGCGGGACGCCTGCATCGTGCCAGCAACTGCGACCACCTCACGCCGCGATTTCAACTCCCCTGCACGGCCCCGAGAACCTGCGAATTCCTCAACCACTCGCCACCAGCCTGCGAACACCCTAGGTGACCTATTGCTTTGAAGATCGCCGCCGGCCACACGCTCGTTCTGTCGAGAGAGAGAAGAGAGAAGAGAGATGAGGACGATGGCCGTGCACCGTTGATCGTGAGATCAACGACCACGTTTAAACCGCGAAGCGGTACGCGCGCTCTGCGTGCCGTGGATGCGAGCTGGGCCGCAGCGCTCTAGCGGGTCGCCCGCCCGTGAGTTGCTCAGCCCGTGGAACGATTTTATTTTCCTTTTTTAAAATGAACTGAATCTGACACTTTGCTTTAATCTCGTTAAAATTTGTTAAACTCAAAAATAAAATCCACCAAAATTACCAGTGATAGATATACAAATTGTTGAACGGATGCAACTTACAGAACTGTATTTGAACCTTGTATGAACAAATGAAAAATGATGAACTACACACGATCCGTTAAGGCAAAAATGCAATAAATTTTGTTTGGAATGTTCAAAATGTGCAAACTAAAATTCTTTGAGTAGCCCTTGAATAGATCTACCAGTAGGACTTGACCTCACATCAAGGTGAGCTACCATTTGGAAATTCCATCCACTTTGGTTAAAGTCCAGTAGCATATTCTAGGATTTTTAGGATTTGTTTGAAGACACTTTTTTATGTGAATCCAACTGGATCTGTTAGATTATGTTTAGATCTATGATATCCTATTTTGGTGTGATTTTTAGGGCTCCAGATTAATTTTGGCAATAGATCTAAGTTTTTGCACTTTTCTGTTAGAAATATTATGTGTAGATTTAATTCTAGAATAATTGCTTGCTGGTGTTACTTTTCTATCTAGCATGTTTAGATGTTGTGTTTAGTGTTATAATGTTGTTTTCTCACAGGTCTAGCATGTTAGAAAGTTTGTGCATGTTTAGGATTTGTATGGAACTAGTATGAGCATAGTAGTATTCTCTAGTTCTATTTTATTAAATCTTGTGATGCAAACGCTTAGCTAGATTTTTATCCAAGTTGTTAGGAGTATTTTAGGAGAGTCCAGTACCATTTTGGTACTGATTAGTACTTGTTTTCACTTCAGTTAGGATGTGTTTTATTTTCTTTAGGGATGCATGTGTAGGTTTAATTATTTATTATTCATAGTGTTGTTTTCACTAGAATAGCTAGTAGTATTCTGCTAGGGAAATATTTTGTCTTCCACATGTTGGACCAGAGGCTTAGTACCTCTTAAATGACATGGAAAACCTAGTGAAACACCCACTGGTTCCATCTCATTTTGTTGAGAAATGATATATCTCAACCATAGTAATAGTAGTAGTAATGTTATTGAATATTGTTATTTTGGGTGTATGCTTGTGTAGTATTGTTTGGTGAACTTGTGTGTTATTTTTGTGTGTGAATTTCTTGCTGTATAGTGTGGTTGAGAGTCTTTGCTTGCTTAGTTTGGTTCTGATTGAGTGTCCTTATTTTTATTTTACGACGATAGAAACCGAAGTAGAGGTAGTTGGAGCCGGAGGCTACTACTACCACTCCTGCTGTGATCACGAACAAGACCCTCGTTTCCTCCAAGGCAAGCCAGCCGTAAAGCTTGCTGTTATACTACTTATCACTATCTATCATGCATGTCCTACTTCTGAAGGTTTTCAAAAACTTGATTACCAAAAACTACTTTATTGAGTGATTATTACTATTAATACTATATAGTTATACTATCACTTTTCCATTAGTCAACTTGGTGTTACCAAGCCTTTAGCCACCATAAGGTATATAAATACCGCCTAAAGATAATAATCTTGAGTCCCTAAATGGACACTTTTAAAATGTGCTTTTGCAAACAAAGGAGTTGAAAAGTCCACGGTGAAGAGGCGGGACCTTGTTCACCGGGGAAGCTAAAGAGTTGTTTTCCAAATGTTTTACAAAAGACACATAACCTAGTCTTCGCTAGACAACCAAGAAGTAATGCCACTCTTTCCCAACATGGGTACGGGGCCTATCTAGATACTTGATCTTGTTAGTGTGTGTTACATCCCAAGATGCTATAGAGAGGATGATTCTCTGAACCGAAGTGTCACCAGGAGGGAGAAACGGGACATACATAGTGTGGGATTAATTTTCCCTCCGGATGCGACAATTGGGTTTCCTGACAAGGCAGTGTGAGACCTGGTGCCGGGGAGAACACCACAACTAAAGGGATGAGCATATACTAGCTTGTTCAGGGTGGACAGTTAGGATCATTCTTCTGATGATTGCATATTGCTGTGTCGGTCCATGGGTGGTTCATGGCAGATGATTGGATCTAGTGGAATGTGTGCACCTCTCCAGAGTAAAACTATTCAGAATAGCCGAGCCCTCGGATATTAACAGTTGAAAGGCCATGTAGCTAGCATTGTGTCAAGTTTTCAAAAAGTGTTTTTGATTAAAGACTTGTACCTTGGAGGTACCGATGAAGAAGCTGGAGATGTTTTCCAAGAAGTTTTGCAAAGAAAACTTTCTTTTATAAAATGAGTTTATAAAAACCTCTTGTACATGCGATATCTACAAGAGAAAGAAAACTTATGTTATTTTCTTCTGAAGTATCTTCTTCAACGAAGATACAGATAAAATGAAGCAACCATGATGTTATCTTAGATATACACCATGGGTAGTAAACCCTATTTATAGCCTACCCATCCACCATATAAGCATACTCCATTTTGTAAGTGTATGAAGGATGTCTTGCAGAGTACATTCAAATGTACTCACATTGGTTTCGCCCCTGGCTATTTACTTGGCCAGACTTTGAGGAGACGCCTTTGGAGGAGGAATGCGAGGAAGGGTACTACTCTGACGAATATGCGAACTAGGCCCGGCTCCCGGTCAGCAGCATGTCGGTGACGGCGTGACGCGGGCTACCTACGTGTGTTTCTTTTCCGATGTGTGTGTGACGTGAGACTTTGCCTGTCCTGCGTGACAGTTAATAAAGACTTGGTCATGTGACCATTGGTTTGTAAGACTATTTTATTCGTGTAATGGATAATGTATCTGTGTACCACTTCGTATGTTGTTCACGACTGAATTCCTGGGATCTTTAATGTATGCATATGAGGGGTTCTGGACCATCCGGTTTGGGGCCTCTACAGTTTTCAAGGGTCAAGAGAAGAGGGTGATATAATGTGATCAAGAAGAGTGCAAGGTCAAAGCTTGGGGATGTCCCCATGGTTCATCCCAGAAAATTCTAAGAAGTCTAAAGCATCTAAGCTTGGGGATGCCCAAGGCATCCCCTTCTTCATCAACAATTTATCAGGTCACTTCTAGTGAAACTATATTTTTATTCGGTCACATCATATGAAGTTTACTTGGAGCGTATGTTTGTTTTCATTTTTTTCATTTTGTTTTCCTTGCTGCAATAATATAGTTGGACCTTAGAATTCTTTGTGTGGGAGAGAGACACGCTCCGCTTTTTCATTTGAATACGTGTTATGCTCGTATTCTTAGTTTTTCTTCTAGTTGCTGCCAAATTCCTGTTTATCTCCTGTCTTTCTTGCATCTATTATTTAGAGGTGTTAGTTTTAGTAGAGTTGTGTTCGTACTCTCTTGTTTCGTTGCCATATCTCTTGGAGAGTTTTTCCGTTTGGTGTTTGGTAGAAAATGCTACGTGTGGTAGATGGTATAACGAAAAAGCTTGCATATTCTTGTAAATCATTAAACTGTTTCACTTGATTATTTTTTGTTGTTTGAGGTATTAATATGCTTAATGGTAAACCTGCTGGTCTAGTAGAGTAAAAACAATTAATGATTGGTCTAAAATATTGAAACGGTGCCACACTCAAATAACCAGCTGATAGGATAATGGTATATGACTTCCTTTGCTGATAGCAATCGTAATAGCTTTTTGTTACGCGCTATGGTCGGGGTAGCTAACAGTGACTTGCCACTGCCACAGACCCTCTTTGAGTGATTTTAATTATGCCTTGTGAGATCATGATTTTATTTAGAATCTTTAACTTGTTAGTTCTATGTTGCGTTTTTCTAGCACTTCTACCATCCATATTTGCTAGCCTCTTCGGTACTGTGCATTGCTCATTCTCACATTGAGAGTTGGTGCAAACTTCGCCAGTGCATCCAAACCCCGTGGGAGAACTCTGTTCTTCTAGACATAAGCCAAAAATTATCTTCCTCAAAATAGCCACCATACCTACCTACCATGGCATTTCCATAGCCATTCCGAGATATATTGCCATACAAAATCCATCATCATTATGTTACTTGCCATGCTTCATTGTTATTTTGCATACTGCTACACTGGCAGGAGCATTTAGTTTTATTTACATCAGAGATATTTCAGTTTGAGTTATGAGTAAAATAGAGTGTTGCCCCTTCCAGTGAGGTTATATATCAAAAAAAAATAAAAAAGGAGAAAAAGCCCAAAGAAAAAAAAAAGAAAGAGGCAAAAGAGAGAGATAATAAAGAGAGAGGGGGTAGCACTGCTATCATTTATTCCACACTTGTGCTTTGTTTAGCATCATTACTTCAGTTTGGAGAGATTTTTCATATTTTGACTTGCATAACTATGTGGGGAACTTACATTATAGAACTTGGCTTGTATATTCCAATGATGAGCCTCCTCAAAAGAGCTCTAGGTCTTCCTGAGCAAGAAAGTTGGATGCACCCCCACTAGTTCCATTAAAGAGCTTTCATACACTTATAGCTCTATGTGCATCTGTTGTGTGGCAATCACTACTCCTTGCATAACTTCGATCATAAGACTTCCTCTTGTCTAATGATCACTTTCAGTTGTGTGAGACTTTCTTTCATTGACCATCCAACCCCCCCCCCCATAATGTTCTTTTAGACACAACATCCTGGTCCCACGAACCAATACAAAACGCTTGCTTGTTTTGAGTGCACAATTATTTGAATGATTTTCCTACGTGCATATTCTTGTCACTTGACTTGATCCTAACAGGAGTTGTTGTGACATTTTGATGCCTTGGATGATTTTATTGTTTTTCTTGAAGCTTAAATCATCTTTAATATACTTCGCACAGTGGATTGTCTTTTAGTATTGATTCATTGAAAAGTTTTACTTTATTCTTCCTAATGGTTCATGCATTATTATGTTTGATATCAACTATAAAACACAACCTTTATTCATTTGATCCTAGTTTACATGCTTTACATTACTATGATGATCAAGTTTATGTTGGTAGCGTGTCACCTCAGAAATTATTTGTTTTGTCGTTTACCTACTCGAGGACGAGTAGGAACTAAGCTTGGGGATGTTGATACGTCATAAACGTATCTATAATTTCTGATGTTCCATGTTGTTTTCATGCCTTATGCTACATGTTTTCCTTACACTTAATGTCATTTTATCGATTTCCCGGGACTAACCTATTGTCAAGATGCCATAGAGCCAGTTCCATGTTTTCTGTTGTTTTTAGTTTCAGAAAAGTTATTCTTGAAATATTCTCAGAATTGGAAAATTCGAAGCCCGGAAGTCTTAGAATTCTCGAAGGTTCCACGGAGTCTTGAAGAGGCCCGGAGGGGGCCACACCATAGGGCGGCGCGCCCCCTGGCCGCGCTTGGGGATGGTGTGGGTCCCTCGGGCATCCACCGCCATTGCCCTTTCGCCTATTTATTCCCCCCGATACGTCAACCCTAAAAACATACCACTTCTTGCTGAGAAACACCCGAGGCCGCGTCATCATCAACCCAAGACCGGGAGGGTTATGGAGCTCTCCCTGGCACCCTGTCGGGAGGGGAATTCATCACCGGAGGGGTCTACACCACCACGCCCGCCTCCGGAGTGGTGCATGACTAGTTCATCCCTGGACTACGGGTCCATAGCAGTAGCTAGATGGTGGTTCTCTCCACTTTATGCCTCATGTTTGGATCTAGTGAGATTCCTCACATGATCGAGATCATCTATTTGTAATGCTACATGTTGTGTTTGCTGGGATCCGATGATTATTGAATGTTATGTCTTTTGATTATCAATCTATCATGTTATCTTCATGTGTATGTTATTTATGATCTTGGATGCTCTCCGTTGTTAGTAGATGCTCTGGCCAAATAGATGTTAGTGACTCGAAGAGGGAGTATTTATGCTCGATAGTGGGTTCATGCCTCCTTTTCATCTGTGCTCGGGTGACAGAAACGTGACAGATGGAGGATGTGTTGTTGCCATTAGGGAGAAAACAACGATGTTTACTTCGTTTACATTTTTTACATTACACACCTTGCTTACTGCGATTATCCGTTGCTTGCAACTTAATACCCAACATTTGTTCGGATGATATTCAAAGGGTGGATTATTAGTCATAGATGCAGTTGGATGACGATCTATGTATTTTGTTCTAATGCCCGCATGAATCTCATAGTAATCTTTATGTCATGCATGTTTCTTTATGTGTCAATTGCCTAGCTGTAATTTGTTCACCACACATGTTAGCTATCTTTTATGGAGAGACACCTCTAGTGAACTGTGGACCCCGGTCCATGTTCTCGTATTGATAATACACACACTGCTTCCACTGTTTTTGATGGAGGGCTAATAACCCGGTAGGCCAACTCCAAGGTATAACCCGGCCCAAAGGACGCTGCGCAGGATCCGGCTAAGGATAAAGAAACCTTCGGAAGGCCCAAGCTTGCAGGCCCAGTAACTCGGATTGTGGGTTACGGTAAAGGAAGGTTAGGGTTCGTATGCCGTGTCCGGGTAGGATCCAGGTTGCGCCTTGGAGAGTAAGCCAGGGGGTACGGGTGCTTTATAAACCGACCCCTAGGATTGTTTGAGAGAGATCTAAGAACCCTAGCAATATCGCTTGATATCGAGCATCCAGTGTAACCCGAGAGTTGAGTTATTATATTAAGATCGGAGACTCGGCGACTTTGATTGCCGGCTACCGGATCGATTACCATCATGTTTTCCTCTGAGCTAAACCCTCTCCCAAACGCCTGTGTCGTCTTGCCCCAAGATCAGTTACCCCCGGTAACGTCTGCCGTGATTATCCCACGACAGTTGGCGCCCACCGTGGGGCCTGCGTCCAAAGGTGTTTACATCACGGGAGAAGCTCGGAAGAACATGGAGAATCTTGTCGTCGGCGAGATCTACATCGACCACAAAGGAGAAAAGATGGTGGACGATTCCGGCTGGGGGCCAGAGTCGGATCACCTCGAGTCCGGATCTACTGTGACGATCGGCCAGATCAACATCTTCATCGGTATGGTACGTACGCTTGATTTAAAGGGACAATATCATGTGCATACTACAGGAACTTCTAGCAGGGGCAAAGAGACATTAAAGCGAGCGGTAAACTCGGTTTCCTCGGCCGTGCCGGGATACCTGAGATGGGCGGAACAAGAGGTAACGTGGAGCAGAAGAGATCACCCGGAAAGAATAGAGCGCCCAGGAGTCTTGGCATTGGTGGTTGCGCCACAGGTCAATGGTTACGAGCTGAAAAGGGTCCTGATGGACGGTGGAAGTAGCATTAACATCCTGTATTGGGAAACCTTCTTACGCATGAGTCTCAAAGAGTCCCAGCTACAGAAAAGTTCGACAGTCTTTCATGGGATCGTGCCGGGTCACTCGGCGAGCCCCGAGGGAAAGATCACCTTGGAGGTTGCTTTCGGAGAATCGACGGATAATTATCGAGTTGAGTGGCTCACGTTCGAGGTGGTCAAATTGCGCAGTCCTTATCACGCGCTGTTCGGAAGACCGGCTTATGCTAAATTCATGGCTCGGCCGTGTTATGTGTATTTGCAGCTAAAGATTCCGGGTCCTAAATGGACCATCACCGTACATGGGAACCGGGATATAGCGGCTGAGTGTGACGAAGGAGATTCAGTAATGGCCGAGCAAGCGTGCAGAAAAGAAGAACTCGAGTATTACCGGTCTCAAGTAAATCCGGATGATAGAACAGCTTTGAAAAAGCCGAATACTGAGGACGAGAGAGCAAAATTCAAGGCAGCACAAGACACCAAGAAGATAGATTTTGTTGAAGGTGATTCCACTAAGCAATTTACCATAGGGTCTAATTTGGGAAAAGAGCAGGAGAAGGCACTTGTGGAGTTTATTCGTTCAAATGCAGACGTGTTCGCCTGGACACCTAGCGACATGCCGGGTATCCCTACAGAGCTGGCCGAGCACAGTTTGCATGTAGATCCCAAGTCCAGGCCGCGAAGAGATCGCTCGGCTATTGACAGCCGGCTTTATCATGGAAGTATTTCACCCGGATTGGTTAGCAAACCCAGTTCTAGTGATGAAAAAGACCAATGAGTGGAGGATGTGCATTGATTTTACGAGTCTCAACAAACATTGCCCAAAGGATCCGTTCGCACTACCAAGGATAGATCAGATTATAGACGCAGTAGCTGGAAGTGACCTATTATGCTTTCTGGACGCATATTCCGGGTATCATCAGATTAAGCTCAAGAGGGAGGATTGGGAGAAAACATCGTTTATAACCCCTTTTGGGGCCTTTTGCTATAAAACCATGACGTTTGGATTGAAGAACGCTGGCGCAACTTATCAACGGTGTATTCAGAAGTGCTTCGAGGACCAAATCGGACGTAATGTCCATGCTTATGTGGATGATGTGGTTATCAAAACTAGGAAGGCAGAGACGTTTATCGATGATCTAAAGGAAACGTTCAAGAACTTAAGAAGGTACCAGATGAAGCTTAACCCGACAAAGTGCGTGTTTGGAGTTCCAGCCGGGAAATTACTCGGCTTTATCGTCTCCGAGAGAGGAATTGAAGCAAACCCGGATAAAATCAAAGCTATCCAAAATCTGAAAAAGCCGGAAAATTTGAAGCACGTTCAAAAACTCACGGGCTGCGTGGCAGCCTTGAGCCGATTCATATCAAGACTCGGAGAAAAGGCAATACCCTTGTACCGGCTCTTGAGAAAGTCAGACAAATTCGTATGGGATCAGGAGGCGGATGAGGCGTTCGAGGCACTAAAAAAGCAGTTATCTGAAGCACCAGTACTAGCGGCCCCGGGTCCTAAAGAGCCTATGTTGTTGTACGTGGCAGCAGGCCCCCGAGCCGTCAGTGCAGTAGTGGTTGTGGAGCATAAAGAAGATGGGAAAGGTTATCCAGTTCAGAGGCCGGTTTATTATGTCAGTGAGGTATTGTCGGAAGCAAAGCAGCGCTATCCGCATTGGCAAAAGCTGGTTTTCGGGGTCTTTATGGCCAGCCGGAAATTGAAGCCATATTTCCAGGAACACCCCATAACGGTGGTTAGCTCAATACCAATGTCAGATATCATCAGGAACTCGGATGCGACTGGAAGAATAGCCAAATGGGCGATAGAAATGGGGGATTATCACATCAGTTACGAGCCCAGGTCAGCAATCAAATCTCAGGCTTTAGTTGATTTCATTAACGACTGGACACATACAGGCATGACTACAACGGTTCCAAACTCCGAATCATGGATCATGCACTTCGATGGATCTAATCAATACGAGGGATCAGGAGCTGGAGTGGTACTAACGTCACCCAAAGGAGATAAATTAAGTTATGTACTACAAATTCACTTTGACTGTTCCAACAACGTGGCCGAGTATGAGGCCCTATTGCATGGCTTAAATGTAGCCAAGGAGATGAACATCAAGAGGATACGATGCTTCGGAGATTCGGACCTTGTGGTACAGCAGGTGTCAGGAACTTGGGATAGAAAGGACGCAACTATGGCAGCATACCGCAGGGAAGTTGATAGGGTTGCAGGATGTTTTTCCGGGTATGAGGTGGAGCATATAGACAGAAGAAAGAATGAGGCAGCCGACGCACTCGCCAGACTCGGCTCGCGCAGAGAGCCGGTCCCACCTAACGTTTTCCTGGACGAATTATGGCGACCATCAGTTAAAACCGAGTCAGAGGAGGAATTGGCAAATCAAAACCCGGATTCAGGACTTGTGGCCACTGTACGTACTATTCCGAGTGGACATAACCGTTTTTGGCCTACCTATCACGAGGCGAGTTACCACAGCAGGAGGTATTAGCAAGGAAAATTTTGAGGCGAGCAAAGGGATATTCTATCATCAATGGGGAATTATACAAGAGAAGTGCAGCAGGAGTTTTTCTGCGCTGCGTAGCGCTAGAAGAAGGCCGGCAGATTCTCAAGGAAATCCATGAAGGCGACTGCGGACATCATGCATCCACAAGATCTCTTGTGGCTAAAGCTTATCGACACGGATTTTTCTGGCTCACGGCTCTAGCAGATGCGGAATGATTGGTAGCAAGGTGTGACGGATGTCAACGGTACGCTCGCCAAACCCATGTGCCGGCTATGGAGTTACGGACCATCCCGCTAACTTGGCCGTTCGCTGTATGGGGTATGGACATGGTTGGCCCCTTTCATATGTCACCATGCAAGAAGACACATCTTTTGGTGGCTATTGATAAGTTTACCAAGTGGGTTGAGGTTATGCCAGTTACTAATTGTGAAGCAGCTACATCAGTCAAGTTCTTGAAAAAGATTATCTACCGGTTCGGGTATCCCCACAGCATAATTACCGACAATGGAACCAACATGTCCCTTGGTGAGATGGAGAAGTTCTGTGGCAACAATGGAATCCGGCTTGATGTTGCATCAGTGGCTCATCCGCAGGCCAATGGACAAGTGGAGAGGGCAAACCAAGAATTGCTTCGCGGATTAAAACCACGATTGCGAGTCCCTTGTATCAGGGCCGCTGGCGCATGGGTCGAAGAACTTACTTCTGTGGTTTGGGGTATCAACACTACACCTAACAGGTCCACTCAAATGACACCCTTCTTCATGGTCTATGGTGCGGAGGCAGTACTACCGAGTTATATTATTCATGATTCACCACGAATATCAGCTTACGTCGAAGTGGAGAACGAAAAGACCCGACAGGATGCCGTAGATATGTTAGAAGAACAAAGGGAACAAGCCCTAGAGAGATCAGCCATTTATCAGCAAAGTTTACGGAGGTATCATAGCCGGCATGTGAAAACCCGGGTCTTCCAGGAAGGAGACCTGGTTCTGCGCCTGGTACAGTCAAACGAAGGAAAACACAAATTATCACCGCCATGGGAAGGACCGTTTATCATAAGCCGGAATCTGCATAACGGATCATATTACTTGGTAGATGCAAGGGAAGAGTCGGCTACAGTTAATGACACCGCTCATACCACTTCATCTATGCAAGAAAGAGACAGACCATGGAACGTGGCGCAGCTACGTTCGTATTATACTTAGTAAAGATTATATTGGCAAGTGGAATTGCACGGTGTAACAGGCAGCAGGTTTTAGACGTACTCTTTTCCTATCCAGGGTACCCTTGGGGACTGGATGGGTTTTTAATGAGGCGGCTTGCTGACCTAATTTTTTCATATCAAGTAAAGAGGTGGTTATTCTCATGTTCTTCACTCTCAGCACGTCGCATATATATATATATAGGTCTTGGGGGCTGATTGCTTGAATAGCACAGTTGAAAACTCAAAGACCCGGCCTTGATGCCTATGAGTTATAAGGGCCGGTTACTCGCAAACGAGTACGGCTACAATCTTATAACCGGACAAAGGAGCCAAATTTTCTTGACTTTTCTTACTTAAGCTCGATGTGACTCGCACTAAAATGGCATGATTTGCTCGCTTACGATTACAATCAGCCATGAAGCCCAATGGGACTTGGTTGACCCTGTTTCGTACAGATGTAACAACATGATATCCATGCGAAAGCCGGCTTATAGTATCAGATAGTCAAAAGGGTCATCTAAACCACAAGTTATGCAGAGTACAGGGCTGATAGCCGGAAACTCAACGATTATTAAGCATAACTTCAAAACCTATGTGAAACGGCTCTGGGCTTTTTGGACCTAGCAGCAAGCGAATACGTTCTCCTTGAAAGATCACGTTTCCTAGACTCGGAATCCAGGTCTTGGGGGCTCGGGATCTCGAAAACGAGAAAAATTGTTTGATTGTTAAAGTTCAAAAATCCAAAAATCCGAGTCTTGGGGGCTTGGGGACTTAGCAGCAAGTCCGCTTGTCAACGCCCATGAGACCCGGAAACCGAGTCTCACAAAAGAAACAATAAAGAAAGCTGGATATCGAGAGCAGATGAGTTCAAAAATGGATAAATTTAAAAGGCCAGAAGAGGCATAGAGTATATCAAGACCTTAGCGAACATTACAAAATCCCGATGAAATATATCAAAGGTGCACAGGCGCACCACCCAAAATATAATTGTTTAAACAGCACATCGGCCGACTAACGCATAAGAAGAGGCATCAAATAACAGGTATCACTCGGCGTCCATCTTGGCCTTGCCCTTGCCATCATTGGTGGTAGCAGCAGCACCCGGATCAGTAGTACCAGCCCGCGCAGGAGGTGGAACGACTGGTGTTGAGGTAGCGGGTGCAGAACCGGCTTCAGCTTGCTTTTTGGCAGCCTCCACTCTCAACTTAGCAGCTTCCTCTTTCCACCGAGCCAGCATATCATACGGCTCGGGAAGATCCTACTTAACCGCTTCACCAGCAGCATCATATGCAGGAACGAGGAAATCAACATCCAGGCCGCCAGCAATCACGCTGGCCGGGTAACGGACCTCCTTCTGGGCAGCCTGGAAATCCTTCACTGAGAACTTGGACCCATCAAGCTTGAACTCCGGAAAGCCGCCCATAAGCTTCACTAGCTCGAGCTTAGGGAAATAAGCCTTAGCAAGCGCAAGCCCCAGGGTTACTCCAACCCGGCAAGACGAGCGTTTCCAGTGCCAAATCCACTCAGGGATAGTGGAGAAGGCATCCAGCATTCTCTTCAGATCGACATGCCCCTTACCCGGCCATCGTATTTCCTGAAGAATCCATTTGGTTCCGGCGCATAGCTGTCGGATAACGCTCTTGATGGTTTTCAGCCGGGCAATGTCATCCTCATCCGGCATCACTTCATCCGGGCCTGAAGAAATGGAAATATGAGTCGGGAAAAATCCGGCTATTTATCAAAAGGATAACCCGGAGGAAGAAACGTACCAAGCAAAGCACGATACGTATCAGCAATTTGGACAGAAAGGCTCGTTAGATCATCTTCTGCTTTGTGAGCCCTCTTCCTATACTTCTTCATTATCATCCTATTCCTCCTGGCCTCAGCCTCGGCTGCTTCACGCAGAACCACCTCCTTTTCAATGAGCTTGGTGGCCTCTGCCAGTTTCTCCTCAGATTGAGTCACAAAAGACTGCATGGACGCAACGAAGGATTAGCCGGGTAAGGGGCAAGTTATCAGTCGCTTGTATCATAAAAGTCCCAAGCAAATTATGAATCAATTCACTCGGAACTTGGGGACTGGATAAGGACACAAGCAACGTTAGTCGGATTTACCTCGTGTTTGGCTATTAAAGCCCCCAAGATGTTTTCTTCATTAGCCCTCAAAGTGCGTAGGGTTTTGAGCATCTGAGTAAACGTCAGGTCCTCGGGCCGGGCACCGGAAGAGCCGGCGGCCTGGTCGCCTGGTGGGTGAGCTCTCCCCGCCCTTGGGGTCGAGACCCGGACAGTTTGAGTATCCGGGTTGGGAGAACCCATCCTCGTATCCAGAACCTCGATCTCCTCGTCCACTGGTTCCGATGAGGAAGGAGACCCGGTGGCTCGGTGAAGTGGATCGCCCAAGGGGCCTTGTTCCTGGTTATTCTCAGTATCAACGCCAGTCGCGGCATCTGCGTTCCCAGTCGATTCCTCTGTCCGATGGTTATCCGTCTCTACATTCTCCGGGTCAGTGACGGCGACTTGAGTGCTAAAAGAAAGACGAAAGGAGGCAGTTAGCAGTGGTGATTGAAAATTGTCAGGCATCAAAAGATGCCATATAGCAAAAACTTACCCGGTATTTACGGTGTAATCCGGCGGGAGCTCGCCGCTGGAAGCAGACGAAGTCGCCACAGGGACCACTAGCGGAACCCGGAATTGCCCGGCACGTGGATGGTTAGGAGAAGGGTGGCGTCGAGGAGAGTTGGAAGGACGAGGCGGAGGAGCACTGGCACGATGGACGGGGGAGGTGGAGATGCCCGGGTTAAGAGGATCCTCGCCCGGGGAACTTCGAGTCACTCTGCGCTTTGATGGAAGAGAATCCTTCAAGTACGACGAGTTCGATAATTGATGATTAAGTTGTCGCATGGCATCGAAGGAATAAGGTTCAGAGGATATAAAAGAGAAAGGAACCTTGGACACTACCCCTCTGGCCTTCCTCTTGGTCCCAACTGTTGTTTCTTGGTCGGATTCGGTAGCTTCTGGGTCATCTTCGTCCTTCTCATCTTCGTCCTCCAGCCCTGCGAACCAAGTATGTATTCGTGGAAAAATTAAATGGGGGGAAAATGATGCAAGTAAAGATAATACAAGATCCGGGTGAGTACCTTCATCACCGTCAACCGGCTCGTCTTCATCTTCCGGGTCTCTGGAAGGGGGGGCGGTTTCAACTGTCCAGAAAGGATCACCGGCCTGAGACAGAAAGACGAAAATAAGAGTGGGAAGCAGTATCGAGTCAAGATAAGGAAATAAACTTATGATTATTGGGTCTTACTGCGGGGGCCGGGTTTTCCCGAGTGAACGGGGGTAATCCGGCGATGTTTTTATCACCTCCAGCTTCTCCGTCAAGAAACCCTTGATAGTTTTGTTGGTATCCCCGGCGGCAAAGCTCTTGGTGGAATATCGGAGCGCGTCTGTGGTATTCCCCGAGTATTCGCACATCAATTTGGTGCGGATGGAGTTAGGCTGGATATGAAAGTCAACCCAAGTTTTTACTAAGTTGAGCCCATGAAGGCCTTGGGATGAGAGAACGGCTATCTTAGCCACTAAAGGTATGATTGCCTCCCTGTCCGAGTCAGGGGCGAAGGCATTGAAATTCTCGGAAGTGTTGAGGAGGCCCTCCGAGTAACCCGGCAGTTTCTTCTCGCCGGGTGGAGAAGTGTCATGGCAGTAGAAGAAGGATAATTGCCAGTGTTTGACATGAGATTTCAGATTAAGGGTTGGCATTGGGGAGTTTTTACGGCGTTGGATGGATACCCCGCCGCATGTGAGAAGTGCTCCGTCGCCGCTTTCGCGGCACGGCTTGCACTGGAACAGTTCAATGAAGAGAGTCAAACTTGGCGGAGTGCACAAGTATGACTCGGATAGGACAATGAAGTGGGTAATATTCAACATAGAGTTGGGCCCTATGTCGAACACCCGGAGGCCGTAGTGGCTCAGGACTTCGCGAAAGAAAGGGTGACCCGGAGGGCGGAATACCCGGGTCACGTGCTCTACAAAGCAGATTACCTCGCCGTCGGCGGGAGTAGGCCGGGTCTCGTCACCCGGCGCCCTCCAGTGAATGTCCTTCTGAGGGGGAAGAACCCCTAATTCGGCCAATTCTTCCAGTTTGGCCTTGCTGACAGTAGATCGCCCCCAATTGGCGGATATGGATTGGGTTGTCTTCGCCTGGGCCGGCTGTTTCCCTTGCCTTTTGGGAGCCATGGGATCGACCTGCAAAACACAAGAAAAAGAGGTACAGGAAATAAGACTCGGAAGTATTGGGGTATCAGGAAAGCGTGAAAACTAAGAACTATCCGGGTATCACGCCATGAAGTGGAAATCGCAAGGTGTCCGGGTATTAAGTATAACTATGGAGATTATGGGTCACTTACGTATGGAAAAGTGTTTGGGGAGGACGGATGGTTGCCCATGTATCTACTGCAAGCAAAATAGCCGGAAAAGGAGGATTTTCCGGGTGTCAATGTTATGTGCGGAAAATTGAGGTGAAATGGATCTAGATTGGAAAACTTGCGAACGATTCTACGAAGAGATTGGTGATTAATAATGGTAGGAGGGTGATGTGTGATCATTAAACAGGTTGTTGAAGAAGTTAGCAAGCATCTAAGCCGTCCAAATTCGGTGTGACGAAGAAAACGGCCCACAGGTTGACCTCGATCCAATCTGGGATGAATCGAGAAATTGCGAGGCTAAATTAAACAAGTACAAGGAACTTACTGGGAGATCTTGGAGTTTAGTGCTACGACGGTGGACGGCGTGGCTCGAGTGCCCCTCTGTGATTCTTGGCAAGCGGGGCTAGCGCGCGGCGATGAAGTTTGGCGGCGGCGCGGGATGGCTCGAAAGCGGATGCCGCCGGCGGTGGCTTTCCCCCGGCGGCGAGCACGAAATTCCTGCGGTGGTGTTACGAGGGCGCAAGGAGTGAAGAAGGAAAGGAGAGGATGGAGTGAGGCGTTGGGTTTTAGGTCATCCCCTGAACGCTATTTATAAGGCAAGGGTGAGCCTATCTCAACGGCCGGAAGTCGGAAATTAGGGGGAATGGTTATCCGAGCGGATCCTACGAGAAATGCTCCAAGTATTGAGCAAGGTATCTGGACGAAAAAGAGAAGGAGATCCATCCCGTGATATCAGGGTCAATTATCGAGTATAGAATCTTGACATTTTTATTAGGGTTTAGACTTGGAAAGTTAAGCCAGGTATTTTGGGGAAA
Source organism: Alopecurus myosuroides (assembly GCA_028641055.1). Taxonomy (NCBI): domain Eukaryota; kingdom Viridiplantae; phylum Streptophyta; class Magnoliopsida; order Poales; family Poaceae; genus Alopecurus; species Alopecurus myosuroides. The sequence continues at coordinate 232,894,217 of CM054058.1, forward strand.
GGCCGGGTTACTATATGGCCACCATGGAGTAAGGCCTAGCTATCTATCAAAGCACCTTAACCCGGCCTCCGTATACTTGTGTGTTTGATATTCTTACAGGGAATAGCGAGCGCTTCAAGGAAGGATCCGTGAAGCCCAAGCTATTCTGGGGACTACTGATGGAGGGATAATAACCCGGTAGGCCAACTCCAAGGTATAACCCGGCCCAAAGGACGCTGCGCAGGATCCGGCTAAGGATAAAGAAACCTTCGGAAGGCCCAAGCTTGCAGGCCCGGTAACTCGGATTGTGAGTTACGGTAAAGGAAGGTTAGGGTTCGTATGCCGTGTCCGGGTAGGATCCAGGTTGCGCCTTGGAGAGTAAGCCAGGGGGTACGGGTGCTTTATAAACCGACCCCTAGGATTGTTTGAGAGAGATCTAAGAACCCTAGCAATATCGCTTGATATCGAGCATCCAGTGGAACCCGAGAGTTGAGTTATTATATTAAGACCGGAGACTCGGCGACTTTGATTGCCGGCTACCAGATCGATTACCATCATGTTTTCCTCTGAGCTAAACCCTCTCCCAAACGCCTGTGTCGTCTTGCCCCAAGATCAGTTACCCCCGGTAACGTCTGCCGTGATTATCCCACGACAGTTTTCACACTGCTGCTACTGTTTTCATACTGTTCTCATAATGTTTTCCTCGCCATACATTTAACCTCTTTATTATCAGCAAAACCGGTGACATCGACAACCTCACTGCTTCGTTGGGGAAAAGTGAATTGTTTGTGTTGTGTAGGTTCCACGTTGATGCTAAACCGGTAGTGCGCCCTACCATATCAACTGCATCAACCTTCTGAAGTTACTCCTTACTCCTAGTGGTCGATTCAACCTTGGTTTCTTTCTGAGGAAACTTGCTATTGTGCTCTTCATACCTTCCTTTTGGGGTCTCTAAACTAACGTGTGTTACACGCGCATCAAGCCTCCAGTCGCCAATGGCTCCCCGATCTTCTTCTCACCCGTGGGCGTTTTCTCTCGGTGAATTTTCACCGAGAATATGTTCTTCCATAGTAACAATGTGGGTGAATGCCGAATAAACATTCAAACAGAATCATGAAGCACGAGACGTGCTGCACCTCATTGGGAGGAAGATCGCGAAGCTGTATTCCATAGACATACAACAGCCCGAGGAGAAAAGGGTGAAGGGGGAAGGACAAACCTCAAGAAACATGCTCCGAGAAAGCGACGCGCTCGTTGACGAGGGTTGGGCACTTCGTCTCCCTTCACCGGCTACCGCACGCGTTCAGAATATTCGGGAGGGATCAACCCCTCCCTCTGCATCATGTTGATGCTCTTCCTTGTCACGATCTACGAGCGCCATTTGCCCGTCCTCTTCATTGGAGCGGCCGAGGAACCGCCGGCCACGTCCTTGCCGGACGCCGCGGAGGCGGCAAGTTTGCTCCTTCCGCCAGCCATGGAGCTTGTTTTCGCAGAGAATGGTGGATGCGCTGGAGGAAGAAGACGAGGAAAAGAGCCGGAGGAAAGTATATTTTCCCTAAGGTTGCATTTTATACTGTTACTGGGCCACTATGAATGGTGGATCTTCGCAGAAGGAACACACGTGGCGTGCATCCCGACCACCACGCGCCAAGCGGAAACGAAACACTAGGGGCAGTTACCTCGCACGATCTTTAAAGCAAGATCGTGCATGATTAACTGCACGTCCTACGCAAAAACCGGTGCACGGCGGCCCGTCTCCGGTCAAAAAGCTGACAAGGTGGGCCCTACGCGCCCTGCCCCATTGCGTCACGTCCCATCGGGAGTAGACGAGTGCACAGTGACGTCATCGTCCACCTCAGAACGCAAAATTTCTTTCGTATGGATTCAGAAGCAAAGATTCGCCTCGCTCGAGGATCATAAAAAGAAAACAATGGCACTCTCCATTACACAAGATAAAGAAGCATGACTCGCTATGCTACAAGGAAAAAATTGCGGGTGCGCAATATCCGCAAACACCATAACTCTCGATTATGATGTATGAACACATCACACACAAAAAAAACCGGGTTGTTCGGCCATCGCGGCACATCCGGATGCCGCATTCTTCGAGTGTGAAGGTAAGACCCAAGGATCTGTCCTGTGGGCCTAGAATCGCACTCAAGCTGCATCCTCCAGTAATTTTCCGTGTCAACAACACGAAGAAAAATCCTAGTGGACACACCGGGTACCCCTTTTAAGGTTAAATTCGACTCGATAAGTCCTCCACGGCCCAGTTGCAATGATCACCTAACCGGATTCGGGCCGGAGGTCTCGAGTTCGTGTAGACCTGACCTGTTTTTGACCGAGAGCAATTCATTGGCCCTGATCCGTCGGGCGAGCCAAGCAACTGAGCTGCATACTTCTATGAAAAAAGCCAACGCACAACGCATTTATCGCTCGATACTCGAGTATCATCCATGCATCATTCACATCCTTCGAGTCAAGACCTGGCTACTCGGCCGCAAGTTTCTGAAATAAGTCTTGAGTGCTTACCCGACTCTTTACAGTCGATTAAACACTCAGGGTCTACTGGCGTGGGGATGACTCCCGAGTCCCTTAAGTGAGCCTATCTGGTCGAAGGCCTAACACCAAAGCCCGGCTGGATGGATTGCCCCACGTTCTAGAAGGCCCAGCTACGGCCCACCGGCAAGACTTGCGGATTAAGATGATGGAAACTTATCGACTAAGGCTAGGGTTCTGGATCCCACCCAGGTACGGGTTTGAGACCCAACCTCCTATATAAAGGCTAGGAGAACCACCCGGGGGGATCATCCAATCTAGACTACATGCCATAGGAGCCGCTTCTCGAGATCCAATCTCTCGATCTACGTGCCCTCCATTGTAATCATACTTCATAATACAGAGACAGACAAGAAGGAGTAAGGGTATTACCTCTACGAGGGCCCCGAACCTGGGTAAATCGTGCGTCCTGTTAGCCGTCAAATCCACTAGCGCCTATTCAGTTCCTATACTCGAAACCCTACCGGATCACCCGAGAGATTTGTTGATATGAGTCATCAACTGTAATGAATCCCTTCATTGCTCTGGCCAGGATCATACTGAAGAAGATATGCCCTAGAGGCAATTAACAAAGATTTTTTATTATCATATCTCATTAGTTCATAATATGTTCTATATCATGATATAATTGTATTAAGCGGAAACATTAATAGACATGTGGTATATAAATAAACAAGTCCCTAGTAAGCCTCTATTTAACTAGTCCATTGGGCAACAAATGATCAAGGTTTTCTAATCATGGACATTGACATCATTGACAATGGATCATGTCATTAGATGAATGATATGATGGACACACACCCAACTTATCCTTGTATCACAATAAGATATTGTGATGGCACAGAAAATGTAGTACCCAAAACTCTGATCGTGAGATGATATTTAATCACTGTCTCCGAGGTTGCCTTGACTGTATCCACTGTCACATCGTAAAAGGGTGATCATAAAGGTGTATGTATGGTAAAAAGAGGGATACATAGAGGCATATGCATTGAGACAGGGATTTGTCAATCCAGATAATGGATAGATACTCGGGGCCCACTCAGCGGTGTTGCATCAAGTAAAGTTTGCAAGCATGTGACTAGGTCACGGGAATGCAATAACGTTGTAATTAGTAGATGTTTTATCGTTAACGAGATTGTACTAGATATAGAGATACCGGAGAACAAATATCGGACACACTAAGTATCGCATGAAAACATGAGTGGAAACTTGACATTTAAGGTTCAAGCAAAGGAGATACTCGTGCATTAGAAAGGGGCCATCATGGGTTTCGAGATATCGTTGTTAGTCATTGACTGGAGAGGGATCTTGATCATGTGTGGAGTGATCCCGAACCGTAAAGGTGTCACACTTAAGGGTGATCGACGTTAGTTTGAGTAGTTACCGAAGAGAAATAAGAGAGAAAAGCCGGAATAGTTCCGGGATTTATCCGATGGAGATTGATACGTCATAAACGTATCCTTAATTTATGATGTCCCATGTTGTTTTCTTGCCATATGCTACGTGTTTCCTTTATACTTTATGCCATTTTTATCGATTTCCTGGGACTAACCTATTGACAAGATGCCAAAGAGTCAGTTCTTGATTTCTGCTATTTTTAGTTTCAGAAAAGTTGTTCTGGAAATATTCTCGGAATTGGACGATTTGAAGCCTAGAAGTCTTATAACTCCTGGGGGATCCACGGAGTACAAAAGAGAAACGGAGAGGGGCAGAGGGGAGCCCACACCATGGGTGGGCGCGGTCCCCCTGGACGCGCCCAAGGGTGGTGTGGCCCCCTGTCTTCCCACCAACGTTGCCATCTCGCCTATTTAGTCTCCTCAAAGGATTAATCCTAAACACAAGATAATTTTCCATGAAAAACTTCCGTAGCCGTTGTCATCATCAACCCTAGTTTGGGAGGGTTCTGGAGCTCTCCCCGGCACCCTGCCGGGAGGGGGAATCATCATCGAAGGGCTCTACATCACCATGCCCGCCTCCGGAATGATGCCTGAGTAGTTCATCCTTGGACTATGGGTCCATATCCGTAGCTAGATGATTGTTCTCTCCTCTTTATGCCTCATGGTTAGATCTTGTGAGCTGCCCTACATGATCAAGATCATATTATTGTAATGCCTCATGTTGTGTTTGCTGGGATCTGATGAACATTGAATGCTATGTCTCTTGATTATCAATCTATCATGTTCCTTTCATGTGTATGCTATTTATGATATTGCATGCTCTCCGTTGTTAGTAGATGTTTAGATACTAGTGATTCCAAGAGGGAGTATTTATGCTCGATAGTGGGTTCATGCCTCCTTTGCATCTGTGCTCGAGTGACAGAAACGTGACGGATGGAGGATGTGTTGTTGACATTAGGGAGGAAACAACGATGTTTATATTGTTTACATTACACACTTTGCTTACTACGATTATCTGTTGCTTGCAACTTAATACCCAAGATTTGCTCGGATGACATTCTGAGGGTGGATTTTTAGTCATAGATGCAGTTGGATGACGGTCTATGTATCTTGTTGTAATGCCCGCATGAATCACATAGTAATCATCATGTCATGCATATGCACTACGGTGCAGCCTTTATATCTGTCAATTGCCCAACTGTAATTTGTCTACCACACATGCTATCTATCTGTCTTGGGAGAAACACCTCTAGTGAACTGTGGACCCTGGTCCTTTTTCCTCATACTGATAATACAATCACTGCAATATCTGTTTTTCATATTGATGCTACTGTTTTACTACTGCCATCAATGTTCTCTTTCATCTACTGCAAACAAATATTATTTTCCACACGGTACGTTTAACCTCTTTGTGTTCAGCAAAACCAGTGAGATTGACAACCTCACTACTTTGTTGGGGGCAAAGTGATTTGATTATGTTGTGTAGGTTTGATGTCTATGCACGCTTCTATTCTTGTAGACAGTGTTGGGCCTCCAAGTGCAGAGGTTTATAGAACAAGAACAAGTTTCCCTTAACTGGATTACCCAAGGTTTATCGAACTCAGGGAGGAAGAGGTCAAAGATATCCCTCTCAAGCAACCCTGCAATTACGATACAAGAAGTCTCTTGTGTCCCCAACACACCTAATACAACTGTCAATTGTATAGGTTCATTAGTTCGACGAAGAGAGAGTAAAATACAAGTGTTATGGATGATTATAAGTGTTAATAGAAATCTGAAATAAAAATAGCAGCAAGCAAACATGTAGCATAACTGAATGTAAACGGTGTTTCAATGCTTGGAAAAAGGCCTAGGGTACCTACTTTCACTAGTGGACACTCTCAATAGTGATAACATAATTGAATGCATAAATATCTCTCTTCACTATGCTACTCCGGACCACTCTCCGGTCGAATAACAAACACCAATTCATTATGTAGGGCTGTAACAACACTCCTCAAAGTCGCATTCCCATGTCTAGTTAACCCCACGCTGTCACTATGAGAGCCCTAGAAGGTACTAGATAAACACCACAATTTCATAGGGTCATCCAACACAAGATATAATATCATGCTAAACCACACGGTACACACACTGTCACCTTTACACCATGATCAAATTGTTTACGGAGATCTCATAACAAAACCACTTGAGTAGAATAACAGATGAAGAGTCACATCGACTTATTCAACTAGATTACAAAGCTCACGATCACATAAAGATCACACCATGGGAGAGAGAGATGAAACACATAGCTACCGGTAGAGCCCTCAGCCCCGGGAGATAACTACTCCCTCCTCATCATAGGAGACAGCAACGGCGTTGAAGATGGCGGTGGATTCGATGGAGATTGCTCCAGGGGCACTTTCCCGTCCGTCAGGGTGCCGGAACAGAGATTTATGTCCCTCGGAACTTCTCGGTGGAGGCGGCGGAGCTACGTATTTTTTTGGTGGAAAAGGCTGATCGATTTAGGGTTTATGCCTCGGGGGAAATAAATAGGCGAAAGGGCGATGTCGGGGGGGTGGCCAAGGGCCCACACCACCTGGTGGCGCGGCCAGGGGGACCCGCGCCACCCTATGGTGTGGCCCACCTCCGGGTCTCTTCAGGACTTCCTTGATCCTCCTGGACCTTGAATCGTCCAATTCCGAGAATATTTCCAGAACAACTTTTCTGAAACTAAAAACAGCAGAAAACAGGAACTGGCTCTGAGGCATCTTGTCAATAGGTTAGTCTCAGGAAATCGATAAAAATAACTTAAGTGTAAGGAAAACATGTAGGAAACAACATGAAAACAACATGGAACATCAGAAATTAAGGATACATTTATGACGTATCAACATCCCCAAGCTTACTTCCTACTCGACCTCGAGTAGGTAAACGATAGAAACACATAATTTCTGAGGTGCCATGCTACCAACATAAACTTGATCATCAATAATGTAAAACCATAAGTAAGACGAGATCATAGAACTTTACCACAAGCATTATAAATAGAATTTTAATAATAAATGATAGCAATCACCTTGCATCATGAGAAGTAACACAAATAAAAGATCATGAATAACAATGCAACAAAATATATACGTTTGTTCAAAGTATAGAAAAACATGTCAAAGTGATATTTCGCTGGTCCTTAAGAGTGGGGTAAAACATAAATGCCAAGACACCTTCAAAGTTCTTGAGGAAGGCTAGAACAAATAATTAGAGAACAAGCAATAACACATCATGAATCAATTAATAATGTTTCTGGGACAAATGCACATAAAACTCAGAATGGCAACTATGCTCTCTCAGCTGTGATAAAGTTAGAAGATGGAGACTCAACATAAAAGTAAAAGAAAGGCCCTTCGCAGAGGGAAGCATGGATCACTCATGTGCTAGAGCTTTTATTTTATTTAACACAGGTATAAAAGCTTGACACTCCTCCCATCCATCTTACACAAACCATGGCGAACTGAATCCTCGGGTGCCTGCCAACAATCACATACCGTGGAGGAGTAACTATATTTTAGAGAGGTGTATGCTTATGTCAACAAATGGTAAACAGAAAATAAAGTACGTCACAAGCCAACTAGATTTCACAAGAGTGGCTCCCATAGAAGGACGCATCTGGGTAGAAGGTCATCCCTCTTTCTCTTTTGTTTACACAATTATGCTTTGACTGATAAATTAGGGGAAAAAATAGTGAAGAGAATTTGTTGTTATTAATTTGGGGTTGGGCACCCCGCTGCCAGCTCTTCTATCATTGGATAAGCGGATGAAGCCACTAGTCCAGGGTGTGAAAGTCCAATCAACAAGTGAGATAAAGATTCTCTATTTACGTCCTCATGAGCTAAAACATGAGCACAAAACAGGAGTAATTTTGAAGGTTTTAAAGGTAACACATGAGCAATTTACTTTGGAGTGGCAGTTAAATACCGCATGTAGGTAGGTATGGTGGACACATTTGGCAAACTTTGGTTTCTGGGAGTTGGATGCATGAGTAGAACTCAAACTCTGTACAGGTGGAGGCTAGCAAAAGACTAGGAGGGACAAATCAAGAGAACATTAGAGCCATAATCATGCATAGCGACATAAACATCATTAATCAAAGCATAAGTGGTACCACAAGTTCAAAAACTAAATGATCATGGAGGTTAAAAGTGACTGGTTCATAGTCATAAACATGGTGTGAGCATACGCCAAGTCAACCAAATAAAACATTCAAAGGAGAACACCACAAATTTATGCTTCAATATGACAAGAACAACTCATGATTATTTCAATGGCACATTAAACACTCTCAGCTATTTGAGGATAATCATTCTACTAAACAACCACAAGTCTTTATAACTAAAATTACATCTAGCATGATATGAAAAAGTCTAGCCACAGTCTATACAAGCTTCTACTTGCACTGTTATAAATTTTACCACAAGAAGCAGTTTCTTTCCCAATAAGCACCATACAAAACATGCTTTAACAAAAACTCTCTAAATGATACAGCAAGAAAACATGAGAGTACTCACATAGCACTACTAAAAATAAAAGCTCTGAAAAAGAGATGCGATGAAAACAAGAGCTAAACAGGAATGTTTTTGTAGTAACTAGAAGAAAAACAAAGAATACTAGCATAGCAAGTATCCAAACGAAAAAGCGGAGCGTGTCTCTCTCCCAAACAAGAAATGCTAGGGTCCAACTATATTATTTCAGAAAGTAAAACAAAAGAAAACAAAAGAAAAACAAACAGACGCTCCAAGTAAACTTCATATGATGTGACCGAATAAAAATATAGTTTCACTAGAAGTGACCTGATAGACTGTTGATGAAGAAGGGGATGAATTGGGCATCCCCAAGATTAGATGCTTGAGTCTTCTAAAAATATTCTTGTATGAACCACGGGGTCATCCCCAAGCTTTGACCTTGCACTCTTCTTGATCACATATATCACCCTCTTCTCTTGACCCTTGAAAACTTCCTTCACACCACACTCAATAGAGGGTTAGTGTAACAATTAAAAATCCATGGGTTCTGTATGGCACAAGTGATATTGATACTTTTAAAAATTAGCTACAGCCACTGATATTTAGTGAAGCAAAGCAATCCACTTGACATCGTAAAAGAGCAAATGCAGGAAATATGGCAGAATCTGTCAAAACTAGAACAATCTGTAAAGATGAATTTTTTGGGGGGCACTTACGTTGCTCATATCGAAAAATTTAAAGAACGAAAAAGTTTCGTAATTAGCTGGGTAATAAGCACAAGGAATTTCAGGTCATTCTGATTTTCGTGTGAATTATACGTTTTTTTTACGGTGGACAGCAGAAATTTGTTTCCTGCGCAGAAATCTAAAACCAACTCCAACTCTCGTCAGAAACTTTACTTGGCACAACTAAAACATGAAAATAAAGATACAAAGGAGTTGGTACAGAAGTATAAAACCCCTTTACTCAAATAAAACAGAGAAAAACAAAGCAAAAAATAAAACCATGGGTTATCTCCCAGGAAGTGCTTTTCTTTAAAGCCTTTTAGCTAGGCATGATAATTTCAGAAGATGCTCACATGAGAAATATTAATTGAAGCAAAAGAGACCATCAAGAAGCAAACATAAAACAAATTTAAGTCTAACCCACTTCCTATGAAAAAGAATCTTGTAGAAAAATAAGGAAATGAAGCACAAAGTGGCTAGCATAGGAAGGCAAAACAAGTGCAACTTCAAAATTTTCAACATGGAGAGGGGAAACTTGATATTGTTGAGATGCATAAAATTATGTTTCCCTCTCTCATAATAACTTTCATTATCATCATGAAAAAAATTAAAAATATAACTATCACAAGAAACATTCTTATCATGAGCCACATGCATAAAAGAATTAATACTCTCCACATAAGCAGAGTCATTCTTATTAATAGTAGTGGGAGAAAATTCAACCAAATAGCTATCATTATAATTCTCATCACCATAATCATCAAATATAGGAGGCATATTGCAATCATAATTAATTTTCTTCTCAATAGTAGGTGGACTGAAGATAGCATGTTCATTATAATCATCATATATTGGAGGCAAAGTATCATCAAAGTAAATTTATTCCTCCGTGCTTGGGGGACTAAAAATATCATATTCATCAAAACTAGCTTCCCCAAGATTAGACTTTTTCATAGCATTAGCAATAATGGTGTTCAAAGAATTTATACTAATAACATTGCTACTAGCATGCAAATAAAGCTACATAGGTTTTTTAGTTTTCTCTTCAAACACTTCATGTCCTAACTCAAGATAAAGATTATAAAGTTCTCTCATATTTTTGTTGTTTTCCATTAAGACTAACTAGTAAAAATAAAAACAAGAAACTAAAATATATAATTGCAGATTCTAAAGGAAATAACTTCGAGCACTCACACTCGAGGATGTGAGAACCTTTTACCTTACCTCCCCGGCAACGGCGCCAAAAAAGAGCTTGATGTCTACGCACGCTTCTATTCTTGTAGACAATGCTGGGCCACCAAGTGCAGATGTTTGTAGAACAACAGCAAGTTTCCCTTAAGTGGATTACCCAAGGTTTATCGAACTCAGGGAGGAAGAGGTCAAAGATATCCCTCTTAAGAAACCCTGCAATTATGATACAACAAGTCTCTTGTGTCCCCAACAGACCTAATACAATTGTCAGTTGTATAGGTGCACTAGTTCGGCGAAGAGAGAGTAAAATACAAGTGTTGTGGATGATTATAAGGTATAATAGCAATCTGAAATAAAAATGGCAGCAAGCAAACATGTAATAGAACTGAATTTAAATGGTGTTTCAATGCTTGGAAACAAGGCCTAGGGATCCTACTTTCACTAGTGGACACTCTCAGCAATGATAACATAATTGAATGCATAAATATTTCTCTTCACTATGCTACTCCGGACCACTCTTCGGTCAAATAACAAACACCAATTCATTGTGTAGGGCTGTAACAACACTCCTCAAAGTCATATTCCCATGTCAAGTTAACCCCACACTATCACTATGAGCACCCTAGAAGGTACTAGACAAACACCACATTTCATAGGGTCATCCAACACAAGATATAAATATCATGCTAAACCACATGGTGCACACACTGTCACCTTTACACCGTGATCAAATTGTTTACGGAGATCTCATAACAAAACCACATGAGTAGAATAACAGATGAAGAGTAACATCTACTTATTCAACTAGATTACAAAGCTCACAATCACATAAAGTTCACACCATGGGAGAGAGAGATGAAACACATAGCTACCGGTAGAGACCTCAGCCCCACGGGAGAACTACTCCCTCCTGACCATAGGAGACAACAACAGCGATGAAGATGGCAGTGGAGTCGATGGAGATGGCTCCGGGGGCACTTCCTCGTCCGGCAGGGTGCCGGAACCGAGATTTATGTCCCTCGAAACTTGTCGGTGGAAAAGGCCGATTCATTTAGGGTTTATACCCCGGGGGGAATAAATAGGCGAAAGGGCGATGCCATGGGGTGGCCAGGGGGCCCACACCACCTGGTGGCGCAGCCAGGGGGACCCGCGCCACCCTATGGTGTGGCCACCCTGTGCCCCCCCCTCCGAGTCTCTCAGGGACTTCCTTGACCCTCCGGGACTTCTAAGACTTCTGGCTTTTGAATCGTCCAATTCCGAGAATATTTCCAGGACAACTTTTCTGAAACTAAAAACAACAGAAAACAGGAACTGGCTCTTAGGCATCTTGTCAATAGGTTAGTCCCGGGAAATCGATAAAAATGACATAAAGTGTAAGGAAAACATGTAGGAAACAGCATGAAAACAACATGGAACATCATAAATTAAGGATCCGTTTATGACGTATCAAGGTTCCACGTTGCTTCTGAATCGGTAGTGCGCCTGATACGTCAGAAACGTATCCTTAATTTCTAATGTTCCATGTTGTTTCCATGCCATATGATACATGTTCTCCTTACACTTTATGTCATTTTTATAGATTTCCCGGGACTAACTATTGACAAGATGCCATAGAGCCAGTTCCTGTTTTCCGCTGTTTTTAGTTTCAGAAAAGTTGTTTTGGAAATATTTTTGGAATTGGAAAATTCAAAGCCCGGAAGTCTTAGAATTCCCGAAGGTTCCACGGAGTCCCGAAGAGGCCCGGAGGGGGGGCCACGGGGGGCACACCATAGATAGGCGCGCCCCTGGCTGCGCTTGGGGGTGGTGTGGGCCCCTCGGGCGCCCACTGCCATCGCCCATATATTCTACCTGATGCGTGAACCCTAAAAATATACCACTTTTATATGAAAAACACCTGAGGCCACAATCATCGTCAACCCGAGATCGGGAGGGTTCTGGAGTTCTCCCCGGCACCCTGTCGGGAGGGAAAATCATCACCGGAGGGCTCTACACCACCATGCCCGCCTCCGGAGTGATGCGTGAGTAGTTCATCGTTGGACTACGGGTCCATAGAAGTAGCTAGATGGTTGTCCTCTCCTCTTTATGCCTCATGTTTAGATCTCGTGAGCTGCCCTACACGATCGGGATCATATTATTGTAATACTACATGTTGTGTTTGCTGGGATCTGATGATTATTGAATGTTATGTCTCTTGATTATCAATCTATTATGTTGTCTTCATGTGTATATTATTTGTGATCTTGCATGCTCTCCGTCGTTAGTAGATGCTCTGGCCAAGTAGATACTAGTGACTCCAAGAGGGAGTATCTATGCTTGATAGTGGGTTCATGCCTCCTTTGCATCTGTGCTCGAGTGACAGAAACGTGACGAATTGAGGATGTGATGTTTCCATTAGGGAGAAAACAAAGATGTTTAATTTTCTTACATTGTTTACATTACACACTTTTCTTACATCGATTATCTGTTACTTGCAACTTAATACCCAACGTTTGTTCGGATGATATTTGGAGGGTGGATTATTTGTCATAGATGCAATTCGATGATGGTCTATGTATCTTGTTGTCATACCCGCATGAATCTCATAGTAATTGTCACATCCCAATTTTGGAATACCTGTTAACACAGTTGTTTTGCTAATTGCTTGGCTAATAAACCTTGATTGTGTTTGTTTGTGTTTGTTTAAGTGCAACTAAACAAACTTAAAAAGGATAGCAAAGCAGTAAACTAAAAATATTCAACATATTGTTCCAATGACTTTGGCAATATTTTCTAAAGTGAATATTTAACAAATAGTTTTCCAAAACTATCTTAGGAATCCCATATTTGTTGAATATTATTTCCAAGACCCAAATTAAGAAAGAGGAAACACTTAATAAATTTCCCTAAAAAGATTATCAGAAAAAGAGGCATTCTTAAATGCTTCACCAAAATATTATCAAATGTTTTTCCAACCTTGCAAGATTAAAAACAAAGGTATTGGAGAGCATTGACTTGCTATCTCTAGTCACATAAATATTTTGGCAAAGGATTGATAAAGAAAAGCCTAGTGCTTTATTAAATAGAAATTCCAATATTTCTAGAAACAGAAAACTAAAACAAGTTACTATTGGAAACTTTCCTCAAATGATTTGAAATTCATACCATTGCTTCCTTATATCAAATAAGGAACACACACAAGAGGAGGCCAAAAATTGAATCCATTAAAGTCCTGAAAACATGGTTTTTCTCCACAGCAACAATTGGGATTTTGAACAAGTTTGTTCTACAAACTTTTCCCAAATGCCATGAAATAAATACCACATTCTCTATATCATAAATGAGGATGAAAACCAAAAGGGCACAAGTTTTTGAATAATTTAAGTTGCCAAAAACCCCTGTTTTCTTGGCAGCACCTTTTTGAAATTTGAACAAGTTTGTTCTATGAAGTAACTCAGAATGACTTGAATTTTCTACCACATAAGGAACACATCAAATAAGGAATGTGTGCCAAAAATTATCATTTTTGGAAACTCCTAAGTAGTCAAATAAATTCAATGTCCATTTATGTAAGAATTCAAATTTGAACAACTTTGAATTATCAAGTTTAGGCAAATGAGCCAATTTTCACATATGTTGTGTATCTTAACTAATAAGAATTTTGGGCAAAAGGATTTCAAATTTTGACTTTGTTTGCTTAGGGAAAACATCCATTTTCAGGGAGTACAGGGACCTACTTGTAATTTTCCAGGGACTAAATTGAAATCCTAGTCACACATGGTCTTCTTCTTCCTGTAGATGACGCAGCAGAGGGGCATGGGAGCCCATGCTTCCATTGCTTCGAAGGTAAGCCATCTGGGCGTTTAAAAGACCTCAAGTGCACCTCTTACCTGCCCCCTCTCTCTCCCCCCCCCTCGAGCTACCCTCTCTCTCTCTGAAAAAAAAGAAAAAACTCCAAAACCGAACCCTAAGCTAGTTGGTCGCCGGCGATTCGGCCGTTAGAGAGCACGCCGCCGGCAGCCGTTGGTACCAGCAGCTCCGCCTCGTCGTGGTGATGCTCCTTGCAAAAGGAATCGGGCCAAGGCGACTCGAGGAGGCCGCGCCATCTCCATCTTCCCCGAGCCCGACGGCGACTCCGGCGAGCGATTCCCGCCGCGTCGAGCCCCCTCCGACCTCACCGAGCCCTCCGTTGCGGTCGTGGTGAGCACGCGGTCCTCCGCCGCCTTTTTCCCCTCTCCCTCTCGCCCTAAAACGTGGCCGCGACGTGGTCGCTGCACGGCCGGCGCGCGTCGCCGATGCCGCCGCTCTCCGGCGCCTCCCCGGGAAGCGAGGCATCCCCTAGATGAATCCCCTCGTCATAAGCAACGTTTTGGTATTTTTATTTTGCGAAATGGTTAACGAAAACGTGAGATTCGAGCTCGCCGGAGACTCTCCCGCCGGCGAGTGACGTCGCGATGACGCGCGCAGGGCGTCAGCGCCCTTGACCCGCGCGGGAGCAGGTCAAACCTGCCCGTGGGGCCGAGCTGGCCCGCGTGGATGCCACCGTGGCTGCCTGGCCCGCGCGTCAGCGGCTCGGGCTAGCTCTGGCCGCGGTGGGATTGGATCTGGCCGGCCCGTTTGCAGATCTGGGCCCAACAGTAGTTCTTTTTCAATTTATTTTTGGCAGAAACTGGCACGTTTACTTTTAGCTCCAAAAGGCAACTTAAAAGATGAATTTTACCAAACCAAAATTCACAGATCTAAAGCAACAAAATATGAACCATCTCCACTTTGTAGATATACATTTGGATGGATAGATTTGAAATGAAAAATGTTTTGGTAACAGCTACCAGAAACACCAAAATGAGCACCATTTTTATTTTACAACTCAGAATGAAGTGAGGCCAATTGCATTGGAAAGCCCTTGAAATTTCCTAACAGGAGCATTTAACCTCGTTTCCAAATTCATTGTATTTTTGAAATGGCATGCAATTTGGTAAAACACCAGTGAGCACTTTGGTGATTTTTATAAATTAATTAAGGATGAATTTTGATGCAAACCAAACTGGATGGTCTTGTATATGTTTAGGGCTATCCAAACCTAGAAGGGTTTAATTTTTAGAGCATCCTAGAAAATTTGGTGGACAGATCCTTGTTTTGCATATTTCTGCCATTTTGGCATTTTAGCTAATTAATTGTTGTGATTATATTTTTGTGTTGCATTATTGTTTTCTAGCATGTAAAAGTTGTGTGAACTTGTTTTATAAGTGTTACTTAACTATTTTAGCATGTTAGAATGTGTGGACTTGAGTGGAGAAGAATTATGATTTATATTAATATCATATGTTTATCTCTAGTTAATATTTTGCATAGTATTTTTGAGTGATAAATTATGTGCAAACACTTGGATTGTTGTGTTGAGAATATTAGATACAGCACCCTTTTGATACTTATATTTTGTTAGTATCACCTCTGCTATCTTGCATTGGAATTGGTAGAAAAGCATTATTAGCTTAATCATTACTATGAGAATGGTTATGGAAAAATTCCCTCATGTGTGGAATTTTGACATAATCATTTGTGGTTTTGTGACCACATATTTTTGGGTTGTATCCATAGGTCCAGTAGCATTTTGATAAGTTTGTTATGAGTACTTGACCCCTAAAGTTTTCACTTGTGTGAAAACAATAACATGAGTAGCAGTGCCTTGCTTATTTAAGCACCCTATTATTTTCTGCTAGTATTGTTAATGCACTAGATGCTAGTTTAGTTTTTTGTTAATATTTAGCAAATGGACCAGAGGCATTGTGACCTCTTAATGCTTTGTTATGCTAGTGGAACACCCACTGGTTTCATTGCATTTTTGGTGGAAACATTATTTTCCCCACACTAGATGTGTTTCTTCTATATATGTTTTGAGTAGATCTTTAAATGCTTTTTAGGCTTAATGCTAGATTAATTCTCATGAAACTAGTACCATTTAGGTACTGTTATTTTGGTTATAGAACCTCTAGATACTTGGTGCTTGTGTTTGAAATAGATTTAAATAGAAATGCTTAAAGTCTAAATTTCATACTAGGATATTCATGTATGCTTTTTATCTTGTTTTCCCTTAGGGAAAAATATAAATCTTTGGTGTGGAAACCAGAGGATGGAATGTCCTTGTGGCATTATTATCTTAGGGTTTTCACCTCTGATAGGTTTCCTCTTAAGTAGCATAAAAAAACATGAATAACACTTGGATGACTAGGAATTAATCTCCTCACATGTGTAGCATTTTAAGCATAGTTTTTCCTTGTTTCCTAGCTATGTTTTTTTTATGTTATTTTGTGGAATCCAGTAGCATTTATGGTACTGGTTAGAGGAGTATTTTGCCTCTGCTAGCTTGCACACTTGTGCATAAAATTAACTAGTGTAGCCTAAACTAGTCTAGTATTTTTCCTAAATTTTCTACTAGTATGAGTAGGAGTTTTTGGATGCTAGATTGTTTGTTTGGAGCACTTTTATAAAAGTGACCAGAGGCTTATTAACCTCTGGGTGAGCATTTTTGCTAGTGGAACACCCACTGGTACTTTTGCATCATGGTGAAAAATAGGCTTGACTTGTTGTCATGAGCCTTTTTCACCACTTGAGTATTTTAGCAAATTATTTGTGCTAGACATAGAGATTGTTGGGGAAGTTTTTAGACATAAAAATGTGTTTTATGTGACACCCTACTGTCTAGTAACATGTGCTCTACCCCACTGGTCCAGGGTGTTCTTAACTAAAAATCATTGAATTGGCCACACATAAACACTAGAAAAAAAGCAGACTTTTCAACTATAGTTTTTATGCCAATTTTTCTTAAGGGAAAAATTGAGAACTTGGGTGGTACTTCTTGATTGCTTGCTGTATGTATTACTTGTAGCCTTGTTTGTCTTGTTTGGTTCTGAATGTGTGTCCTTTATTCTCTTTTTACGGCGTTAGAAAAACGAAGAGGAAGGAAGTGTCGGGAAGCTCTGTTTCAAGTTCCAGTCACTCCAACAACCAGGGACACAAGAGTTACCAGGCAAGCCATCCTGATGCTTGCTGATACAATACTTACCATTATATATCATGCATGTTTTACCTCTGAAGTTTTACCAAAACTTGATTATCAAAACTATTTTTGATGTGGAAATTACTACTATACTATATTATAGGTTACTATCATGCCAGTAGTTAAACTTGGTAATACCAAGCCCATAGGCCACCATATGGTATTTATTACCATCAAATATACTAGTCCCTAAGTGGACACCCTAAAATTGTGATTCTACAAAACAAAGGCTTTACGGAAAAACCCGGAGGAAAGGCGGATCCTTGTTCTCCGGAGGAATGTGGAAGTGGTCATTTTTGAGAAAGTGGTGTTTTCAAAAAAAGACACATAACCTAGTCTTCGCCGGACAACCTTTACCGTACTGCCACCCTACCCCAACATGGGCAAGGGGCTTAACTTGAAGTTTGTTCTTATTAGTGTGTGCTATCTCACTTGCTATAAGGGGCGTCGTACCCTCGAACCGAATGTCGTCAAAACTCCCAATGTTGAGGCATATAAAGTGTGGGATTAATTTTCCCTCCGGTTGCATCAGTTGAGTCTCCTGTCATGGCGATGTGCGACATGGTGCCGAGGAGATTAAAACTGAGAGATAGGCATATTCTAGCTTGAACATAGTGGATGGTTATGATCATATACCTGATGTTTACATACTGTTGTTACAGTCCGTGGTTGTTTCACGGGAGGTGTACTGGATCTGGTGGATGTGTACACCTCTGCAGAGTACAACTTTTTCGAAGAAGCCGCGTCCTCGGATATGGACAGTTGAATGGCCATGTAGCTAGCATTGTGTCAATGTTTTCAAAAAGGAAGTTTTTGAAAGGGAAATTTTGGAAAGGAAGTGTTGAACTTGTGAAGTTCGGAAAGGAATGGAAACTTATACCGTGGAGGTATCGTCGATGATGAAAAGCCAGATGATGTTATACAAAACAAAATGTTTTGCAAACAAAACCTTTTCTACTCTACGCAAGAATTCTGGAAACTGATTCCAAGAAGTTTTGCAAAGAGAAAATATTCTTTAAACAAAACTTTACCAAACCTCTTGTACATGTGATATCTACAAGAGAAATAAAACTATATTATTTTATTCTGAAGTATCTTCTTCAACGAAGATACAGATTAACCTGACTGCAACTGTGGTGTCGTCATATATGAACACCATTGATAGTGAACCATATTTATAACCTACCTATTCCACCATATAAGCATACTTGCATGTTTGGTAAGTGACATGATGGATGTCTTGCTGAGTACATTCAAATGTACTCATTTGGTTTCGCCCCTGGTATCTACTTATCAGATTTGGAGAAGGAGCCTCCAAAGGATATCTATGCAGAGAAGTACGGAGTTGACGGCTTTGCGAACTAGGATCGTCTCCGGGTCAGCAGCCTGTAGGTTAAGGCGTGACTTGGGCTCAACTACGTTGTGTTTTATTTGTCTTCCGCTGTGTTTGTTAAGTGCCTGCCCTTTTGGCAGTTGTGCTAGACTTGATCATGTGATCATTTGTGTAACACCTTTATGTATTCGTGTAATGGATGATGTATTTCTGTATGCCAACTGTGTATGTTGTTCACGACTGATCTTTCTGGGATCGTGAATGTATGCATACGTAGGGCTTCAGACTGCCGGTCTGGGGTCCTTACAGAGTTGGTATCAGAGCCATCCTGACCTTAGGAGACCTTAGTTAGCATGGACGTCAGATAGGAAAGAAAAGTATTTTTGAGTAAAAACCTATTTACTATCTACATTATTTTTATCTAAGGGATTTTTAGTATATTTTCCCCTCCTTCTGATCTTTTCGAAAGATTCTAAATGCATATGAAGGGCGTCCTTGAACAGTGGTTCGAAGGGCGGGCCTTACCGAATTGGTATCTCTCTCGGTTAAGACTTTATTTCTTACTTGTTTACAACTGCTCCGCTCTGTTTTTGAAACATCTCTCGTCTTTGAAGTTTTCTGTCCAGAAAATAGTTGGGGTTTCAAAAACAGATTGTTGCATAGTTTTACCTCTCTCAGTTAAAGGTTTTATCAAAACTTTACTTCTAGTATCTTGTTTTCATCCAAAAACTTGTATACTTGCCGATGTCCCGAGAGACCAAAATAATTGCCTGACTCTACAGTGATGATGGTCAGAAGTAGATATAGTTCTTCAGCCACTTCTAGGATTTTGGATCATCCCCCGACGTAGCTCCAATGGAGCCTTTCTTGTGTGTTTTGGCTTGCTTATGTGTGTCCGTAGGACTTTGTGCTATTGTGTGGTGTAGATTTGGGTTCATCTAGGCTTCGATATGTTTGTGGGGTGCTCAAAATTTGCAGATTTGTGCTTGCCCCGCTCTTGTTTTTGAATCGCCTCCTGTTAAATTTTTGCAAGCAAAAATGTTTGTATAGTATTCAAAAACAAGAATTTGTTGCTTAGACTTATATTTGTTTTCGCTTCATTATGCGACCCGTCGTGAACCACCACCATCTCCCCCACCATCAATGAAAGTACCGTTGGACCTAAATAGAGGACCATCAAGCCACACGAGCTGATAGCATTGCTACCAGTGATGCACTTCAACATATAAAGCTCCAACAACAACAACCTTCAAAGAAGAAAAGGCGTGAAGAAAACCAACCTATACTGACCAAAACCTCTATGTTTTGCCTGTTTGCAAAAGACTCTTTTTACCATGTTGGCTAAACATTGCACCTTATTATGTCCCCTTTTAAAAGACCAAACTAGAGAAATCCCCTTTTAAAAAGTTATATATCTCCCTCCTCTGGAGAAAGGTGCAAAAGAAGTCTAGACACGCCATGATGCGCAACCCCCTAAAAAGCCAATCAAAAGAGCACAATTCAATATTCGACGTACGATGACACTAGTCGTATCTTGTCAGAAAAACATGATTAAATAGAAAGTTAACAAAACTAACATGCTTGGTCTAATCTTAGGTTGACACCTAACCAAAGCATGCGAACTACTGACAACTCTCTCTAAATCAAGAAATTAAGTGACTTGCGACACCTTTTAATCTAGTTGGTAAAAAGGAGAAGTCACGAGAAAATAAGATGATGACCATTCGTTTACTAGTCAATAGGATATCGGGTGTATCTATTTTGTAAACCAAATCTTAATAGACGTTGTAGGTACTATGAAATTTGGGGTTTAGAAATTAAGTAAACGATGGAATGGATATGATAGATCTAGAAAACATCAGTTTTCCTGTTGTTGTCTCTTTGTGTGCTCTTGATTGAAATAAATTTGTGTTTTATTCAATCTTGCTTCCTAACTTATATGGAGTTGTTAGGACTTGTTATTATGTTGTTTTCTTACAATAAATCTACCCTAGAAAGTGTGTGCATGATTGGAAACTTGAATAAAAACAAAATGAAATAGCATTTGTTACCTTCTAGTTTATTATTTGGGATTATTGTGAGAACTAGATCTTTGTGTGAATGCTTTGATAAATTTTTGTGCTATGTATCTTTGAGCCAGTACCATTTAGGTACTGTTATTTTGATGCTTGTACCTATGTTAGCTTACATGTCTCTTAATAGTAAAGCATATGTAAGCATTGCTATCATTATGCACTAGTATTGTTTCACTAGATTAAATAGCCTTATATTTTTATCTTGTATGCAAAGTTTTTCATGAGTAACCAGAGGCTTAGTACATATTTTTACTTGGTATTAGTAGGCCATAGCCCCACTGGTCCCATTGTGTTGTGGCTTGAGGATGAAAATCCCCAACCATACACCTGTGTGAAAATAGCATGTTTCACTATGCGATTGATTTCTATTTTCCACCATGGAAAATATAATTGTTTCTTTTCACCTATGCAAGTGAGAAGTTTATTTCTTATTAGTAAATACTAATATGTTTAGGTGTGATCCTTTTGTTAGCATAATATTCCTTAGGGGTATCATGTTAAGAAATGCTTCACTGTCGTGTGCTAAAATTAAATTGTTCGCAAATAAAATAAATTCCTCTTGATTGGTAGATTGTTTGTGGATAATTTTAAATTGAGTGTATGGATTTTTGAAAAGGTTTAGATAACTTTTCATTAATTTCATAGCTACTGGTTGTGTGAGTTATACCTTGCTTGTTTGCTAGTAATTGATTAAAGAAAACAGAAATCTGCTAAAAGAAATTTCTGCATGCTTAATGGTTGATTCATAAAATTACTTTGGTGTTTGTGCTTACTAACATGAGTAAGTTTTGTGTACTGTTATTAGGTACATTTATGTTCATGACTTGCTTGTTTAAGTTTAAACATCATGATAGCATTGTTTGATTCTCTAGAGTGAAAATAGTTCCACCACTAGAAAATGGTGATTTTTGCTCTAGTATTACCTCTTTTTATTTTATGAGTATATGTGTTGATATAGCATGTTTAGGAAGTTATTAATTCTGTTATCATGCCATGAATTATTTAGTTGCATGTTCTATGGTTATAGGATATGATTATCTCTTATAGCATGCTGGTGTAGATTTTTCATACTGGTGTGTTATGGGTGCAGTCCTGTTTTTCTTTATGCCTGTGTAATAGGAGTTTTACCTTGTGTAAAGATGGTGTTTTAGAGTATCTTTATGATTAGATTCATTGGTTTTTAGCTACTGGTTGTTTGCTAATTGTTCATGATTGATGGATTCCAAAACCTCTGATAAACAATAACCTAGTGAATAAATAGTCTATTCATCTATGGTGTTGTTTGCTTGCTTATTGGATTTTTGTTGAAATGTTTTACCTTAGCATGAGTTTATACTTGTGTTATGATTATTCTTAAGAGTATCTTATGAAAGTAAAACATTCAACTAAAATCATGAACACATTAAGTGATAGTTGCTTGTGGTGAGTAATACCCACTGCCATGGGTATTATTCTGTCTGTTTATTTTACCATAGCAACCTAACCTTTGCACCCACAAGCTATATTTTTTAGCTTATTATGTACCATGTTAGGTGAGTGGTACACCACTCCAGGTGTGGTATGCAAGATGTGGGATTTAGCTAGGAACTCATGTAAATAATTGACGGTACTTTTCCAGGTAGTTCTGCACTAAAAGGAACTAGTTGGCAGTAGTGACGTTATCAGAAATTTTTTTAAATTTGGTGGTTGAGTAAATTGATAGCTAGAGAAAATTTTAAACTAAATTTGCTAATTTAGGGATGTACCCCACCTCCCAAGAAAAGTCAAAGGGGGGAAGCACCTGCACTCCAACACTAACATTGTGTTTGTTGGCCCTCCCTTAGTCCTCGCTTGTGAATCTCGGGGACGAGATTCTTTTTAAGGGGGGAAGACCTGTCACATCCCAATTTTGGAATACCTGTTAACACAGTTGTTTTGCTAATTGCTTGGCTAATAAACCTTGATTGTGTTTGTTTGTGTTTTTTTAAGTGCAACTAAACAAACTTAAAAAGGATAGCAAAGCAGTAAACTAAAAATATTCAACATATTGTTCCAATGACTTTGGCAATATTTTCTAAAGTGAATATTTAACAAATAGTTTTCCAAAACTATCTTAGGAATCCCATATTTGTTGAATATTATTTCCAAGACCCAAATTAAGAAAGAGGAAACACTTAATAAATTTCCCTAAAAAGATTATCAGAAAAAGAGGCATTCTTAAATGCTTCACCAAAATATTATCAAATGTTTTTCCAACCTTGCAAGATTAAAAACAAAGGTATTGGAGAGCATTGACTTGCTATCTCTAGTCACATAAATATTTTGGCAAAGGATTGATAAAGAAAAGCCTAGTGCTTTATTAAATAGAAATTCCAATATTTCTAGAAACAGAAAACTAAAACAAGTTACTATTGGAAACTTTCCTCAAATGATTTGAAATTCATACCATTGCTTCCTTATATCAAATAAGGAACACACACAAGAGGAGGCCAAAAATTGAATCCATTAAAGTCCTGAAAACATGGTTTTTCTCCACAGCAACAATTGGGATTTTGAACAAGTTTGTTCTACAAACTTTTCCCAAATGCCATGAAATAAATACCACATTCTCTATATCATAAATGAGGATGAAAACCAAAAGGGCACAAGTTTTTGAATAATTTAAGTTGCCAAAAACCCCTGTTTTCTTGGCAGCACCTTTTTGAAATTTGAACAAGTTTGTTCTATGAAGTAACTCAGAATGACTTGAATTTTCTACCACATAAGGAACACATCAAATAAGGAATGTGTGCCAAAAATTATCATTTTTGGAAACTCCTAAGTAGTCAAATAAATTCAATGTCCATTTATGTAAGAATTCAAATTTGAACAACTTTGAATTATCAAGTTTAGGCAAATGAGCCAATTTTCACATATGTTGTGTATCTTAACTAATAAGAATTTTGGGCAAAAGGATTTCAAATTTTGACTTTGTTTGCTTAGGGAAAACATCCATTTTCAGGGAGTACAGGGACCTACTTGTAATTTTCCAGGGACTAAATTGAAATCCTAGTCACACATGGTCTTCTTCTTCCTGTAGATGACGCAGCAGAGGGGCATGGGAGCCCATGCTTCCATTGCTTCGAAGGTAAGCCATCTGGGCGTTTAAAAGACCTCAAGTGCACCTCTTACCTGCCCCCTCTCTCTCCCCCCCTCGAGCTACCCTCTCTCTCTCTGAAAAAAAAGAAAAAACTCCAAAACCGAACCCTAAGCTAGTTGGTCGCCGGCGATTCGGCCGTTAGAGAGCACGCCGCCGGCAGCCGTTGGTACCAGCAGCTCCGCCTCGTCGTGGTGATGCTCCTTGCAAAAGGAATCGGGCCAAGGCGACTCGAGGAGGCCGCGCCATCTCCATCTTCCCCGAGCCCGACGGCGACTCCGGCGAGCGATTCCCGCCGCGTCGAGCCCCCTCCGACCTCACCGAGCCCTCCGTTGCGGTCGTGGTGAGCACGCGGTCCTCCGCCGCCTTTTTCCCCTCTCCCTCTCGCCCTAAAACGTGGCCGCGACGTGGTCGCTGCACGGCCGGCGCGCGTCGCCGATGCCGCCGCTCTCCGGCGCCTCCCCGGGAAGCGAGGCATCCCCTAGATGAATCCCCTCGTCATAAGCAACGTTTTGGTATTTTTATTTTGCGAAATGGTTAACGAAAACGTGAGATTCGAGCTCGCCGGAGACTCTCCCGCCGGCGAGTGACGTCGCGATGACGCGCGCAGGGCGTCAGCGCCCTTGACCCGCGCGGGAGCAGGTCAAACCTGCCCGTGGGGCCGAGCTGGCCCGCGTGGATGCCACCGTGGCTGCCTGGCCCGCGCGTCAGCGGCTCGGGCTAGCTCTGGCCGCGGTGGGATTGGATCTGGCCGGCCCGTTTGCAGATCTGGGCCCAACAGTAGTTCTTTTTCAATTTATTTTTGGCAGAAACTGGCACGTTTACTTTTAGCTCCAAAAGGCAACTTAAAAGATGAATTTTACCAAACCAAAATTCACAGATCTAAAGCAACAAAATATGAACCATCTCCACTTTGTAGATATACATTTGGATGGATAGATTTGAAATGAAAAATGTTTTGGTAACAGCTACCAGAAACACCAAAATGAGCACCATTTTTATTTTACAACTCAGAATGAAGTGAGGCCAATTGCATTGGAAAGCCCTTGAAATTTCCTAACAGGAGCATTTAACCTCGTTTCCAAATTCATTGTATTTTTGAAATGGCATGCAATTTGGTAAAACACCAGTGAGCACTTTGGTGATTTTTATAAATTAATTAAGGATGAATTTTGATGCAAACCAAACTGGATGGTCTTGTATATGTTTAGGGCTATCCAAACCTAGAAGGGTTTAATTTTTAGAGCATCCTAGAAAATTTGGTGGACAGATCCTTGTTTTGCATATTTCTGCCATTTTGGCATTTTAGCTAATTAATTGTTGTGATTATATTTTTGTGTTGCATTATTGTTTTCTAGCATGTAAAAGTTGTGTGAACTTGTTTTATAAGTGTTACTTAACTATTTTAGCATGTTAGAATGTGTGGACTTGAGTGGAGAAGAATTATGATTTATATTAATATCATATGTTTATCTCTAGTTAATATTTTGCATAGTATTTTTGAGTGATAAATTATGTGCAAACACTTGGATTGTTGTGTTGAGAATATTAGATACAGCACCCTTTTGATACTTATATTTTGTTAGTATCACCTCTGCTATCTTGCATTGGAATTGGTAGAAAAGCATTATTAGCTTAATCATTACTATGAGAATGGTTATGGAAAAATTCCCTCATGTGTGAATTTTGACATAATCATTTGTGGTTTTGTGACCACATATTTTTGGGTTGTATCCATAGGTCCAGTAGCATTTTGATAAGTTTGTTATGAGTACTTGACCCCCTAAAGTTTTCACTTGTGTGAAAACAATAACATGAGTAGCAGTGCCTTGCTTATTTAAGCACCCTATTATTTTCTGCTAGTATTGTTAATGCACTAGATGCTAGTTTAGTTTTTTGTTAATATTTAGCAAATGGACCAGAGGCATTGTGACCTCTTAATGCTTTGTTATGCTAGTGGAACACCCACTGGTTTCATTGCATTTTTGGTGGAAACATTATTTTTCCCCACACTAGATGTGTTTCTTCTATATATGTTTTGAGTAGATCTTTAAATGCTTTTTAGGCTTAATGCTAGATTAATTCTCATGAAACTAGTACCATTTAGGTACTGTTATTTTGGTTATAGAACCTCTAGATACTTGGTGCTTGTGTTTGAAATAGATTTAAATAGAAATGCTTAAAGTCTAAATTTCATACTAGGATATTCATGTATGCTTTTTATCTTGTTTTCCCTTAGGGAAAAATATAAATCTTTGGTGTGGAAACCAGAGGATGGAATGTCCTTGTGGCATTATTATCTTAGGGTTTTCACCTCTGATAGGTTTCCTCTTAAGTAGCATAAAAAAACATGAATAACACTTGGATGACTAGGAATTAATCTCCTCACATGTGTAGCATTTTAAGCATAGTTTTTCCTTGTTTCCTAGCTATGTTTTTTTTATGTTATTTTGTGGAATCCAGTAGCATTTATGGTACTGGTTAGAGGAGTATTTTGCCTCTGCTAGCTTGCACACTTGTGCATAAAATTAACTAGTGTAGCCTAAACTAGTCTAGTATTTTTCCTAAATTTTCTACTAGTATGAGTAGGAGTTTTTGGATGCTAGATTGTTTGTTTGGAGCACTTTTATAAAAGTGACCAGAGGCTTATTAACCTCTGGGTGAGCATTTTTGCTAGTGGAACACCCACTGGTACTTTTGCATCATGGTGAAAAATAGGCTTGACTTGTTGTCATGAGCCTTTTTCACCACTTGAGTATTTTAGCAAATTATTTGTGCTAGACATAGAGATTGTTGGGGAAGTTTTTAGACATAAAAATGTGTTTTATGTGACACCCTACTGTCTAGTAACATGTGCTCTACCCCACTGGTCCAGGGTGTTCTTAACTAAAAATCATTGAATTGGCCACACATAAACACTAGAAAAAAAGCAGACTTTTCAACTATAGTTTTTATGCCAATTTTTCTTAAGGGAAAAATTGAGAACTTGGGTGGTACTTCTTGATTGCTTGCTGTATGTATTACTTGTAGCCTTGTTTTTCTTGTTTGGTTCTGAATGTGTGTCCTTTATTCTCTTTTTACGGCGTTAGAAAAACGAAGAGGAAGGAAGTGTCGGGAAGCTCTGTTTCAAGTTCCAGTCACTCCAACAACCAGGGACACAAGAGTTACCAGGCAAGCCATCCTGATGCTTGCTGATACAATACTTACCATTATATATCATGCATGTTTTACCTCTGAAGTTTTACCAAAACTTGATTATCAAAACTATTTTTGATGTGGAAATTACTACTATACTATATTATAGGTTACTATCATGCCAGTAGTTAAACTTGGTAATACCAAGCCCATAGGCCACCATATGGTATTTATTACCATCAAATATACTAGTCCCTAAGTGGACACCCTAAAATTGTGATTCTACAAAACAAAGGCTTTACGGAAAAACCCGGAGGAAA
Source organism: Alopecurus myosuroides (assembly GCA_028641055.1). Taxonomy (NCBI): domain Eukaryota; kingdom Viridiplantae; phylum Streptophyta; class Magnoliopsida; order Poales; family Poaceae; genus Alopecurus; species Alopecurus myosuroides. The sequence continues at coordinate 232,921,584 of CM054058.1, forward strand.
GGCGGATCCTTGTTCTCCGGAGGAATGTGGAAGTGGTCATTTTTGAGAAAGTGGTGTTTTCAAAAAAAGACACATAACCTAGTCTTCGCCGGACAACCTTTACCGTACTGCCACCCTACCCCAACATGGGCAAGGGGCTTAACTTGAAGTTTGTTCTTATTAGTGTGTGCTATCTCACTTGCTATAAGGGGCGTCGTACCCTCGAACCGAATGTCGTCAAAACTCCCAATGTTGAGGCATATAAAGTGTGGGATTAATTTTCCCTCCGGTTGCATCAGTTGAGTCTCCTGTCATGGCGATGTGCGACATGGTGCCGAGGAGATTAAAACTGAGAGATAGGCATATTCTAGCTTGAACATAGTGGATGGTTATGATCATATACCTGATGTTTACATACTGTTGTTACAGTCCGTGGTTGTTTCACGGGAGGTGTACTGGATCTGGTGGATGTGTACACCTCTGCAGAGTACAACTTTTTCGAAGAAGCCGCGTCCTCGGATATGGACAGTTGAATGGCCATGTAGCTAGCATTGTGTCAATGTTTTCAAAAAGGAAGTTTTTGAAAGGGAAATTTTGGAAAGGAAGTGTTGAACTTGTGAAGTTCGGAAAGGAATGGAAACTTATACCGTGGAGGTATCGTCGATGATGAAAAGCCAGATGATGTTATACAAAACAAAATGTTTTGCAAACAAAACCTTTTCTACTCTACGCAAGAATTCTGGAAACTGATTCCAAGAAGTTTTGCAAAGAGAAAATATTCTTTAAACAAAACTTTACCAAACCTCTTGTACATGTGATATCTACAAGAGAAATAAAACTATATTATTTTATTCTGAAGTATCTTCTTCAACGAAGATACAGATTAACCTGACTGCAACTGTGGTGTCGTCATATATGAACACCATTGATAGTGAACCATATTTATAACCTACCTATTCCACCATATAAGCATACTTGCATGTTTGGTAAGTGACATGATGGATGTCTTGCTGAGTACATTCAAATGTACTCATTTGGTTTCGCCCCTGGTATCTACTTATCAGATTTGGAGAAGGAGCCTCCAAAGGATATCTATGCAGAGAAGTACGGAGTTGACGGCTTTGCGAACTAGGATCGTCTCCGGGTCAGCAGCCTGTAGGTTAAGGCGTGACTTGGGCTCAACTACGTTGTGTTTTATTTGTCTTCCGCTGTGTTTGTTAAGTGCCTGCCCTTTTGGCAGTTGTGCTAGACTTGATCATGTGATCATTTGTGTAACACCTTTATGTATTCGTGTAATGGATGATGTATTTCTGTATGCCAACTGTGTATGTTGTTCACGACTGATCTTTCTGGGATCGTGAATGTATGCATACGTAGGGCTTCAGACTGCCGGTCTGGGGTCCTTACAGTAATCATCATGTAATGCATGTTTCATTATCTATGAATTGCCCAGCTGTAATTTGTTCACCACACATGTTAGCTATCTTTTATGGAGAGACACCACTAGTGAACTGTGGACCCTTGTCCATTTCCTCATACTGATAATACAACCACTGCTTCCACTGTTTTCACACTGCTTCCACTGTTTTCACACTGCTACCTTTGCTTTCATATTGTTCTCATACTGTTTTCCACACCATATGTTTAACCTCTTTGTCTTCAGCAAAACCGGTGAGATTGACAACCTCACTAATTCGTTGGGGAAAAGTGAATTGATTGTGTTGTGTAGGTTCCACGTTGCTGCTGAACCGGTAGTGCGCCCTACCACATCAATTGTGTCAACCTTCAGAAATTGCTTGTCCTCCTACTGGTCGATTCAACCTTGGTTTCTCTTATGAGGGAAAACTTGCCGCTGCACTCTTCACAACCTTTCTCTTGGGCACCGTTGCCGGGGAGGAAGAGAATTTGTGCAAGGGGAGTCTCTCACTTCCCATCTCTTTACTTTGTTTTAGTTTTTCTTAGTTTATTTTATTTTGTCTTGTTTGCTTCTCTTTATAAAAAATAAAAATAAAAATAGTTCTTATTCTAGTTGTTGCTTTTATCATGTTTTTAGTCTTGCTAAAATGACTACCCTGAGAATACTAAGTTGTGTGACTTTAGTAGCACCAACAACAATGATTTCATTAGCACACCTATTGCTCCACCTGCTCCTACTGCTGATTTTTATGAGATAAAGCCTACCCTACTAAATCTTGTTTTGAGAGAGCAATTTTACGGTGTTACTACTGATGGTGATGCTGCGCATCTTAATAATTTTGTTGAACTATATGAGATGCAAAAATATAAATATGTAGATGGAGGTATTATTAAACTGAAATTGTTTCCTTTCTCTCTGAGAAGAAGAGCTAAAGAATGGTTGCTATCTTTACCTAGAAATAGTATTGATTCTTGGTCTAAGTGTAAAGATGCTTTCATTGGAAAATATTATCCTCCTGCTAAGATTATATCTTTAAGAAGTAGCATTATGAATATTAAGCAACTTGATAATGAGCATGTTGCTAAAGCTTGGGAAAGAATGAAATCATTAGTAAAGAATTGTCCCACTCAGGGACTGACTACTTGGATGATCATCCAAACCTTTTATGCAGGTCTGAAATTTTCTTCAAGAAACCTTCTGGATTCAACTGCTGGAGGAACCTTTATGTCCATTACTTTGGGGGCAGCAACAAAGCTTCTTGATGATATGATGGTAAATTATTCTGAATGGCACACTGTGAGAGCTACAACAGGTAAGAAGGTAAATTCTATTGAAGAAACCTCCTGTTTGAGTGATAGACTTGATGTTATTATGTCTATGCTTGTGAATATCTATGCTCCTATTGATCCAAACAATGTTCCTTTAGCCTCTTTGGTTGCTCAAGAAGAGCATGTTGATGTGAACTTCATTAAAAATAATAATTTGAACAACAATGCTTATAGAAATAATTTTGGTAGCAACAATTATAGGCCATATCCTCCTAATAATATTAATGGTTATGTCAATTCTTATGGTTATTCCTACAACAACAATTTTATTAGTACACAAACTGCTTTTAATAAATCTGTTGAGGAATAGTTTGGCAAAATTGATGTTCTTGCTTCTAAAGTTGATAGCCTTGCTCTTGATGTTGATTTTCTTAAAATAAAGTTTATGCCTCATGATTTTAAAGAAAGCAAAACTCTAAATGCCATTTAAATTCGAATTGATGACAGTGTTAGGATGTTAGCCGAATTGCATGCTAGATGAGAAAGAGAAGATGAAATAGCTAAAAAGAATAATATAGCTAATGTTTGCACCATTACCACCACTAGTAAAACTGAAGCTTCTCATGCTAGTAAACCTTCTACTATCAATGGTAAAGTAATTGGTGTTGGCAATACTCCCATTTCAGCTGTTAAAATGTAAAACTGCCTGAAACTGCTTAAAATGTTTCTGATAAAAGTGCTGAAATTTTTAGAAACATGGGAGACAATGGTCCCATTACCTTTTAAAAATGATCTTGACTTTGATGATTGCAACATAACTGAAGTGATTAAGTTCTTACGAAAGCTTGTTAATTGTCCTAATGCTAGTACTATGAATATGGCTTTCACAAAATATATTACAAATGCTCTCATGCAAATTAGAGAGGATGAATTAAGGTCTGAAGCCTCTATCCCTAGAAAGTTAGATGATGGTTGGGAACCCATCATTAAAATGAAAGTGAATGGTTTTGATTGCAATGTTCTATGTGATCTTGGTGCTAGTATCTCTGTTATGCCTAAGAAACTTTATGATATTCTTGATTTGCCACCTTTGGAGCACTGTTATTTGGATATTCGTATTATTCATAATGTTAAAAAGAAACCTTTGGGGAGAGTTGATTATGTTCTTATCATGGTTAATAATAACCTTGTCCCCGTTGATTTTTTTGTTATGAATATTCAATGCAATGCTTCTTCTCCAATTGTTTTGGGAAGACCTTTTCTTAGAACTGTTGGTGATGTTCTTGATATGAAAGAGGGGAATATTAAATACCAATTACCACTCAAGAAAGGTATGTAACACTTTCCTAGAAAGATAATGAAGTTGACTTTTGACTCTGTTATTCGAAAAAATTACAATTTGGATGCTTCTTCACTTGAAAACACTTGATTCCAATTTTCTAGGCTAGCTAAAAGGCGTTAAAGAAAATCACTTCTTTGGAGATAAACCATGGTTTTTTTTTCTCTGTTTTCTTTGAGTCAAGGAGTTGGTTTTGGATTTCTACGCAGGAAACAGATTTCTGATGTCCACTGTGAAAAATCTTATAAATTCCAGAAAGATCAAAATGACCTAAACCTTTTTGTGCTTGTTCCTCAGCCAATTCCAAAACTTTTTCATTCTTTATGTTTTCAATCTGAGCAACGTAAGTGCCCCGATTTTTTTTGTCTTTATAGACTGTTCTGTTTTTGGCAGATTTTGCCATTTCTTGCATTTGCTCTTGTACTGTGTCAAGTGGATCTCTTTGCTGCACGAAACATTAGTGGTTGTAGCTAATGTTTAAAAGTATCAATAGCACTTGTTCCCATGCAGAACTCATGGAATTTTTATTGTTTCACTAACCCTCTAATGTGAATTACTTTGAGTGTGATATGAAGGAAGTTTTCAAGGGTCAAGAGAAGAGGGTGATATAATGTGATCAAGTAGAGTGCAAGGTCAAAGCTTGGGGATGCCCCCATGGTTCATCCCAGAAAATTCTAAGAAGACTCAAGAATCTAATGTTGGGGATTCCCAAGGCATCCCCTTCTTCATCAACAATTTATCAGGTCACTTCTAGTGAAACTATATTTTTATTCGATCACATCATACGAAATTTACTTGGAGAGTCTGTTTTTTTTCCTTTGTTTTCTTTTGTTTCCTTGCTGCAATAATATATTTGGAACCTAGTATGATTTGTGTGGGAGAGAGACACGCTCCGCTTTTTCGTTTGAATACTCGGTATGCTCGTATTCTTAGTTTTTCTTCTAGCTGCTGCAAAATTTCATGTTTAGCACCTGTTTTTCTTGCATCTCTTATTCGGAGCTGTTAGTTTTAGTAGAGTTGTGTTAGTACTCTCTTTTTTCGTTGCTGTATCTCTTGGAGAGTTTTTGTTTAGTATAAAATGCTTGGTGTTGGAAAGCAGTAGTACAGTTTTCGTGCTTATAACGGTACAAATAGAAGCTTGTATAGAATGTGGCTAGACTTTTTCATGTCATCCTAGATGTTATTTTAATTCTAAATCCTAGTGGTTATTTTTTAGCATGATTTGTCTCAAATAGCTGAGAGTGTTTAATGTGCCTTTGAAAGAATCGTGAGTTGTTCTTGTCATATTGAAGCATAAATTTGTGGTGTTCTCCTTTGAATGTTTTATTTGGTTGACTTGACGCATACTTACACCATGTTTATGACTAAAAACCAGTCACTTATAGCCTCTATGATCATTTAGTTTTTGAACTTGTATTACCACTTATGCTTTGATTACTGATGTTTTTGTCGCTCTGCATGATTATGGCCATTATTGCTCTCTTGATTTGTCGCTCCCAGTCTTTTGCTAGCCTCCACCTGTACTGAGTTTGAGCTCTACTCGTGCATCCAACTCCCAAAAACCAAATTTTGCCAAATGTATCCACCATATCTACCTACATGTGGTATTTAAATGCCAATCCAAAGTAAATTGCTCATGTGTTACCTTTAAAACCTTCAAAATTACTCCTGTTTTGTGTTCCTGTTTTAGCTCATCAGGACGTAAATGGAGAATCTTTATATCACTTGTTGATTGGACTTTCACACCCTGGACTAGTGGCTTCATCCGCTTATCCAATTGATAGAAGAGCTGGCAGCGGGGTGCCCAGCCCCAAATTAATACAACAAATTCTGTTCACTATTTTTGCCCCTGATTTATCAGTCAAAGCATAATTGTGTAAACAAAAGAGAAAGAGGGATGACCTTCTACCCAAATGCGTCCTTCTATGGGAGCCGCTCTTGTGAAGTATAGTTGGCTTGTGGTGTAATGTATTTTCTGTTTACTATTCATTGACATAAGCATACACCTCTCTAAAAAAATGTTTTCAATACCTCTGTTTAACAAAATAAAAGCTCTAGCACATGAGTGATCCCTGCTTCCCTCTGCGAAGGGCCTTGAAAGTGCATTTTCGATATCTCTATGTTTTGTGTGTTTGTTAACAACATAAATGAAGTTTTAACCGTGTGTGTTTTTTGTTGAAAAGGTTATAGCCAATATCAGCACATAAACGGTGTCAAAGAAATGGTGAAGAAGATAAAAGTTTGGGGGCGTTTTTCTGGCTCAAAGAAGGAGGTTTAAGTGCAACCCGCAATTATTCCGGAACCATCCGGAATTATTCCGGACCATTCTAGAATGATTCTGACATGACCGCGAAAACCTATGTTGCCATCCGGAATTATTCCGGGCCAATCCGGAGCGATTCCGACATGAACGCGATTTCTTCTGTTACCATCCGGATTGCTCCAAATTATTCTGGGAGCCCATAATTATTCCGTATGTACCGGAATTATTCTGGATTGAACTTCGACAGCGCAAAAAATGGCTAGTTTCTTAGTGGATCTATAAATAGATGCTCCCCTTCTTCCCCAAGGGGTAGCTCATCTAGAATTAAAGCCCCCATTAATGGAACTCACCCACCAAGCTAGATCTCCCATCTCCTCCACCCAAACTTGTTGAAACTTGGAGGATTGAAGGAGAAGCCCCAGGTCTACATCTTCACCAATCGGATTTCATTTCCCCTCTCATTTGCTTGAGGGATCTTTGCCTAGGGTTTCCTCTTGTGGAGAACCTAGGCTTCTTGCTACTCGTGGTGATTCAAGATTGTTGGGAGCCCCCAATTTGGTTGTGGGTGTGTGCCTCAAGTTGTTTGTAAAGGATTCGATTCCCGCCTTAAAGGGGATCAATAGTGGAAGGTGGACTAGGCCTTTGTGGCGGGGTTCATCGGAGAATAGGGTGAGGCCTTTGTGGCGTTGAGTAGGCCTTTGTGGTGAGCTCACACCCCTCCAACGAGACATACTCCCTTAACAAGGAGGAACTCGGGAATACATCATGTCTCCGTGTGCTTCATATCGGTTACCTCGTTCCCTTCCTCCTTTACTTGTGCTTGTATTGTTATTGAGCTTGTTCTTGTCATATAGGTAAATTCACCATAGTTGCATTATCTAGAGAATTTACCTTTGTGTCAATCCTAATTAGGAAAGAAAAATTAAAATTGGTCGTAGCACCTATTCACCCCCCCTCTAGGTTCCCATACTATACTTTCAACTGGTATCAGAGCCTCGGCTCTTATATCGGGCTTAACCGCCTAAGAGTTTAAGTATGGTCGATGAGACGGAGACCGCCGGTTCCGAGGCACCGGTCTCTATGAATGATCTCAATGAGTTGAAAAATTCATTGACCTCATCCATGGTGACCAAAATAGATGAGTTGCGTCAAGTCTTGATGCAACTCTTGAAAGCCAAAGGACCGGAGGTCACCGGCTCATCTCCTCCAGATGACCATCCGGAGGGTGCGAAGAAAGGGGATGATGGTGATCCATCTAAAAATGCTTCCGCCGAACACTCCACCAATAAGGGTACGGAAGGAGAGGAAGAATATCACTCCGTCAAAGGACGTTATTCTCCCGATCCTCCCGTCCCACATCCTCATATAATCCCTAGGGGATATCCACCTAAAATTGATGCATTTTGTTTTCGTGAATGGAAATATTACATGGAGACTCACATGAACTCTTCTTGTATAGAGCTTTCGAGGGTCACTCGTGATGGATACAAGCCTCATGACCCCAAGAACCTAACAAGAAGAGAAGCCGTAGATTTTCAACTCAACTACACCGCCTTGTCTATTCTTCAACAAGCCATGGATCCTAACCACATGCCACATCTTCAACAATATTCCACCGCCAAGGAAACATGGGACACTCTTGTCGTCATGTTTGTGGGCAATGAGAGCATGCAAAGGAATAGGTATGATGCCTTGAGCAATTAGGCCGAAGGGTTCTATATGCATGATGGAGAGAACCATGAAGACATGTACCGAAGGCTCAAGACACTTGCCACCGCGTTCTCCAATGTTGGTGCCAAGTACATTGATGATGCTTGGATCAAAAGGAAGTACATGATTTCTCTCATGCCATTTGAGCCCGCGGACTTGAAGAGAATTCAAGCAAGACATGACTTTGCTTATTTGACATCAACCCAAGTTATGCAAGAGATGTGCTCCTATCAAGTGCAAACTAAGAATTCTCTTGACAACCGTGCTAGGGACATACGAATGCACAAAGGGGCATCGGTTGCTTTGAAGGCCAAGGTTGTGTCAAGGGAGGTTGAGTATGAAGAAGAAAGCCATGAAGAGTTGGCTCCATTGAAGGATCAAGAATATGATCTCGTGCTCAAGGATATCATTGCTCCCACCATGCAAAAGTTTTGGAACAATCCTCCCAAGGCCAAGAAATATGTTGAGGAGAAGACCAAGTCTCGCTATGGCAATGATGAGACTCGACGAGTGAGGTCTTGCTTCAATTGTCAAGATAAGCACCATTTCATTGCAGAGTGTCCCTATGAAAATAGAGAACTCCATAGTGGCAAGCTCATTCGCAAGGACAAGTCCAAGGTTGACTACAACAAACCTCCCTTCAATAAGAAACCGTTCAACAAGAAGTTTCCCACAAAGTTTGTGCTAATGACTCAAGAGGAATATGATTCCGGAAGTGATGAGGAAGAAGAAACCACAAGTAAAGTGGACGCTCTTGCTATTGCTTCTTCTCCATAATATTCATCTATATTTGAATCCCCCAATTAGAATCATCCTTACCCAAATGCCAAGTGCTTCATGGCTAAGGCCTCGGAGGTATCATCTTCTCCCATATCTAAGACCCCAAGTGAACTTGAACTTGCTAGTCTTAGAGTAGAAGATGAAATTATCTCTTTGGAACGTTTTATGTCTAACATACAAGGGGAGACCAAGAAGTAATTTGAACATCTCATGAGCCAATTGGGAGAGGCCCATGAAGCTCTTGAGAAGAAAAGTGAGATCGAAAGAAGGAATGCGGATGAGATAGCATCCCTCTCTATGACTCTTGAGGAAGAGCATGATGGTAGAGTTTCTCTTGAGGAGGAACTTGAATCTATTGAAGAAACACATAATGAACTTGTTTCTAATATCACTAAGGAACGTGACCATGCAATTGCTAAATATATAAAGGCTAAAAAGGATAAGGTTGAGTTTGGTGTTGGTCATGGTAAACTAACCGAGGAGTTTGAAAAACTAACCAAGGCTCACAAAGCTTTGGAGAGTCAACATTCTTCCCTCAAAGAGTTGCATGAACAACTTCAAACTCAACTTAATCAACTTAACAACCCTAGCACCTCTACTTCTTATTGTGATATGCAAATATTATTGAGGAAAATGCTAGGTTGAAAGATGAGCTTGCAAGGCTCAAGGGCAAAGGCCCTCAAGTTGAGAAGGTTGTGGTCTCTACTCCACAAGTGGTGGCCCCTAGCCCTCATGTGGTTGTTACTAGACCACAATTGAGTGCTCCAAGGCCACAAGTGGGCAAGCAAGGTCTTGGCTATGTTTCCAAGAAGAAGAACAAGAAGAAGGCCAACAATGGTGGCTCGGGTGGTATTGTCATTAGGTACAACACTACTCGTAGCACTCCCGCACAAGCAAGCAATGTTGCTTCGAGTAGTAGTGTCATGAGGGACAACACTACTCGTAACATCTCCGCGGGAACTCAGAATCCACACCATTTCTTATATGTTGATTATTATGGTGTTGTGCAAGATAAATATGTTGGTCCTATTGAGGGTTACATTGACTATACTATTTGGGTTCCAAAGACCCTTGTTTCTAACATGAAGGGACCCTCCTCGGGTCTAACTCTAGTCAATGATCTCTTGCAGGACTATGCTTCGGGAGGGTCTAAATGGATAATTGATAGTGGATGCACTAGTCATATGACCGGAAGCAAAGAACTTGTGACGGAGTTGCGCCCAAATGACATTCAAGCAACTTTCACTTATGGAGACTCGCCCTCGTCTAAGGTATCGGGGTTCGGCAAGGTTGTGATTGCTCCCGATATCACTATCGTGAACGTCATGCTTGTCAAATCCCTTGGTTTCAATTTACTTTCCGTCCGCTCTCTTAGAAAGATGGGTTTCTCCGTCTTTTTTTTTATGAAGATATTGTGGTCCTTTTGAGGAGCAAGACTCTCGACGTCGCACACGTGGGACATGTTGAAAATGAGTTGTTCGTGGTGGACTTTTCGAAGTCTACCAACTCTCAATCAATGTGTCTTTTCGGAAAGGCGGACGTGGGGTGGTTGTGACATTGCCACTTATCCCATGTCAGCATGAGAACTTTGCAAAGTCTTCAGAAAGGTGGCCTTATTGTCGGACTAAAAGAAAATGTTTCCTTTTCCAAAGATCACGTTTGTAGGTCGTGTGTTGAAGGAAAGATGCATGATATCTCGCACAAGGCCAAGACTATTATTTCATCAAAGAGGATCTTGGAACTTCTCCATGTTGATCTCTTTGGTGCCGTGCCCGAGGAAAGTCTTGGAGGCAAGAAGTATTGCTTTGTGATTGTCGATGATTATTCAAGATAAACTTGGGTTTATTTCTTCAAGTGCAAGAGTGAAACTCAACAAACCATCATCGACTTCTCCAACCAAGTGCAACGTCAACAGAATGTGCAAATCATCGCTATTAGGAGTGATAATGGTTCGGAGTTCAAGAACTACACTTTGAATGAATTCCTTAGTGAAGAGGGCATTCTCCATCAATACTCCGCCACTTACACTCCTCAACAAAATGGTGTTTCCGAAAGGAAGAATCGCACTCTCTTGGATATGGCAAGGACCATGTTGGCGGAGTATTCTTCTCCCCAATATTTATGGGCCGAAGCCATATCCACCGCATGCCACTCCTCCAACCGCATCTACATCCGCAAGGGCTTGGACAAGACTCCATATGAGATCCTCACCGGCAACAAGCCCAACGTCTCCTACTTCCGTGTATTTGGTTGTAAGTGCTTCTATTTGATCAAGGGTGTTAGGTCGTCTAAATTTCAATCCAAAACTATTGAGGGTATTTTTGTTGGTTACGGTGCTGAATCCCACACTTATAGAGTCTTTGACAAAGCCTCACGTATTGTCATAGAATCTTGTAGTGTGGTTTTCGAGGAAAATGATGGCACCCAAGTGGCGCAAGTTCATGTTTCTAATGTAGATGTTGAAATGCCTCAAGAAGCCATAGGAAGGATGGGTGTGAGATTTTTCCGCCCCATCGAGGGACACCTTATGACGACTCGAGAAGTACTATGCTCTACCCAAGTGGATCTCTCCTCTACATAGAAGAACAAGCCAAGGAGCCAAGTGATGCACCTACCCAAGAACATGTTGAAGACCCTCCTCTTATTGACCAAGTTACTACGCAAGGTGCAACCACTCCTATCATTCATGCTAGTCAAGGTCAAGGCCAAGATAAACCATCCTCATCCTCCTCTCCTCAAGTTGAAGCTAGTGTTGAATAAGTTTTTGTTGTTGATGATGATGATGATGATGATAAAGGCCAAGTTGGTCAAGACGGGACCCAAACGATCAAGCTGTTCAAGTGGTCCCTCCTCGCAATAATGAGGAGATCGAAGCCCGTAGTGCTAGAAGGATAAGAAGAGCTTTGAAGCTTATTGATGCTCAAGACAAAAAGGTCTTGGAAGATGTTCAATCTAGAAAATACACAAGAAGGCAATTGGCACATTTTAGTGAGCATCAAGCTCACATATCTATGGTGGAACCAAAAAAAGTGTTTGAAGCTCTTGAGGAACTTTGAGCACAACAAGGTTTGGAGATTAGTTGAGAAGCCCAAAGATTGCCACAATGTTATTGGCACTAAGTGGATATTCAAGAACAAGCAAGATGAGCATGGCATTGTTATAAGTAACAAGGAAAGATTGGTATCTCAAGGTTACACTCAAGTTGAAGGCATTGACTTTGATGAAACTTATGCTCCCGTAGCTCGCCTTGAGTCCATCAGTATCCTTCTTGCTTATGCATCCTCGCATAATTTCAAATTGCAACAAATGGATGTTAAAAGTGCTTTCTTGAATGGTCCACTCAAAGAGGAGGTATATGTTAATCAACCTCCGGGGTTTGAGAATCTCAACTTACCTAACCATGTCTACAAGCTCGATAAGACACTCTATGGACTTAAACAAGCACCACGTGCATGGTATGAGCACCTTAGAGAGTTGTTGGATGACCGTGGTTTTGAAGTTGGGAAGATCCACCCCACTCCCTTCACAAAGAGAGTAAAGGGAGAGCTTTTCATATGCCAACTCTATGTGGACGATATAATTTTTGGCTCAACTAACCAAGCTTTCAATAATGAGTTCTCAAAGCTTATGACTGACAGGTTCAAGATGTCTATGATGGGATAGCTTAAATTCTTCCTTGGCTTTGATATCAAGCAATTGGCGCGTGGTACTTTGATTTCTCAAGCCAAGTATACCCAAGACATGATCAAGAGGTTTAATTTCCAAAATGCAAAGATCAAGCTATCTCCTACGCAAGTCAAGTGCCACCTCAAGCGTAACCCGGATGGTAAAGATGTGGACCAAAATTTGTATCATTCTATGATTGGTTCTTTGCTTTATCTTTGTGCATCTAGGACCGATATCGTTTTGAGTGTAGGTGTGTGTGCAAGGTATCAAGCGGCTCCTAAGGAAAACCACTTAGTGGCGGTCCATAGGATCTTTTGGTATTTGGTTCATACCTCAAGGTTTGGTTTGTGGTACCCAAAGGGGGAACAATTCTCTCTTAAGGGCTACACGGATTCCGATTGGGCGGGTGATCAAGATGATACAAAGTCGACTTCCGGGGCTTGCCAATTTCTTGGTAGGTCTTTAGTGAGTTGGTCCTCCAAGAAGAAAAATTGCATATCTCTCTCCACCGCCGAAGCCGAGTATGTTGCCGCCGCAAGTGCTTGCACCCAATTTCTATGGATGAGGCAAACTATCCAGGAATATGATGTTCATTTGGATAAGGTGCCTCTCATGTGTGACAATGAAAGTGCCATCAAGATCGTGTACAACCCCGTGCAACACACAAGACCGAAGCACATTGAGATTCTTCATCATTTCATCCGTGACCATGTGGCAAAAGGTGATATTGCTCTCGCATATGTGCCCACCAAGGACAATCTTGCAGATATCTTCACGAAGCCACTCAACGATGCAAGATTCATGTTCTTGAGGAATGAACTAAACATCATTGATTCTAGGAGTTTGACTTGAGGATCTTGCACACCCCCTATAGATGAAACGTGTTTGGGTTTAGGTGTAGGCATGGACAGAGGAGGAGTGTTATCCTAACACATTGGGTTCTCCCTCCCCCAATCATGCCCAAAGCAAAAATTCATTGTTATCTCTCTTCTTCTAATGTTGAATTGTGAGCTTCAATGTTGACTAATGGTAATACCCCCAAGATATATCTTCGCGGTTGCATACCATGAACTCTTACATGGTGGTTTAGGCCACAAACCTCTTCTTATTTGAAGAGTTGGTTCTTAGTTGGTTGCATTATGTTTGTTAAGTTTTTTTTCCGAATACTACTTCTCGTTGTTATTTGCATAATACTTGCATCTTTCCCGAGGAGTAAGACTAGGAATTTCTAACCCCTTGCGTTGTCGTGTCCATTTTCCTTCCCTTATGTTCATCTTCATGCATATGCCTTACTCCACTCTAAGTCCCGCAATTCCTAGCCATTCCCACTGCCATTTTCTGGTCTAGTTTGGAATAAATCCAGAATAGGATAGAATTAATCCGGAAGAGCTCGAAGTCCGACCTAGTCGGAATAATTCCGGGTCTTCCGAAATAATTCCGAACCGACCGAATTCATTCCAGGCCATTCCGGGCCTGACAGTTTTTCAGCCTATAAAAGGGCAAGCACACACGGGACGGAGTTTTTTCTCTCACTTTTCCCCTCCTCTCGTGCCGTGGCCACCAAAACATCGCATCGTTCGTCCCTGTTGCCCCTAGGGAGGATTTTTTATCCCTCGTTGGACAAGGACAACCCCCATGGAAGGTATTTTGATTGGTCTCTCTCCTTTGTCGATTTTTTTGGTTGGTTTTCGTTCTAGATGAAATCTTCACCTAGGGTTTGATCTAGATCCGAGTTCCCATCAACTTATTCATCCTTGGCTAATCTCCATACCCTAGTTTCCATGCCATCCTAGATCTAGTCTAACCATATTCCAATCTAGATCTAGATCTATCTCATACATGTCACTCACATAATTTCCTGCACTTTAGTTCAATCTAGGATCTTGTCCAAGGTTTTCCTTAAGTTTGGTGCAGTTGGTAAGTCAAGAAATCGAATTTTGGGGGGTTTCTCGAGTCAAGGGTCCCGGAAAAATTCCGGACCATGTCGGAATAATTCCGGCACCCGGAATAATTCCGGACCCATCCGGAATAATTCCGGATCCTGCTAGAAATTTCAAAAACTTGCACTACATCAAACTTTATGGACCTTTTTGTTTCCCGTTTGGCATATGAACTCATCCCCTGCTATCTCTATGTCCTCTATTCACAGGTGTCGGCTCTCGTGCGGGTACCAAGAGGAAGTCCACCGCTGGAAGGGGTTCTGGCCCTCAAAGGGGTTGCACTTCCGGTAGTCGTGCCGGGAATCGAGAGGGTGATCTAGTCAAGAAGCTGCCTGAAGGAAATCTGAAATCATTCTCCGTGACTCAGTGGAAAGCTATTAAGAGGAGGAACCCATACCGTTTTGCCGAGCCCACTTGCCAAGATCCACGTTTTTGGACTAACCTTCAGCAAAAGGCATGGGATGAGTTCTACTCCACACAGGATCCTCTTGTCTATGAGCAGGTTCAGGTTGATATGGAGTTCTATCATAGGCACAAGAATGGTGATCTCCGTCATGTTCATGAGTTCTTGGTAAAGCTCAACGTGGCACCACTTCTGGAGATTGAGTGTGAGTATTGTCCGGACTTGGTGGCTCAGTTCTATTGCACTTTGCACTGCACGGGTGATGCCGTGCGCACTATGACTTGGATGTCTGGGAAGGAGAAGGTCACTAGCAGCTTGTGTGAATTTTCTGATGCTCTAGGTTACAAATGGAAGGCCACTTATGGTCATCATGGTTACAAGGTACATGACAACTCAGAATATGACAACTCCACCTAGGAATTCTGCTATCCTCCCGATGTTCAGGGCAAGACTAGGACATTCAACTCCAACATGTACCCTTACTACAATCTTATGTCCAAGATCTTCCGTGCCACTATTGTGGTCAAGGCTGGTGACTACTCAGCCATTAGGGCATATATGGTGAACCTCATGTTTCTCACTAAGCCCCATAATCATAGGAGGATAGATGTGATGGATTTCCTGTACCGTGAGATATTCATTGGTGTGATGGATAAGAGGAAGCCTACCTTTGGCACCCTGACTCAGAGATTTATCAATGCCAAGTTGGGAGTTGAGATCATGGAGGAATTTCTAGTGGTCAGGGGCAAGAAGATGGTGCCTACACTCATCTGTGGTGTTGAGATTCCTGAGTACACCAAGGCCAAGTCCAAGATGTCTCAAGCTACTCCTTCTGCTTCTTCGAGTGGTGCTTCTCAGCGTGAGCCCTCTAGTGGCATTGCCAAGTTCTTCAAGGCAATGTTTAGTATGTGCAGTGACACTAGGGAAATTTCCCATGAGGCTAGGGAGCCGGCCAAGGAGAATCGTCGCAGTCAGAACGCTGATCGTCGAGCTGCTGGGATCCATGTGCCTGAGGATCCTCCATACCTTACTTCTACCTATGTTCCTACTGAGATGCCTGAGATTCATGATGATGACTTCTACTTTGGGGTGCCTCCGTCTGATGTTGATGATCAAGAGGAATCCGTTGAGGATGATTTTGATGATGGTGGCAACCGTGGAGATCATGAGCCTGAAGAGGAAGAAGATGAAGAGGAGCACCGCGGCAGAGATGACGACATCGAGTGACCTCTTGGGACGCTAGGTGGACTCGTTTTCCCTTTTTGGCGTCTTGATGCCAACAGGGGAGAAAGAGTTCCCTATTAGGATTTCACGGGCTTTACAAGGGTGGGAGCACAAGACTTATTTGCCTTTTGTTTCGATCTTATAGGCTTGTGCTCCGGTTTCTTTAGTTGTTTTTTCGTCTTTGCAAACTTTTATTATTATCTGTGTGGAACCTTGTGACTTGGTTATGTCACCCTACCCGTGGTTATGCTACTATCATGCTTGCTTACATTATTGTTATATCTATTTGCATGTGTTGTAAACTTGCTTAGCTTGCTTGGTGACATAGGGGAGCAAAATCCTATCAAATGCGTGCCTCACGGGACACATATTGAGGGGGAGCTCCGTCTATATTTTAGAGACCATTTCTTTATGTTCACCTTGTTTATCCACGTGAATCTTTATATTTTCATCAAACACCAAAAAGGGTGACATTGAAAGTGCATTTTCGATATCTCTATGTTTTCTGTGTTTGTTAACAACATAAATGAAGTTTTAACCGTGTGTGTTTTTGTTGAAAATGTTATAGCCAATATCAGCACATAAACAGTGTCAATGAAATGGTGAAGAAGATAAAAGTTCAGGGGGGCATTTTTTTGGCTCAAAGAAGGAGGTTTCAGTGCAACCCGGAATTATTCTGGAACCATCCGGAATTATTCCAGACCATTTCGGAACGATTCTGACATGACCGCGAAAACCCTGTTGCCATCCGGAATAATTCTGGACCAATCCGGAGCGATTCCGACATGAACGTGATTTCTTCTGTTACCATCCGGATTGCTCCGGATTATTCCGGGAGCCCGGAATTATTCCTGATTGAACTTTGACAGCGCAGAAAACGGCTAGTTTCTTGGTGGATCTATAAATAGATGCTCCCCTTCTTCCCTAAGGGGTAGCTCGTCCAGAATTAAAGCCCCCATTAATGGAGCTCACCCACCAAGCTAGATCTCCCATCTCCTCCACCCAAACTTGTTGAAACTTGGAGGATTGAAGGAGAAGCCCTGGATCTACATCTTCACCAACCGGATTTCATTTCCCCTCTCATTTGCTTGAGGGATCTTTGCCTAGGGTTTCCTCTTTTGGAGAACCTAGGCTTCTTGATACTCTTGGTGATTCAAGATTGTTGGGAGCCCCCAATTTGGTTGTGGGTGTGTGCCCCAAGTTGTTTGTAAAGGATTCGATTCCCGACTCAAAGGGGATCAATAGTGGAAGGTGGACTAGGCCTTTATGGCGGGGTTCATCGGAGAATAGGGTGAGGCCTTTGTGGCGTTGAGTAGGCCTTTGTGGCAAGCTCACACCCCTCCAACGAGATGTACTCCCTTAACAAGGAGGAACTCGAGAATACATCGTGTCTCCGTGTGCTTCATATCGGTTACCTTGTTCCCTTCCTCCTTTACTTGTGCTTGTATTGTTATTGAGCTTGTTCTTGTCATACAGGTAAATTCACCATAGTTGCATCATCTAGATAATTTACCTTTGTGTCAAGCCTAATTGTGAAAGAAAAATTAAAATTGGTCGTAGCACCTATTAACCCCTCCTCTAGGTGCCCAGACTATACTTTCAGGCCTTTCTTTTAATTTTATGTTGAGTCTCCATCTTCTAACTTTATGCATAGTTGAGAGAGCATAGTTGCCATTACGAGTTTAATGTGCATTTGTCCTAGAAACATTGTTAATTGATTCATGACGTGTTTTTATTTGTTCTCAAATTATTTTTTCTAGTCTTCCTCTTAAACTTTGAAGGTGTCCTCGCATTTATGTTTTGCCCCACTCTTAAGGACAGGCGAAATATCACTATGATGTGTTTTCTCTATGCTTGAAACAAACGTATAACTTTCGAGTGCATTATTATTCATGATCTTTTATTTGTGTTACTTTTCATGATTCAAGGTGATTGCTATGTTTTATTGTTAGAATTATATCTATCATGCTTGTGTTAACGTTTTATGATCTCAGATATGCTTATGCTTTTACAATTTAGATGATCAAGTTTATGTTGGTAGCATGTGACCTCAGAAATTATGTGTTTTTATCGTTTATCTACTCGAGGACGAGTAGGAACTAAGCTTGGGGATGTTGATACGTCATAAATGTATCCTTAATTTCTGATGTTCCATGATGTTTTCATGGCATATGCTACATGTTTTCCTTACACTTTATGTCATTTTTATCGATTTCCCGGGACTAACTGATACGTCCATTTTGCATCACTATTTTATATTGTTATTTTCTGTTATTCATCGATATATTTCATGTTATGATGCATTACTTATGTTATTTTATCTTATTTTGCATGTTTCATAAGTTTTGGAGAATAAACATCGGGACCAGAAATCTGATGGAAAAAGCACCGTCGAGATACCCTATTCAGAAGATCATAAGAATAGGGGGATACCGGAGAAGTCTTAGAAGTCCCAACGAGGAAGCTAGCTAGAAGGGCACCCGGAGTGGGGCCACCAGGGGCCCACACCACCAGCGGCGCCCCCCTTGGCCGCGCCTGGGGGTGGTCTGACCCCCTGGCCCATTTATGGCCGCCCTCTTTCGTGTACTTCACCCCTGGGAACCCTAAGCCCCAGAACATCATCAAAGAAATATTCCGCCGCCGCCTCGGGGCGGAAAACAACAGAGAGAGAAAAGCTCTCCGACAGGGAGAAATCTGCCGGGGAAATTCCTCCCCGGGGAGGGGGAATCATCGCCATCGTCCCCGTCATCGCTCCGGGCATCATCAAGATATTCATCGTCGTCATCATCACCACCATGACCATCACCCTCATCATTTACCTTCATCCCTCTATAACAATTAGGGGTCTTTACTGTTGTTCTTCACTAGATCTCTCTCTCCCGGTGTGGATTACTTGTTAGTAGTTGATGCTTGTGAGATTTATCGGTGTTTACACTTTATGATCAGATTGTTATTATCCATTATATCACCTATGATTATGATCCATATGATTTATTGTGAGTAGTTCATTTAGTTCTTGAGGACATGGGATAAGTCATGATGTTAGTAGCATAATTATGTTGAAGTAATATCTAGTGGTTTGGTATTTAAGTTGTGGCGCTATTCTTTTAGTGGTGTCATGTGAACATCGACTACATGATACTTCAACTTTATGGGCCTAGGAGGATGAATTGTTTATTTGGCTACTAATTGTGGGTTTGCCGGAGTGACAGAAACCTAAACCCCCGTTAGGAAACCAATGCACGAGGGAGCATACAATCCCGGATTTTTAAGGCTGTAGTTAGATTTATCTTAATTACTTTCTTATATTTGCGGATGCTTACGAGGGGTATAATCACAAGTATGTATTAGTCCTAGTTGGGCGGTGCATTAGCATAGGTTCACTCACACAACACTTACCGAACCAATAAATATTAATCAACTGTATGAAGCGAAAGCACTTGACAAAATCCCCATGTGTCCTCGAGAACGTTTGGTAGTCATAAGTAGAACAACCGGCTTGTCCTTTGCACTCAAAAGGATTGGGTCACTCGCTGCAATTATATTTATTGTCTTTTATTTACTCGCACTTTATTTATCTGCTATATCAAAAACCACCAAAAACCCGTTTGCTAGTGTTTAGAGTGAATTCTCTATCCAACCTACTTGTCAACAACTTCTGCTCCTCGTTGGGTTCGACGCTCTTATTATCAAAAGTACTACGATACCCCCCCCCATACTTGTGGGTCATCAAGACTATTTTCTGGAGCCATTGCCAGGAAGTGAAGCGCTATTGGTAAGTGGAATTGGTAAGAGAAACTTTTACTGTGAGTGTTGTTTTCATTTATGTCTTTTGTTTTATTTCATTATGGAGAATTATTTTGGTTCTCTGTTTAGGGGTACTACTACTGTTACTGCTATGGTAGTAGGTGACCCATTATCTATTGGATTAGATCCTTATAAAATACCTATGAAAATTGTTGGACGTGTTATGGATAACTGCTATTATGGAGATGGAACTGTCCATTCCATTGATCATTTTCTCTTTATACATGAATTATGCGAGTTAATCAGGTGTGCATGTATTACAATGGATCAAGTTAAAAGGAAAGTATTCTCTTTATCGCTGAAAGGAAGAGCCGCTGAATGGTTCAAATTGCTGAAGAATGGTGTTGGATGGGAGGAAATTGTTCCTCTCTTTTATTCTAAATTCTATCCTCCCAGTGAGATTCATAAAGACCAGAATCAAATATATAATTTCTGGCCTCATGATGGAGAGAGTATTTCTCAAGCTTGGGGGAGAATGAAGTTATTAATGCTGAAATGTCCCGTTCATGAGCTTCCAAGTAATATCGTTATCAATATTTTTATGCAAGGCTTTCTCTTCATGACAAGGATTTATTGGATGCTTCTTGTTCTGGATCATTCACACATATGAAGGAAGAAGCTAAATGGGATCTTCTTGACCGTATTCAAGAAAACACTAAAGGATGGGAGAATGACAAAGGTAGAAAGTCATGTATAAATTACGATTATGAATGCATTAAAACTTTTGTGGGAACTGATGATTTCTATAATGTTAGTGATGTTTGTGGTCTTGATTCTCAAATCTTTGCAAATTGTCTTAAAGCCTTTGTCTCCTATCTTGATATTCCTAAAAAGGAATTGAGCAAGTACCATGCACCTTATAAAGATATAGTTCCTGCTAGAAATGTAGAAGTGCATGTTGTTAATCCTGCTGTTCCTGAGCCTTATATTGAGAAAATGCCTTTCCCTACTAAGGTAAAAGAAAACTCTATTGTAGCTAGTGTGGTTAATAAGAGCATAAAGAAATCTATTGAACCTGATGAACAAATAACTGTTGAACCTACTGTAGCAATAGTGAAAGACCTTGTCTATGGAAACGTAGAGGATGAACATATTGACTTTTGTGAGGATGCTTCTAATATTCTCTCACATCCAAATAGACCTAAGAAAACTAGTGTTCATGTGCTTTCTGTTAAGATTGGTGATCATCGCTATTATGGTTTGTGTGACATTGGTGCTAGTTCTAGTGATATTCCTTATGAGCTTTGTAAAGAAATCATGCATGAAATTGGTTCTTGTGAGCTTGAGGATATTGATGTGGTTATTCAGCTTCCTAATAGAGAAACTGTTTTTACGATTGGTATTGTTAGAGATGTGGAATTTTATGTGGTAAAACTAAATATCCCACTAATTTTCTAGTACTGGGTAAGGCTTCTAGTAAAACTTTTCCTATTATATTTGGTAGACCTTTCTTGAACACTTGTGGTGCTATTATAGATTGTTAGAGGGAGAAGATTTTTAATAAATTTGATGGAAAATCTTATGAGTTCAATTTCTCCAAATTTGCTAGAGCACCTTATGAATCTGAATTGCCTAATGAAAATTTTAGAGTTGAACAGCTTTCCTCTATTGCTCTTGATCCTAACAATGCTTTGCAACAATATATGGAAGACCATGAAAGTGAGGTCTTTACGGAAGAGAGAAATGAGATTGATGATATTCTTCTTCGTCAACCGATGATACTTAAACATAATTTACCTGTGGAGGACTTGGGTACCACATTACCACCCAAAGAGGATCCTGTTTTTGATTAAAACCTTTGCCTGATGATCTTAAATATGCTTATATTGATGATAAGAAAATATATCCTGTTATTATTAGTGCTAAACTTTTAGGTGAAGAATAGGAAAGATTATTGGGAATATTGAAGAAACACCGTGGAGCTATTGGATATACTGTTGATGATTTGAAAGGTATCTCTCCCTCTATATGTCAGCATGTTATTAATATTGAACCTGATGCAAAGCCAGTAGTTGAACATCAACGTCGTTTGATTCCTAAGATGAAGGAAGTGGTAAGAAATGATGTATTAAAACTCCTTGATGCTGGTATTATTTTTCCTATTGCTAATAGTAGATGGGTAAGCCCTATGCATTGTGTCCCTAAGAAGGGAGGAATGACTGTTGTGCCTAATGAAAATAATGAGCTTATTCCTCAAAGAGTGGTAGTTGGTTATAGAATGTGCATTTATTTTAGGAAAGTTAACTAGGTTACTAAGAAAGATCATTATCCTTTGCCTTTTATTGATCAAATGCTAGAGAGGTTGTCTAAGAAAACTCATTTTTGCTTTCTTGATGGTTATTCTAGTTTTTCTCAAATTTCTATTAGGAAGCGAGATCAAGAGAAAACAACCTTTACTTGTCCTTATGGTACTTATGCTTATAGATGTATGCCTTTTGGTTTGTGCAATGCTCCTGCTATGTTTCAAAGATGCATGTCTGCTATTTTTCATGGTTTTTGTGAAGAAATTGGGGAAGTATTCATGGACGATTTCTCCGCCTATGGAACTTCTTTTGATAACTGTTTGCACAATCTTGATAAAGTGTTGCAGAGATGTGAAGAAACTAATCTTGTTCTTAATTGGGAGAAATGCTACTTTATGGTAAATGAAGGAATTGTTCTTGGACATAAAATTTCTGAAAGAGATATTGAAGTTGACAGAGCTAAAGTGGAAGCCATAGAGAAAATGCCCTGTCCCAGGGATGTTAAAGGTATTCGTAGTGTTCTTGGTCATGCTGATTTTTATAGGAGGTTTATTAAAGATTTATCTAAAATATCAAAGCCTCTTACTAATCTTCTTCAAAAGGATGTACCTTTTGTTTTTGATGATGATTGTAAGGAATTTTTTGAAACTTTAAAGAAGGCTTTAACTACTGCTCCTATTGTTCAACCTCATGATTGGAATTTACCTTTTGAAATTATGTGTGATGCTAGTGATTTTGCTGTAGGTGCTGTTCTTGGACAACAAGTAGATAAAAATTGAATGTTATTCATTATGCTAGAAAGACTCTTGATGTTGCTCAAAAGAATTATGCTACCACTAAAAAAGAGTTCTTAGATGTAGTTTTTGCTTGTGATAAGTTTAGACCTTATACTGTTGACTCAAAAGTTACTATTCATACTGATCATGCTGCTATTAGATACCTTATGGAAAATAAAGATGCTAAGCCTAGGCTTATTAGATGGGTGTTGCTTTTACAAGAGTTTGATTTGCATATTGTGGATAGAAAGGGTGATGAAAATCATGTTGCTGATAACTTGTCTAGATTAGAAAACATTGCTTATGACCCTATTCCTGTTAATGATACTTATCCAAATGCAATTCGCTGCAATAAAGGTAAACTCCCAGGATAGTCCATGGTATGTTGATTATGCTAACTTTATTGTTTCCAAGTATTTGCCTCCAACATTTATAGATCAACAAAGAAGAAAATTCTTCTATGATTTGAGGCATTATTTTTGGGATGACCCACACTTATATAAAGAAGGAGTAGATGGTATTATGAGAAGATGGGTTCTAGATCATGAACAATGAGCGGTAAATTAAAATCTCTCTTACCCATTTAAAGCATATGGATTTAGAACATATGGATCGATCTATTTATAAGAATTGAATGTGTTTTTTTTTGTTTTTATGTTATTTTGTGAAGGAATGAAAACAATTCTATATGGAATGGGTTGGGAATTATGCCTAGATCCCGCGCAAATGGAAATTTCATTGATAAGACCTCCTCAATTGTAGCCAATATTTTATTGCGAATAATTCCGACAACCTCAGGAGAAAAAAAGGCATTTACTTATTATAGAGATGGTGTGATTTGACTCTTTTTTTTTTGTTTTTTTTAGCCCTACCTACACCTCAGTCTTCCGAGAAAGAGATGGGGTTCGCATAGAGAGAACAGTATTAGTAAAGCAAACCCATGTTTCGGGAAGGTGAGGTGAACTAACAATTCCTTGTGTCGTGTATCCTCGATTGATGCAGCCTCAGATGCTTCAATTATGGATTTGAGTATTGGGCGAAAGGTTACACCTACAGGATAGGTTATGGATTACAGGCTAGGCCAATCCTACTCTATTAGTACCAGTAGGCAGCATAGGGGATAAAAGCACTACACCTAGAAATAGGAAAGGAATCAACAAGAGAAAAACTTTGTTAGAAATTAGCCCTTTCCTGATCGGTATCGGGGCTGGGAAGAATGGTTGGGATAACAAACAACCATCAGGTTTGTACTTTGGATACCCCTATAACCATCAAAGATCGTTGAAGTGGCTAATTCCTCTAAATAGGGGACGTTGAGAACAAAGAAATTCTTGGGGCTATCATTTTCTTCTAGCATTAATAGAATTCATTGGTGTTAATAAAAAACGCTTCCAGGAAGGTTGGCTAGAGATTTCTTGGAAAAATACCAGCCCCTTTCGATCCATAATTAGACGGGACTAATTCTATTTTGATTCTATAGATTATTTCGCTTAGTACTATGTATAGAAGGGAGGAGCCGTATGAGATGAAAACCTCATGTACGGTTTTGGAACGGAGATTTTTTGAATAGAATGAACGACCGTAACGGATGTTGGCTCAATCCGAAGGAAATTATGCGGAAGCTTTGCAAAATTATTATGAAGCTACGCAAATAGAAATCGATTCCTATGATCGAAGTTATATACTCTATAACATAGGCCCGTATACACACAAGCAATGGAGAGCATACAAAGGCTTTGGAATATTATTTTCGGGACTAGAACGAAACCCCTTCTTACCGCAAGCTTTCAATAATATGGCCGTGATATGTCATTACGTGCGACTATCTCCATGTGAAATCTTGAAAAAGTGCCATGCTTATGGAGGACATCACGCTGGAGATAGAAGCGCATAGAAGGTTCTACAATAAGGTTTATATTGGCCTACTCTCTTTAAAGATGCACGTAAATTTGTTTTATCTTGTGATGAATGCCAAAGAGTTGGTAATATTTCTAGACGTAATGAAATGCCTATGAGTTATTCTCTTGTTATCGAACCTTTTGATTGTTGGGGATTTGACTTTATGGGTCCTTTTCCTCCTTAAAATGGTTACACCCATATTCTTGTTGTTGTTGATTATGTTACTAAGTGGGTAGAAGCTATACCTACAAAAAGTGCTGATGGTGAGACCTCTTTAAAAATGCCAAAAGATGTTATTTTCCCTAGGTTTGGTGTGCCTATATATCTTATGACTGATGGAGGTTCTCATTTTATTCATGGTGGTTTTAGAAAAACCCTCGCTAAATATGATGTTAATCATAGAATTGCCTCAGCTTATCATCCTCAAACCACAGGGAAAGTAGAATTATCATATAGAGAAATTAAATATATCTTGCAAAAGACTGTTAATAAATCTAGGAAGAATCTGTCTGATAAGTTGAATGATGCTTTATCGTCTTATAGAACTACTTATAAAAATCCTATGGGTATGCCTCCTTATAAAATGGTTTATGGAAAATCTTGTCACTTTCCTTTAGAATTATAACACAAAGCTTATTGGGTAGTGAAAGAACTTAATAAAGATTTTAAACTTGCTCGTAAGAAAAGAATTCTTGATTTGAATCATCTAGATGAATGGAGATGTGAAGCTTATGAAAATGCCAGACTCCTTAAAGAGAAAGTTAAACAATGGCATGATAGGAGAATTCTTAAAAGAGAGTTTCATGTTGGTGAGAAAGTTATTGTATAGGTCTCTTCTCAGATTTTTTGCAGGAAAATTACTCTCGAGATGGGAAGGCCCTTATGTCATTGAAGAATTGTATCGTTCGGGTGCAATAAAAATTGCTTCCCTCAAAGATAACACTACACAAGTGGTAAATGGGAAAAGACTCAAACATTATATTTCCGGTGATTCTTATGATGAAGATGTTGATGTTATTTAAGTAATGACTTTGGAGAAGTTTATTAGAGGGAAGATTCTAGAATTTGTAGAGTCCGTTTTCGAATAGGTAACGGTTCTGTTAAGAAAAAGTTCACGGATTACTTCCCAAGTTATAAATTATTGATTTTCGGAAAATATGAAAAATACCGAGCCGAAGAGGATTGGTGACGGTGCCCGAGGGCACCACACCATGCGTGGGCGCGAACCTACCCTTGGTCGCGCCTGGCTATGGTGTGGACTCGTTTTCGACCTGGACTTTCCTTTCGTTGTGTATATTTTTTATATTTAACCCCCCCCCCCCCCCGGACCACCCGAGGTCCGTATATCGTTTTCTCATCGTGTTTCTATTTCGACTTGTTTCTGCCAGGGTACATCTTCAGATCTAGAGCCACGATGTCCTCTTCCGGACCTCCCAAAGACAGTTTCTTTGCAAACATCGTCAACCCGTACATGAACGAGTTGAAGATGCATCCCAAAGAGTTGTTGCTCAAGGATGGGGAGGTGCAGATAGAAGATGTTCGGGGCCCTAAAGGAGAAGGCAGTATGGAGGCTAGGATGGAAGAGCTGGAGCAAGAAGTCTTTAGGTACAAGAAGATGGCGGAACGTGAAGTTGACATCATCCACAGGATAAAGACAGAACTGATCGCCGAGCACAATAAGGAGACTTTAAAGCCTTGGGTGGAGATCTTCTCACTCACCGAGACCACCAACAAATTGCAAGCACAACTCTACGATGTACAGAGTCAGAACTGTGAGTATGAGAACATGTTTAAACGTATAATCTCTGCTGCCAGTTTCAGGATATTGGAGACCAAGACATCGTTTGTTGATGGAGAGCCTTTACCTTGGAAGTCTAATGATGAAAAAGACTCACCACCACCACCGAAGAATTAATTCGTCAGTCGTATTGGCATCCCCTTGGCTTGTTCCAAGCTTGGGGGAGTGTCACGGTATCACACCTTTATCTTTCACCTTTTTACCTTTTAGTAGAGTCATATCATGAGTAGAGAAAATATTATATAGGATGGTTTGCAGTATGGAAGTATCACTCTTTAGTTGGTTATCGTTGTATCCCTTGGTTTGGGTTGTCGTAATGGAATATTAATGAGAAGTTTCATCATCTACTTTCTACACTTTATTTTAGTTTGCAATTTTTGTTATATGGTTGATATTGTTATTAGTATTGGTATCAATTTTGGAGCATCAAGTTAATCTAGTTGGTTTTGGCAAACTTAGCATTGGTTAGTAGCAACAATACAATGAGACTTAAGTAGAAAAGAGGGGGTTGCATGTAGATATATTATTCCATGATCTTTCTTTCTTGTTAGCTCATAGGGTTAGTATTGTCAAGTAAGATTGTTTGTACCTTCAAGGAAGATTGCATGATTGGTTTTATCATATGTATATTTGTTTGTTTTTCCTCAACTATTATGCTTACTACCCAGCCTTGCTAGACAAAAACCTGTACCGAGAGGGAATGCTTCTCGTGCATCCAAACCTTGAGCCTCAAAACCATGCCATTTGTGTCCACCATACCTACCTATATGTGGTATTTAACCGCCACTCCAACTAAATTTCTTGTGTGCTACCTTTAAAACCTTCAAAATTACACCTGTTTTGTGCCCCTATTTTAGCTCATGAGGACGCAAATAGAGAATCTTTATCTCACTTGTTGATTGGACTTTAAAACCTGGACTAGTGGCTTCATCCACTTATCCAAATGATAGAAGAGCTGACAGCGGAGTGCCCAGCCCCAAATTAATAATACAATTCCCTTCACTATTTTTGTCCCTGATTTATCAGTCAAAGCATAATTGTGTAAACAAAAGAGAAAGAGGGATGACCTTCTATACCAGTTGCGTCCTTCAATGGGAGACGCTCTTCTGAAGTCTACTTGGCTTATGACGTACTGTATTTTCTGTTTGCCATTCGTTGACATAAACATACACCACTCTCAAAATTGTTTTCAATGACTCTGTTTATCAAATGAAAAGCTCTAACACATGAGTGATCCTTACTTTTATGTTGAGTCTCCATCTTCTAACTTTATGCACAGTTGAGAGAGCATAGTTGCCATTCTGAGTTTCATGTGCATTTGTCCCAGAAACATTATTAGTTGATTCATGCTATGTTATTATTTACTCTTAAATTATTTGTTCTAGTCATCCACTTGAACTTTGAAGGTGCCCTGGCATTTATGTTTTGCCCCACTCTTAAGGACAAGAGAAATATAACTTTGCTATATTCTCTCTATGCTCGAAACAAACGTATAACTTTCAAGTGCATTATTATTCATGATCTTTTATTTGTGTTACTTTTCATGATGCAAGGTGATTGCTAAGTTTTATTGTTAAAATTATATCTATCATGCCCGTGTTTTAGTACTATGATCTCAGCTATACTTACGCTTTTACAATTTAGATGATCAAATTTATGTTGGTAGCATGTCACCTCAGAAATTATTTGTTTTTATCGTTTACCTACTCGAGGACGAGTAGGAACTAAGCTTGGGGATGTTGATACGTCATAAACATATCCTTAATTTCTGATGTTCCATGTCATTTCTTGCCATATGATATATGTCTCCTTTACACTTTATGATATTTTTATCGATTTCCTGGGACTAACCTATTGACAAGATGCCATGGAGCCAATTCTTGCTTTCTGTTGTTTTTAGTTTCAGAAAAGTTGTTCTAGAAATATTCTAGGAATTGGACTATTCGAAGCCCAGAAGTCTTAGAACTCCCGGAGGATCCACGAAGTCCAAAAGAGAACCGGAGAGGGGCAGAGGGAAGCCCACACCATGGGTTGGCGCAGGTCCCCCTGGCCGCGCCCAGGGGTGGTGTGGCCCCCCTGGATGCCCATCCGCGTTGCCCTGTCGCCTATTTAGTCTCCTCAAAGGGTCAACCATAAACACGAGAGACTTTTCCACGAAAAACATCTGCATCCGTCGTCATCGTCAACCCTAGTTCAAGAGGATTCTAGAGCTCTCCCCGGCACCCTGTCGGGAGGGGGAATCATCACCAGAGGGATCTACACCACCATGCCTGCCTCCGGAATGATGCGTGGCTAGTTCATCCTTGGACTATGGGTCCATATAAGTAGATAGATGGTTGTTCTCTCCTCTTTATGCCTCATGTTTAGATCTTGTGAGCTTCCCTACATGATTAAGATCATCTTATTGTAATGCCTCATGTTGTGTTTGCTAGGATCCGATGAATATTGAATGCTATGTCTCTTGATTATCAATCTATCATGTTCCTTTCATGTGTATGTTATTTATGATTTTGCATGCTCTCCGTTGTTAGTAGATGCTCTGGCCAAGTAGATACTAGTGGCTCCAAGAGGGAGTATTTATGCTCGTAGTGGGTTCATGCCTCCTTTGCATCTATGCTCTAGTGACAGAAACGTGACGAATGGAGGATGTGTTGTTGCCATTAGGGAGAAACAACAATGCTTTGTCTAAGGATGATTTTATTGTTTACATTACACACTTCGCTTAATGCAATTATCTGCTGCTTGCAATTTAATACCCAAGGTTTGCTCGAATGACATTACGAGGGTGGATTTTTAGTCATAGATGCAGTTGGATGACGGTCTATGTATCTTGTTGTAATGCCCGCATGAATCACATAGTAATCATCATGTCATGCATATGCACTACGGTGCAGCCTTTATACTTGTCAATTGTCCAGCTATAATTTGTTTACCACACATGCTATCTATCTGTCTTGGGAGAGACACCTCTAGTGAACCGTGGACCCCGGTCCTTTTTACTCATACTGATAATACAATCAATGCAATCTCTGTTTTCATACTACTGCTACTGTTTTACTACTGCCATCACTGTTCTCTTTCATCTACTTCAAACAAATATTATTTTCCACACGGTACGTTTAACCTCTTTGTGTTCAGCAAAACCGGTGAGATTGACAACCTCACTGCTTCATTGGCGGCAAAGTGATTTGATTATGTTGTGTAGGTTCCACGTTGCTTCTGAACCGGTACAGCTGCATCAACCTTCGGAAGTGATTTCTTTCTCCTACTGGTCGATTCAGTCTTGGTTTCTTTCTTAGGGAAAACTTGCTGATGTGCTCTTCATGCCTTCCTCTTGGGGTCTCCCAACGAGTGCAAGATCTGCACCATCAGAGATCGGAGGGCAAATAAAGATGTTTTGGTGTTGAAATAAGTTAAATAATATGTATTTATTATTAATTATTGTAATTAATAATTAATTCTATTTTTATTTAATTTATATAACCATTTTCCCCTCAGTTGGCCTGAGTGACAAAAGAGGCACAATAGGGGAAAAGAGAGAAATGGAGGGAGAAGGGAGGGGCAACGCACATGGGCCTTTAGGGGTCCATGGGGGGAGGGTGCAGATTAACCCCCTTGGCCGACCAGCCATGTTGGCACTAGTACCACATGGTTTAAGCCAAGAGAATTGCCTCCCCTACTCCTCCTATATAAAGAGAGGCATCCCTGTCACTTTTGGCATTAATTTTCTCTCTCTCTCTCTCTCCTCTCATCCTGTTGTTCCCGTTTTGGACCTACGCTCGAGTCGAGATTCTCTCCACCATACGCACATCGTCGTGTTGTGTTCTCTTCGGTCCATCTCTCCAACTTCCTCTGCTTTGCTGGACCAGAGCTCAGGAGCCATCGGTTACATCGTACGTGTGTAATTCCTGCGAGGTGTCATAATTTTGACACGAATTCACGTCGTCTTCAACTAGACGACCTTGAGGTAAGCTTCGTACGACGTCATCACCAACGCTTGTGCAGGAGCGTAATCCCCGATCTTCTCCGTTACTTCATATCTATATAGTAATAGATCTTGGCTATGTTTTGGTTATCGTTGCTAGGATTTTTTTTTGTTATTCAGCCACGAAACCTTACACATGCACACCCTCTCCTTCCGGGGCACTAACCTCCTGCACGACCGAAAGCACTAGGGTGACATGATTAACTCCTCTGGTTCGTAATCTTTTATCCAGCGCACCGCCTCAAATAAAACTAGACATTTGTACTTGACCAGGTGCACAATGCATGAACATCGACAGTGTGTGTGACACTGCTAAGGCCTAAGCTCTCTGTCAACCAGACTTTCAGATAACTAAAAATCCATGTTTCAGGAACAGAAATTGGCACCTCTATATTGTCAAACTCATCCAGGTCAGCTCGAGGATATGCTTTTTGAACTCTATCAGGACCGTAATAAAAAAAACTTCACTAAATCAGACATCTCTGCTCACCTAAAAAAATATTGAACATCGTTAACAATATTTATCGTAAAATATTCCAGCCAACGCACATAATAACTACTAGCGGACCAACTACATATTCACAGAACACTTGTAAATCCTGTTGGAATTGACGTGAACGGATGGCGCACGTTCGCACCGTCACGTCTCCTCTCCCGAGGGAGGTGATTCATGGCGGATCCACGCCGTTGCCCCACCGATCAGGTCGCCTGGCAGAGGGCCCGCCGCGTGCCGGGGGCTCCCCGTGTCACGGCTCGTTGGAGGTGACGCGTGGACAGCGTCAGGTCAGCCCGCGCAACTCTGAGGGGACTCCACCCAAAAACAGAGAGCGCTCCTCGACTTCTACGGCGACCACCATTTACGACCTCTGCGACTCACCTTCCAGCTACTGCGCCTCGTTGTCGCTCGCTCGCCTACCTCCGATCCCCGTGCGGTGAGACGCCTCACCCTGGCTCTCCGATCAGATCTGAATCATGAAGAAGAGAGAAGCTGTTCCTCCGCGAGCGAAGCCCCGACATCCTCGTCCTGTTCAGAAGATTGGGAACCCCCGTGCTCTGCAACCGGAGTTGCCTCCCTGGGGGGGCAGAGGCCAGCGACAGCAGCGCCGCGCAGCGAGCCAGGCGAATCGCTGGAGCGTCATTCCGTCTTCATCGACTCCTTCTTCACAGTCGAAGAGACCGATAGAGGGCTTGACCTCGGCTGTTTCAGCAACGAGGAGACGTCGGAGAAGATCTCTGCGGCTCTGCGGCGAAGAGGATGCAGAGGGCGCCCCAAGGAAAAAGCCCGCTCGCGCTGTGGTGTTCGGGCCGAAGAGGAAGCGCGGCCGCCCGCGGAAGTACGTTCCATCTCCATCACCGTCGGGGGGTTCACCTTCGAAGGCGTCGAGCCCCCCCGGCTGCTCTTCGGTCTCTCCGACTCTGTGGCTGCGGCAACCCTAGTCGCAATCAGCAGAGGCACCACCAATCTCGTCCTGGACCTGCAGCAGCTCGGAGAAAACCCACCCAACACCCGACAGTGACACCTTCCCCCCAAGTTCAATTTAGGGGAATCCATGGCGGGGGCACGTGTCACACTGAGGACCGCAGACTTGCTGACATAGGGGAGGGGTGGGGCTTCTTCTTTGGACAGCTGCGGGAAGACGAAGATACCCCTCCCACAACCACCTGCCCACCAACCCTGGTCTGGATCTGCAAAAACCTCCTCCCCACCAGATCCGTTCACCTCTCAGATTGCCATCCTGCTTTCCCCGGTGAGGAACTTCAACACCCGCCGATCCGCCTTGCTCCCGCCGCTCTGACGGAGGAAGACGACGCTGGTCAGTTGCTGCTTCAGATCCGTGCCAAGTGCCTGATGGCGGAGAAAACCCGCGGCCGTGGGAGAGGAGGCAGAGGTAGAAAGGGGCCGTGGCAAGAACAACCGCCCCAGATGCAGCAGGCTCCCTACAACTATGGCTACCCTATGCCTCCTCCGCAGGTACAGCCACAACCCGTTCCCCAGCAACAGCAATTCCCGCAGTTCCCCCCTTTTGGTTACAATCAATGGCAGCAGTTTCCCGGGCAATTCCCTCCTCAACCTTTCCAAGGCTTTCCCGGGCAGTGGCAGGGGTCGGGGGTGCCTCCTCAGGCCAATTGGCAGCAACAACTTCCGCAGCAGCAAATTGTTCAGCAGCCAGCGCAACAACAAACGCAGCCGCAGAAGAAGAAAAACCCTCAACAGGCCAAGAAAGCTGCTCAAGCCAAAGATAAAGCAGCAGATGTTGCAAAACCACCAGGCTCTCCGTCAGATAAAGCCATTTCTGCCAGCTCTAGCTCCACTGCAGGTGAGGGGGGAGCACTCTATGCAGAAGTCATCTGCTACAACTGTGGAGAGCCCGGACATCACAAAGCATCCTGCCCCTCAGCAAAGACCTGTTTTATCTGCAGCTCCTCTGAACACGAAGTCGACCAATGCCCTGTCAGGAAACAGCCACAGCAGCTAGCTAAGTTTGTGGGCAGTGCAGCTCCTGGACTGGGGTTCTACCACATTGAGCTACCTTTCCAGCTTGCAGACCCTGCACCCCCTAAGAACACTGGTCTGCTCTACATTGATGCTGGTTCTCTCTCCAAAGAAGAGCTCTACAAGGATCTAGCAACAATCTACAAAACCAACTGGCCCTGGCAGATTAGGCAGCTGGATGACTGGACCTTCCTGGTCAAATTCCCTCCCCACATCAAAGTTGAAGAAGTGGCTGGTTACCCAAGTTTTGGGCTTCCAAAGGAAGGAGTCTTTGTCAAGGTACATGTTTGGAATGGAGAACTTGACTACTTCTCTCAGCTCCAAGAGGTTTGGCTGCAGATTAGAGGTCTGAATCAATCTTGGTGCAAGTGGACCACCCTTATGCAATTTGTTACAGCCTTTGGGATCTTTCTGGATGTTGACTGGATTGGAATGTTCAAATCATTCTATGAAGTTGTCAGAGTCAAGATCAAATGCAGAGACCACACAAAAATTCCTGCAGTGAGAGTTTTTGAGGTGGCTGGGGACCTCTACCAAGTACACTTCACTGTGGAGGGCCCAG
Organism: Alopecurus myosuroides; assembly: GCA_028641055.1. NCBI lineage: Eukaryota > Viridiplantae > Streptophyta > Magnoliopsida > Poales > Poaceae > Alopecurus > Alopecurus myosuroides. The sequence continues at coordinate 232,955,137 of CM054058.1, forward strand.
CAAATGCAATTGGCAACGACACTGAAGAGGTGGATGGTAGCATACACCCTCCAGACCATGAGGAACACAATAGCCAGAATGATGAACCTGAAGGCCAACACAGGATGGACACTGACAAAAGCACTCCCTCTACCCCCAGTAAGCAACCCCAAACACTCCCTCAAGGACAGAACCGAGTAGCATGTCCAAGCAGAAAGCTGCCAGTCTTGAGAGGCTTGCTGCTAAAGTGCAAGAGGTGGCTGGCATCTATGCTGATAAGAGAGAAGGTACTGGGCTTAGCAAGCTGATCCCTCTGCAAACAGATGAGGATTCTGTGAATGCCAAGGTCATGGACTGGATCAATTCCACTCTGCAGCCAGATGCTGCCAGCATCAACTTACTCCAAGAAATGGAACTGGCTCAAGAAGGGGAATTCTTCTATGAGGACCCTGATAAAGAGGAGTTTTCTGGAGAACAGGCTGCTCCTCAAGTACCTCCCCCAACCCTTCCTAACCCACTGGCAAGGACTGGAACAGCTGCTACTGAAAAGTGGGGGCCAATCTGTGGCACCAGGCAGAGTTCTAGACTGCAACTAGGAGGAGCTACCATTGTTCAGCTTGCTCAGCAGCTTGCTAAAAAGAAGAATCTAGAGGAGGTGGTACCTGCAGCCTCTAAGCTGAAAGGTATCTCTAAACAAAACCCTTTCTCTGTTCTTCAACCCTCTACTTTGCATTCCATAGCTGATACTGTGGGTATCAATATCCCTAACCTTGTGGATGACCTAGTTGCTACACCCCTGAAGTCTCCAGTAGTTGCTCTGCATGCTAATACAAAAAATTCCAAACACTCTCATCTGGAGGATGCAGAGGAGTTGGATGATCTTTTAGATGAAATAGAATGGACAGTAGTTAATAAACATAGACGGGGCAAGCACCCTAGGACAAGGTTGTTTAAATGAAAATCTGTTTTTGGAACCCAAGGGGTATTCAAGCCCCTGGCCGTAAAAATTCTATTATTGATCTGCTCAATAAAACCCATGCTAACCTGATTGGTTTCCAAGAAACCAAACAGGAAAAGTTTTCAGATAGTTACCTGAAGTCACTAGTCGGTCACATGTTTTTCTCTTGGAACCACCTCCCATCCATAGGCTCTGCTGGAGGCATCCTAGTGGGAGTGGATGTTGATGTTTTTGATATCATTTCTTGGGAAATTAGGACTTTTTCTGTCTCAGTAATAGTTAAACCCAAAAACTCTGATACCCCCCCTAGAGTGATTACAGTTTATGGCTCTTCTTATGAAGAGAACAAAGAAGATTTTATTTCTGAATTACATGAGTTGTTTATAGATTTCTCTGGGAACACCATCATTGGTGGAGACTTTAACCTTGTTAGGTTTCAAAGTGACAAAAGCAATGGAGTCATTAACCATAAGTGGAGTGACAAATTCAATGCTTGGATTGGTGTTTGGAGTTTGCTAGAAGTTAGGATGAATAATAGGAGATTTACCTGGAGCAACAACCAGGATGACCTCATCATGTCTAATATAGATAGGGTTTTCTGCAATATTGAGCTTGAAGCTCTCTATCCCCTCTCAACTGTTAGAGCTTTTCCTAGGCTTGGGAGTGATCATACTCCAATTCTGTGGGAATCTGGACAGACCACTCCCCCCAAGCCAGCTATTTACAGATTTGAGAAGTGGTGGTTACTTAGGAGTGATTTCAAGCAATTAGTAGCAGATTGCTGGGCTCTGCCCACTGCTTTTAACTCCCCCTTGGATATTTGGCAACATAAAGTTAGAAGGTTTAGATGCAAATCTAAAGGGTGGAGTAGAAATATTGAGGCTGAGCTTAGGACTCTTAAATCAAACCTGATGGAGGAGTATGATTTCTTAGACATTAAGTCTGAGACAGAGGAACTCTCCACAGAGGAGCAAGCTAGGCTCAGATGCATTTACTCTGAGATGAATAGCATCTGGATGAAAGAGGAGGTTAAAGCCAAGCAAAGATCTAGGGACAGAGATATTAGAGAAGGTGATAGAAATACCTCCTATTTTCATGCTGTTGCTAACCAAAGAAGGAGGAAAATGCTTGTTCACTCCCTGGATGGTCCTGAAGGGCCCATCACTGAGGAAAAAGACATGCTTGATTTTGCTACCTCCTTCTATAAGAATCTTTTTTGCAAAGAGGACCCCTCTGGAACTTCCTTGCAACAAGATTTTTTCTCAGATACTGAAAAAGTCTCCTCAGAGCAAAACTCCCTTCTAGAGAGAGCTTTCTCTGAAGAAGAGGTTAAAAAGGCAGTTTATGGTTCCTACTCTGATGGAGCTCCTGGACCTGATGGGCTGCCTTTTCTCTTCTATCAGAAATTTTGGGACATCATCAAAGGAGACTTAATGGCAATGTTCAAAGAGTTTCATGAAGGGAAACTGGATATTTTTAGACTGAATTTTGCCATTTTAACCTTGATCCCAAAAGAACCTGAGGCTAGTAGTATGAAGAAATTCAGACCTATTAGTCTATTGAACTGCTCTTTTAAGATTTTTACTAAAGTTCTAACAAATAGACTAGGATTGTTGATGGAGCAACTCACCTCTGTGAATCAATCTGCCTTTATCAAAGGTAGGTTCATCCTGGAGAGTGTGGTCACTGCTCATGAAACCATCCACACTGTAGTTCAAAGTAAAAGTGAAGGGCTGGTGCTTAAACTAGATTATGAAAAAGCCTTTGATAAAGTTAGCCTAGAGTTTCTCCTTGATCTCCTTGAGAAAAGAGGTTTTGGAACAAGGTTCATCTCTTGGATAAAAAGCATAGTGCTCAAGGGATCAGTAGGGGTTAGACTTAACAGTGCCATAGGCAACTTCTTTGAAACTGGGAAAGGACTGAGACAGGGGGATCCACTCTCACCTCTCCTTTTCAACCTAGTGGTAGATGTGCTAACTAGGATGCTCATCAAAGCAGCAAATGCTGGCTTGATCAAGGGGCTGTGTTCTGATCTTTTCCCTGGGGGAGTTATCTGCCTGCAGTATGCAGATGACACCATTCTGTTCTCCCAAAAAGACACTGCCCTGGCCACCAACCTCAAGTGGGTGTTGGTGTGCTTTGAACAAGTTTCTGGAATGAGAATCAATTATTCTAAGAGTGAACTCATCCCTTTAGGGCTAGCTGCTGAAGAGATTCCACTTTACACTGATATTTTG